>OY747719.1:19416646-20016646 GCA_963556495.2 Valencia hispanica | reverse complement strand
TTTGGAAAAAAAAAACAAAAGTTGCATTCTTCCAGGTGGTCTCAGACACCCCATCACAACAGAGTTCTCAGATTGAGCGCCATCAAGAATGTGTTAAAAACAATGCGGCAGTATGCTCGTATCTCTCTAGCTTTAATGATTAATCTGATCAAACCAACTTTTCATCTGTTGACATCAATGTTCTCTGAGCTCTTTCTACTTGTCCTCTGGACAAGTAATAACAAGAAGTGTTATGTCTCAATGCAGTCTCACAATCACATCCAAAGGCTAAGGCGCCTGGTCTCTAAGACAGTATTCATATACTTTAGGCCAGTAACATGACTATAGTATATAATCTGCAAGATCATCAGCCTGATAACATTTCATGTTTGGAAATATGGCTTGAAGAGCTGCTGGAAAACAAAGACGGTGACTGATAGGCTAATTTCTTTTTCTTTTTAACAGGTAATCATGTGTTTAATGTGTTCGGAAAATATTTATACGCCTTGAAATATTTTACATTTTGTTACATTACAACCTTTGATTTTATATGATAGATCAACATTAACTGCATAAATATAAAGTGGAAGGAGAAGAAAACAAGAATTAAAAATCTCACAATTGAGGAGTGCATTTTTATGTAGCCGCAATTACTTTTATATCCATTAATAAAGATGTATTCAGAAGTCAGATTTTTAGTAAACAGATTATATCTGTGTGTAATCTCATTTCAGTATAAATCAAGGTGTTCTGTGAAGGCCTCAGAGGTCTGTTAGAGAGCATCCTGAAGAAAGTATGCTGGTCAGATGAGACCAGGGGTCGTGTTAGCCTGATATTTTTTGTATTTGACAGTAAAAAAAAATTACAAATGGTGAGAGAAAAATCTGAAGGCCCTCCATCATTTTAACAGATTAGTATTCACTCCAACTTTACGCATGGAGTACAGGTAACTAAATCAATCCAAAAAAAAAGATTCCCATGAGAGCATGTTTTGAAGCAATTTTATGGATCTTTTAGAGATTAGATTTTTCCTGCCGCCGTTAAAGGGCTGTAGTGAGGCCACTGCTGAAGAAGAGCAATTTAGATTATAATGATTTTAACAATTTTAGACCGGTATCTAACTTACCGTTTTTAAGCAAAGTTTTAGAAAAGCTTGTTTTTATTCAACTTAATGATTTTATTAACGCTCATATTGTCCTAGAGAAATTTCAGTCCGGTTTTAGGGTGAACCACAGCACAGAGACGTCCCTTCTGAAGGTTTTAAATGAGTTTAGATTAAATTATGATACACAGAAGGTGACAGTGTTGGTTCTACTGGATCTAAGTGCTGTCTTTGATACAGTAGACCACACTATTCTTTTAACCCGTTTAAAACAGATTGGCCTCTCTGGTGCTGTTCACAAAGGGTTCACATCATATCTCACAGAGAGGACTTTTATGGTAAGTCTAGATACCTGTTCCTCTAAGGTACACAAGATCACATTTGGTGTGCCCCAGGGTTCAATTTTAGGCCCAGTGCTTTTTAACCTGTATATGCTCCATCTTGGCAGCGTCATCAGAAGACATGGAGTTAACTTTCACAGTTATGCTGATGATATACAGTTGTACATCTCCTTGTCTACTGATGACACATGGCCAATGGATGCACTTTTTAACTGCATTTTAGACATCAAATCCTGGATGGCAGAAAACTTTCTCCAGCTCAACCAGGACAAAACTGAAGTCTTAGTCATTGGTCCTGAGGCTCAGAGAGAGAAAGTTTTTCCAAAACTACAATCACTGTGTTTTACTCCTTTACAAGTGAAGAACTTGGGTGTGATTTTTGACTCTGAGCTGACTTTTATCCCTCACATTAAAAATATTACTAAAGTAGGTTTTCATCAACTAAAGAACATGGCCAGAGTCCACCCCATTCTCTCTCTGGGCAACACGGAGACTCTGATGCATGCTCTTATCACCAGCAGAATTGATTACTGTAATGCCCTGCTTTCTGGTCTTCCCAAAAAGAGTATATCAGGTTTACGGATTCTACAAAATTTAGCAGCACGTGTTCTGACGAAGACCAGGAGGCAGGAAAAACATTACACCTGTTTTAAACTCATTGCATTGGCTACCAGTATGTTTTAGGATCGATTTTAAGGTTCTTTTTATGGTTTTTAAGTGTCTTAATAGTCTTGGGCCTTCTTATCTTTCAGAACTGCTTTTACCATTTGAACCTTCGTGGTCTCTGCGCTCCTCTGTCAGCTGTCTCCTTGTCATCCCAAAAGTCAGGACAACACACTCAATGGGAGGCGTCTTTCCAGTACAACAGCCCTCACCTCTGAAACAGGCTGCCAGAGGACCTCAGGGCCACAGAGAACGTTCATGTTTTTAAGAACAGGCTCAAGACTCCTTTTTAGCCTAGCTTTTAATTGATTAATTATTTCATAATATCTGCTTAATTGCTCTGCATGTTTTACTTGATTAAATAATTCAAAATTTTATCAATGTTAAAATTTTATCAGTGTTTTACTATTTACTCTCATATTTATCTACTCTTTATTTTAATATTTTAACCTGTTATTTTGATCTTCCTTCCAGTGTTTCCTCTGTGGGAGCCCTCTGCCTCGGGAGAGGTGATTCGGTTGTGGCTGCCTGGGTGTTCTCCAGGTAGTGCTTGGGTGAAGGTGGAGGTCTCAGCCTTCCCTCCACTGGGCGCCATGGGCCGGTGCCTCGGCTGTTGCTGTCGATCTGCTGCTGTCGATGCAGATGGCTGACAGTATGTTGAAGAGTTACTGAGGCACTGGTGCATGCTGCAGGATTTCCTCCCACTTAGGGTGACCATATTTTGATTTCTAAAAAAAAGAGGACACTTGGCACAGTCCTGAAACACTGTCATGACTGTGACCAGACTTTTGATTTTAACATATTTAAAGCAGGCATTCTCCATGTGGTTATAATGAACAGTTTAATAACAAAATTCAGATAGGCTTTCACAAGTGCAAAAATGACTTTGAAATCTCTAGAAATTAATTAATAATTGAAATAATTACTCTTCCGAATTAGAAAATGTATCAGAAACAGTAATAGTTTGCTTGACTGGACAAAAATTAAAAAAATCTGAAATAACATTCTGAGAAAACAGGTAGGCTCTTATTTTCTTTTCAATGTAATAATAAAATTTAAAAGCAGCAGTCTCAAAAACACAATAATGCCTGCTCCATTTTTTAGATTTTATCTTCATCCTCCTAAGTCAGTATAGATTAATTATTATTATAGATTTCGTTTCCATGTGGACCTACTGGATCTTTCCACTTTTGTCACACAAAGAAACACACATGCCAGCTCTGTTTGTCTGTAAAGCTACACTTGCGCTTTAATATCTTGTAAACAGTCGCAGCACGGTGAAGGGCAAAGTGGTGCAGCGCATCAAAGCTCGCTCTCTTACGACTAGGAAACGGTTCAGAACCATCCGCGAAGGCATCTATCATTCTCAGTGAGAACGATAGATGAGAGGAAATGTGTCGTATTGCATGCATCGCACCAGTCAATTTAAGTATTCTTATTAGTCCCCTTAAAAACGATGAAAACCAGGACATTTTCATCAATCTATGAAATCCCCCCGGATGCCCTGGACAGCACATGAAAAGTGGACATGTCCGGGAAAAACAGGACGGTTGGTCACCATACTCCCGCTGAAATAGGTAAGGGCTCGTTCAGAGAGTCTTTCCGATTTCTGATCCCTTCAATTGGAGAAATGTTCCTTGATTTCAAAACTTTGGTTGAAGTGGCGCTTAATTCCAGTCTCCAGAGGGGAAGGGTGGCGCGAATTCAGCCTCCAGAACAACATCTAAACCCCCATGAGAAGTCATCTGTCTGAGGCAAAAATCCCAAATCTCAAACAATAACCTCTGCAGATATCAGACTATTTGATTACGCACAAATTCGGCATATTTCAGTCCATGTTCCGTGGACCACGAGAAACTTGTGAGAACTTGTGTGCATTCAGGCCACAGCACGTGAGCTACTCGTATTTTAAGTGCAATCGTTTAATTTAATTTTTTAAATATTGTTCTCCATTCAGCTTGTTTGGATTCAATATTTTTTTTATTAATTTAAAAAGTACTATTGAATATGTTGCTATTTTAAAAATTGATGAGTAAAAATAGATGATGACTGGATTTTTGTGACCCCGTCGGTCAAAATGATGGATAACAAAACTATCTAGCATGACCTCTGGATGAGAGCATTAGTTTTTTTATGTCATGTTTGGTGGAAAACAAACACTGGACATCACCCAGAAAACACCCCACCACAGTCAAACATGGTGTTGGCAGCATCATGCTGAGGGGATGTTTTTGTTCTGCAGGGAATGAAGCTGGTAAGGTTTGATGAGGGGATGGAAATAGCAAAATACAGAACAGTTCTGGAAGAATAGACCCTGTAAAACTGGGATGAAGGTTGACCTTCTAGCTGCACAACGACCCTCAATTTAGAGCCAGAGCTACAATGCAATGGTTTAGATCAAATAACATTTATGAGTTATAATGATCTACTAAAATCCCAAACCTAAATCCCATTTTAATTGTGTCAATATTTGAAAATGGACCTTCACAGGTGCTCTACATTTAATCTAACTGAATGAGTTGACACAATTTTTGCACAAGAAATTGAAAAATTTCAGTCTCGACATCTGCAAAAAAACCCAAAATGCATTAGATTTTCTTTTGTAAAACCATGTACTAATTTATTTTCACTTCACCATAAAGGGCTCACTTTTATTTGGTCTAGCAAGTAAAATCCCAAAGAAATGGGAAACATGACATTTGTGGTAGTAATGTAGCAACATGAAAAAGTTCAAAGGGAATGAATACTTTTTTAAGGCATTGCATGTTGCTGTGAGGATAGATATATGATCGCTAAGACCTGTCTCTAAAAAAAATCTACATATTTTAATAGTTTTTGCATTATAAGTTGGATTGGCAGCTTAGCACTCACATTTACACTCAATCCTCTACAGGCTCTGGTTCCGCTTTCATTCACCTTTGCCTGTTTCATGCCACTGTATCAAACATGTTCTGCTTGCTCAAAAAGTCACCACCTCATCGAACAGAAATGTAAACGCTGAGCCCACTGTGTCGCTAGGGAGCAAGATGTGACTTTTCTCCCCAAAGTGCTGCTTTCAGCATTGATTTCAAGTGTCAAAGCACCAGCCGGTTTTCAACCATAACCCACAGATGACTTTTCTAATGGTGAAACAAAGCTGGCTTTTGTGCTTTGGTTCTGGGAGACTGTTCAGTCTTGTCATGTACATGTGAAATTAATTAGGAGGAAATACTAAAACACTTGGGTGGAAATTGCTTTTCACCAGATGTGCTACATATGAGGATCAATTTAGTGTTCTTAGCATAGCGAAATGACAATATAACTTCTGTGCTTGCGTCTTTGATGAAAGCCAATCTGTCACTCAAGGCGCATAAAAAGAAGTTAGGGTTGTATGCTACTGTTTGTTCCACTTTATTGAGTCTTAGGTAATGTGATTATTTAACCAGGTTAGAAAAACATAATGTTTCATTCTGGGGTAAAAACTGACATTCTGACAAGAGGCCCAGTGTTCTTCGGTGATCCATGCATAAACCAACGAGTGGTCCTTTCCTTCTCCCTCACCCTAAACATAAAGAGGCTAAATAATCACAGATAAATCATTGTCGGACGTGAGATAGCCATCATAGCGGAGGTGTTTAGGTAATTCTGTAACTAACATCTCATATGTCATGCATATGTTTTAGCGCGTTTTTAGAAAAGAACCAGACTTCACACACTTATGTGGATGTTGGGGTAAAACGTACAGGCAACAATGACAAGGCAAGATTCACTGGGGGATCAAAAACACACATTTCTTAGACGTTGCTTGCATTGCCACCTTTGCTGCACAATGCCAAAATGGCTAAACAACAAGTTGACGATGGAGTCTTGCAAAAGAGTATTTTATTGGTACGTTATACGATATAATAGCACAAAGTACTGCATAATACTGAGGTTGAATTATTTGCAAAATAGCTCAATGTAGTAGTCCAGCGTAGCCCTGCCTGTATGTTTAGTCTTAGTAAAAGACCGAGTCTCAAGTTATTTACATCTTCTAAGTGGTTTTCTTGCAGGATGACCCTGCCTTTAGGTCCATCCTTTGGCCCTTTTTCACTAGTGCACAGATTACAGGCATGTCTGGAAGACATAAAAACATGGATGACTCAAAACCTTTTGCCCTTAAATTCTGACAAGACAGACATTCAAATCCCATATTAAACAGGTTTCTAGGAATTCATTCTTTCACCTCCGGAATATTGCTAAAATTAGAAACATCCTGTCCAGGAGTGATGCTGAGAAACTAGTCCATGCATTTGTTACCTCAAGTCAGGACTACTGTAATTCTTTACTATCAGGATGTCCACAAAATGCCATTAAAAGCCTTTAGTTGATCCAAAATGCAGCAGTAAGAGTTCTGGTGAATATTAAAAAGAGAGATCACATTTCCCCTGTTTTAGCTTCCCTTCATTGGCTTCCTGTTAAATCCAGAGTAGAATTTGGGATCCTCCTTCTTACATATAAAACCCTCAATAATCAAGCTCCATCATACATCAGAGATCTGTTTGTTCCATATGTTCTCAACAGAGCACTTCTCTCTCAGACTGCAGGTTTACTGGTGGTTAGAATGCGAGGCAGATCTTTTAGTTATCAGGCTCCTCTCCTGTGGAACCAGCTCCCAGCTTTAGTCTGTGAGGCAGACACTGTCTACTTTTAAGGCCAGGCTTAAAACTTTCCTTTTTGATAAAGCTTATAGTTAGAGTGGTTTAGGTCATCCTAAGCTATCTCTGTAGTTATGCTGCTATTGGCTCAGAATGCTGGAGGACAGACTGACCACTTTTCTTCACTCTGCTACTTTTTCTTCTACTACTCTCCAGTTGTATAATTTCGACTGTTAACTTTGATTTTTCTCAGTTTTTCCTCTCCACTGTCACCACATGGTTGCTCAGTATGAGGGATTGCTGAGGGATTGTTGTGGTTGGAGTTTGCATGAACGGGGTGCAACTGTCTCGATGGAATCTGCTGGGATTTGTTAAATAGGAAACTAACTAAAACTTTAAACTGATTAGAATTATTGTATGACTGCACTGAAATGACTTTTATCGTAAAGTGCCTTGAAATTACATCTGTTGTGAATTGGCGCTAAATAAATAAACTGAATTGAATTGAATAGTGGCTACTTAGCGGGTCTCAACTAGACTTGACTCCATTCTAAAGATTTTTCACTATTAATATTTAAGTGGCACCAGTTCCTTAAAGCTGCTAACACTTGAGCTTCAAGCTTGTGGAGTTGGGCTGACAACATGACATCAGATGACTGTTGGTCACCGATTGGCTAAGGGGTGGACTCACTGGTTGTCCCACAAGAGCGACTCCCGTACAAGAATTCCACCTGCCCTTTGTAAAAACATTTTCAGAGTGTTTTGTACTACTGACAGCAGTGTTTACTGCTTCTTTTCTTTTTTTGAGTCTGACAAAAAAAGACTGAGCAAAAGGTTCATCATAGCTTCCGTGTTCTCCGTTGTTGCATTGTGTTTGTGTCTCACTACTGTTTGGATACTGGGGCCGCCCTGCTATGAGTACTTTGGTTTTGTAATTTTGTCCTTAATGTACATATGTTATTCTTAATTCTGTTTTTCTACTTTTCTTGTGTCAATCTAAATGTTTTATTACCTGCTACTTTGCTGCTGGTACAGCTGAATTTCCCCTTTGTGGGACAATAAAGGATCATTCTAATGTTGTGTCTTAATGTTATCTAACAAACCTATGGAGATCCTCACATAACAGCTGTATTTATACTAGGATCAGGTAAAATCTGACAGCACTGAATTTTATTTAAGAGTATTAGAGTAAAGGGGGGTGAATACAAAATCTACTAAATACTTTTCAGATTTTCATTTGTAAATAATAAAGAAGGGTTCTTTCTCCTCTGAATTCACTGTGCTCTTTTTGTATTGGCCTAACACATAGCATCCTAATGAAATACATTGAAGTTTGCGGTTGTAACTGGACAGAATGGTAAAAGAGACAGCTTGACAAATTCAAATGAAAATGTTGAAAAAGTTACATTCAGACAACTGAAGTGAATGTAACCGAAGAAACACACCCTAATCTCTCCAATTTCCAAACCTTATTAAATTCTAGTGTACATTTCCTGACGTTATGAGTTTGTATTGCCGATTTGTCCGAATATATGTATGGCAGATGAAAGGCAGCTGGCATGACTGTCTCAGGTAGGTAACTTTACTGAAAAACACAGCAGCTCTCTCTCTCGTCATAGCTTCTGTTGCTCTGTGTATATTCGGGAGAATCCAAACCATCTGGAGTCTGTTTATCATATTACAAATGACACATAATGGTAATCTGGCATGTGATGAGAGGAGGTGAATTACAGACAGGCAGCATGAAATAGGTATTAACCTTCATTTGATTTTCTTTAAGGAGGACCTTTAATTTAAAGCCAGATTTTGTCTACCTGATTATTCATTACAGTAAGCTTGCCTAAAACCCTATGAAACAGGATAAACAGAGGAAACCGCCAATTAAATCACATTCCAGGGAAGATTGGGGGGCTTACTGTATACAGGAGAGTTAGTTTAGTGGCATAAATATTTACACAAACTGCCACGAATTAAGACAAATGTTACCAGGAAATAGTCTGCATAGTGAGAGGCCAGAGCAAGGGTTTGTCTAAATTTATTGCAGTGTGTTGAATCCTACATTTTTAACCCCCCCCCCCATTAGATGAAACAAGACAACTGCCGTAAATCATACCACTTCCAACAGTTCACCTAACATGTTGTGCTTTTCTTTCAAGTAGTTGTAACTTAATGTGATATGAACATTAGCTTTCCTTTGACATTTACAGCAGCTTCTAACATGCAGTACGCATCACAAGTAGAGAGAGAGAGAACAAGCGAGACAGAGATGGGCGGAGATATGAACCGTTGCATCAGACTGGCTCTCGTAGAAAAGTTAAAGATATATACTGCATGCCCAGGGAGTGGATGTCAGTTAAATGTTTATACAGCTGCTTGGAGGATTATTATTATCATGAAACCACAGAGCTATAATGTCATTCTGTGGATGCCAGAGTACAATCAGGTCCTCCCTATAGACTACCAGGCTTCTCTCTCCCTCTGTCGGACATCCTGGTCCTCTCTGTTCCCTCAAAGCTTAACGACTGGGATCAGACGCAGCGCGATGCCAGGATAATCAAACGAGACAGTGAAATGGATGTGTCCCACAATGAATTCAACTAGTGCTTGAATTGTTCATTTAACTGTATACACTTTTTTTTCTACACACCAACACATGATCACTTCACTGCTGACCCCAAAAAAAAAGGAAAAAAGAGAGGGATAAGTCACACTTCGTCACACCTCCTTTTACTTTGCTCTGATAAGCTTAAAGTATTAGGTGTCATAGCAGAGTTCATGCGTTAATGATGGAAGAGTTGGAGTGCTGTGTTAAGTTTTCTACAGCACAATCCAAAGATTCTCAGAAGTATTATGGTCTGGAGCTGTTAGTGGTCAGTCCATGTGAGAAAATTATGTCTTCTGCTCACTGTACTGGCTTGTTATTTAAAAAAAGAATTGTATGTAGCCTAATAAATCCTGGCTTTGTTAACCAGTGTGAGATGGAAGAACTCAAAGCATCAATTGCAGCCAGCGGAAGACTATTTATCATCCGTCCGTCCATCCATCCATCCATCCATCCATCCATCCATCCATCCATCCATCCATCCATCCATCCATCCAATCCTTTTCAGGGTTGTGGTGATTGTTCTCCAGCAATCATCAGGCGAGAGGCGGGGTGCACCCAGGAGTATTTATCACTACAGTCTATATTGCAATCTGGTTCATATCTCTTAGTTAGATCCAAACTCTTTCATTACAAAAAAAGCAATAAAAAACATGACTAAAGACGACTTTTTAATGTCACCCTTCGACATTAGCAGGATAACAGGTTGTATAGTCCTAGTTGTGTGTGGTGATGACGGTAATTACTCAAACACAGCCAAGGCTTCAAAAGCAGATTGTGAAATTAAAAAAAGAAATGTTGTGCAAGTTATACCAATTGTGTTGATGAATGCCAGACTTCATTAGAAAAGAAGAAATGGAGAACTGACAAAGAACAACCTAAAAGTTGGGACTTTTGTGGTGTTAACCCACACCAGTCCCTAAGGCTGCTATATATCTGATATCAGCTGATAACATCCCTGCTTAGCATCTCAGTTCTGAAGAGGCTGATGATCCATTCATTTCATTTAGGTGCTCTGGAGCAGAAACGTATTTAAACGTTGTCGGATATTAGCCTTCGAGGACTAGACCAGTGCTTTAAAGCGCGTATGGATAGGAAGATCATGATTATTGCAACATAGCTTTGGTAATTGGTAAACTGAAACATGGTGTGGGGAGCACGAAGTACAAAATATTGTACTTGTTTTACAAAAAACTTTTTTTTACTGCATATGCACCAGTCATTCACTATATAAAATCAGATTTTTCAAGAAGATTGAATAGCATTCAGATGCCTAAACCACCTCATCTGATTCTGTTTGATGTGGAGGAGCAGCAACTCTACTCAGAGATGGCAACATTACTCACCTTAAATCTAAAGCAGAGCCTAGACACTCAACAGAGGAGGCTAATTTCCAAGATCTTGTTCTCTCAGACATGATTCATCGTTCATAATCATAGGAGAGAATTGGAACATAGATGGACTAGTAAATCCTTCACATTTGGCTTATGACTGCTCCATTGTGCACCAGATTCAATAGCTTGAAGATGCCAACAGAATAGGCGTGTAACCGGACAAATAATTCCCAGTAAGCTACACTGTAGTCCCAGTTTGCTGTGAGCTCTGTGCAACAGAAAAAAAGAAAACCCAAATGCTAGCTAATTTTCAGTAATTTTAACAAAAAACATGAAAAATTAAAAACTTAAAATCATCCAATGTTAGTTTGAAGGCTCCATAGTACCACGGTAGCAAAACAGGATTTGTTTGACTACAACTAAAACTTACTACTACTGCTAGTAAGTTGACTTTAAAGCTATTACCATCTAAACATGTTTTATTTAATGTGAATTCTCTAGAGCCAACACAAAATAGAAAAGAAGAAGAGTTAAGTAACTTGTTACAGCCCTGTTATTTATTTAAAAGTGAGCTAAAAAAGAACAGGTCACTCTGAGCACCTCGGTTTATCTTATTTGTCATCATCCTCCTTGAAAATTTTCATGCAATTAACTTGATAATCATCCTGGTAGAGATTTTGTATCTCCTCTATAATGAAATGTGAATAGCTTCCTTTATAAGATAAGAATGCATATTCTATCTTTATTGTGTTTACCATTCAGCATCTTTCTAATTCTACAATCCAGTTTTAAATTTTTTTTATTGATTGCTGGCTTTGGCTGGTGGAGTTAACAAAAAACAACAGAAACACATGCACTAGTCACTTGTGACTCAAATATTCTTTATCTCACAGCAGGACTGTGATACACTAAGATAGTTTAGTATGGAGCTACAAAAATCTGACATAGGACTCTAAGGTTCCCAAACTAGGCACCCCTCCGTCCACTGCTATACCCTGAGATCCTGTCGATGAACAAAGCAAGCCGGATTTGTGACGAGTCCTACTAGTCCCACCATAAGGGGACACGACAGACAGACTCAGAACTCACTGGGACCAAATAAATCACTATAACAGCTTTAAGAATTGAGCAGTATGCTACAAGAAACCTCTGATAGTGAAAAATATAAAAAAGTATCGACATTAGCTTTGGATTATTAATAAGAGTAAGAACATTTATCCGTTGATTTTTTTTATGTGCAGTTAAGATTTTTTTTATGAACCCCAGCCCAGAGGGTCTCTTTCAGTAGTGCTAAGAACTGTGCCACCATGCCACCCTTCATTACACACAGAGTGATATATTTTAAGTGTTTATCCCTATTATTAATGATGCTTATGGCTTAAAGCTAACGACAACCCAAAATTCATTTTCTCAAATAATAATATTACATAAAACCATTGTGCTATGGAGATAATCTGCCTGTAACTCTGCAGAGGAGTAAAGGAATCCTAAATTGCTTTAATAACGACCTTCTGCTAATCTTTATCACTGTGTCTGGTGTCTCTGATCTTCCTCTCGACAATATTCCATAGATTTTTGCAGTTTGGCAAATCAAACATGGTGTATCATGGTCATTTAAGCAGGTATGTTGGTACCTTTGGCAGTAAAGGCAGGTGCCAAGTACTGTTGGAAAAATATAGACAACTGGACTGACTTTGGACATTACTCCTAAAATCATCACTGACTCTGGAAACACTGGACATCCAAGCAACTTAGGTTATATCCCTCTCCACTGTTTAGCTACACTCTGGGACCTTTATTGCCAAATAAAAAGCAACATTTACGTTCATCTGAAGAAAGGACCACTGAGCAACAACTTAGTCCTTTTCTCCCGTAGTCTAGGTATGCAATTAAGGACAAGGATTGTAACAGTTGTAGTAAGTGTATTGGATACATCTGTGTGTGGTGATTGCTACAGAAGTTACCCTGTGAACAGCCTCTTGAAGTCCTGACTCTAGCTGCAGTCAACACCTTGTGCATCTAGTCCAAACTCTTGAATGAACTTTGCTGCACTATTCTCTCAGGGCAGGGGTTATCCATGTTTCTTATGAAAGTTTTTATGCCACACTTTTTCCTTCCACTCACCTTTCCATTAAACCGCTTTCATGCAGCCCACTGTGAACAGCCAGCTTCTTTAGCAAATAGTTTTCATGAGTAACCTTCGTTCTGGATGGTACCAATGAGTATCTTCTGGACCACTGTCATCGCAGCAGTCCATAATACTTTGTATTAAAATTCCTTTTTTTAATCATTTCATTTTCTAAAAAAAACTGAATTTCATTGGCAGTAAGCCAAAATCACTTACAGAATAAAACTCTTAAAAAATATTACTCTGCAAGGAATTAATATATGTTTCAATTTTTCAGTTAAATTATTGAAATAACAGAACTCAGATGAACCTGTATTTTCTGGTATGTAGCAAGCATTGAATCAACAACTTAAAGATGCTTGAACTCTATGCATTTAAGCTACATCAGTTGTTGACGAGGAGCAAAGTTATTGAAGCCTTTAAACCACAAAAGCAAACTTTTATGGAACAAACTGGCAAGAGTGCCAATATTCCTGTTCAAAATGTCTGCAAAGATATCTGTTTGCATTTGATAAGAGAGGTTTCTATGTATTTCACAACTGAGAAAGGAATTTGCACTAATCTGTTTGAGCTGTCAGGAAGCAACATTGTTTATTAAAGAAAAGTCAGAAAAATTAAAAGTGTGCATACCTATTTTTTCCACGACAAAGGTTGATATATTTTAAATGCTATTGACATTGGTATAGATGAACCTTATTATATTTAGCTGTTTATCAACTGACCTTGCTCTGTGTGATATGAGGTGTTTTAGTTATGTAACCTTCACTATATCTCGCATAGAAGCAATATCCAACGTCATCCAATGCCCTAATCTCCGATTGTGTAGCTAAAATGTTTTTTGAGACATTGAAGAGCAGATGAAGCTGTGTGGTATTACTTAGGGCTTCACACCCCCGATGAAGCACATGAAGACTATTGCTCTTTCATCTTGGATGATATGTGATTAAAAAGGCTGTCAAGTTCTGTTGAACTGTAAAGGACACGAGGCTTCAATCACAACGTTTCTGTGCGTCATTTTGGCTTCCTAAACATTTATAGGGCATCCAATTGTAATTGAGTCACTTTTATTTTAAGCCACAGTTTAACTAAAATGCAAGCACATTTTAACATGTCTAAAACCAACAAGCACCAGCACTGGGAGTTTAAAAAGTAATTTGGGTCTCCAACAAAGTGTCACATTAGATCTGCATAAACAACTAATAATTGAAAACATTTTTGTTGGCAATGTCAGGCCATAATCCTATCTCATGTATGGATACTTCCGCAAGACTTTCCCTCCTTCCTTGGCCTGTAAACAGCTGCTTGTGCTTAAGTGGTAAAATGTAAATCTTGACGTTGGCTGTTTACATAGTCCAAGCTTCTAATCATGCAGAGGTATAACCGAGTGACACGTGGTGTCTTTATGAGTCGAGCTGCATTTGAAGGACATATCCCTGTATTTAACAGTTTCTTTCTTTTTTTTCTCCATAAGATTAAGTGAAAACATCTAATTCAAATTAGCCTGCTAACTGAGACATACTTTGCAAATGAATAAATGAAACTATATTGATTAATTTTACAGTTAGAGAAGAAGGTGTTTCATATGCTCAGAATAAATAAAAAGGACATCGTTGTCCAATTTTATGAAATTCAACATGAAAGGGAAGGCCTTTGTTTTTAAAGTTATCTGAAAAAACATCAAACAATAATGATGATTACTAGATAGTTACACTGATAATTACAAATGTAAGCTCTGGATAAAGGAGGCACTCTAGCTGTCTGATCAAAGCTACATTGTCCTTTATTTACACCAAAAATTGAAACATAAACAAATAAACACTTAGCCAATTTGCAAAATTATTCACAGCTTCTCGTCAGCGACCAACCTCAGTGCAGCTCTCAACCATATGAGCAAGGTTTAGACCCTCTCTTGTGATCTCAGAGGGCCCATATAATCTGGAGGTGGACTTGTTGCTCAAATTAGTGGGTAGAGAAGTGTGCCACATGTTCAGTACCCATAAATATTGACTCTGGCTTTCTTGTTGCCCATCTTTGACCTTGGTGCGTTTCCATTTTGGGACAAACCTATAAGAAATGTGTCCCGTTTGGCCACAATCTCTTTCATGCACCATGTGCGCACGTGCTCGGCGTAGTCCAGCAGTCATGCTTCTGCTGTCAAACACATGTGGATTGATGAAGATTTTATTGGTTTCTAAATTAAAAAGGCAAGTTTGCTCAGTAGCTGAATTAGAAGTGAGCCAAAGCAACTAATTGTTTCCTGGTTTCAAGCAATACTTCTGTAGATTATCTATCTGAATATATGTTACAGTGAATTCAGACTACATTTGGATCGCGGTAGAAGGAATGCAGGCCTTGTGTCTGGCCAAGCAACTGTTAACAGCAGGTGAAAGGCTAATGGTTGGATCTGCAGTGTCATCTCAGGGCTTTGTCTGGCCACTGACTCGGGGAATGTATGTGATGACAAGAGAGGTCTTCGCTCTCCACATCTAACCTCAAGATGAACACGTCTACAAAGCACATACTGTGCCATTCTAAGAAATGAGCTTGTGCAGGGCACTGTTGAGGACAATGAGCTGTTTTTTTCTTTTCAGCATTAGAATCTACAATGCTTTGAAATGTATTCGTACCCCTTCAACTTTACGTCAAGGTAAAACCACAAGCTTAAATGTATTTCATTGAGACTTTATGTGATAGAACAACACAAAGCAGTGAATACTTCAAGTGAAAAAAATAAATGGTTCTAAATTTCTTTTTTCTTTTGACAAATGACATGTGACATGCATATAAATTCAGCACCTATTAGTCAATACGTAGTGGAACTGCCTTTCTCTACAATTTCAGATGTAAGTTTTTTCCACATGTTTCTAACAGCTTTCCCCATTTAGAGATTCATGTGTTGACCGTTTTTCATTAAGGTGTGCCCTGTATTTAGCTCTATTAATCTTCCTATCAGCTCTGATCAGCTTCCTCATCACCGGTAAGGACACGGATTCCCACAGCATGATACTACTGCCTCTATGTGCTACTGTAAGGGATGGTAAGCAGTGTTAGTTTTCCACCACACACACAGAGCTTTACACATAGGCCAAAAGTTACATTTTGGCCTCATCTGATCAGATCATCTTTTTCCAATTGTTTGTTTTGTCTTTTGCATGGAATGTGCCAAACTTCAAATTGGAGTTCTTATGGTCAGATCTTTGGGGAACATGGCTATTAGCCGTAAACTTCTTCTCTGAATAACACCCTTTTTACCTGGCCTGTCAGTTGAGGTTCATGCTTCTTGTCAGTTTTACAGTTAAGTACTTTCCTGTTTTCAACCTTAGTATTCGTGATGAACATTCTCTAATTACCCTCTGGGGTCTTAGTACGGGCTCCATTACCACTCACCTGGACCATTTTTATGAATTAGATGACCTGTAAAGATTGATTTTATTTAGGGCTATAAAAATATAAGGGGTTTACTAGAAATGCATGGCATACTTAGGAAAACTCTGTTATTTGATACTTGTGTCAGTCTATCACAAGACAGTCCAGTAAAATATATTGACGTTTGTAGCTGAAACATTACAAAATATCAACAGGTTTAAGGGGCAGGAATACTTTCTAAAAGGCACTGTATGTGTTAAAACAACAAGTCCTGTTCTCTGATAATCTGCCTTGACTGACCTCAAGTATTTGGTCTTCAATGGATTCTTTATACTTTTGTTATAAAATTATGTGTTACGCATTGTTCTCCGCCAAGGGGGTTTCCATGCAAAAAAAGAGATTCATGTATTAGATGAAACATTCGAGCATGGTGGGGGTTTGACTGCATATTATTCTTTTGGTTTAGTGCAGATGATTTCCCAAGGTGAAGGCTGTTTGGAACACACTGTACCAGGGAAAAGGGCTGATCTTTATTTCATTTTAAAATGTGTGATTGACACAAAGGGTCCTGTGTGCTTCGTCATGTAAGGCCTAGTGTGGTGCTGGTCCTCACTACGTCACTTACTGCGATTTCGCTTATTATTCTTTTCCAGTTGTCAACGAAAGGCGGCAAAGTACGATGACAAATGTCAGAGCATCACACTTAGGAAAACAGATAACTAAATAAGAAAGATAGAGCTGAAAAAAACGACACCATGCACATTCAGAATGTTGTTTTCAGGTTTAATAAATTCCAGTTTTGTCATTTTTAAGTATAGGCTGTAGGCCTTTGGGACCGACCCTATGGTCCTTATTGTTAAGACAACAGCATCAGTTTATCTGATAACAACAGTGCATAGCTAAATGATTGTTATGAGAATGCCCAGATGCTCCAGAGCACTTTTAGTCACCTGTCGCTTCAGAAAAGAAAAAAATAACTGCAAAGGAATAACAACAACGAAATATTTTTCAATGTAATAGCATTCGCTACACTCAGCTACAAAAAATAAAAGAATAAATCTGTAATAAAAAATGGTCTCTTCTGGGTTGATCTTTAGGCTAAATTATAACAACATGCAACAGAAATACGTGCAGTAGGTTGTAAAGGTTTTCACACGCTCCCATTTTCAGATTTCTTTTTCACATTTTGTTCCATAAAAGCCATATATTTTGGTGTATTTTAAAAGGAACACATGTGTTATATGGTTTACACATTTTTTTTTAACGTTTTTAAACAAACAACCTATAAGGTGTGGCAAGCATTTGTATTCAGCTCCTTTAGTCAATCAGCTCAATCAGATTGGATGAAGAGTAGCTGTAAGCATCAATTTTAAAGTGTTGCCACAGATTCCTAATTGGGTTAAGATCAAGGCCTTTACTGGGCCATTCTAGCACATTAATATACTTTTATCTAAACTGTTCCATTGTAGCTCTGGTTGTGAGTTTAGTGTTTTTGTCCTGGTGGAGGAAAAACCTGCACCCTGGTCTCAAGTCATTTGCAGTCTCTAAAATGTTTTCTTCAAAGATTGACTTCTATTTAATGCCATGTATTATCCTATAATCTCTCTCATGTCCCTGCCGAAGAAAAGTGAAAAGCAACATGCTGCCACCACCATGTTTCTCTATAACATAGTATATTTCTCTATATAAAGTATATTTTCATCTCAACTGAGCAGAGCCTCTATCTTTGCTGTGTCTGTTAGATTACTTGTGGCAAACGTATTTTTAATTACTTTTTTCTTTTCCCTCTTTGTTTTAGGCCACAATAATTTATGAGTGTACAAATAATAACTGTTTTATCAAAAGATTATCTCACCAGAGTTGTTGTGCAGCGCTTCCAGGGTTACCAAATAAGACGCCTGTTGGCTGCTTCTCTGATTAATGCCAGTCTAGTCTGTTAAAGTGGCCTTCCATGTATTTGCAAGTTTGCAGTTGCACCATTTTTAGATTGTTGATTGAAAAGTGCTCCATGAGATGCTCCTGGTAAATGTTTGTAGCCTAAGCCTGATTTAAACTTCTCAACTTTATCCTTGACCTGTGTCGTGTGTTCCTCGGGCTTGAAGCTGATGCACTAATGTTTTTCTACATCTAAGGCATCCCTAGAGCAGCTGTATTTTTACTAAGATTACCTCACAGGTACACTATGTATGCCGTTAGGGGATGTCTGTTTACAGTTGGATGCACTGGAATTTATTTCAGCATATCAGAGTATAGGGGGATGAATACAAATGCATCCCACAATTTGCAAGTTGTTACTTTAAAGGAAAAAGAAAGAGCAAACCTAATATCTTATTGAAATACACTGAAGTTTATGGTTGTAATGTGACTGATCTTAGACTTCCTTGTGGAAAACACATTTATATTTTTCAGTAGAAGTTGGAAATGTTTCCAATCATGTCAGTACTGAACCAGTGGGAAAGCATCTAGAATATTGCCAAAAATGTTTGTAAAAAACTGAGCAAATGAATGTCGTAGATTCATGTCTGTCCCAGTGCCTGATTCTTCTGCCATAACTCTAAATGGATATTCCCAAATATCACGAACAGACAGATACTTCTTCTGCTTGTGGTGAGTTAATACAGTCTGAATGGGCCATAGTTGATGCTCTTAGAAACCCCCCCTCCTCCCCAAACAAGTCGTTCATTTATGACTCTGATAGTGTATCTCTACCTGTCCTCTCTGGCCACAAGGGTTTCACTCTGTCATGTTGTCTTTTCAATCAGCCTGTAATTGGATCAGCGGCAGGGAAGTGATAAGCGTGATGTATCTGACTGAAAACAATGATTTATTACAGTATCAGAACCGCATGATCCTCTCAACCACTCTGATCAAGTCCTTCAGCACATTCCTCAGTGCTGGCCTGACACAAGCTGCGTGAAACAACACGCGCACACAAATATTATAGAGATGTCTGTGCTCTCTGAACACTTTCATGTTCGCACAGTCATTCATTAAAACCACACACACCAACAAACAGAGGGAAAAAATGGGAGAGAGCATCAGATAAATCCCTTTCTTTCTAATCCTCTCACTTGTGTAATTAAAGATGCTCACAGCTTGTGGTGTGAGGCCTTATCCTGCAATCTAAAGTATCTAAATGCCGTGCAGCTTTTACCTGGGCTTGAGTTTAGAGCACCAGGTTCACCGAGTGGTGTTTTGGCAACAGTGCAGACCCAGCTATTACCGCCAACAGATTAACAAGACAATGAAGTGGATCTTTCTGAATGAATTAACTGTTGTTGCATTAAGTTGAATGAAAAAGATGGGGCGGTTTTTATATACTTTAATCTAAATAGCCTTTTTTGACAGTGATAAAAAGGAAAACATACTAGAAACATATCGAATCATCCCATTAAAGTACTGAGATTCATTGTTGGGAATGGTTAAAAAAGCACAATGCACACTGTGATGCTGGTAATGGCACGCACCCAAGAATCTCTCTGTATTTTTATTGCCAAGTGGATGATCTGGGATAATCCCTCATATAATGTTGTTGTACTGACACAAGACAATGATATCTTGTGATTTCTGTAGGATTAAATCTGTGGCTTTCTTTTGAAGAAAACAGTCACCTGCCACACCATCATCACCTAACGAATGTCCCAGGAGGAAATCAATGAAGCCTTTTCTTATGGAGATGCTATAAACATTAATGCTGCTTACTTAAACCCACAAATTAAAAACAATGTAAGAAGGTCTTTTATAGCACGTAATGCGAAACCTACTGTCCCATCTTGACCAGAATCACCATAAGCAACAAGCATTGTGTATTCTAAGGTTAAAAAGATATACAAATTGTTAAAAGGTGACCCGTCAACAGTGTTTAAAACAGTCGTTCTGCCTAAAATAAATTACAAAAAATATTTCCAGTCATTATTGAGGCTTCCTCACTTAAAGATTTTAAAGTTTAAAATTTCTCAAACAGCAATTTATACGGCAAATCAACTGCTAATACTTTGATGAATGCACCAATTAGAGACCAATTAGAAATGCAGCATGGCTCACTGACCTCCTTTCCTCCTTTTCACCAACCAGATCACAAAATATTCAGCTATTTTCTACTAGATCTATTCAAAAATAAATAACAGCAGTGTCTACCTTGATTTCTGAGAGAAAAACCTATAATTTACTGTTGTGTTAGACTTAAATCTTTTGTTAATTCATTGTAACCATAATGAATGGGCGTTACATTCTACCAGTGGAGATGTCACACTGTATGTGAATGAAAGAACAGTCAGTATAACTCAGCTCAGCAGTTAAACAAAATGTCATAAATATTTTAAAATTAAAATAAAATGATCTTTTGCAACTTATGTTAGCATTTAGCATGTCTAGTATTTATTTATTTTTGCGATTAGCATAACTATTATTAGTAACCAGGTAGGTCAAGAGAAAATGGGCTGATTCCAGTCATCAGCAGATTTTTGGGTCTCTAACCAAGAGTAATATATTTCATATTTGACATTTTTGTTGTCTTATTGCTGGCTAGTTTTATTTGCATTTGAAAATATTAGGACTATTAGCATGAGTAGCACAATCAGGCTTTCTAATTCGGCAAGTTAGGTGTAAAATTGACAGACCAATTTTTAGACACATCTCTACTGTCAACTAAAGAAAAATGAAAGGAATAATTTAAACAGCAGCCTAAATGTAAAAATATGGACTATGTTGCACCTGCAAATTAGGTGAAATTAAGAGAAAAGGGATAGACTGGCCACTACATGAGGCCACCAAGGGGGGCCAGAAGAATTTAGTTTATTTGTAAGTGTGAATAATCTATAAAAATACACATATTTAGGACTGTGTTGCAGATGGTGATATACCTATTAGAGGGTGAAAAAGAAGTTTCCAAATATAAGGGGTAGCCTAATTGATAATTATAGTAATAGTTTTCTGCGGAGTTATTTGGGTTGGTTTTTTTAAACAAGGATGTTAAAATCATAAAAACAAATACTACAAAACACTGATGCTCTGTGGGGGTCTCGCTTATAAAAAAGTAGGTGGGTGCTTGATGTGTGACATCATTGTAGGACAAAAAGAGTCGCTGGAGGAAGAGAAGGCACCAATCAATAGAAGCACTACGGTGCGGCACTCTCCCACTCGCAGCACCAACTTCTCGAGGGTTGACACTTCAGTGCGCTTCTCTCTCCAGCTTCCAGCGCCGCTTCACGGTTGACTTCAGCGAGCTCTTCGTCTCTTTTTAAGATGTGCAGACAAGATTCCTTAGACCTTCCTCGGTTTTGCCAACGCGTTTCCACATAGACTTAACATAGACTATAATTTTCTTCTCTACATATATACTGACCAAGACCTAACTCGGCTTGCAGCTGGTTGAGAGTATGTGGCAATCGGTGAACGGCATGGGCTGTCTTTGGTCCCCCAAGGAGAAGCAGAGTGGATTAAACACGAATTAATGTGGAATTTATCGGAGCTCAAAGGTGGAACGACGACCGGACACAGCGCTTTCTCGTCAGGTAAAGAGGAACAGATAGATTTGTTTAGCCTGTCAAAGTATTAAAATGACACTTTACAAAGTTATTAAATAATCCCTCCACGGGAAAGTCTCTTCACAATTTGTACTTTGTACCCCTGTTCCTAGAAATGAATCAATGCTGCGTGCGTAAAAGTTAAAGCGCGTTTTATTGAACAGTGAACAGTAAAAACAAAAGCAGATGAAAAAGTTGTTCATATGAAAATTGTACCGCTCAGATAGCGTTCAGTCGTTGGCGTTTTTCATGCGCTTTACCAGCCTACATCTGGCTTTGGTACGCACGTCAGATCGAACACCTGCAAGCCCCTTGAAGTAACTATCCATTATGATTACATGACCGTCCGTCAAAACCCCTGCAAACAGCACTGTCTGACTGTAATCTTGCTGCTGTTGTGCATATTGTAATCTCTTTTCTTCTCCCTAATACCGCTTGTGATCTTTCGCTCTGTATGTTTCTCCTTTCTCTTCATATCGCACCATCGCACACAGTTTCTTATCTCTTCTAGCTGGAGACCTTATGTCTGCAGTCTTTCCCCCTCTAAAATGTTTTGATTTTTTGGGGGTTTTTTTTATCCACGTCTGTCATTAATATTTCGCTTTGATATTTTTTATGAATGAGTTGGTGTTAAGGCCAAACTTCTGTGAGAGGCGCTTTATAGCCAGTGGGCTCGTCTGTGTTCTAAAAAAGGGAGTCTCCTATTCCAACTGTATGGAGGAGAGAGATCACTAAGTGTTTGGGAAGCCCCTAATGTGACTCCCCTGCATGTCAATGCTTCCGCGCCAGTGTGCTGACAGAAACCGACTTTTTCCACAGGGACTGACTGATCATGGTCGCCGTGGTCCGCTCTCTCATGGTACTGCTGCTCGCTCAGGTGTTGCTGGAAGGTGCTGCGGGACTCATCCCCGAGGTCGGCCGACGGAAGTACAGCGAATCTGGGAAGCAGAGCCCGGAGCGGTCGGAGAGCTTCCTCAACGAGTTTGAGCTTCGGCTTCTCAACATGTTCGGGTTGGGGCGCAGACCCACCCCCGGCAAGCACGCCGTGGTGCCACAGTACATGGTGGACCTTTACCACATGCACTCTGCGAACGGAGACCACAGCACTAAACGACCCAAGAGCATGGGGAAGCACGCAGAGAGGGCCGCCAGCAAGGCCAACACGATTAGAAGCTTTCACCATGAAGGTACGTATTACTGACATACCTTCACCTGTCAGTCGTCTCAGACAACCCAAACCCATATTTAACCATGACTCAGTGCGTCAAGCTGAGCTTCAGAGTCTTCCCTGTTTTATGAAGGTTTAGTCATTTATGCACGACAAAAAAAAAAATAAAAAAAAAAATCCAAGTTATTTGTAACTCTAAAAAAAAAAAAAAAGTTAAAGTGACTCGATTTATAAACAAGCATCTCACGCACAATTCAACCAAGTCTCTGGGTGCAGTGATGCAACGGCAAAGCAAACACGCCTGTAGCAGCTGTCACAGGCTTCAAAAACATCAAGGGGCAGCGGTATCCCTGGGGTAATTTGTTTCTTAATAATTGATGATGTTTGCGTGGGCTGTAAAAACAGTTTTTTTCCAGACACGCACCACAGGATAAAAGGCGGTGTGCTTTTTGCGCAGGTGATAGACATCGCCCTGTGACTTCAAAAACACCCGGTATTATAGCAGCACGAACTCGGACAAAGTCATCGTGTCAGACTGAGTCATTTTTAACAAGACTGAAATTATTTGTTTGTTACGGTGGGAAGGAGGGGTTGCTTCCTTTTTTTTTCTTTCCAAATCAGCTCTCTCCCTCTCTCTCTCTCCATGATGTGCGCAATTACGCAACGTTCCTGTATCACCATAACTCCTCTCTCAGTCAAGAGGACACGTGGTGATTTCTGGAGTGAGTTTTTCAGTTCGGCTCTAAATTAAAAGTGCTGCTTAGATGTAAATGGCAGAATGAAGCATAATGGTACACAAATTAAACACTTTTAAAACACCATTAACGTTGTGTTTTTTCTAACTATCTTTAGATTAAATTTAAACGTACATTTTTTTTGGGGGGGGG
Organism: Valencia hispanica; assembly: GCA_963556495.2. Lineage (NCBI taxonomy): Eukaryota > Metazoa > Chordata > Actinopteri > Cyprinodontiformes > Valenciidae > Valencia > Valencia hispanica. The sequence goes on along the minus strand of OY747719.1, from coordinate 19,992,935 downwards.
GGATTGTCATATATTGGATTGTATACTTTCATAGACTTAGGGGCTAAAAAGCTGCTGTAGGCTTTATTTGACAATATTTCACTCCCTATGATCCAAGTAGCTCTTTGTACAGCATACAAGTTATTAAGTCCATTGGGGCCCTACACAGAGTCCTCATACAGAGTCCTGTGTTTGACTGGAGAAGTTTCCATCAGGGGTGAGTCAGAGGGGTGGTTGAGTGGTAGCTTGGGTGCTCTCCAAAGCCCTAGTGCAATGACACCAAGTGGCTAAACTGACACACTACAAACAATCCTGGCCCGAGCTTCAGGGCTGAGTGACTGCTCCCAGTCGACTTCTGGAAACATCTGCCCGCAGCCAACACACCTTGACACCACTGGCCATTACAAATGTGTTTAGACTGTATTTACACATGCTCCCCCTGGCTCTTTTAGCCTGCGCTTACAGAGCTGCATGGCTTCTAGTCTTCTTATATCATGTCAGTGACACTGGAGTGGTTGTTGTGGCATATAATAAGTATGTACGTACAAATGTTCATGTGACATATCAAAGCAAACAACCTGAGCTATTCATCACATCTGTCATTTGATATTCATTTCTCCTTGATAATCAGGTTCACTGCTATCGGTTTTCAAAAATAACAATTTTCCAGGCCAAACAGAACATTTTCACTATTACAAGGGAAGGGATTGCCAGCAATAGATTCTAGATAAATGACCTGACATTAGCCTTTATCTCCTATTTTGGCATGCAGCAAAAAAATAAATTAGGAATGTCAATGCACTCATATCTGCGGTTCACACGTTTTTGAACAAGCCTGAGCATGTTCACAAAGCAGTCTCGGAGAGATTGAAAATACTGTTGCAGAACAAAATAGAGAAAACAGTGACAAAGGAATAGATAGCAAGAAAAGAGGATTTGGGGGCTAAGAGAACAGAGAGAAAATGGGATTTGGGTGCTGATGAAGGAAAGGAAGAGCCGGATTGGGAACCCAGAGAGAGGGAACAAGACACGGGGGGCTTTCCCACATCAAATGAGAAGTGATGAGTCTAATTGAGGTCTTTGTGCTTCTGGAGGGAGGTTTAGGATGAGATGGTGGAATTTCCTAAATGCCTCCTTTGAAAAGCTAATAGTTTTAAGGTTTGTGTTAACTTTGCCACACCAAACAGATTAAAATGATGGCCTATACATTTTCTATGATCTTTATAAAGTAAGAGTTCAAAGCAGGGCTGCCTGAAAGAAAATTGCAGCTTTTACTAACACTTCTGTCATTTACCGTATCCCGTGTAGGGGAATACCAGTGAACTTAAGTATATGTGTTACTTTCATATGCCTTAGGACTGTTACAGTAGATGTATAAATGATAGAACAGAGAGTTTGCTAGTTTATGGAGAATTTGTGTATAAATTTCCTCCCAGAGCAATGCAAAAGGTGCACGAATACTAACAGTTTCTGTAAAAAATATTGTCTAATTTTGCATTTCTTTGATAATTTTTTATCGAATATTTCTCGACTGTCGATAATCATCTTTTATCATAGTTCATTGCTTACGCAGAAGGAAGTTTTCTACTGTGACCAATTGTCTGTGCAAATCAGCCACATGAAGGCAGGTTAACTGATCTGTCTGATCTTAATCAGAAGATGGGAGCACACTGCTTTCATCCTTTGACATTTAACTTATTCCAAAAGCCTCACGGTAATAATTGTTTTACATCATAATTGTCATTTGCCTGCGATTACACTGAGTTATGCCTGATAAACTGATTTTACCTGCTTGACAGTGGCCCACACCCACTCTGTTTAATTACTTGGCATCACTTAAATGTACTTTTAAAATTATGTGATGCTAATTATTGTATGTCAGTCCCTCTTTATTATCACATGTAAACATGTAAAAATTTTTGTTTGCATAATCTTACACTATGGCTGTCTATGTTGTTTTCTGTAGAATCAATGGAGGCACTGGCCAGCCTGAAAAGCAAAACAACCCAGCAATTCTACTTCAACCTCACGTCTATCCCTAAAGAGGAGCTCATAACCTCTGCAGAGCTCCGCATTTACAGGGATCAGGTAATTGGAGCTGCACCCCCTAAGAACTACAGCTCTACTGATGGTGCTCTTGCTGGAGGCCTCCATCGTATCAACATTTATGAGATCTTCGGAGTTCCTATAGGCTCCAACAGCACAGAACCTCTGGTCCGTCTGCTAGACACCCGGTTGGTTCAGGACTCTTTGAGCCGCTGGGAGAGTTTTGACGTGAGTTCTGCTGTATCTCAATGGACTTCGGGGAAAGGCCCCAATCATGGCTTCATAGTGGAGGTGCTTCACCCAGAGCACAGGGAGATGGATGAGGAGCATTCCCAGAGAAAAAGCAGGCACGTCAGGGTGAGCCGATCCCTGCACCAGGACCAGGACTCATGGCCTCAGGCTCGGCCCTTGCTGGTAACCTATGGTCATGACGGCCGTGGGGACTCAGTACTCCATACACGGGAAAAAAGGCAGGCAGCACTCCGGAAACAACGCAGGAAAAATACGCACAAGGCGAGCTGCAAAAGGCATAACTTGTATGTAGACTTTAGCGACGTGCAATGGAACGAGTGGATAGTGGCACCCCCTGGCTACCATGCCTATTATTGCCACGGGGAATGTCCCTTTCCATTACCTGACCACCTTAATGCAACTAATCATGCCATTGTGCAGACACTTGTCAACTCAGTCAATTCAAACATCCCCAGAGCCTGCTGTGTGCCCACCGAACTCAGTCCCATTTCCTTACTTTACCTGGACGAATACGAGAAGGTGATTTTGAAAAACTATCAGGACATGGTGGTGGAGGGTTGCGGCTGCCGATGAGAAACGGGTTGTGTGGACAGAAAGCGTGAGTGATTAAGAAAGAGACTAGTTTAAGCTCTACTATGGACACCCAGTTTCCCAATGAAGACATTTATTTATGTGAAAGAAGCAAAACATAGAGATATTGAGGAAGAAGAAAAAAAAACTATATATGAATATATTTAAGTCTACATAAAGTTGGGAAAAAATAAATGTTTTAATCAAAGGAATATTCCTTTACTGGTTCTGAAAAAGCATTTCTGTTGTAAATTCTGAAATGGGTGCAATACCACATGAAGTATAATGCTCAGATGTTTATTTTGTATTTATTTCTATTATAACCACTTTATTTGTAAATAAATAATGTGTATTTATCATAAAAACATGCAATTAGTCCAGTTTTGTAAGATCAGCACCAGCTGTGTCTGGGCGGGGGGACTGGAAGGTGAAGACGTCAAGATGGGTTTTAAATGCAGACTACAAAAATATAACACTACACTAATTGCAACTAAAGCAATGAAATATTTGGGTAAATGTAATTGGAAACTATAAGCAAAGATCACTAGTGTAACGAGCTGCAGCATAGTGCAGGGTCACACGACAATTTACATGGCCACAAATGTAATAGACTCCCAAGGGAGGATTATAAAAACAGGCAAGCATGTTTTTATACATTACATGTCACTGCAAAGATTCCTGGGAACAATCTTCCAAGAGCTAGCCCCTGTGTTTATTCTTCTCCAAACCAATATTATCAGAGGAAAAAAAGTGTAAATGCAGCGCTTCTGTGGAAGCTCTGACAGGGTTTATTTACAGTAAGAATTGACATTGAAAGACTGCACACTGTGTTAGGACAGGGACACCAATAAGTCCACACCGAGAAAAGACTTTACTAGCACTTTAATTAATGAGGACAAACACATACAGTACCTGCACGTTACTATATGTGCCACATGCTCAGACAAATTAACATCACAATGTCGGTCTTTCTTCCTTTGACAAGTTTAAATCATAAGGTTTCAATTAGTTTAAGCTTTTAAGGAAATATGTTGCTTCCCAAACTACACAACTGAAGCACATAAAGTAACACACTGCAACAGTAAGAAGCTTTTAATGGACATCTTTCCCTTACAATACTACTACAGGAAAAAAAAAAAAAACGAGTATACAATCCGAATGAAAGAGAACTGCCCAGAACTGCTCCAAATAACCCAGAGGAGATCATCTGGTGTTGCCATAACATCACATCTGATAATAAGAGACAAAAGAGAAACCCAAAAGAGTTTTGCGGAGTAAGAATGAGTGTGCTCGCTGCTGTGTTTGCATTAGAAAGGGTTTTGAGGGATCACAGGGCAGCACAAAATACTTTAAATAGAATGCTTTAATGTGAGTGCACGTTGGGACCATGGAATGTTGGATTTCAATCTCATGCATATGCTTGCATGGAAAACCAACATGGTTGTTTTTTCAATCATCTATTCAAGGATTTCCTGGTGGTCTTTTCTCTTCGAAAACAAATGTGCATTAAACAAAGATACTCTTGTTACCTATATGTGGGAAGCATAAATGAAAACATTAAGAAGAAACCCTGATGCTCTTTATAGGAGCTGTAAAAACTCTACAACATTCATTAAAGTTGCACCTATATCAGTTTGTGCTTCCTCCAAGTACTCATGCCTATTGAACTTTTTCACAATCACAAACCTTAATGTATTTTAATGGGATTAGATGTGACAGACTAACACAAAGTAGTGCATAGCTGCAAAGTAGAAGGAACAGGATAGATGGCTTTCAAATGTTTTGAGAATAAAAATCTGAAAAGTGTGCTGTGTGTTTGCATTCTAAACCTTTGAGCTATTAGATTGTAGAACCACAGTTGCTGCAATTAAAGCTTTAGGTCTTTGGGGGTATGGCTCTACAAATATTGCACATCTAAAGACAATACATGGACATATTTACCCATTCTTCTGGGATAAATTGGTTAAGCTCAGTCAGATTGGATGGTGAGAGCCTGTTAACATAAATGTTCAAGTCTAACCATAGCTTCACACTTGGACTTAGATCTGGACCTCGACTGGACCATTCTAACACATGAATATGCTCTCATCAAAACCATTCCAAAGTATCTCTGGCTGAATGCTTAGGGTTGCTTTCCTCCTGGAAGGTGAATCTCTGGCTGGACTCAAGTGTAGTGCAGCTTCAGATTCGTCATCTTTCAGCATTGTCCTGTATTCAGTGTCACCTATCTCTCCATCAATTCTGACAAGTTTCCCTGTTCCTGCTAAAGAAAAGCATGCCAACAGCAGCACGCTGCCCTTGTCATGTTTAACAGTGGGGATTGCGTGTTCAGGCTGATGTACAGTGTCTTTTATCTACTGCATATTGCATTGGGCATGTTGGATAAAAAGTTACATTTTTCTATCATCTCGAGCACTTTCTTCAATATATCTGTTGTTTCCCCTACATTCCATACAGCTACTAGGGATTTCCTCTTGGCACTCCGTTATTATCCATTAACTAATATCTGCCTAATATTTTGTTGTATAACCTAACCCTGCTTTAATTTTGATGTGTTCATAGGCTTCGTGATGCTGACTTCACTAATGCTCCTTAACAAACCTCTAAGACGATCACAGAAAAGCTGTATTTATAAAGAGATCAAATTACAAACAAGCGGAATGGATTTACTAATCAGGTGATTTCTGGAGGAATTTGATTGCCCTGTTGTGGATGGAGAGCAAATGCATGATATCTTTCAGTGAAAACCATTTATCTTTTTCATATCACTTTCCAATTAGGACCTTCGTTGTTATTTATCCCACAAAGTCCTAATAAAATCCATTAAAATCTGTGGTTATAGAGGAGCAAAATATGAAAAAGTTCAATAGGTGTGAATACTTTTGCAAGGTACTTTAACTATGTAACTGTTTATCATCTTAACATTCAAACTCAAACACTTTTCAACTTCAATTTTCTGCACTTGTTTTTGTTCTATCTTCCATCTCCACCCCCTCTTGGTCCCATCTGGTGTAAATTTTTTCTTTGTAGATTCCACCATACCACAACACTACACATGAGCTACACATACATCCCCCAGTAGCAGCCCTATTTTAATGGACTTTAGGAGGAAGTCACTTTGTTGGCACACTTAGCAAAAAACCAACACTGAAAATCTAAACTCCACAACAGTTCCTGCCACAAATTCCAGCAGTAATGGCAAAAGTGGGATGTGGGGATTTTTCTGAGTTAAAAAAGTGTTAGATTTAGTGGCTTTATAGTTCAAGTCCATAAAGCTTTCATTGGGTTGGGTGGAAATACTGCTCCCAGAGTGGGCGACACATGGGCAGCACTCCCAAAACACCACTTCTGCACCCCATCCCAGCTGAACTGGGTTTCAGTTGTACTAAAAACTCGACCACTGTTTCACCACCTACTGGGGTTTCTCATTTTTAGAGCCCTGTTAGTATCAGACAGCTCCTAAGGGACCACTTCTAAACTTTTCACTAAGAAGGAAGGGTCAGGGGTCAAAGTAATAAGGACCAATTATCTCCGCCCATTCTGACTGACTTCCAGGCGCATCACGTCATCATGGTCTAGTGGCTTCGAGTGTGGTCAGCTACTGGATGGAACTGAGAATGTGTTTGTTTTTTACAATCCATTTTATCCTGCTTAGAAACAATCTTTACTTTAGCAACATTTCACCAGAGATGATTCATGATTAGGTAAAAAAAAAACACAGCAGTTAGTCTGTGTATTTGGCAAGTTTCTCTTCACCTGCTGCACAGACTTGGACAAAGGCACTTTTAGAAAACAGATTTTTTTTCCCCCTTCCTTCTTCCTTCTCTGTGAACATCTGGCAAATCAGTTAAAGGTGTCCTTCACTGTCTTTGTTTACAGACAAACACACAACAGAGCAGCCACAAAACTGATGCACATAACACTAGAGCTGGGGCCCATGAGCACGGGAGGGCTTGTTCATTTTGTTTGTTGCGCAGCAAAGCTCACCAGAACCGTCTGCAGTTACAAACAACCTAAATTTTAAGGGTTATAAAATCAGATTTCCAGATTTTTGGCTGGCCCAGAATTGGAAAATATGTGGCTGTGCTGTGTATCTTTGATGTAACAGAAGGCTCGTGAGATCTCTGTAGGCTCTGTGCCAAGGTGGGAGACAAAAATTGGGAGAAATATAGAGAAAAAGCTGCCACTTTAGAGTCCTTTCTAAGTTTGGATCTTTTCTTCTTTATGTGCAGAACACACTAATTTTAGGAGGTGGTGTACATGGTGTTTCTGTATTCGGAGAACAGCCAGTAAGATGACGTCCGGCATAGCTAAGGCTGTGGCATCTGTGCAGCAGCTCTGAACACATCAAACAAGCGGGCGTCCACAGTTTCTGGAACTGAGCAAAGATGGAAATTACTTTTCCAGAATGACTGCATGGTTGATAGTGCCTTTACATTTACACAAATACACAATTTTACACAACTCTGTAAAAATGATTTTTTATTTTAATTTTAAAAATAACTAATTCCCCCATTGTAAATACATTGCCACCGTATTACTGCGTTAGTTATAAACCTGGATGCAAACTATGCTCTGGTACTTCTATTTTTGCGAGAGCTATTTACCATGCAATTAGAGAGCAAAATGCAGTAATCATTGTCTTTGCTTATATAGATTTATAGAATAATTTGGAGGAAGCAAGTGAATTATCAAATAAATTATATTAGCTGTTCTAAGGCTGGACCCCTTCTGTATCTGTAGATGATCAAGAATATCAGAATATGCTTTTCTCTCATTTATGGGCTTAGTGATTCATATCCTAATGTCTTGACATGGATTTTACTACTCTGCATTCAGTAGAGTAAAAGTGTATTATAATAAAAGTTTTTAGCAATTCATAGCAATGTACTAAAAAAACAATATCAACCGATTTAATTACTTTAACTCATAATCAAAGAGGAGTGGTGTTCAAGATGTGTACTTTAGACCTTGGGGACTAACACTCTTCCACAGATGATATGAAAAGACTTCCATATGGCCCACATGTGGACAAACAGGCTTGAGGATGGATTTGCCTCTAGACACTGACCTTAGATCAGTGTTGCGTTTTTGCCTCTCATGGTTACAGTTAGGTTTGCAGTAAAGGGTAAACCCGACAGATCCTGGAACCTTGCCGTAGGGCGTCTCCTACACATCAAGCTTGAAAGAGTTTTTGTGGTTACACGAGCAGCCTCCATCTTTGTAAGAGGAAGTGAATAGATCAATCAAAGGGAGCAGCATGACATCCCCCGGCATGCCTGTTAAATAAATGTCAATCTCCGACACTGTAAATCTCATCCATCGCCACAGTAACATCAAAATAGTGTCTGCATTTAAAGCTGGCAGTGAAAGGAGAGGTGTAAACGTAGCTGTCTTGTCAGATGGAAAAATAGTGGCCAAAGATTAAAAATGCACACTACATCAAAATAAGTGCAACAGAAGACAGTACAAGCAAATAAATACCGAAAACAAACTTCTCAAAATCTTGTAGAGCAGGGGGTCTTTAACTCCAGTCCTAGAGAGCAACTGTCATGTAACTTTTAGATACAGTGGCTTGCAAAAGTATTCGGCCCCCTTGAACTTTTCCACATTTTGTCACATTACAGCCACAAACATGAATCAATTTTATTGGAATTCCGCGTGAAAGACCAATACAAAGTGGTGTACACGTGAGAAGTGGAACGAAAATCATACATGATTCCAAACATTTTTTACAAATAAATAACTGAAAAGTGGGGTGTGTGTAATTATTCACCCCCCTTTGGTCTGAGTGCAGTCAGTTGCCCATAGACATTGCCTGATGAGTGCTAATGACTAAATAGGGTGCACCTATGTGTATTCTAATGTCAGTACAAATACAGCTGCCCTGTGACGGCCTCAGAGGTTGTCTAAGAGAATGTTGGGAGCAACAACACCATGAAGTCCAAAGAACACACCAGACAGGTCAGGGATAAAGTTATTGAAAAATTTAAAGCAGGCTTAGGCTACAAAAAGATTTCCCAAGCCTTGAACATCCCACGGAGCGCTGTTCAAGCGATCATTCAGAAATGGAAGAAGTATGGCACAACTGTAAACCTACCAAGACAAGGCCGTCCACCTAAACTCACAGGCCGAACAAGGAGAGCGCTGATCAGAAATGCAGCCAAGAGGCCCATGGTGACTCTGGATGAGCTGCAGAGATCTACAGCTCAGGTGGGGGAATCTGTCCATAGGACAACTATTAGTCGTGCACTGCACAAAGTTGGCCTTTATGGAAGAGTGGCAAGAAGAAAGCCATTGTTAAAAGAAAACCATAAGAAGTCCCGTTTGCAGTTTGCCACAAGCCATGTGGGGGGGACAGCACACATGTGGAAGAAGGTGCTCTGGTCAGATGAGACCAAAATGGAACTTTTTGGCCAAAATGCAAAACGCTATGTGTGGCGGAAAACTAACACTGCACATCACTCTGAACACACCATCCCCACTGTCAAATATGGTGGTGGCAGCATCATGCTCTGGGGGTGCTTCTCTTCAGCAGGGACAGGGAAGCTGGTAAGAGTTGATGGGAAGATGGATGGAGCCAAATACAGGGCAATCTTGGAAGAAAACCTCTTGGAGTCTGCAAAAGACTTGAGACTGGGGCGGAGGTTCACCTTCCAGCAGGACAACGACCCTAAACATAAAGCCAGGGCAACAATGGAATGGTTTAAAACAAAACATATCCATGTGTTAGAATGGCCCAGTCAAAGTCCAGATCTAAATCCAATCGAGAATCTGTGGCAAAATCTGAAAACTGCTGTTCACAAACGCTGTCCATCTAATCTGACTGAGCTGGAGCTGTTTTGCAAAGAAGAATGGGCAAGAATTTCAGTCTCTAGATGTGCAAAGCTGGTAGAGACATACCCTAAAAGACTGGCAGCTGGAATTGCACCAAAAGGTGGTTCTACAAAGTATTGACTCAGGGGGCTGAATAATTACGCACATCCCACTTTTCAGTTATTTATTTGTAAAAAATGTTTGGAATCATGTATGATTTTCGTTCCACTTCTCACGTGTACACCACTTTGTATTGGTCTTTCACGTGGAATTCCAATAAAATTGATTCATGTTTGTGGCTGTAATGTGACAAAATGCGGAAAAATTCAAGGGGGCCGAATAATTTTGCAAGCCACTGTACATCCCTGCTCCCCCACATCTGAATCAGATGAATGAATTAACTCTTCAGCATGTCATCAGGTTCTACACAGCCCAGGCAATGAGCCATTTATTGGATTCAAGTGTGTTGCAGGACAAGACAAGAGGTGCAAACCCCCTGCTGTATACTATATCAATTTAGAAGTTTCTTGCATGTCGGCTAGTAAATTATCTGCAGATATGTGAATTTAGTGTTGAAAATAGCAAGTTGGTATCACACAGTTTATTATCTTGCTATGTATATTAGCATATCTGAAAATATGTTATATCTGGGTCTAAACATGAAGTGACTTGCATTTTGTGAAACATCAACTCTTGTCAACATAAAGCATGTGTCTTGATGGCCCCCTTTTTGTATAGAGTGTGGATGAAGGATGTGGAATTAACATTGTTTTACCGGATAAGGATGTACTAAATTACTTCTGCTGCTATGCCACCATTTTGTTTTACTTATTTTCCCTTATTCTTAACAATGGCTTAATGTAACTTTAACAGCCCAATTTTAGTGACACCAAGTGGCAAATAAATTATTAGGTCAAACTGTCATTAGTTGGAGCCGGTTCAAGCATTTGGCATGCTAAGTTGAGTAAATCTTCATTTGTGTAGACTGAACATCTGCATAGCTTAGACTAATATTAAAGAGCAACTCACCCCCGTACCAGAGTCTAACTCTAACTACATTTCCCGTTTGAACACTGCTTTGCTGTTCCAACTCGCTACGGAGGTGTGGCCGAAACTCAGCTTGTTTTATACCCAACAGCGTCAGGATAGCTGATTAGCCAGTCAGCCATCACCACAGAGCGCACAGCAATGCCCAATTCAAATTCAAGTGAAGTAGAGTTTTAACATGAAGATGGCACCACACAATTTTTGTTAGAAAATGTACTAAAATATACTAAAATACCACAAATTAAAGTTAAAGCAAGTTACTACATATGTATGTGGAATAATAACAAACAAGGACTTTCCAAAATACCAGAGTTTATAGAAATATTAAATCAACTTTCAGTCAGTTACTTAATCAACAAGCTAACTAAGCTAGTAATACCCAACTAAACTACAAAGAAAATGAAGAATTAAAAATAAAACTACCTAAGAGTAAAACAGAAAAATTGACAAATATGCAAAGAAGTAGAAACAATAACTAATAAATCGATTTTGATGTCACAGTTCAGTATGAATATGTATGCTTAAAGACCAAGGCTTGTATTGAAGGGCTTTGGAAGAGAAGCTAAGTTAGTTTTAAACTAATTGTGATTAGTTTAAGACTAATTAGCACCCTTTGGGTTTGTATTCAAAAAACAAATTCACAATGCAAAGCAGAAGTGAAGACAATATTATTGGAGGAAGTAATCACACTGAGCAATAGACGTCTATTAGATGTGTCATCTAAATTCAAACCGAAATTAGCCCATCTATAATCGGTCTATATTTTACCCCGAATCTAGACGATAGAATTTAATACATTAATTATTAAATATTAAATAATAAAATAACTGTAAGTTGTGTAAATGATGGCCAAGTGCTGGATTAAAACATTTTTAACAGTCATTGATCAATGTACAATGTAGTTTAGATTTAGACTCGATTTAGACGTCTAAATAAATACGTCGTATCGACGTCTCTTTTAAGACCAAATTTAGATGATTTAATTAAATACATTAAATAATGAACAGTGATCAAAAAAATAACTGTAAGTTGCACAACTGGTGTCCAAATATAGGACTTAAATAGTTTGAATTGCCAATTGATCAATATACAGTAAAGTTTAGATTTAGCCTTGATTTAGATGTTTAATCAACGTCTAGATTTGAACCTGGTTTAGACCTTATTTTAGTGGTACCGCCCGCCCTCACCACTAGGAGGCAGCAACACACTTAAAGTTCCGCTCGGTCTAATCGTCGTTGATGGGGATCTGAGCATATCGGAGTCGTCCAGACCAATTTATTTTACTCTCATTGGGACCGCTACGTGTGAGAAAACTTTGTTTCTTCAAATACACCTTGAAGGGCCGCATATAGGTGAGTGCTCAAAGGTACGTTATTGAAATGTTGTTTTGTCCTGTTGTTAATTTAATCGTTATCCGTTTCCAGCAAAGCTAGCAGGCTAGCTACAGCTTAGCTATAGCTATAGTTTGTGCTGCTTCAACACTGAGAATTTCCCCATTGTGGGACGATAAAGGTTTATCTTGTCTTATCTTATAATAGTGGGTGATTACAATGTGGTAGTGTAATACAAGTTATATAAGTTTAACGTTGACAATTGTCTTCATTTTTTAGCTGTTGCAGAGTCTTCACAAATGACGTCATTGAAAACTTTAATATGCAAGGTGGTGGGCCACATGGAAAGTGGGCCTTCAAAAAGACCCCCTTCTACTCCGTTATCACTGGTAAATAGAAAAACTTTCTGCTAGTTCTTTGGCAATTGCTTCTTCATGTTAGAAATGTGTGACTGACATGACATGCATTAACAAACAGTTTGTCTGGACTATATTAGGCAGTCTTTGTAATACTGACAATTATGAAACTTAATTGGTGTAGTTACATGAAAGGAAACCATACTACAGTTATAGTCAGTCTTAATTAATTCATTATTCTTTACAGAGTAACCCAAACTCTGAAATGGGTGGTGCCCAATGTCCATTGAGTCAAGTCCTTTGAAACCATGTACCTTGTCTTAATGGATAATATCTCTGTGATCTATGTGACACTTACAATATTTCTTGATTTATTCTATTGCTTTGTTTGCAAAATCTGTTCAGAAAAGTTCAAAGAGGCCACGGAGTATATGATCAGCTCAGCAATGGCTGCACATCTCAAACAGGCCCCGGCTCGAAGTGGTGGAGGGGGCTATAAGAGGCCCAGGACACTTTTGGTGTAATTTTATTTTATTTTTTTACATTTTGGTTTAGGTTGATGCAGTTTCCCAAAGTTTTTGTATATTTAAAAAATGTTTTGGCCAAATTTTTGTTTTGTAAATGTTTTGCATACAAATACTACATTTCTATTTTATTTTAGTATTTTGTAGATTATATACTTGTTTTTCACCACAATCTTTGTTTAAAAAAAATAGGCAATTTTTTTGGGGGTAATATTATATATTTGAGTTTGTGCTTTTATTTTATATACAGTATAATTCATGTGTAATATACACATATAATATAGATGTTATATATATATATATATATATATATATATATATATATATATATATATATATATATATATATATATATATATATATGATAGATAATGTACAATAGATAGAGATAACATACATACATATATGTGTGTGTGTGTGTGTATATATATATATATATATATATATATATATATATATATATATATATATATATATATATATATATATATACACACAGAGAGAGAGAGAGAGAGAGAGAGAGAGAGAGAGAGAGAGAGAGGAGGGAATAGATAATATATTACAGATATAGATAATATATATAATAAATAATTAATAAAAGAAAGATCATATAAAAGATAGATCTACACCTCACACTTCTTCCTTATATCTTTTTTGAGAAACCTTCAAAACAAAAACAAAAACGGGAGTTTTGGGAGAGTCTACACAAAAACACTAGAAAGGAGGTCAATCCTATTTTCTTCATTCATCTATTCTATTACTATCTTTATTCTTTATTCATACTTTCCTTTTTACTTCTTCTTTCTTCAGATTTCTTAGAAACTTTCTTGAGCAAAAAATGGCATTTCTGTTGATGATGACCCAAAGCTGCTGAAATAATCAGTAAGCTTGTTTGCCCCTGGGCCCCGGGTCCATGGTCGGGCCCGCCCTGGCGTAGCTGGTTACTGGCCAAGCCCATGGTCTCTTCACTGCGGCCCCCCCGGCCCCTGCCTTGTAGCTGCTGGATGTTCTCCCCTACTCCTCTCTTGGGGGATGCGGTCAGCCCCACGCTGGTCCGCCTGGGACTCCTGGGCTCTGGGGGTCCCTTGGATGTCTGTGGCTCTGATCTCCATGTCTGCATCGATACCTGGGAGACGGATCGATGGCTCCTCACACCAGCTATCGAACACTCATATGGAGTAACCTTATATGCACCAGCATGCTCACACAATGGCTCACACACACATAGGTGTGGGGACAGATACATTCTTAGGCTGAGGTTATCATTACTAGATCTTGATTAATCGGTACCATGAGCTTTTCTGTGACATTGTTGTATTTTTCTATCCATTCTTGTGTGATGTAGTTGTGTAGTTCTTAGTTCACATTGTTTGGTTTGTTTTGTCGATGTCCCATTTTTTTCCCCCTCTCTCTGCCGTCCTGCAGGTATGGAAGCAGACTTTGATGTTTTCTTGTGTTTTCTTTGTTCCCCTTCCTCTCTTGTATTTTTAACTCACCCTCTCTCTTGACTTTTTGTTTCCTACCTCTCTTCTTCATCTTATTTCTTTCTTCCCCTTTATTTTCTGTCTCCATGTCCAAAACATCAGAAAATAAAACCCTCAGCAATTCATAATAAAGTTTTCTTACACATATATATCAAGTGGAGTACTATTGCAAAAGTTGTAGTGCTCCACTTGTGAAAGTAAATCTGTTGGGCTTCTACTTGGTACTCAGACACAAATTCTGAGTGCCACACTGCCAGACAGCACACGTAAAAAAAATAAAAAATATGTCTATGGTGATGATCCCTCATGAAGCCCTCCTTTTCCTGTTGAAACTAAGAGTGCATTGTGTGATTAGCACTCCTACTGGCTGCAGGTCTGTGGTTTGGTCCAGTAATCACAGCTGTAGTCCAACACCAGTTTATCTGCAAAAAAATTTTGATTTGGGGGTGAGTTGCTCTTTACGTAACATCATTATTGGGTTATTGCTAAGGCATCGGAGTAGCACTTTTAAATTATGTGGTGCATACGCGCTGTACATGTGGCGTCATAAATTCACTCATGCTACAAATTGTTTGTCCAAAAAATAAATATGGCAGCTTAGCTTCGCTGAAGATCAAACTGTGTATGCTACAGTATCAGATGCTTAGGTAGGTGATGCTGGAGCATTTTATACTTAAAGCAGCGTTTGTTCCTGTGCTACTGAAACATATGGAAGACAAGCTGAATGTATAACTAACACAAACAGTTCAACCACAAGATAGAAGAGCAGTGTCCAAAGCCAGCCATCAGGGGTTAGTATTCTGTAAACTTTAGATCTGGTTCAGGTGGTGCACACCTGAAACAAATGATGGTTCATTACCAGACCTCTGCGGAACATGATATTATACTTAAGAAGTAATTCCACCATTTGGCACAGTTGTGTTGGGACAAGGAAATAACCAAGTATAAACACAATCAGTCCATACCTTTGGACTGATTGTGTTCCTTCTTCAGTTACCCTCTACCATATTTACACTCAGAGTTACTATAAGTATTCTGCTGAGGCAGGATGAATTTTATGGGGGCACCGGTACAATTCAATTTAATAATAAAGGAGTTGTAAAGATAGTATAGAAGTCACACAATTCCAACAGTGTTTCTATAATCTGAAACCATTTGTGAAATGCACCTAAAAATTGCAGTGATTGGACACAATTAGTGGATTTGATTGGATGTGATTCAATTTGTGGTAATTGCTGCACTCAAAACATACCAGAATCCATTAGGGACTAGGGAAGATTTATTCTACAACTCATAAGTAAAGCATTGGCATACCTTTTTCATAGAAGTTCTCTGGTGTTTTTATGGCTATAGAACATTATATTAAGTCTCTTTCAACAATTACTGTAAACCACTATAACCAATGATGCTGTTGTCACACAACTGAGTCCTCATTGCCATCTTGTTGTGTTTAAGCACACACTAGCACGGTGCTGACCCAGTTTGTGCTGTGTTTGCATAACCAAAGAGAAACAGTGCAGGCTTAGTGAAAATATCTTTTTTAAGGCACAACCAATGTGTAAAAAAGGCCTCAGCCCAGAGTATGGCTTAGCAAAGAATGTTTTCCAGTTTGTTTGTGCCTTTACTTCTAGTGGTCCTTCCTGACCTAATATGCAATCAGCCTCTGTTCTTCTTGGGCTTGGCTGCTTAAAGCCTGCTTGTTTTAGAAATTTTGGGAAAATGTACATGCTTCTGAGGTCCACAGAGAAGGTGAAAAAATCTAAGCAGGGGGAGACTTCATCAACGCTTGTAGTATTAAGAAAGCGCCTTGTTTAACAGACTAATGCTTTTTCGCTTGTAGCCCTAATGGAAGGCCTTGAAGGACGATCCTGATAAACGTCCCACATCTGAACATTTGCCACACTCAACCTACACAGATTTTTTCTTTCTCTTTCTGACAGACTTTGGCAGGCAGAATTATCTCTTAAACTGAATGACACGGGTCAAATGTTTTCTGTATCCTTCAATACACTTCCCACAGACATTTACCCGTAATATGGCCTAGTTGCAGTTGAAACCAGATATTTACATACACTTCAGAAAACCAAAAAACATTTTCTTTCTTCATTGTCAAACATCAAAACAAAGTAAACTTTTTTTTAGATCAATGAATACTAAGATGTTCTTTCTATTTGTGAAATGTCAGAATAAAGAGAGACAGAACTGTTATGTTTTTTTATTACTTTCATCAAAGTCAGAAGTATACATACACTTCCTTAGTATTTGGTTTAATTGCCCCGAAAAAGTTAAACTTGGGCCAAAGATTTTGAATATCCTTCCAACAGCTTTCTACAATAGCTTGCTGGAATCTTGGCCCACTCCTAACAGAACTGCTGTAACTGGGTCAGATTTGTAGGCCTTCTTGCTCGCACTCGCCTTTTCATGCCACCCATAAATTTTCTATAGGATTGAGATCAGGGATTTGTGATGCCAGCTTTGTTGTCCTTAAGCCACTTTGTAACTAGTTTGGTGGTATGCTTGGAGACATTGTCCATTTGGAAGAGCAATTTTGTGTTCAAGCTTTAACTTCATGGCTGATGTCTTCAGATGTTGACTCAACATGTCTACATACTTTTCTTTTCTCATGATGCCATCTGTTTTGTGACGTGCAGCAGTCCCTTCTGCAGCAAAACGCCCCCACAACATGATACTGCCACCCCCATACTTCACAATTGGGATCGTGTTCTGAGGCTTCAAAGGCTTCACCTTTTTTCCTCCAAATATACCAAATATATATCGCTGAACAACAAGTTTCTTTAGCATTGACCTTATGTGGCTTTCTCTCCTTGTGGAAGATGTCAATGACTGTTTTCTGCACATCTTTCCAGTCTGCAGTCTACCCCATGATTGTATAGCCTACTGACCCAGACTGATAGACCATTTAGAGGCTCAGGAAACCTTTGCAGGTGTTTTGAATTGATTAGCTGATTAGGGTCTTACACAATGAGTTTCCAACATGTAATGTCTTCAGATCAAAATTACAATATTAAAACGCTTAAATGGGGGGTATTGTGCAAAATTGACTTTCTGAAGCTTAATATCCTGAGAACCTGTCTTTCCCTCATTAAAAACATACCTGAAGTGTTGCTCTGACCCATTCACTCATGTTAGAGTAATCTTTGAGTCTCTGATGGTAGTTCTCGGGTTGCTGAAACGCCTGCTCCCACCTATCCCCGCCTTTTCCACCCATCTCCTCCCCCGACCTTACGTATTCAGCCGAGAGCCTCGCCCCTGCAGAGCTCCCCTACCCCTCCCTATCTCACACAACTCCGGCGGAGTCCCAGGTGCAGTAATTATAACACACCAGCTGCGCGTCTTTTGTGGGATTTATGTTCCGACTCCGTGCATGCTGCGATGATGAACGGTATGTGACGAACTGAAGGGGGAGTGTCAGAAAGAGTAGGAGGGTCTTAGAGAGGCACAGGTGAAAATCAAGGCGACCAATATGGAAGTAAATTTCTTTAAGGTGGATTTGGATATATGACGGACTTTTAAAAGACTTAAGGTGACAATTTTATTGGAGTGTGCTATAGAAGGGTTATATGTGCCTGGAAGAAGCATAATACCCCCCCTTTAAAATATTTCACTCTATTTTTAATGAATTTATATAAGATATGGGTTTCACTTTTCTAAAATGGGTAACATAACCCTAAAATTGTTCATGATATGCCATTTATTTTAGATATTCCTGTACTACCAGTTCAGTCGGCTTTTTCACAGGTTATTTTGTTTTCGTCTGGGGAGGATATAGAGATTTCACACCAAAACACGTTAATTTCTGGGATTTAGAACCAACTCCCTCCTGAATGGTATGATACCTTTACACTTCTATATTGCTTATAATTGCATACAATTGTTTGAACATATTAATATGACACCTCCAGGCAAGTGTAAACTGTACTAATGGATGAACCACTCTTGTGAAGGTCCACAATTGTTTTCTAGCTATTTTTGCTGATATCTTTAGATTTTTCCCTAATGTCACAAAAGGAAGCAGTGGGTTTTAGATGCAACTTAAGATAGATTTGTGCAACCAATTAATTCAAATGTTATAAAGCCATGAGATTATCTGTTAAGAAGCACTAAGTCCTTCTCTAACTGCACTATATTAATTTTAGACTTGGAATATATTGTGAACATGCTGTGTTCCAAAGTCAAAATGTTTGTTACCATGACGGTGTGTCCTCTGTGGCAGCCATCTTGTTGGAGCTAAAGAGGAAGCCCGCCTTAAATCCAGCTCTTATATAGGAAATGCTTGGTTGTCAATGAGAGGAAAAGTCAAAGAAATGAAGAGGGTAAATGATTTGTAAATTGTGTATGTTGTATGTATGTTTGCTATCTCAATATTGAAAGTGAAATGTTAATGGGGATGTGAAAGTTGAACTTTGTTTTTCTTTTCTTTTGGAAGGCTGAGGTGATTGGCCAAACTGAATTGAGAAGCGGGGTTTTAAGGGTGTCTATAAAGGTAGACCGCTGTATGTGGCAAAGAGAGTGGGAGAGACATGGAGGGGTTTCCGTTTTGAAAGTTCCTGCTTTTGACCAGAAGAAAATAAACTGGCTTCTTTGGCTGTTTAGTCAAGCAGCGTGATGACTCCTTTTTCCATACTACACCTCTCTGCATGACATTATCATTATCATCAAGGCTTTCACAAATTGTTTAAAGACAGTAATATGTAATGTAGACTTCTAACTTTAAAGAAAGCAATAAAAACATTATTTCAGTCTGGCATTTAGCAAGTATGACTATTGTGCAAAAATGTCCTAACACAAGAAATAGTTTGATTTAAAGAAAATAATGTTACGCTTTTTTGTACAATGTATGTAAACACCTGGGCTCTCATTTATCAAACGTTCGTAGAAACTGTCCTATATTTTATCCTACGAATGAACATTACACCCATTTTAAATTCATTGCATTGGCTTCCCGTATGTTTAAAGATCGATATTAAGGTTCTTTTGATGGTTTATAAGTGTCTTAATGGTCTTGGGCCTTCTTATCTTTCAGAACTGCTTTTACCATATGAACCTTTCCTCTGGCAGCCGTCTCCTTGTCATCCCTAAAGTCAGGATGCACACTCACAGCGAGGCTTCTTTCCAGTACTATGGGCCTCACCTCTGGAACAGATTGCTGGAGGATCTCATGGCCGCAGAAAACGTCTGTTTTTAAGAACAGGCTCAAGACTCACCATTTTAGCCTAGCTTTTAGCTGACTATTATTTATTATAGTCTGTTTAATTGCTCTCCATGTTTTACTTGCTTATATTCTATCAGTGTTTTACTACTTAGTCTTATCATATTTCTTCACTGTTTACTGTTTCACTGTTTTATATTTTAACCTGTTATTTTAATCTTCCTTCCAGTGTTTCCTTTATGAGAGCCCTCTGCCTCGGGAGCGGTGGTCGGCTGTGGCTGCCGGGGTGCTCTCCAGGTAGGGCTTAAGTGGAGGGGGGTCACGGCATTGCCTCCTCTGGGCGCCTTGTTTGATTTAACCATATTTGGTCACACCACATCCTCTGACACATGCATTAATCCTTGCGTTCTTCACTAAAGTAATGCCAAAGAGAGCAAAAAAAGGAATTTCAGTGACACAGAGATCGAGGTGAAACATAAGGGGGCCAAAAAATAGTCATGATAAACAGACTTTTTGAAAATTGTCAGTTAACTCAAATTCATTTGAACACCAATAGTTTTTGTCCTCTGTTATCAGCAGTTCCTCTGCTTCATGTCTCCCCCCCCCTCCAGCATGCAGCAGTTATAATCCTGAGGCAGAAATAGATTTAAAAAAAACATTCCTCAGTACAAAGCTGGGCCAGATCTTCTACTGGGGGTCCAAAGATCACCCCATTTGACATGTGTGTGGCCATGCGTTATTGGAGACACTGCTTTGGCTGGCACCAGTACGCACGGAGACAGCGACAATCTGCTGCACCAATAAGCAGGACCAAGAGCAGTGTCCAAACACCTGTTGTCGTGACCACACAGTGGATACAATAAAAGCTCAAGAAGGAGAGGTTTCGTTTAACCGAGGGTTTTTGGAATCAGGTGAATCACTTCAATAGTTGTAGAATCAAAACTCGAGTGCAGGAGGATTTCACGGAAGCCGTAGACTAGGATTTTCTGTTTGCCTTAAAGATGTTCTGAGTCCAGTTCCAGGTTTTGCTTAGTATAGGTCAGGGGTTATGCAACCTTTGCAATCCAAAGAGCCATTTTTCCACTCAGTCCAGGTAAATAAAACTTGTTTAGAGCTGTAAATGCTACATGACCTTCAGGAAAAAGACAACTTATGATAAATATCTACTGGAAAATGTGTGGTCATTTAAAAAAAAAAAAAACTACCAATTTGTTTCCAATTTTAGGTTTCAAAAGGAAATAAACAAACCTTTGCAAAAATGAGAGTAATACATTTTATTCTATAAGATATTGATATTTATGGAAAAATGGGAAAAAAAGTACTTTCCTCACAATATGACAAGAAAAATAGCCAAAAATCCCCGGTGAGTTATTGTCATTCTGTATGTAGCTCAGTGCAATTATGACATGAAAAACTAAAGAATTGCTAAAACCTGCATTTGTCTATTTAAAAGTGCAATAAGTAAATATTTTACAGTGAAATAATTACACAACAGTCTAATGTCTCAATCATGATGGAAGTAAGGTTACATTGAAACAAATTTCCTTCTCAGCTGGCTCGGTGGTTTCCAGTTTTTCTCCTTTTAAAAAGGCAGCAAAGGGACATAGTCATTGTTTACAATCTGTCCCGCCTCCATACTTCCTAGTTCCAGAGCCAATCACATGTGAGTGCGCAAGATTGCCAAGCCTTCAACACAAACACTGCGCTAACGTAAAGCTAACAATGCTAGCACTAAATTAGAAAAGATGAGTCTTCTTTAAAAAATATCTCAAGCTACTTTTTTCATTTAAAAACAACTCGATATTGTAGTGAAATATCTTTATCTACTCATCAACTTACTGTGTATGACTCGTCTTTGCTCGTCATTTTGAATCTTCTGGCGCTG
This sequence comes from Valencia hispanica, assembly GCA_963556495.2. Lineage (NCBI taxonomy): Eukaryota > Metazoa > Chordata > Actinopteri > Cyprinodontiformes > Valenciidae > Valencia > Valencia hispanica. Next base: position 19,971,475 of record OY747719.1, on the reverse strand, counting down.
ATCCGTAACTGGCAACCCAGCGTGAAACTAACAAAGGGGAGGGGGTGAGTGGCTGAGAGTGGACTGTTTTGTTTGTCTACATCGACTGCAGTACTCAAATTTGACCACAAGATGTTATTCTTGCATATAGTACCTTTAAAAACATTAGTTGGTTCTTTATCATTTTTCGCCAAAGTTATTCAAAGCCATTGTGGAAGGTCCAAAGAGCAATGGTAGCAGACCCCTGGTATAGGTGGACAACAGGTGATTCATTTAGGGAACACTGTGACATGTGGTGGAAAGGACAATTTGTAAAAGTTTGGCTAAATATCTGGGCTGTCCAACTGGGGCAAAGTGGTTGTACATACCTGTTTGCCTAGAAACCCATTGGGATACCATAAGTCTTCATTAAAACTGTTGCTAAGGTGGAATTTTAAAAGTTTGGAGATATTTCAATATTACTGTGGCTACTGCTAACATTTAGAAAAACAAAAAACAAATCTGAAGTGTCACCAAAATTACAAAATTTTAGCAAACCTTTTAGAGAAGCACCTTGAGGAGTTAGCAAACCCCAGAGTTGATCCTAGCTATGAAGATCTCAGACCTGTTATGAAGTTCAAGGTCTCACTTGGTGGTCTATGAGAACAAGCTGGTGCTGAACCTTTTGTTCTTAGCACAGATTACCAGGAGGCCACTTCCAGATGCAGTACACCAGGGTAAACAGACTTCACTTCCCTGGGTGGTATGGGACCAGCCCATTCCCCACACTTTACTCATTAGTGTAATAAGCTTTGTATAAACCACTGGACTGCCATTGTCAAGGACACACGCACATCCCCTTCATTCATCCATCTGCCCATTTGTTACACATGTTGCACATCTCCATGCAGGGGATCTGCAGGTTAGAAAAGTCTTAAATGAAGAACTGACAGGATATAGTTATGAGAATAAACACCTTTAAAGTAAACACTCAATGAAATTGCACACAGTTATCAATTGGCACAAACAAATCCTAGATGTCTGAGCTAATATCATGGCTAAAGTGCAGAAAGTCCGCAGATTGCTGAAAAGGAAATAGTATTCGTTTTTGCACACCACCTGCACCCTTGTTGGAAAACATGCATGTTATTCTGGAAGGACCCAGACGACAGATGCCTATAAAGCCTGTCCAAAACCTGGGGAACTCAGCCAATTAAGCCACCAAGTATAACTCAGTCCTTCACATCGCACTCCCACAGCATGTTATTGGCATGGCAAAGTCTGCCTCACCATGCTTCCTCTGACTCACTTCCTGTCCCAGCCCTGCACCTGCACTCCCCTGGGTGATGTCATGGCAGGTTTTCCTATTAGACTCTTACTACTGAGCACACTCCCCCATCTGGCAAAATGTGCATAAGCACGTATGCATGCATGCGTTTATGCTTGTAAATCAGCATGCCTGGCTGGCACTGACATGTTTCAGAATACGCTTAGTGAGCATGAGCCTTCGTAACTTAGGCGATGAGGTACACTTTTAGGCCAGAATTTTGTGACAAAAACACATCAAACAGATATAGAGGGAAAAGAACAGACTAAAGTTGCATATTTACAATTACATTCTCCTTTCCATCTTTCTTGTGCTCCCAGATGTCAATGTGTTACATGGGAGAATTATAGCTGTGAAAAGTCTTGTGAATCCAGACTGAAATTCTTAGAAATGTATCAAAATTGATTCACATAATGAGAGTGGTTATGTTAGAGACAAATCTATATATCCTCAGCATCCGTTTGAATAAAAATGGTAGACACCTCTTCTGTCTCTACTATCATAAAATAATCAATTTCGAGGTAAAAAAAATAAGTAAATAAATAAAAAGTTATTTAATAGAAATAGAATTTTTCTGAACCTGAGAACACTTTTTTAGTCCTATCTTTGGCCTTAAAAAGTTTTGTTTTACCCTTAGAAAGTATTTGTCAAAAGACAAAGAAAGCCTTTTATACTAGTACAATGCTTTGCAGATGTCCTTAACTTTTCACATTTTGTCACATAACATCCATTATGTTCAGTGTATTTTTATGAGATTTTAAATGACTGACCAACATGTTTGTAGTGATAATTTAATTCTGAAGTGTAAAGAAAATAGCTCAAAGCTTCTTAATTTTTTTATCAAATATAAAAATTTGAAAAGTGTGGCATACGTCTTATTCAGGTGGTGGGCTAAATAGATATAAACTCCACAATCTTCAGATCTTTTTTAAAAAATTTTTTTAAAGGTATAATTTTTTTTCCACTTCACCACTCTGTGGCACTATGTCTAAAAGCATAATAAAATACACAGAATTCTGATGTGACAAAATTAGAAAAAGTTCCAGGACATTTTTTTACAAGGCACTGTTTATGTTTTTTTTTCCCCTCTTTTGATTGTCGATATCATTATCTGTTCTGTATTATTTGGTTTTGATAGCTGCTAGTTGAAATTATTAGCTATTCTATCTATGGGACACATAACTCTCCCTGTTAATGTGTTCTTGCAAACATGTGGCTGATGGTCTGATAAATGATAGACTAGAAAGAGTTGAATGTAACGTAATGACAAAGTTAGACCAATGTGTTGTTGTTTTACCACTGCCATTTTCTTATTACCTGGAACATTTCTCAGCACCTGCACAGAGCAAAGCAGGCTTAGTGTATTTTACACTTTCTGATGGAACAACAATTATTTACAGTTTAGGTACAAAACATGATGCTAAACCTCTACAGTAAATATACTGTATGTATACTTGGAAACTTCCTTCCTTTATTAGAATGGGCAGCATTTAGAATACCGCAGTTTACCAACATTCAGGGGTTGACATTGGACTTCATCTTCACAGTGTCACTGTGCAAACACCGGGCGTTCTGTTGACTGGGGCATAAAATAGTGCTGTTTGGTTTTAGGTTTCCAGAGTGGATCAGGGCTGCAGTATATTGAGTCCATGTGGGGAGTACGTTTTTAATCTGAGCCTTACCCACAGTCCTTCCTGTTTCTAATTTGGCGCTGCAGCGGTTTTGTCCCGAGGCCAAGAGCCTCTCTTCCACAGAGTGTCTATTTCCTCTGAAGTGAATAGTAGCAGGTGTGCTGGCCCGAGATCCTTTGGAGAAGTCTGCTTATGAATGGCCCACATCTCACTGTTTCTCGCTTGTCTTTGTTTTCTTTTTTCTTCCTTACATTCTTATTTTTCAGTGTGTCTTACATTCTTTTTCTTTTTTTTTCTTTTTCTTTCGGTCTTCCTCAGCTGTTTTGTCTTCGCAGCTTTGTGGTTTCTTTTTTGTCTCCTTCATCTTTCGTTTTATTGTTCTCCCTTGCTGTATTTGCTGTCTTCAAGATCAAGAGGAACACTTTGAATAAGTCATAAAGACGTATAGCTTAAGAAAAATAACAGAACATTAACAAGAACAGCTCAATAACATATCAACTTCTTCTAGACATCTGACACGGTAACACACATAAAAGTGTCAAGATCTAAATTAGTTTTTGAATTAAGTTTAAAGAAATCAGCTTCGCTTTTCAGAAACACAACCACTTACATACAACACCATTTCCATCAGGAATTAATTTTACTTATGCAACTGACAAATGTGAAAGAAAGGAGGAAACAAGGAAAGAAACGTGTATGCATGTGTTTGCGAAAGAAAATGATACAGAAAGGCAATCATATCAGTACTGAGCCTTTTGCCATCAAATCAGCTTGATAGACAAAATGCTTCCAATCTATGAGTGGAGGAGACATGTTGTCATGCTGCTTCAAGGAGGCTCTGCGTTTGGAATTAACCTTTAGAGACCTTGACCCCCCTCCCTTTCCGAAAACACCCGCTCTAATGAGTTGGGCTCTAAGGGGTGCAGCTTTTTCAAGGCAAATTAATCCTATCAAAGTTAAGTCATATTCTTCCTTATCTCTGAGAGAAAAGCAGCAAAAGAAACCATGTTTGGTACCAATGCTGTGTGACTAAGCTCAGGGGTGAAATCCAGCTGCAAAGCCATTAAGGAAATGAGAGTATAACTAAAGGGTTGTTTAACAGAAACACATGAACTCTTAATGATGTTTGTGTTTCTTCAATTTTGCTTCCACATCATTGTGCCAAGTTGAATTTGGTGTAAAGGTTATGAGGGGATGTAGCAGATTCTGTTCCCAGTAAATGTAAGACCATGTGATTAAAAAAATGCAAGAATTTTCAAAGTAGTCTGAGAAAAAGATTATAATACAAAAAAAGGCAATGTACTTATGGTGTTGCTACAAGGCAAACATTATTACTGAAGTTATTCAATTCAAATTCAATTCAAATTCAAAAATACTTTATTGATCCCAGAGGGAAATTACGTTATGAATCCATGAGTATAATTCTTCCCACTATATCACCCCAAATCAATCTATAAAATTTAATTGCACCTATTTGGACTTTCAATAAGCCGCCTTTGACCTTCTAACAAACAATGCGCATACTCCTGCTTGTGTTTATGCTTCATCCCCCATTCTGCTTTCCTGATTTTCTGCCAAAGTCAACTACGGGCATTTTCATTTCCAGCCGTGGCATTTCCGGCATCTGCACACGCTTGTGTTTACACAGGATGTTCAAACTCGATGCAGATTACACAAATCCAATTTAGAGCCTGAGTTCAATCACCTCTTTTATTTCAACATTAAGTAGATGAAGCTGGGAGCCAGATCACCACATCCATTTCCAGGAGGATTGGGTAAGGGTAATGAACTGTACATCAGTAAGTTCAGAAAGTATTTTGGAGAAGGCAGATGGATGTCATCCATGAGTTCCCACAGTCTTGCATGTGGTTGAATTTGCTCAATATAGTTAAGATTGTTTTTTATGTACAGTACTTTTCCTAAAATTCTCGTGCCCACTAACAAAGCTGTGAAAAAACTAAAGAAACATGGGGACTTTTAGTACAATTCCCATACTTGGTTTCTGCTCACATGCCAAGACTAAACACACGTAATACTCCTTTGTGTTATGAACTGTTTTTTATCTTAAATCAGATAATCACTGATTACTTAAACTCAGGAAACACAGTATAGGTCAGACATCAGTTGTGCCAAGTTAAGTTTCTCATATTGTAGAACGAATTTTTCCAAGTTTGGCTGAGGGCAACCTATCGGCGTGCTGGCCCAGTCCCTTGTTTGAGTCCAGCTCCAACTCAGGATTGAGATGGGAAATGCAGCGGAAGACTGAATGGTCTATGACCTTTTCACAAGTACAAAAGGACCTTCTTTGTGTCCAGAAGGGCAGTCATTTGTTCAACAGGATTTTAATTACTGCTCACTTCAAGCAAAAGCCCAGTTTGGCTGCCGTTTGTGTCCTCACCTGGGTTCTCATTTGCATTTGGGAGGGGAATTGACTTTCCAAGGCACCTGTTTGGCCGGCATAGGGCTGCCAATCTGTTCCTTACTGAGGTAGCCATCCCACTTCTTTGGAGCAACTCCATTCAGTGCAGCTAGTTGTCTGCCTAATTGTATCACATTCTGCGTCTTTGTGTTGGCATTCCCTGGCCAGCTAAAGGTTGCCAAAATCTCATCCGCCACATCAAAAGGGCCCTATTAACCCCTGACCCACGGTTGGTGTGTGTGGACAAGGTCGCTCCTCACACCCAACCGGGCCCATTAACACGTCGCCCCACAGCAGAAAAACTATTTTGACGGGCTGTAATTGGTGCTAAGTGATGGCGGACAAAGGCCCCCTCTGTGCTGCCTACTGGACTGAGCAGTTCTGACCGCTCTCCTAGCTTCACGCTTGACATTTCCCTTCTGAGTCCAATGTGAGAAGAGAGGAACTGGGGAAGCCCCCTTCCTGGACAACCACCTCCTAAATTTCTTCATCTTTTCAGCCCCCTTCCGTTTGCCATGGCACTCCTTTGAAAATGTGTGATAATGAGGTTCTAGAGGGGAGAACAAGCTGGAGCAGAATTGCATGGTCAAGATCAGTGGAAGCTGATTAGTCCAATGGCAGACCATTCCTTTCAGAGCAACCCTAATTAGTTTATGTTAGCTAGTGAAGGTCAGGGGGCGTGTTTCACTGAGGCCTTTTCTTTAAATGCCACAATGGTGTGATGATCTGTAGATGCAGGTGCAGCTTTCGGCTGCTTTTATGTTGCTAATCTACTTTGGGTATTGGTTGTATGGTTGAATTGCAAAATGGCGTAGACAATAAGGTCTTTTACTGTAGAGTATATGACATTTCTGAAAACTTGCCTCTAGCAATCACTTGTTTTTTTCTTTCACAGGCTTTCTCCATCCATTAGTCATAAACTGTAAAATCAAAACACTTCCAAACAACCAGGGAAAGCACCTTAATTTTGTATGTACAATTTATTGTTTTAATACTAAATAAAGGGAAGCTGCAACATCTGAATAAGCTAAAACTAAGGAGAAATATTTTACTATCCAACTTGTAGTCCACCCAGTAGGCTGAGCTCTTTGATTGATGTATTGTGTTTTCAAGAAGTCCCCCTTTCCCCACTTTTATTGCCATTTACATTCACTGAATTTATGTGTATTGCAAACTATAATTCTTTTAATCTATAAGTGCAATCCCAAATGTCCCATTGTTGTGTATAGTATGAGTCCATGGAAACAGCCCTGTGGAAATAAGCCAAAGCTCGTCTTACACAAAGCTCTATACTTAAGACAGGTCTAACTCCCTATCCCGTAGGCCATGCCATGCTCTCATCCCCGTATTTAACATTCTGACGTCAGACAGGAGCAGAGGAGGCAGCAGAGGCGACTTTAATACTAAATCTCTCACCCTGTCATTATCGGCCTGTGTGACCGCCTATCAGGGGCCTGTGAGTGATGTGGGAAATCCTGGGCCATGTCCTCCCAACTCCTGCAGACCAGGCCGCCTGCTCTGTCCAAACCAAACTGAAAAATAAAGGATAGGCACAGCTACAGCTGACATCAATGAGACGCTGGGCTCGTTATGCCCACTCTGTGGTTAGAAGGAGAGAAGCCTGTATATTAATCTCTTTCTAGTCTTTACTCATGTTTTCTTACTCTTTCGCCTGCATACCACACTAAAGGTATTTCTGGGTCTTCTATTCCATTACTGCTAAATAAAACAAAGGCAGAGAATGCTCTTTCTAATATCAATTGCCCATACAGTTTCTCCCCACCTCTGTAGTACATCCAGAAAGTAAGCAGAAAGAAAAGAACAGACTGGTCTTAGCCCATTATTGTGATGGACAGTCAAGTGACAATCTGATGCCCAAGTAAAGTTTTTTTTGTTGTTAATCTGCTCATTAATAATTGCTTGGGTTGTTCCAGTTTATACCCGAGCAAATAAAACAAGCTATTCTTGACATTCAAGACCCCAAAAGCCAACTACATTTCATTCAATACATAAAAAGGCCAAATTTATTACGGTTAACTGTTTTTTCAAAGACAGTTTCACCTACAGTACTTTGAAGTTTTAATGTCCCTCTAACCATTTCCCGATTTGTCACATTTCAGCCACAAAAAGTTTAAACTAGGATATTATGTGATAAATCAACACAAAGTAGGGCATATATGTGAAGCGGAAGGAAAGTGATCTATGGTTTTCAACTGTTTAATTAAAGCATACAAACTGCACTTTCCAAGTCTTGCCACAGATTCTCTCTAGACTTTTCTTCTAGAGCTTGACTGGGTAATTCTAACACATGAAAGTCCTTTGATCTAAAGTATTTAATTGCAGCTCTGGCTGAATGTTGGAAGGTGAACCTCCCCCATCCAAAAATCCTTTGCAGTCCCTGTGATTAGCTCCATTCATCTTTAAACCCACTCTGACCAATATCCCTCTTCCTTCTCAAAAAATATCCTGAGACCATGATGCTGCCACCACCATGTTTTACCATAGGTGTGGTGTGTTCAAGGTGACATGCAATGTTAGTTTGCTTCCACACATAACTCTTTGAAGGGCTTGGGACAAACTTTAATTTGGACGTTTTATGGCTTTCCATCAGCAATATCCTTTTTACCTCACTTCCATAAAGGCTGGATTTATTTATAATAGTTGGGAATTCAACAGATTCTTCCATTTGAGCTGTGGATCTCTGGACCTCCTCCAGAGGATCCAACAGGCTTTTTTGGTTGCTTCTTTGCTTGAGGTTCTCCTTACTTGTCAGCCAAGTCTTTGGTAGGTTTGCAGTTGCACCATACTCATTTTCATTCACAAAAGATAGCTTCAGCAGGGCTCAGTGAGCTGTTCAAGATTCAAATATTGTTTTTTAACCCAACCTTAAAGTTGCATCGTGTTCATTGGTCTTCATAAGGTTCTCTTAAAGACCTCTGAGGCAGCTGGATATAGTATATTGAAGTTAAATTATAAACAAGTTGACTATTTATTAATTGGGTGACTTCTGAAGCCAAATAATTGCCCTGAATTTTGGGACATCAGTAATACAGAGTGAGGGCAGAGGTGCTCCCCTCTACTTTTCAGATTTTTACTAGTTAAAAATTTTGGTAAATATTTGTTCTTACATTTCAGTAATGCACTATTTTTTTGTTGGCCTAAATCATAAAATACTAATAAAACACATTGAAGTTTCTGGTTGTTACATAAAATGTAGAAAAGTTCAAACGGTATGAAAACATTTGCAAAGCATCATGGTGTGTTGATATAATGGTGCAAAAAACAGGGTTACAACAAACAATCGAACAATTCGCATACTGACTATAAGTAACAACAGTATTGTCTTGACACCTGCAGTGGTGAAGAAAGGAACCAAAACATGCCAGCTGAGTCAGTCCAACAGGCCATGTGATGTGGGTCTTTATGAGAGGACACCTGCAGCACCCAGTGCCCCCAGTCAGCTTTGTAAAAGCTTCGATACTGGGTGGGGGCAACAGGGGAGAGCATTAGGGCCAGTCCCAGGTTTGGCCCTGAAAGCCATAACTATCACTCCATTTCACAGGTTGCCTTTGGCCTTGCTAACTGTTCCATGAAATGGGCCCCAGAAACAGTGCAAACCTCCCAGAAACAGGCTGCTCACTGTTAACCAACAGTGAACTCTTTGTGTGAAAATTGTCAAAGCTGGCCTTTTCAGCACCAGTCCTGCCTTTCTTTTGAGCCTCAGCTGTGAGCAAACAAAACAGCCTTAAAGGTTCGCATGATGGTAAGCTGGCTAGTCGGCTATTTGTATCTATGTTTGTGTCAGTGAGAGCAATGCAGTTTGAGCTTTCTCTGTCCTGCCAGCTGGTCTTCGGTGATGATGATGAGAGACCACTGTCAAACTTGATCAAATACAAAATTAATATGCAGTATGTTGTGCAAATTAATATGCATTTATTTTACCTTGTGATGTTCTAAAAAAAAAAAAATCAGTCAGTAATGGTGTATATCCTCAAGTAAACATACAATTTGTGTGTGTGCAAGCTGCCAAATACTGCAGTATATGTGGCTTACAAATTTGATGTCAAGGACTTAAAAGACTATTATCTATTATATTGTATGTATTATTGGGTCTCTGTTTGCATGCAACAAGTTTCTGATTAGTGTCCTACATACAGTAAACAATAAAATCCTTCAAAACATCTAAATGTTTTTGTCACTTAACTGCACAGAAATATAGAGTTCCGTTCCTTTCAAATGATTCTGACTGTGTTGTCAGTTCATAAAATGTTTAGTAAAAACAAAAGAAACTATTAAATGTTATCTGTTGTAGGGTTTAGTTTGAGGTTGAAATGGACCATCAAGTAACCACAGCGTTAATAAACTCCCAAGTAGCAGTGTTCACTCTTACAGCTGCGTGTAACACAAAGAAGCTATACAGCCCGGCAAAAATGAGCTACAGCTACAACTGTCATGGCATGAATAAATGCTTCAACATATTTATTAAGGTGGATAAACTCTGTAATAACAGCCTTTTTCATTTTTTCTCCTGTTGGATGGAATGGAAAACCAGTAGCACTGGGTTTAACCGCGTTTCACTTTGCATAATCGCTCCCAAGGTTGCTGTTTTTTATTTCTAGGCATTCTGGGCCAATATAATTCAATTTTTGTGGTGAGGCCAAATTTTTGCAGCTCGGCTTTTGCTTCTAAACTAAGATGTAGTTTGGGTGAAGGAGGTTTGCCTTCCCACCACTGCTGCATAGTCACAGCAATAATCAGATTCACTTTCTTTCAACAACAATGCAGTTTCTCATCATACAGACAAGCAACACGCAAAGTTATGAGAACTATCACTTTCTTTAATGCACTATAACATTATTTACCTAGCAACAAGGTGAACACACATGATCCTAAGCAACAAAGTTTCATTACACCTAAATAAACATATTATAATGCACAAAGTTACATATTGGATGGTTTGATGGTAATGTGACTGTTTACTACTTAGGAATAGATGACAAACTAAATGTAGTCAAAGTCATTTACAGTTAGTTAAAATTCCCTGCTGAGAGGCCCTGTTAAATGTTTCTTCCACAGACTTTGCAGGGAAATATTTGCAATGGTTTCCATCCAAATCTGGGTCACTCAGTTCTGCATTCACGGCACAGGTGAGCTGGACCAGGTTTGTTTGGCTTTGGTCATTGGCTGTCCTTTCCTTTCCACAGGACTGGGAAAGCAGCACCACAAACAGCTTGAGACAACAAGAGATGCTTTTGTCCAGCTTACCACAGCGAAATGACACCGCTAATCTGCCTGCTGCCAATGTTGTCCAGGTCTCCCCGGACAGTCCCAAGGGGCCACAAGGCCTGCTGCAGGCCAGTCAAAGACAGGCAGCAGAGTGAGAGCCCTCAGGAGAATAGGTAACACACTGTCAGCCAGTCATTCTGCAGCAGCATGCAGATGAAAACAACCTCTTTCACATGGCATGTATTTTGGCTCCCAAGCCTATAATCACGGATGATTAGCTTAAGAACTCAATTCCGAGCTCGGTCTATTTCTTATTCCTGTTACACTGTCAGAAAATATATTTACCTACCACTTTTCCCAACTGTCTCAAGACATGAAGGGAGGCTTGACTGATCCATGGAAATCACGCAGGTGTGTGATATTTATTTTAAATATTAAAAACTTAACTTCAATATTTGACAGTTAGAAAGGGAGAACTGATTTTATGAACGATTTTAAATGTGTCAAAAGGTTAAGCCTTTTGAAAGTGGTGTTACTGTATATCCATCCATCCATCCATCCATCCATCTTCTTCCGCTTATCCGGGGTCGGGTCGCGGGGGCAGCAGCTTAAGCAAGGACACCCAGACTTGTTACTGAATAGTGATTCGATTTCATTTTAGAATTTGCTTAATCAAGTTGTCAAAAACAGTTTTGTTAAACAATGTAATGTCGTCCAAGTGATTCCTCATCCCTCCCTCTAGCTGTTTAATCTCCCAACATTTAGTAGATGGTATCGATCAAGTGAATCAGGATAAGCCTGAATTAGAGATCAACTGAGATAGCAGCTGGTGCTCAGACTCACCCGGTACACTTGACCAGCAAGTGATTAGTGATCAGCCGGCCAGAAACAAAACAAATCTGATGGGTTTTTTTTCTGTAAGTGCACATAATATACATGTTATGGTGAGTACAACACTCCTAGTTGTGGAAGTTGTTACTAGAGGAGGAAGACTCTGTTTGCTATGTTTGTATCAGTAAGGAGTTTAAAATTACATCAAATGAAGCACAAAAGCTGTAGACTGGAGACAATTTTCTATGAAGGTCGAACCAGATCTTTTTTGCGTTGTGCTGGTTATGAAAGATTTTGCCGTGACACAGTTCATCCTTGGAGATGGAGAGTTTCTCCTTTTATTCTGACGAAAACAGTAAACAGGAAAACAACCACGTTATTTACAGCCCGCTCCAAGTTCTCTCCCACAGGACAAGATCACAAAAGGGCAGTAGCAAGCGACATGTCACACAGCTTTTAATATCAATGAAAACCTTTATGCACTTGACATACCTGACGAGAACAATAAACAGGAAAACAACCACATTATGGACAGCCCGCTCCAAATTATAGTCAGTCCTTGTTTTATACAGTTATAAATTGACTCCAATATTCAAATTACGGAATGAATACATATGTTACTTTGACGATTATAACAAAAATGCACTTAATAAATCTGTAAATAAACTGGATGTATCTTGATGAAAGATGAATAGCACCCACCTCTCCCACAGGACAAGATCACAAAAGGGGAGAGACCAGGGGGCACAAACAATTTATCAAAATAAAACCACCAAAGTAGAAATAAAGAGGAGCGGCTCCCGATCTTTAAGTGCTATGCTTACAAAATCACAGTAGTTTCCATGACGTTTACAATCAGGTATACAAAATAAATTAGCAGAAAAACACATTTTGTGTAATTATAACAAAGTACAAATACAATCCGGTTACAAAGTCATGTCAGCAGTTTGAACCCTCTACAACAAAGTCCACAGTCTGTCCAATTTGATCTGTGATGAAACATGTTAGATTTGGAGTTGATGGCAGTTACTTCGACATGTCACAGTTAAGGAGATTGTCAATTTACAATACAGGAGATACACATGCAGACTGATGCTCAAGAGTTTGTAATGCTAACCTACCCCAACTATGCTAACATTATTAGCTACTAAAGATGGTCTTCATTTAAAAAAAACATTTATATTAACTGCACACCAGTGTAAAACTGACGGCTCTCTGTACCACAGAGAGTGATCTATCTCCTGGTTCTAATAAAAACAATTGACTCCATAAGGCTAATTTAATAGTTCAAATAATAAAACAAAATAAAAGGAATCTGCTAAAAACCTAACACTACTGACAGCAAATTTGTCTTTTTTTCTTAAATGTTAAGCTTGACACAGCTTTAATTTATTTTGAATGGGGCTTGAAAAAATATCTTGCCAAAAAATGTATGTTAGGTATTATCGGTTTTATATAGGTGTGAAGGAGATATTATTCAAGTTATGTTTGAAAGTTATGTCCCATAACTTGGGGGATTTTACTGTGCTTGTGGATGTCCAGGGACGCAGTTCTGTATCATTGTTTTTTTCAGAAAACCGGTGTTTTAAAGAAAAAAAAGACAACAAATTGGCCAGAAAGTTTCTGATTGGCTAATCTTTTGCCATAGTGTTTGAAAACCTTCCTACTAGACTTCATTTAAATGCCAAACCTTAAGAAACAAATACATTATTCAAAGTTTTTAGCTCTATTTTATGACAATATGCTACAATTCCTTCAAATGCAGTTATATTTTTGTTCATTTATATATCTTACTATTTATGGTACACTATTGAAATAGAAATTTAGAAACTTTGACTTGAGGAATCCAAAAAGACTATCACATTTTAAAGGGCTTTTTATTTCCCTAAAAGTAAACTGTGAATATGCTATTCCAATGTTTATAGAACAAAAAGCACTTCCTAGCATGTAGCTATATAAATTAAGCACCAAATCATGTTAAGGACTGACATCACTAGAGTCCAGGTCATCCCCTCTCATCAAGTGCAGCCCCATTTGTTTTCTGTTAACAGCGGTCACCTTACAGTTGTCTTGCTGCAGCTTGCTATTCTTCTTCATGTGAAGAGCATAATATATTCGGAATATATTCCAAGCATCAATTCCGTTTTCTCTGTATTTTTAAAGGCAAGAAAAGAAAACATGTGTATTGTAAAAGTCTAAAGGTGTCACTCTTCAAAAGCTAGCAAGATATATTTCTGGATTTGTGAGTTAAACTTTATGTAGTATATTTTTAACAAAACAAAAGAGACAGTGAATAAGACAGCCATACACAGCTGCTGGTCTAATTTGCTTTAAGCATGTACAAATAGGACAGCCCACACCGACCATAAAAGTAGAGTGGAGGTTTTGCTCAACGCGGCACTTTTGTCTGACCAGAGGCACAGGGACGCCTTCCAACAAACAAACAGATCACAAAAGAAAAAGTAGGAAAAAACACACACAGGCCATCTCTCACATGATAGTTAGAAATACAGTAGAATAACTCAAGAAGAGGGACATGGTCCTCTTTTGCAGTCCTGTTTGCTCATACAAATTTATTCTACATATTAAAAAGAAACAAAAGGGGCAATTAAGCTTTGTTGACTTTTTAGGAGAGTGTTGTACTGATACTGCCTGAACTTTGTCACATTTCATTTCAGCCAAATTACTACCACAAATAGGATAGGTACATTTCATGTTTGATTAATAGCTGACAGACCAGCACAAACCAGTGCTAAATTATAAAGTGAAAGGAAAGTGAAACCTGGTTTTCAAACCATGTGGTGTACACTTGTAATCAGTCCCTTTAGTCAATACTTTGTAGATCTGTGTTTTGTTACAGTTACAGCTACATGTCTGTTGGACTATGAGTCCACAAGCTTTGCACATTTAGAGAAATGTTGTCTAGTGTTCATTGGAGAATAACGTATGCTCAGGCAGCTTGACTGGAGAGGGTCAGGGAAATATTTAAAGCTTGCCACATATTCTCATTTAATCTTACATCCCAACTTTAACTAGGTCAATTTAACACTGCAACACGTTTCACAGTCGGATGGTGTGTTAAGGGTGATGTGCAATGTTAGCTTTATAGCATTTTACATGTTTAATTTTGGACTCATCTCATCAGATAACAGTCTTCCACATATTTGATAAATCTAACTTCATATCTCCTTCCCATCAACTCCATCCACCTCCAGGTTTCAGTGTGAGTATATCATATTTAGGATGGTATGCAGTGCAATTTTTCCTATGCACATAACGTTTTGAATACTCAGTTTGGGTCTAATCTGATCAGAGCGTCCTCTTCCACATATGTTTGCTGTGTCTCCTATGGCACACTCTAAACAGGAAATCCTAACAATGGCCTTATTCTTGTTACTTGTCATAATGCACTACTTTGTGTTGGTCTACATAAATCCACAATAAAATGCATTAAAGTGTGTCGTTTTATATCACAAAAATCAAAGGTTCAGGAGGGGATAAATACTTTTGCAACACACTGAAAATATAGTACAACATTTTTCAGGCTTTTTTGAAAATAAATATTTTCTGAGCTACTATGTACATATTTTTTACTACATTTTCAGGCTTGTTTCCCACCTTAAAACTGGCACCAATGGGCCTCCTGTGTGTTGTCTATACAATTTATTGTACCATGAAAAGTTTTATTTGCTCTTGAGCCATTTGCTCTGGAAACCCCCTGTTGATCCTATGTACATTTATATAGGTATACACTATGTTCCTGCACATTAATAGACATGCAAGGAAAAATGCAAGCACACACACATTCACACACACAGCTGCATGTATATCTGGGATTTCCCTTTAGATACCGGAAAAATAACCAACTTCAAACAGTAACTTAGGTGCTAATGAACTGGATCCTGACAGGGTTTACTGTCCCAACCCACAATGGATCTATTCACAAGATCTCAGCCATGGAAAGTGTTGGTAAAGTAATCTCGCAGGAGTTTATGTGACCTTTTCTAACTCTCAGTACGCCTTTCTCTCCTCAGGCCTTTAAGGTTGGGCCAAAAACAACACCAACCTGCATCAGCTGATACAAGTAAAGGCTACCTATATTTTTATACACCAAAATGGCGTCCATTCACAACCAGTTTGCAGATTGAGCGGGGAGGAAAGGAGCACAACGCCCTGCTTCCTCTTATGCCGTACCTGTGAATTTAGTCATGATTAATCCAAGCTCACTTGTTTCTTCCAGAAGAGGCCATTGCTGGGTGTCACCTGATTGCTTTCCTGAACATTCAATAACCCGAGAACAAGAACCTGCAACAAAAGGAGGCAATTTGTACGTAACAAATCATGAATTGTTCTTCTCCATAAACCAAATTGCTACATATGGCCTTATTCAACAATAAAACCGAAAAAGAAGTATAGATAGAGCTTTCAGCTAGAAATGACACTGAATTCAACAGGGTTAACACCTGAAAATGTCATCTCTCCATCTCTGTGTCTTTCAATTTTAAAATGGCTTAGTATCCATTTAAAGTAGAAAATTACAATCTATCCTTATGTCTCTGTTCATTCACATATTTGTTATGCTTTAGACAGCAAAGCATAAACAATATGAAATACAGTCAGTGACAGGTAAAGCTATACTCTGCGATGAAAGCCATTTTACAGAAGCCACTTTTCAGAAAGAAGTACAATATTTAAATACCTGATATCCTGTTCCAAACCACACTTCTGAAAAAAACCACTCTTTTAGATGCGAGGGTCACACTGCACTGACAACCTGTATTTATGGCTATCTGACCTGACATCATGAAAAAGTTTTATTTCTATCTGATGTTTCCAAGCAAAGATAAGGCCAACAGAAAAAAAGTAAATTGAGATGGAAAAACCAAGATAAATGCACAAACTTGTATGTTTTAACTCAACGTTTGAAGTCTATTGAGAATATGGTGGCTCTTGGCTTCATATTCTAACACATACTCATTTCCATAATGAATAAAATAGTCTTTCACCAGAGACAGCCCTTCGTCACAGTCTAAGAAGAAATATGAATTCCGGCAAAAACTATCACTATTATAAACTTGATTGATGGAGCTTTTTTACATTATTTTGTGTAAAACGTAATTTTAGCTATATAGAAGTCTGCAACTTAAGAATAAAACAATTTTCATGAAAGAAAAGTAAGAAACAGACAAGCAATGATTTTTACAGCTTCAAAGACGAAACTGAATCCGACCTGTAACGCTTTCCAGCCCATAAGGCAGTGTGGATTTGTTTCCCCAGAGCTCTGTGCTGTCAAGAGTCTCACTTCAAATACTTTTTCTCATGGTTTCTGACCCCCTCAGCCCTTATCCCCCTGGACAGAACCTTTGGGGGCGTTTTGGACTGTATCCAAGGGGATGCAGGAATTGATGTGAACCGAATATAGAAGGTCAAGGTAAGTGGTGCTCAGTAATGCTATGAAAACTACATATTGTCCTCTAAATTCACATTTGGTTTCATAAAGAAGCCTACAATCACACGGCAAAGAGGACAGTGAGGTAAGGTGCATTTTTTAAATATATCTATTTCTCAGTTTCACCCATCCCACCTATCCACTATGTGCCTAAAAGAACAAATCCCCCCCACAACCACCCCCAATTCACCTAACCCCCATAGCGTAGGGCTCGGCAGCATGAATGGAGCATTGTGATGCTTCTCCGTCACGGCAGTGAATGTTTTCACTTCCATTTGATCCGTCGGCAAGGCTGCTAATTGGGTAAGCGTGTTCCCAGGTCACCCGGAGGTTTCTCTTTCCATAAATACAGAGTGCCAGCGAAGGCTTCTACAGATGTTGTTTCCCACCCGCTTCCAAGTGGGTTCAGACTAGCTTCAGGTAGTAGATGTAATTTATTGTGTCTGAAACCACACTCCAAAAGTTTTCCTTCTCTAGCTCGCCATCATCCCAAAGACTGCAGTTTATCATTCTCCCAGGCACTGAAATAATGTTCACTATTGTCCTTATTCTTGGGCTTGAACTCTGTGTACCAAGTTGCCAGCTGAATCCCAGGTGGGATGATGACGTGGACGTGCTCTCCAGATCTGAAGGGCCCAAATTACACTATTTTCCATGTGCTGTTACATCAGTGTCAAGGTTTATGAGGTTCAGGGTTTATTTATTTGTTTTGTCATGGAATTTAAATTTCCCCTCTTACACAAGAACTCAAGACAACTTTATGTGCCAACACTAAACACAGCGAAGAGCAGAAAGCTTAGAGACATTCACAGGCACATTTGCTACTCCCGTTCTGTAGGGTGTGGTCAAAATGGTCGAATGGTCAGAGAAAGTGTCCTTCAACTTGAGTGTCTCTGGTGAAGTTTGTGTGTTAGCAAGCAACCACAAAGCTAAGGTGTCCTTGAATACCCACCAGTTGTAGGGGTTGTTTTTTCCCGGCACTGGCACTGAAACTTGTGCTTTATGTGTAGGGAAAATAAGGACAAGTTTATTCTGTAAAAAAAAAAAAAAAATTTCCATGGACATGGCTTGTGTTGCCTGGAAATCCTAACCAACATGATTAAGAATAATACTTTTGTATTTACAAACATAATCTCCATAGCTTGTATGCTTTTTTAATATTTTAATGAATAGAGAAATAAAGTATTAAATTATACAGACAAACCGGACCATAAAAACTGTTAATTAATCCTAATGCAATAACAGAGAATATGAAATAGGCTGAAGGCTTGCCCTGTTTCTTTTAGAAAACAAGAAAGCTTCCACTAAAAAGTTGATATTCAGTTCTCCCACTTGACATTTGTGTGAGCTAATGGTGCCACCATGTGGTAGAAAAAACACTTCATGTTTCTCTTCCTTCAAAAGGTTTGACGGAGTTATGTATAGATAGAAGATGTATTAAGTGGGTTTGTATTTCACAAGACAAACTAGTTATTCACCAGCAGCTTTATAATAAAGAGTTGCTGTATTACTTTTGACAGTTTAAACTCATTTTCATTATCTTGTACCATGTATCATGTTCAATGCAACAATGTGCACCATTGTTTGACATGTATACCCAGCAGAGGAGCAAATAAAGCAAAAATAAATCATAGAAGACAAAGTAGATTGTGGAATTTAAGCTAATAACACATGGGAGTGTTGGTTACATAAAAATGTAGGTGCATCTCAATTAATTTGAATATCAGTGAAAAGTTACATTTTCTCAGTTAATCAGTCTCAGAATCTCACAAAATCCAGGTTACTTGAAGTCCAGCATGAATTTTCCGCAGTCAGTGAGAATATTAGCGACCCATGTCATTTGCAAGTAAATATAGAGTGTACTGCAGTATGGGCTTTCATTAGCATTATCATTAAAACTAACAGAAATAAATGCTTGAAATAAATCAATCTGCATGTCAATTTTTGAAATGAGATACTGAAATGAGTGAATTTTGGTTATATTTTAACTCACTTAGGAGCACCTGTAGGGTAGAAATTTCACTCCAGTACAAGCAAATGCAAAAACCTTTTATGCTCTTCCCAACGTTAACCAGAAGATGGCAACCTTATCACATGTATTAATGCAAGAGGAAATTACAACAAAATCTAAAGAAAAACACAAAATGACTGGCTGAATAACTATGGAAAAACATATGCACAAATATCAAATAAATGCCAGCCAACAGCGTGACTGAAGTGTTATTGTAGTTTTATAAACAAGCAAAAACATAATCAATTAAAAAATTAGATAAACATGGAAAAGATGAAGTGATTCATAGTATTTATTCATTGAACAAGATGTGGGCATTATGGAAGGTGGGCTGTTTTGGCTTAAGTTTAACATTACTCATTCTGTTGTAGGCTTGTCTTTTTCAAAAACAATAACAGAGGTTTCACCCTATCAGTACCTCCAGTTTAAGATATAAATTCAAATTCCTTCATGTTTTTTATCATCCAAGGAAAAAAAGAATTTCACTTACAACCATGTATTTTAACATACATAACAAATATATGTTACTACTTAGTCATGTTCAATTTATAAACAAATTGTTCGTATAGATGTTTCTTCACAATTGGTCGGTGATTTTTTTGCTAAGTAAAATTCCAGTATTTCGAATTTTCTATTCTATTATGGAAAACCAACTTGGGTTAAATAACAGTTTCAAAGATGTAATATTACTAAGTTACTAAGTTATTCATATAAATTACATGATTTAAGGCTTTTACTTCTGGAATAGAGCTGCAGAATACAGCAAATAGCAATCAGTATTGATTTATAATCTTATCTGTAATATTTATTTATATTTCGTTTTCCAATTAACTCAGATGGCATCTGTTAACCTGTCAGAAGTTTCCAAAGTCATGACATCATCATCTTGGCCTTCCCTCATTGTTTAAAGAGATAGAAGTTATTCTGTGAGTAAACTAAATAAATCTCTGACATATTCTTTTTCTCATTATTGTGACATTTAGCAAATAGGAATAGTTTTCGTAATTCTAACTGACCTAAAACAAGATATGTTTGGTCCAATTTAACTTCAGACAGTGAGAAATAAAGATGTATGCATATTTTTATTTAGAATAGTTTCATCTGTATGTGGCCAGTTGAATGGTCTCCAACTGTTCTTGTGACATATTACGTGTATGCATCTAGCTTCACTTTAGCAATATATTTAGCCGCCAATTCCAATGTTGAGAAGTCAGCGGGATTTATTAAAAATATATCCTAGATGCACAGCGTGGCTCCCTGCCCAGGGCGACCTTCCACCAGGAAGCACCTAAGTGCTACAAAAGAAGTAATTTGTTAGTTACATCCTTACTAAGCGTTCTATTACATATTTGGATGCCCTGTCAATGAGGATTGTGTGCCCCCTGTGTTGTCCACAATGCAAAGACAGTAAGAAAATATTGTCATACAACATGATGGCTGACGTTTAATAGTAAACTAAAGGGCTAGTTCACAGTGTTTCCAAAAATCTGGAACTATCTCCGCCCACTCCTCCTACACAGAACCTCCCTTCCTTTCCCTCTCTGTCGTCTGGTGAAGGAGGTGAAGAGAAATCCACCTCAGAAAGATCGCTCTGAGACAAAAGAGCTCCATGTTTCTCGCTGTTGGCGTCTTTGCCACCGAGTCTGTACCACTACAGCAGTGCTGCTGTCAAGATGTCAATCACAGCCCAGACCACGCCCACTTTGGGGAGTTACTAGTTAGACACAAATAAGTTAACCTTAAAGATTGGTTTACAACTGTGACCAAGTGAGCAGGACCACCTTAATAAGCAACAGTTTTGCACCTCTATAGTGTTCCTATTTCTACTACAGTTTTCCTTCCACTAAACTTTAAATATGCTTGCAGACACAGCGATCTTATCTACAAATTACCTCTATGGCTTCTCCTCCTCAATAAAAGGTGTCACTGACCTTCTGCGGAACAACTGTCAATTCATAAGTCTCACACATGCTGGTGTGGGCCCAAACATAGCCTTAACATAAGACTTCTGGTTATTCAAATTTTCTGAGAAACTTAATTTTGAATTTTGATTTAGAGGAAGCCATAGAACTAAATATTGTCTAATAATTTATGGGGATTTCACTTTTTGGACTAAATTACTGTACTAAAACGTTTTGACAATTTTTCAGTTTATAGAGATGCGCCTGTATATAACCTATAGCCAACATAATAACTAGGTTTTTTTAATCACAGTAATTGCACATTAGGCTAGTGATTATTTTCATGTCTTCATATAATCTAAAGGTTTTGATGTACATTTGCAATAATCTATGCGGTACCAAGAGGATAAGACATATTCCCAAATTTATCTGGTCATTTAACTGACTTTATTTAACTTGCAGGAAGTTTTTGGACTTCAAATTAAAAATTATTAATAAAAAAAGTACACTGCTATTACATTTGGTCTGGCTACCTCGTGATCTTTAAACAAACTCACCTGAGCTACTCCATCCCCGGTACCGTGTTTTCTGGTCACTTCCTCCTACGTTTCCACCTCCTCTCCCTTTCCTACCTGGCTTAACTGGGCGTGTTTTTGGTTGTTTGTTTTTTTTCTACTCCCGAGGGACTTTTATTCCCCGATCCATTTCGCTTGAAAAGAAACTTTCTAAGAATAGCTCAGCGGCAGAAAACGTAAGGTAAGAGCGCTTTCATATTTAAAGTAACTTCGACGTAACCGCGGTATGGAACAACGTCCCCGTTATGCGTGGCAGAGAATGCCCAGCTGCGCTTGATTAGAGCGGGACTCCTCCACACCTGAAGCTACAGCCCCGCGAATCAGTGGAGGAAGTACATGCGTATTACTGCTATCATACTAGTTTTTAGGCCAGGTCTGGAACTTTATTATGTTCTTTGAAAATTTAGTTTATATGTCATTGTATTGGTATAAAACGCGTAAAAGAAGGGAAGCGGTTTTGAACACCGTCTCTCATGCTGTAAATAGGGTGTTTATATATATATATATATATATATATATATATATATATATATATATATATATATATATATGTATATATATCAAGCGAAAATATTCATAGTGTTACCAGACTCAACTTTTTCTGTTGCTAGTGCAATATTCTGGGTGCCAATTCATCATGCTCTAACACATCTCAACAAGTCCTCCCTCAGCAGGCTCACACTTTTAACTGTACCCTGCAGCTGCACAAACTACAGCAGCACAAAGAGAATAGAGTGTGTTCATTAAATCATCCGGCCTCCTTGCAGCACAGTTTCACACAGCACTGTTTCCAGTGAACTGTTTGGGGCAAGAAGGAAACAAGTATTTTCTGATGATCACACTGGTCTAGGTTGGGTTGTGTGTGTGTGTGTGTGTGTGTGTGTGTGTGTGTGTTTACTCACAGTGTTTCAGACATCTGATTAACAGAGCCTGGCGCAGTGTGGGCTGATAGTTGTTTTCTACCTTCCCTCTTGCACCAGATTCGTGTCCCTGCTCGTCACATTCCACAGCCATACCCTCTGTTCTCCTCCCCCATTCATCTCCCCCTACTTACACGCGTCGAGTCTTTCATCTGTTCACTCTGGTTTATTTAAAATCAGTCACTTGTCCAGCAGATCTGTGCCTTTTTGGATAGGGAGCTCTGCAGCCTCATCTCCTTTTCTTGGTTTTATCACTTTGCTTGTATGTTATATGCTGCTATTAAAAATGTATTGGGTGATACTGTAGGAGTACTGTTGTTCAGGGGGCTGCAGTATCATTGCAGAGACACTGCAGTAGTGAGACAAAGTTGTTTTCGCAAGAGGCTGGATACAGACTGTATGTGTCACTATTAATGTTGAGGAACATTTAATCCACTAGCATTGTTGGGGTTTTTTTTGTCTAAGATATTTCCTAATGTTTCCCTACAAAATAGCTCTAGGAAAGACTCAACATACTTTATTAGGGTGAATTTTGAATGGGGTTTTTTGCCTTTATTGACTGGTTGTGTTTCC
The DNA here is from genome assembly GCA_963556495.2 of Valencia hispanica. Taxonomy (NCBI): domain Eukaryota; kingdom Metazoa; phylum Chordata; class Actinopteri; order Cyprinodontiformes; family Valenciidae; genus Valencia; species Valencia hispanica. Next base: position 19,948,654 of record OY747719.1, on the reverse strand, counting down.
ATGATAATAAAACATCAATCCCAAAGCACGTGATCATGTTTTTCTGCGCCTTTTTCTGTCTCTCTATGACAAGGCCATGATCAAAGGTTCAGCGATTGTGGAAAAACCATGGCAGCTATCTGTGCAGGTGGATCAGAAACAAGGCGACGACTCCATGAAATTCAAACTCAGTGTGACAGGTGACTTGCACATCGGAGGCCTCATGCTTAAGTTGGTGGAAAAAATCAGTAAGTGTCTTAAATGAACGAGAAGTTAGAGAACTTGGTTGATATTTGTGTGACTAGAGAATTACCAGCTGTTATTCTTTAAAAACTGCTTGTGTTCACCGTTTTAAAACTTAATTTACGTGTTATACCTGTTTAATTTGGCCTCTATCTGTTGCTGCAACAACTGTGTTTGTCAGGCCACGCCCTTGTTTGCCCTGCATTTCTTTACGCTGCTTTGCCAGTGTTGAGTCACAATGCATCGGCATGTGTAGCCTTAGGGGGCAAAGTATATTCAGAGCATTATCTGATTTGTCCTTGCAGTCCTCCGTAAACATGGTGGAGCTAATAAACGTAATATAAAGGGATTTCTTTTTCTTCTTTTTTTGTGAGGTGGTTCAAAAATCATGAGACATAAGTAGATGACTAAACAGCTTGTCATCAACAAACAGATTCAAGCCCAGTATTACAAGATATCAGGTAGACTCATTAAACCACACCACCTACACACCAGTGGGTACAAAGAGCATTACTGCTGCTAGCAGCTTTTAAAGTACGTCAACTCCAAATAGTGAGCTGGTTTTTCAGATGAATAAGTCCAACGTCATCATCCGAAGGTTCTTGTAAGAACAAAAATGTAAAAACGATGTGTTTTTATTTACAGCAATCTACTAAAGTATGGATTCCCCTAAACCATTTCCCAGTTTGTCATGTTACAACAGATTTTCTTGTCTTTTACTTTGATTTTATGTGATATAAAAACACAAAGTAGTATATCATTGTGTAGTGGAGATCAAAAGGAATATACTTTGTTTTCAACTTAAACTTTTTTTTTCTTTACAAATAAGTCATCAAACCATCATCTGAAAAGGGAAAGAGTGGTTATCTATTTAAACTAGCAGGCCGGTGAACTCCCAAATTCATAAGACATATTGTGGTGGCAGCATTATGTCATGGGAAGTTTTTTCTTTGCCAGGGACAGGGAAGTTGATCAGAGTTGATGGGAAGATCGTTGGAAGCCTAATATACGGTCATCCTGGTAGAAAACCTTTTAGAGGCTGCACCTTTTAGGAGTAATAATGACCCTAAACTTACAGCTAGAGCTACAATGGAATGGTTTAGATCCAAGCATCCAGCAGTCAAAGTTTATCTTTAAATCCATTTGAGAATCTGTGGTAAGTAAATAGATTTTCACAATATGCTTTCCATCCAAACTGGCTGAGCCAAAGGCAGACGTGCGAAACTTGTAGAGACATATCCGAAAAAGTCTTGCAACTGCGAGAGCGTAAAATGGTTCTACTACATGCTGATTGATTACAAATGCACAGCACACTCTACATATTTCAATTTGGTAAAAAAAAAGGAAAATAATGTATCCCTTCAACTCCATCTTTGCTAAATGTACAGCTTTGTGTTGGTCCATCACATAAAATCCAATTAAATTGAAGTTTGTAATGTGATGAAATGGGAAAAGTTCCCGTTGTATGAGTAACTTAGCAAGGAATCTTTAATGAAATTATGCCTGATCCAGTTTTTACTAAACTAATTTTTACTTGAAAACTGAATCCCCCAATCCTCATTAATACAACATATAAAGTAATTTTAGATCCTGTATGTCATTCTGCATATAGAAGTCGTATTATAGTAAGATGATTTTTGTATTGTGTGTTTGCCTACAGAGGCTCAGCAGGACTGGTCCGATCATGCGCTGTGGTGGGAACAGAGGAAATGCTGGCTGCTCAAAACTCACTGGACATTGGACAAGTGTGGGATTCAGGTAAACTGAATGAAAGATTTTAAGCCCATAACAAGTCACAGTTTTCACAGTTTCCCTAGAGTGTCAGAGAGCCATCTCCTTGGAAAAGGGCTCTTTAGTCAAAGCATAATAGATAAATCCTGTGTGTGCTTGCAGGATTGAAAAGCGTGGAGCTGTTATTTATAGCTGACCTTGGAGGCTGCTAAACAAAATCATATTCACCTTTCCACAGACTGATAGCTCATTTATAACTAGGCTTAATGGAGCAAGAACCATCCAGTGGTGTTGCCATTTATATACCTAATGTCTTACAGTGACTGTTTGTTAGTCCACATAAATGAAAAATAAAATGTTTAAAGAGGCTATTGTGAATGGCAAACCCACAGATTTCAAATTATTCCAAAATTAAATGCAATAAAGAATGTTGGAGAAAAGTGTATTTTGTTTTTGCATCTAAACTTTGTATAACCGACCTCCACAGGCCGATGCTGATCTGCGCTACACTCCCCAACACAAACCACTGCTGCTACATCTACCCAATATGAAAACCATCAGAATGACAGTCTGCTTCTCCAGTATGGTGTTCAAGGCGGTGGAGGAAATCTGCAGAGTTCTCAGTTAGTTTATTGTGGTCCCTGAACATGGGATTTTTCTGTCCTAACAACAAAATAAGGACTTAGCATATTCTTCTTGATCCCTCACAACTTCTCTTCTTTGCTCTATCATAGACATTAGAAGATCAGAGGAACTGTCTCTGCTGAAGCCTCCTTATGATTCCTGCAAAAAGAAAAAGAAGAAAGACAAGAACTCATCTCAGGAAGACATCTGGGACATATGGGACTCACTTAACGTAGAACAGGGAGGAACAGGTACTTCAAATTGTATTTACTAGAACTAAAGAAAGGCCTTTACTGGACATTAGGTTCTTCTCAGGTGCAACACATTAGCAACTAGACTAGAAAGTGTGGTGTGAAAGCATTAATGTCTAAATATTTTTTTCTTTTATTTCAAAACTAAGTACAATAAATGGATATTTAAATCCAATACATTTGGAAGAAGTAGAGTAAAAGGTTTAATGATTTGATGTGCAAATACCTAAATTCAGCAGTACTAATTAACAGCTTTTTGTGCACTTTATGCACAGTGAATCGACTATGACCTCGTTTGTGTTCAATAATTTTTATATGTAGCTTACTGCGTAGCATTGAACATCTCCTGAAACACTTTTCAATTCATCATCCAAAAATGCACAGAGTAAAGTACAACTGCAGACCAACCAAGACATGGTCACCAACCCTGCAAAGAGAGCAATAATCAGAGAAGCAACAAAGAGGATAATGGTAATCTGTTTGCATGACAACTTTTAGTCATGTACTCTTCAAATCTGGTCGTTATGGAAGAGTGACAAGAAAAAGGTCAATGGTAAAAGAGAGCCATAAGAAGTCCAGGTTGCCACAAGCCATGAAGGGGGCATGGCAAACATGTAGAAGAAGATGCCTTATGGGAAACCCACACTGCACAGCATCCTAAACAAACCAAAGTCACCTTGAAACATGGTGACAGCATCATGCTGTGGGGATGCTTTTGTTCAGCATGAACGGGAAAGCTGATCAGAGTTGAAAAGAACTCTAAAACTCTAAAGTAGCAGCCGATGAGATATTTTATTCCTTCCCAAGATTGCCATCATGCCTTGTGCTGTTAATGTCAAATGTTTGTTCTCAGTGTTGCTTTGTCAGAGAATTTTGTTTTCTGCATTCATTTCTGCTTACATCCCACAGGCAAAAATCGAACTCGTTTGAAAATAAGTCAATATGAAGTTCACTTGAATCTTTATTTCCCACAATCTCATTGTGATTATTAATGAATCATCTGTATTATCCTAAACAAGGCCCCCTGTACAATAAGACGATGACAGCAACCTATGACCCGGAGAACGGGATGCCCGTATCTGCCACCAGCCTTTGGTTTGGAGAAAACCCCTTAGCTGAGTCTCAGCCAAACCTACCCCCCGCAGAGCTAGGCAAGATATATCACCCGCTGTCGCTTGTGGACAAAGCAACCAACAACGCAGGGTAAAACCCTTCAGCTCGCTTTATTAGTATTTTTATCCCCCAGACCGTTTGACTGTTCGTTGTGATTGACAGGTGGCTCGACTCGTCTCGTTCACTCATGGAGCAAGACATTCAGGATGACGACAAGCTGTTACTTCGCTTCAAGTACAATGTCTTCTTTGATCTCAACCCTAAAGTAAGACGGTGTTTTCCATTAGGGGAAGAAAAAAAAAACCTTACATCTTATTTAGGAAATTCCCTGAAACAAAACAGGAGCTGTCTTAGCTAGAGATTCTAGATCTAAAGTTGAGGGTGTGAGTTTGTTGAGTTGTGTGTTTCTTTGTATTTTAGTATGACGCTGTCAGGATAACCCAGCTGTACGAACAGGCCCGGTGGTCCATCTTGCTAGAGGAGTTAGACTGCACAGACGAGGAGATGCTGATGTTTGCTTCTTTACAGGTGATCCTGATGCCAACAAGTTTATGACAATTAGATTACAGCTTTATAAAATAGCAGTAAAATGTTGATGTATTTCTATTTTCTTGTGAATAATTAGTTCCAAATTATAAATAATATTTTATATAAACATTCATTTCATAATTGAACAAATACGAAGAAGTGCACCCTGTTCACTGATTCTCTTGCATATTGTTTGAAAAACATTTGTTTTAGATAATTTAGATGTGATTCCTAACTTAATCCCTTTTACCTTTAATCATCTATCTTATATAAGTATTTTTATTTTTCTAAAAATCACCCTTTTTTCTTACAAAATAGTACAAGAAAGTACACAGTGCCTTGCAAAAATGATTAATACCTCTCAGTCACTGTTTTTAAGAAAACTATTATTATATTAATTCACACAGAGGTGGAAACTATGTTCAAAGAAGGTGACTTTTAAAGGCAACTGGCTGCAGTGTATTTTATTTGGGGGTATCAGAGTAAAGGAGACTGAATAAAAATACACACCAAACCAAAAAATTTTTTTTTAATGCATGCTTTTCATTTCATGTCACAATTGTGCACCAATTTGTGTTGTTCTATTAAATCCCACATTGCAGTGTGTGGTTGTAACATGAAAAAATGGGAAGAAGTTTAAGGGGTATGAATACTTTTAAAAGTGTGGGTTTCTTGTTGGTCTTTGATAAGCAACATAATTCGAACATAAAGTAATTGTGGAACAGCACAAGCTTTGTGGACTGTATCTATCAATCATAGAAAACATTTAGAACCATGGAAACTGTTGCATAATTCATTTAAATTTGTGGGAAAAGGCCACAATCTGGATTATTAGAATTTAAATGTACAAATCTGAATACATTTACATTGTAAACCCTATTAACACGTAATTTAAATCGCGGGGGCTGCTGTTAAACACTGCTCCTAAAGGCACTGGTTAAAAATGATTAAAGCTCCGGTTCATGCTAGTTTATAATCATGCACGATTGTTCTTCAGGGCTACAGTAAATTGAACCAAATTAGTTTGGAGTACATTATTTTTTTTAGTGTTTATGCTCAGAATGGAGGTTGCTGGGTTTCGTATGCAAACACACGAATAGACCTGTCAGGACATGAGGAAATTCACACTGTGTGGGAAAATAAGTCAAAGAGGGAGATGAGAATATATATATAAGAAAGATAATAACTTAAGCTTGTAGTTACATTAGGAATTTTAGCTCCCCCACAAAAAGTACTTAAATGAATTAATAATTACCTAAAGTTTTAGACCTAATCTTCCCTATAAGCAGACCTCAGCCATCCTCGGCTCCTATTCTATGGCAGAGATTAATAAATCAGTGTATCAAAAGGAGTGCATCTTTACCTACACACTAGTACAAAGGCTGACATGGAGGGCTGTTCCCAAACATCCCTCTGACTCATCCTAGTCTTTTTTTCATAACTACATTAGTCCCATTAGAGAGCCTCCTAAGGACTTTTTAAACGAGAGATCTTTACTCATTCATTTTTCTAATAAAAAATAATCTCCTTCTCAGTATCACATTTGTAAACTGACCATGTCAAGCGAGCCTCTGGACAATTCCAGTGAGCCAGACATCGATGAAGTAGAGGCTGCCCTGTCTAACCTGGAGGTGACACTTGAAGGTGGACACGCAGACAGAATTCTGGTAAATATATCCTTGGGAACAATCAACCACTGCAGTGAAGGGCAAGTGAAAACTTTAAGCTTAAGTTGAGGTCCAGCAGAACATCTGATTTTGAGTTGCTATTAGTAGGCATGACTTCACTTATTTTCCCCAAGATGGTGTAAAATACTGACTGAATGTTGTTTTTCTTGCCTCCAGGAGGACATTACAGACATTCCAGAGCTGGCAGACACCCTTAGGCTTTTCAGGTAAAAATCTCCTTTAGGCATGATTATTGAGGCTTGGTTAATTGCAGCTACAAATTTTCTCTTCCTTTGGGTTTACACATTTTCACGGGAAGTACAGCTAGTCGAATGTATTTGCTTAACATGCTATTATCAAAAGAACAACCTTATTCTGTAGACAATTCTAATATCAGACATGTACATGTCTTGGTTTGATGTTTTAACAAATGCAGCAGATTTGAAACCACTTGGATAAATGTTCTGCAGAAGAAGTCTGTATTTATTGAAAAAAATATTTCAATCTTATAAACTGTTCATGTTGTTTGGATTCCAATAGTCTGTGTATGTGTCAAAACAGGCCCAAGAAGTTGACCCTGCGACCATACAAAGAGTACTGGTTCGTGTTCAAGGACACTACTATCTCATATTTTAAGAACAAGGAAGCCTGTAAGGGAGAACCAATTGAGCAGTTCCAACTCCGAGGTCAGTGGCTAAAAGGATAAAAAATTTATTTATCAGGGTTTTGAATTTGTTTTGCTAACAATACAACTTAGGCTTTCACAAAAATATGAAAAGTCTCAGCAATTTTTTTTCAGTTTTATAAAATATATATATATATAGGAAAAATAATTTGAATACGAGGGATTGCTGTGGTTGGAAAGTCTGCCCAACCTCACGCCAATGACTGACGCAATCTGCTGGGATTCCTTAAATAGGAAACTTTTTAACTGATTGGAATGTTTGTATAAATGTATTGAAATGACTTCTTGTTAAGTGCCTTGAGAAGACATCTGTTGTGAATTGGCGCTATATAAATAAACTGAATTTAATTGAATTGAATATAAACTTGAGTCAAAAAAGTCTGAGCTAAATATATGCTTTTATTTGATAGTGTTTTGCAGTATTCACACCAAGGTCAGGGGAGAGGTTTAAAGCAGTTAGATTATAATGCAACACCTCATCATCCGAAAATCAAAAGAGGATGAGAATAATGCACACCTACCAAGAAGTGAACGTTCACCTAAACTGACAGATCAGGCAAGGGGAGCAATAATCAGAGAAGCAGCCAATAGGTTCAATGTAACTCTCGAGATAGGCTACTGCAGAGATCCGCAGCTAATGGGGTAGAGTCTGTTGACAGGAGAACTATTACTTCTGCCCCCACAAATCTTGTTTTTTTGGAAGTTTAGCAAAAAGTAAGCTGTAGTTGAAAAAAGACCTATGACGTCATGTGTGTAGTTTGCCACAAGCCATGTAGGGCGTCACAACAAACATGTGGAAAAGGGTGCTCTAGCCAGAAAGGATCAAACTACACTTTTAGACCTACATTCAAAATACTATTGATGTTGAATAATTAATGGTGCCAAATAACCTTGAACGGTGACAAATAGTTGGGGCAGCATCGTGCTGTGGGGTTGGATATCTTCAGTAGAGACGAAGAAACTTGTCAGAGTTGATGGGATGATGGAAGGAATAAAATACAAACACTGATTTTACTCTTTACTTTTTTTCCAACTTAAATGAACAGGATGCGAGGTGGTCCCAGATGTCAATGTCACAGACAAGAAGTTCGGCATCAAGCTCCTGCTTCCAGTCGCTGATGGCATGAATGAAGTGTACATCCGATGCGATAATGTAAAGCCCCACTTTCTTACCTAAATGTTTTTACTGTATCTCTTTTTATATAATTCCAAGTATTATTATTTTGATGCAGAATCTCATGCAAGTATTTCTTCACTTACTTTCTTCGCTCCGATGTAGGAAACACAGTACGCTAAGTGGAAAGCTGCATGTATTCTAGCCTCTAAAGGCAAGACGATGGCATACAGCTCCTACAAGACAGAAGTGAAAAACATCCAGTCTTTTTTGCAAATGAAGAGCCTGGCGCCCCCTCCTGGTCAGGCAGCTCCAGACCTTGATGCCATGGAAATGAATGCTGAATGCTTTGTTTCCCCTCGCTATTCCAAAAAGCACAAGACCAAGCAGGTTTGTTTGACCGATGTCCCAAATATATCTGAAATTCCCCAGCAGCTATGCTAAATCTTAACGCTAAATCTGCTTCGCATGGTTGCATTAAGCTAACAACACGAATCCTGGAAGCCCACCAGAACATAGCAAAGCTGTCTTTGATGGAGGCCAAGATGCGCTTTATCCAAGCCTGGCAGTCACTCCCAGAATTTGGCATTAACTACTACATTGTCAGGTAGAGTGCAAATATTTCGGTATGACCACATGCAACTGCTTATCCTATTTTGTCAGTATAAATTAAGTATTCTATTTATTTGCTTTTCAGATTCAAAGGTAGCAAGAAGGATGAAATTCTTGGGATTTCATATAACCGCATGATTCGTATTGACATGTCCTCTGGCTTGCCTGTCACCACATGGAGGTTCGCCAACATGAAGCAATGGAACGTCAACTGGGAAATAAGACAAGTGAGGCATCATTCCTCACACAGAAATATAACATTCCGGAGTGTTTATCCACAAATAACACTGCCTCACAGGATTAAAATAAGTCCATAATATGTTGTATGTGATTTCAGGTTACCATAGAATTTGACCAGAACGTGATAATAGCCTTCTGCTGTGTGAGCTGCGACTGCAAGGTGGTCCACGAGTTTATTGGTGGTTATATCTTCCTCTCCACACGATCAAAGGACCAGAATGAAACACTAGATGAAGAACTGTTCCTAAAACTTACTGTAGGCCAAGAATGACCAAAGAAATACATGACTGTCCATTTTGTACTGAAGTTCTTGTTCATATTAGCATGGAACTACTGTTGCAATATTAGCCATAAACCTTGAACAAACCACTGCGAAAAAATGTTTTTCTTCACAGAACCAGTTTTTTTTATATTTTTTTGTCATTCATACACAAAATAATGACCTAAATGTAAATGTTAGGGTTGTCTTTAAAAGATGGATGAGCTGATGTCTGAGATACTATTCTTTTTTAACGTTGAATAGATGTATTTCTCTCATTAAATTGACAAAAATGTAAAATCATTAGAGGGCTTTTAATTGAATTATGTTTCATTCTTGCTCAAAATGTGTGAAAATAATTTTAATCCTCAGTTTTGTTGAGCTATGTTTACAAAAATAAAATATAAAAAATCCAGTACCATGTGCTTCAAAACAGTTTGTCCTCTTTCTTTTTCTCCCACTATACAGTTGAAACAAGATATTGAATTACACTGTACTTTTTGTCTGACAATAAATCAGAATAAAACCTCTCTGTGTTAGGTCACTTAGGATTTTCAAAATATTTATATTTGATAGATGCAAGAATAATGGCAGTATGATAATGGGTGTGGAGATTTTTATATGTCTTCAAATTCATAATTCTACATAAATTTCCTTAATTTATAGTGCATTGCCTAAACTTTCTGACTTGGGTCTAATGTTTTGGGTATCCTTCCACAAGTTTTCCACAAAAGTTTGTTAGATTTTTGGCCTACTCTCTGAGTCAGATTTTTAGACTGCCTTGCTCAAAAACCTTTTCAGGTCTGCCCACAGTTTTCTGTGGGACTAAGATCAGTGTTTTGTGGTGGCTACTCCAAAGCATCCAAATGATTGTTTTTAAGCCACTTTCTGATTAATTCGGCCATATATTTGGGGCAATTGTCCATTTAGAAGTGTGTACACACTTTAACTTGCTGATTGATGTCTTCGGAAGTTGCTTCAATATTTTGGCATAATGTGTTCTGATCATTCCATCTATTTTATGTAGTGCAGCAGTCCCTCCTGCAGTAAAACATTCTCCATAGCATGATGCTTCCACCTCCAGTATTCACATCTCGAATGGTTTGCACAGTGGCAGTGGTCATTATGACCAACACTTTTATAGTAACTTTAAACCACAGGACAGGTCTCCAAAAATTAAGGTCTTTGGCCCTGAATGGCCCTGCAATATATGTATGTATGTATGTATGTATGTATGTATGTATGTATGGATGGATGGATGTATGTATGTATGTATGTATGTATGTATGTATGTATGTATGTATGTATGTATGTATGTATGTATGTATGTATGTATGTATGTATGTATGTATGTATGTATGTATGTATGTATGTATGTATGTATGTATGTATGTATGTATGTATGTATGTATGTATGGATGGATGGATGGATGGATGGATGGATGGATGGATGGATGGATGGATGGATGGATGGATGGATGGATGGATGGATGGATGGATGGATGTATGTATGTATGTATGTATGTATGTATGTATGTATGTATGTATGTATGTATGTATGTATGTATGTATGTATGTATGTATGTATGTATGTATGTATGTATGGATGGATGGATGTATGTATGTATGTATGTATGTATGTATGTATGTATGTATGGATGGATGGATGGATGGATGGATGGATGGATGGATGGATGGATGGATGGATGGATGGATGGATGGATGGATGGATGGATGGATGGATGGATGGATGGATGGATGGATGGATGGATGGATGGATAGATAGATAGATAGATAGATAGATAGATAGATAGATAGATAGATAGATAGATAGATAGATAGATAGATAGATAGATAGATAGATAGATAGATAGATAGATAGATAGATAGATAGATAGATAGATAGATAGATAGATAGATCATTTTGTGTTGTAATTACTAAACGCTCTATCTGACTCACAGTTTAAAAGAAATTCAGAGGTCAAAACACCTTTTGGGATTGACTGAAAGGTTTGAACTATTCTCTTTTGATACTATACATTACACCGTATATAAAATATATTCAAACATTGTTGCCACTGGTCCATTAAAGTAGAAACTTCAAGAAAACCCTACACTTTTAGCAATTTCGGTAATGTTCTACTATTTGAATTGATTATTCAGAAGGCGTGTGTAGCATGTGCAAAGTTTATATATATATATATATATATATATATATATATATATATATATATATATATATATATATATATATATATATATTATCGTAGGTTTTCTATGTTGTTTTACTGTAAATAGTTCCGCTTATAAATATTTTACATACAATGAGTTTGTTTTTGTACTTAAAAATGTTTTGTAGCACTCTGCTGAATAAGCCATGTAAATAGTAAACATTTTAGGCAATTCTGTTTGTAGATTAGTAATTAATTTTACACATACATTTACATTATTTTTGGTAGTAAATTAATTTCAGAAACAACAAATATGAGGAGCCTAAAGAGCCGATTCTTTTCAGTGAGCCGAGCCGTAAGAACCGGTTCTCCTAAAAGAGCCGGAATTCCCATCTATTTGACTTTCACCTCGCGCCTATTGGACAGCGATATTTGTACAGCCAATCATATTTACTTATGCTTAAGCGTCATTGTCTGCTTGCGTTTACCACGTCGTCGGAGGCTAGGGAAGTGAACGCTAACACGTGTGAACAACATTTTAAGACAGTTTTGTTTACCGTTCAGGATAATTCAGTGCCTTTTGTCTTAAATAGAGCGCTTTCAAATATTGAGCTGAAAACTGTGCATATATATCAACTGTGTTTTGAGTTAACTTACATTGTTTGTCATGGCGCACAACGAAGATGATGATGATTATGAGTACAGAATCAAAGAGGGAGACCATATAGTGTTGAAACGAGGGGACGTCTACAAAGCGGTGCAAGTTCAGCGGAAGAAGTAAGTCTGAAACGTTAATATGCGCTATTTAAACAGGTAAACATCAGCTTCAGTTTATTATGTGATAAATTCTTGAGAGAGAGGTAAAGCTGAGTTCATCTAGTGCTGGAGTGACTGCTGATCATTGACATGATATGGCTGGTTTACATCACAGAAAGGTGATTTTTGAGAAGCAGTGGATCCTGCTGGATAACGTAGTGGGACATCTGTACAGCACCACATTTGAGATTGCCTCTGGAGGAACCCTGCAACCAAAGAAAGACAAGGAATCAGAAAGCTCCGCAGGTGTGTCATATTGTTCGCGCCCCCTGCCATGTACATGTACATTAGGAATTTACATTAACAGCAACACTGATTTGGTTAGATTTTTTTGTGTGTTAATTACATTTTTTTCCCCCATACTATATATGCAAATTTTTATACTTACAGATGAAACTCGAAAAAATTGAATATCATGCAAAACTTCATTTATTTCAGTAAATCAGCCTAAACTAATATACGACATAGGCTCATTACATGCAAAGCTCGATATTTCAAGCCTTTATTTGTTATAGTTTTGATGATCATTTTAATGATTATGGCTTACAGCTCATGAAAACCCCAAATTCAAAATCTCAGAAAATTAGAATATTGTGTAAAGGTTCAATATAGGATAGGTAAAGTGTCTTGCCCAAGGACACAACGGCATGTAGCAGACAGAAGCAAGAATCAAACCCATGATTTCTGTGGTCGCAGGCCTACCACTGAGCCACAGCTAGCCTTTATTATAAGCAATGTACCCACGTAACCAGGTTTAAAAAAATAAATCAATATCAGAATCAGAAATACTTTATTAATCCCCGAGTGGAAATTCAGGTATTCTCACAACCTCGTTTAAAAAAAACACATAAAACTCTGTCTACATCTAGTGCTTTGTTAAGCACATTCACAGACATGCCAATCTTGTAGGGGGCAGTCGTTCCCCCAAATCCTATCTACTCAGAGTAACTTCTGCTTTCTAACTTCTCCATAGAGCAGTAGGGTTACAAAAGGAACGCGTTTTATTGTTGCACATATTCTTCTGGGGCGAGTATATATAGCCGACATTGTTCTTTGTGCCATGATGTGGATTTTAATGAAGCCATGCAAGCCAACAGCATTGGGGGGGAAAAACACATAAGCCTATGGCTTTCAACTTTTATTGATGGAATAAAGATGCGATTTTTAACACCTGTTTACACTACAGTGCATAAATGTGAAACGGCTGAATAGTTACAGACTATATGAATGAATAATAGTAATTGTCCCCAGCCATCTTTAAACCACACTGAAGTTTATGGTTATTGTCTCCTGCAACTTTAAAAACAAACTTACGCCCTTGCTTACTACACACTCTAGACTCGACAAAGGATATATAAGTTCTTCTTTGAGAGGTACCTGTTTAATTATGAAAGTAAGTGTTTTTGTCTTCTCTAGCTCTTAGATGCTTAGCTGAAATTAGCAATAGGTTCGCTTTCTGTTTGGCAGACTTCAGATCCTGACTTTGCCTTTCAAAATAACTTGGGACTTGTTGCGGATGATTGCAGCATTTCCATACGAAATTTCAGCAGCCGACGCAAAGCGGAAGTTGAGTTAAACTGCATCGGGGCGAAGCGGAAGTTAACCGACGTCACCATGAAAAGGGCCTATTGAGCTTGTAAAAACAAGCAAGCAAAAAGTGCTTGGACAATCAATTATGCCAGCACAGCTCTGAGGGCTGTAAACATATGTCGCATATGTGATGTTGAAGCATTTTTGTCGCAGTGACGTTGCGTTCCCTAAAACCCCGGTTATTTCTGTCCACATGCAAATGCTTAAAACGGAGAAAACGCAAATCTTCACTTAGGCTACAGTTTTTAGAAAGAATTGTTTTTGGTGCCCTAAATCGGTATTTTCGTTTGGATTACGGGCCAAATCGTAGAAAAAATTCTTTGTTTTGTGAGATACCCGACTAAGTATGGACAAGGCCTTAGACTTAAAGTGTCACACTCCAATCAGCTAATTAATCCAAAAGACCTACAAAGGGATCATGAACCTTTAAATAATCTCTGTCTGGTTCAGTAGGAATCACAATCATGGGGAAGACTGCTGACCTGACAGTTGTGCAGAAATCCATCATTGACACCCTCCCATAAGGAGGGAAAGCTTTAAATGGTAATTGCAAGTTGGGAGGGAAAAGTGTGGAAGAAAAATTTGCACAAGCAACAGGAATGACAGCAGCCTGGAGAGGATTGTCAGGAAAAGGCCATTCAATAGTATTGGACTGAAGCTGGAGTGCATCAAGAGCCACCACACATAGACTTATCCTGTACAAGGGCTTTAAATGTTGTATTCTTTGAGCCAAGCTGCTCCTGAACAACAAACAACGTCAGAAGCGTCTTACCAGGGCTAAAGAAGAAAGAACTGCAAATTTTGCTTCTCATTTAGAAACCAAGGTCCCAGAGTCTGGAGGAAGAATTGAGAGGCACACAATCCAAGATGCTTGAAGTCCAGTGTGAAGTTTCCACAGTCTGTGTTGATTTGGGGAGCCATGTCGTCTGCTGCTGTTGGTCCACTGAGTTTTATTAAAGGAGTTATAACCTAGGATTATCTTGGATACCCATGCTCTATTATAGTCTTTCAGGCCCTTCTAAAAAAAAAAAAAAGTTGAAAAAAATAAACACAGAGGTCCTCTGACCCTTATTTCTGAAGGCATTATTGTCTCGCGAGATCTGATGCGATACTTTGGCAGTTGTGGACGAGCATTGTAATAATGCAAATGAGGGGCGCCTTGATTGGTGGCAGGAAGGAGGGGGGTTGACACCGCACGTAACGCTTAAACCATATGTACTGCTCCCGCTAGCATACAATAGCCACCTTAGCAGTTAGCTGCTGTTTGTTACACACAACAGAGCAATAAAAACACAGCCTTACTGTTTCAATTGCAGGCAAGTCTCTGATTGTTGGAATGGCCCCTTTTTCCAAACGGTGCTTCGATGCCAACTTCGCCTGATATTGTCCCAAATTCGTAAAGGATTCCGGCGTAAAAAAAAATAGAAAAAATATTTCCATGTTGATTCTGGCAGTCAACAACAGAGCAACTCACGTGTGCACTACGTTTCTGGTAGAAATGGTTTTAGCTGATTAAAATAAAAGGCTGACACGAATATGTCTTCTTCATGCATCATTGTGTGAAGAAACTTTCTGCATCTTTCACGGTGGAGTTCGTTCTTCGAATCGGTGAAGTGTCGGTCGTGAACGAACCGGCTCTAAGGGCTACCTCTTTGAAGTGAACGATTGGAGTCGGCTTGTCATTGGGAGCCGTTTATTTTTTCATTAACCCTGCTTGTTTTGGTACATTTGGTACACATCGTTTTGCATTAATTTTGGTAAAAAATACACTTTAAGCAACAGAAAATCTGAGGAGCCGAAAGAGCCGGCTCTTTATGGTGAGCCAAGCCAAAAGAACTGGCTCTCCAAAAAGAGCTGGAATTCCCATCACTAGAATTCAGTAATGGCGGCGCTCGACTGAATATGAGGGGGGAGAGGAGCGAGGAGGAGAGAGGAGCAGGGCGGGCTTCCTGCAGCATAGGTTGGTCTGCGATGTCTATATATGGTAAATCCTGTGCCGACTTGACGTCAAGTTGGCCAGAAATTAAAACCACGTATTTGAGTGCACGTGGGCTGGTTGACGAACCCAGGGGTAAACAAACGCTTCACTTTTAAATATCGGCTTCCCGGGCAGTGTATAATCATTAGGCAATCATAACATACATTTTTTCTCTTGGAAAAGTGAAAATTACAGGTCATGACTCCTTTAAGTCCAGAGTAAATGCAGCCATCTACCAGGACCTTTTGGAGCACTTCATGCTTCCTTCCACAGACTAGCTTTAGGGAGATGCTGATTTCATTTTGCAGCAGGACTTGGTACCTACCCACACTGCCAAAAGTACCAAAACCTGGTTCAGTGACCATGGGAGTACTGTGCTTGATTGGCCAGCAAACTGGCCTGACCTGAACCCCATAGAGAATCTATGGCCAAGAGAAAGATGAGAGACATGAGACCGAACAATGCAGAAGAGCTGAAGGCTGCTATTGAAGCATACTGGTTTTCCATAACACCTCAGCTGAACCACAGACTGATAGCATCCATGCTACGCCACATTGAGGCAGTCATTAATGAAAAAGGGCCCAAACCAAGTACTGAGTACATATACATGATTATACTTTTCAGAGGTCTGACATTTCTCTATTTAAAATCCTTGTTTTACTGATTTTATGTGATATTCAAATTTTCTGAGATTTTGAATTTGGGGTTTTCATAAGCTGTAAGCCATAATCATAACACTTATTACAAAGGCTTTAAATAGTTGACTTCATTTTCGAGTTTCACCTGTACATGATAAAGTTCCTTCACCTAGCTGAAAACAGTGAAACATAGATAGATAGATAGATCGATATATCAAGCTGGACTGGTGGTGAATTTAAGAATGTGTCATAAGATGGGAGTCAATGGCACAAAAAATGATAAAGAATCAAGTTGCTTCATTTAGTATTAAAGGCATGTGAAGGAATTTTAAGAAAACAAAACTATAATAAATTCATACACTGATAAATGTATTACAATGCACAACCTGGGCAAATTTGCATCAGTTTGCAGTTTGCACCAAACCTATGCAAATATTAGATTAAAACAAAAAGAGTGAAATTGTCCTTGGATCCAGCAGGGTTACGTACTACTATTATTCAGGTTGCTTAAATGTAGAGATCATGTTACTGTTTCAGTATAATTTTCTATGTGTCTGTGTGGCTCCTAGATGTGAAGGTGGCTGGTACAGACAACAGAAACATCGTTGACGATGGCAAATCACAGAAACTGACTCGGGATGATATTGAGACGATGAAAGCGCAAGGTCTGAAGAATGAGGTACAGATGTAACCTTGATTAATTTTGGAAATGGGAGAGTGTCACATCTAGAATTGGAATATAGGCTGTCAATGAAAGGGGTTGTTTCTTGCACATATGCACTCCTTTTTTTTTTTTTAAGGTAATTACTTAGATGTAGAGATGCACCGATCAGATTGTGACCAATTTCCAATAATCGACTTTGTAAAGCTCTGAGAGCTGTTTTTGATTTCTTTCTAAGAACTAGAAATATGGTAACAGAAAACGTTTCTTTTCTTTTTTTCATTCTGGATGAATAGAACTGTCTTAAAAATAAAGTGTTAATAGTTAAATGAAGCTATTTTTCAATAACAGCACCAAGTACTGAGCTATTTCCATCACTGAAAATCCACAAATACAGTAAAATGTTCCAGTTTATGAGGTAAAGAAAATCCAAGTAAAATTGCTTATCATATTTACTCATTGATGAGGCAGATTATAGCTCACTAAGCTATTCTTTTTCTTGCCCATCCGAAGTGCACCACATCAAAACATCGTAAATTTTTTTCTAACATCGCTACATAATAAATAAGAGCTGTGTCCAACTCAATATTTGGAAGATAAAAGTTTGAATTTTCTGATTTGTGTTAGATTGATAAACAATTTATTGCAACTATACAGGAGCCTTTCTTTAAAGATTGATCATTCATTAGTTTTTAGAACCGGGGTGATATCACACTGTGTGTTCGAGAGGTAGCATCCAATGTAACAGATTCCTTCTTTTTTTTTTTTTTTTAGAACAAATGGATTGTGGCGTTGACATTTAAACTGACTTTAGCAACTTGTATTAGTGATTAGCACAGTTATCATTACTAATTTTACTGTGTGTAATAATAAGTTAGAACCTTATCTTTACTGTGATTTACAGAATTGTTGCAATTTCTTAATTAAAATACATAACAGGACTTTTCAAATGAATATAACAGAATAAACTCAGTAGGGTTGTGCCGATGGACGATGTCATCGCCCATCGTGATGGCTGACCGACATCGCGATGGAGAGCCACCATTGTGATGCCACGCCCCCCACCCTGTCAGACACACACTAATCCTATAGTCTCTTCTATAGTTTAACTAAAAACTTTGCAGGGACTGCTCTGTAAACATTGAGAATATAGGCTAACTAATGCGTATGTGTTGCACAGTGAGAAATATTTGTATATTTTTATATTTATTTTGTTTGGTTTGTTTGTGTGGATTTGGTGTGTTTGCATTAGTTTTCCCTCTGTGAAGCTCCAAGAGAAAAACTGAACTTATCTGGATGAGTCAGGAGGAGGAGCGCAGCAACCAGCTGCTTTGTTACAGGTGCGCAAAAACTTGTGCGCAAAAACTTGTTAGGCTGCACATGAAAGGAGCTGAGGCAGGACAGCAAGGACTGAACCCACTGGCCTGAACACCTCGAGCGATGACTTGCGGACACGTCTCCAGCAAAACTGCGAGCGGCAGACAGGCAGCGCGAGGCAGATGAGTACGTGCCTCGCCTATGAGTACCGTTTCATCTCTGTTTTGAGAAGCGAGCGAGGACCGCCGCACAACTTCCGCTATGTGCACTATGAGTCAACGGTGCGCGGATATTGGTGCCTGCCTTTAGTTTGTCCTGCTGTTTTTGGCTGAAGGTGGCGACGTGAGAGCGTCAAAGGAGATCGGCTGTTTGCCTGTCAGCCGACACAGGGGAGGAGCGCATCGTGGAGCTGCTCGGTAGGAAGAACTTATTGTAAGGCTGTTACCTGGGAGGAGAACAACCTGAAGTAGTAGGTAGATCCTGATACAAAGACCGCCTTCCTTATGGGTGACTGAGGACAAAATCCGGACGATAAGTTTTATTTCTTTTAACTTTTTGGCATCAGCGACTGGTCCACCACGAAAATAAATTGTTGTGCTTTACAGCTCGGTTCATCACTCTCTTTTTTTTTTTTTTTTTCCTTACGTGCTTCATACTGAAAAGCCCGGGTGAGTACAGTGGGTCCCATTTAGAAGTGGCCACTGTATTCACGCCTTCAGTGATTCACGCAGCTGCGTGAAATGTATTACAACTTATCATGTATTTGTATAGTAAAATAACGAAAGTACAGTTTCCGAAAGTAGATTTTTTCCTACTTTTTAAGTAGAAAATTTTTTAGGCCTATGTAAAGAGATATAGCAAAGACAAAAGTGCACCCCCTCCCCCTCTGCCGGACGACGATATCATCGTCCATCGCGATGTTTTACTGTAAACATAGTCAACTGCCAGTTTGGGGGACATCGCCCAACCCTAAAGCTCAGCTCCCTGTTATCTGCTGACATATAGAGTGGGGTAAGAATGTATTTAGTCAGCCACTAATTGTGCAAGTTCTCCCATTTAAAAAGATGAGAGAGGCCTGTAATTTTCGTCATAGGTATACCTCAACTATGAGAGACAAAATGAGAAAAAAAATCCAGAAAATCACATCATCTGAGTTTTAAAGAATTTATTGGCAAATTATGGTGGAAAATAAGTATTTTAGTCACCTACAATCAAGCAAGATTTCTGGCTCTCACAGACTTGTAACTTCTTCTGTAAGAGGCTCCTCTGTCCTCCACTGTATTAATGGCACCTTTTGACCTCGTTACAAAGACCAAAAAGCTGTCAAAGGACACCTGAAACACAATTGTATAACTGCACCAGGCTGGGAAGACTGAATCTGCAATAGGTAAGCAGCTTGGTGTGAAGAGATCAACTGTGGGAGCAATTATTAGAAAATGTTAGGTATACAAGACCACTGATAATCTACCTCGATATGGGGCTCCACGCAGGATTTCACCCTGTGGGGTCAAAATGATCACAAGAATGGTGAGCAAAAAATCCCAGAACTACACGGGGGGACCTAGTGAATGACCTGCAGAGAGCTGGGACCAAAGTAACAAAGGCTGCCAACAGTAACACGCTACGCCACCAGGGACTCAAGTCCTGCAGTGTCAGACGTGTCCCCCTGCTTAAGGCAGTACATGTCCAGGCCCGTCTGAAGTTTGCTAGAGAGCAATTTGGATGATCCAGAAGAGGACTGGGAGAATGTCATATGGTCAGATGAAACCAAAATAGAACTTTTCGGTAAAAACTCTACCTGTCGTGTTTGGAGGAGAAAGAATGCTGAGTTACAGAAAACAGCTGAGTGTTGTTCTTTCGAGATCAACCTCACCACCCAGGGTGTTGTTTTCACGGTTTGGTGCATTCACCAAAAAAAGGGTCAGATGTTTTTGTTTCCAGATGATCAATCACCAATCAGAATTGGTCATGCATAAATCGTCCGGCACTGTTCATCAGCCAATTTCTCATTGCATCTCCTGTTAATATTAAATTAAAAAGAGGAGAGTTCATGTATTTTTTATTTTTTTTTGTCCCTCAGGAAATCATTAAGCAGCTCATAGACCACAGCGCAACGTTCAATAATAAGACTGGATATGCTCAGGATAAGTACATTAAAAAGAAGAAGAAAAAGTGAGTCACTGCTGAATAAACACTGCAGCCATCAATTAATATAAATGTGGTAATGTCACTGGTCTAATCAGTTTTTCTCATCTTATGTCCTCCCAGGTATGAGAATACCGTGACGGTTCTGAAGCCAACCTGTCGCATCATAGCCATGATGTACCACGGTCGGGAACCAGGGAAGATCTGGTGAGATTGCACGTTGAAAATCCAGATGTTTAAGAGTTTTGCTTAAATGTCAGTAAGATGATAACGCTGTGTTTCAATGTGATGCAGCCATCTACGATATGACACACTGGCAGAGATGTTGACTCTGGGAAACATCCATGCTGGCAGTAAAGTTCTAGTGTTTGAGACCTGCGCTGGACTTGTACTGGGAGCCATCATGGAGAGAATGGGAGGCAGGTTTTCTTTAACAAGCTGTGTGCACTATCCATGTGTTAAAGATTTGAGCTGTCTTTGTGGACTTCGACCAAAGCCTTTCTTTTGCCCTTTGTGTAATTACTTTCTCTTCCCTCCCCATCCAGGCTACGGCTCAGTGATTCAGATGTACCCAGGAGGTGGGCCTGTCCGGGCGGGGGTGGAGTGCTTTGGCTTCCCCGCACATTTTCCCGATATGCTGCATGAGTTTCCCATCTGCCACGTCAACGCTTTGCTGGCAGGCACCCTCGACACCAGTGCCAAAGACCCCACTGCTGGTTTGGCATTCTTTTATATTTTTTGACAGATTTACTACAAATTGGGGGCTGAACTCCCTACGACAACCAGGATTTAATTTTTCCTGCACAGCTCTGCAAAACATTTTTATAACCTTTGAACTTTTACAGTCACAAATTATGTATTTTATTGGAGGTTTATGTAATAGACAAATGCAAAACAGTTCATAATCATAAATTTGAATGCAAACTGGTTGCAAGCAAAAATCTGAAAAGGTAATACTTTGCAGGATCAGCTTTCGGTGAGTGTGTAGCAAAAAAGTTTAAACTTAGTAGCTAAAATTAACACTTGGATTAATATTTGGCCTTTGACTGACAGGCCTATGCATTGATATATATATTTTTTTCATTGTATCTCTGGCTGTATATTTAGGGCTATTCTAATGGTGTAATGTAAACCTCCCACAGTTTTAAGTCTTGTGCAGATTCTAACCGGCTTCCTTCCAGGACTCCACTGTGTTTAGCACTATTCAACTCAAGAGGAGCACAGCATGATGGTGCCACCACCATGTTTCACTGTGAGAATGTTTACATATAGGCCAACACTTTATCCCAGACCTGTTTGGTAGACCCTGTAGTCTTAATTATGCTATTTGTTCAATGCTTTATTTTATTAACGGTATCAAAGTAATGGAGCCTGAATGCAAATACACAAACTTTTCAGATATTTATTTGTAAAAAATGTTGGAAGCCATGCATCCTTTTCCTTTCACTTCACGATTACTGTATATGTAGCCAGTGTCTTACCTATGCTGGGGCAAAAAAGTATTCGGTAGCCACCAATGGTGCAAGTTGTCCCACTTAACAAGATGTGAGAGGTCTGTAATTTTCCTCATGGGTACACTTCAATTGTAAGAGACTGTGTGAAATTTTGTTTCCAGGATATCACCTTATATAGATTTAAAAAAAATAATTTATTGGTTTGATGGTGCAGAAAATACATATTTGGAATAACAAAAGTTTATTTCAATCCTTTGTAAAGTAACCTTGGTTGGTTATTATACAGGGTGGGCCATTTATATGGATACACCGTAATAACATGAGAATGGTAGGTGATATCAAAGTCCTGTTTGTGGCACATTAGGATACACTACCGTTCAAAAGTTTGGGGTCACCCAAACAATTTTGTGTTTTCCATGAAAAGTCACACTTATTCACCACCATACGTTGTGAAATGAATAGAAAATAGAGTCAAGACATTGACAAGGTTAGAAATAATGATTTGTATTTGAAATAAGATTTTTTTTACATCAAACTTTGCTTTCGTCAAAGAATCCTCCATTTGCAGCAATTACAGCATTGCAGACCTTTGGCATTCTAGCTGTTAATTTGTTGAGGTAATCTGGAGAAATTGCACCCCACGCTTCTAGAAGCAGCTCCCACAATTTGGATTGGTTGGATGGGCACTTCTTGCGTACCATACGGTCAAGCTGCTCCCACAACAGCTCAATGGGGTTCAAATCTGGTGACTGCGCTGGCCACTCCATTACCGATAGAATACCAGCTGCCTGCTTCTTCTCTAAATAGTTCTTGCACAATTTGTAGGTGTGTTTTGGGTCATTGTCCTGTTGTAGGATGAAATTGGCTCCAATCAAGCGCTGTCCACTGGGTATGGCATGGCGTTGCAAAATAGCCTTCCTTATTCAGAATCCCTTTTACCCTGTACAAATCTCCCACCTTACCAGCACCAAAGCAACCCCAGACCATCACATTACCTCCACCATGCTTAACAGATGGCGTCAGGCATTCTTCCAGCATCTTTTCAGTTGTTCTGCGTCTCACAAACGTTCTTCTTTGTGATCCAAACACCTCAAACTTGGATTCATCCGTCCACAACACTTTTTTCCAGTCTTCCTCTGTCCAATGTCTGTGTTCTTTTGCCCATCTTAATCTTTTTCTTTTATTGGCCAGTCTCAGATATGGCTTTTTCTTTGCCACTCTGCCCTGAAGCCCAGAATCCCGCAGCCGCCTCTTCACTGTAGATGTTGACACTGGTGTTTTGCGGGTACTATTTAATGAAGATGCCAGTTGGGGACCTGTGAGGCGTCTGTTTCTCAAACTAGAGACTCTAATGTACTTATCTTCTTGCTCAGTTGTGCAACGCGGCCTCCCACTTCTTTTTCTACTCTGGTTAGAGCCTGTTTGTGCTGTCCTCTGAAGGGAGTAGTACACACCGTTGTAGGAAATCTTCAATTTCTTAGCAATATCTCGCATGGAATAGCCTTCATTTCTAAGAACAAGAATAGACTGTCGAGTTTCAGATGAAAGTTCTCTTTTTCTGGCCATTTTGAGCGTTTAATTGACCCCACAAATGTGATGCTCCAGAAACTCAATCTGCTCAAAGGAAGGTCAGTTTTGTAGCTTCTGTACCGAGCTAAACTGTTTTCAGATGTGTGAACATGATTGCACAAGGGTTTTCTAATCATCAATTAGCCTTCTGAGCCAATGAGCAAACACATTGTACCATTAGAACACTGGAGTGATAGTTGCTGGAAATGGGCCTCTATACACCTATGTAGATATTGCACCAAAAACCAGACATTTGCAGCTAGAATAGTCATTTACCACATTAGCAATGTATAGAGTGTATTTCTTTAAAGTTAAGACTAGTTTAAAGTTATCTTCATTGAAAAGTACAGTGCTTTTCCTTCAAAAATAAGGACATTTCAATGTGACCCCAAACTTTTGAACGGTAGTGTATGTGAGGGGGGAAACTCCTTAAGATGGGTGGTGACCATGGTGGCCATTTAGAAGTCGGCCATCTTGGATACAACTTTTGTTTTTTCAATAGGAAGAGGGCCATGTGACACATCAAACTTATTGGTAATGTCACAAGAAAAACAATGGTGTGCTTGGTTTCAACGTAACTTTATTCTTTCATGAGTTATTTACAAGTTTCTGACCACTTATAAAATGTGTTCAATGTGCTGCCCATTGTGTTGGATTGTCAATGCAACCCTCTTCTCCCACTCGTCACACACTGATTGCAACACCGCAGGAGAAATGCCAGCACAGGCATCCAGTAGCCGTAGTTTCAGGTGCTGCACATCTCGTATCTTCACACCATAGACAATTGCTTTCAGATGACCCCAAAGATAAAAGTCTAAGGGGGTCAGATCGGGAGACCTTGGGGGCCATTCAACTGGCCCACGACGGCCAATCCACTTTCCAGGAAACTGTTCATCTAGGAATGCTCGGACCTGGCACCCATAATGTGGTGCTGCACCATCTTGCTGGAAAAACTCAGGGAACGTGCCAGCTTCAGTGCATAAAGAGGGAAACACATCATCATGTAGCAATTTCAAATATCCAGTGGCCTTGAGGTTTCCATTGATGAAGAATGGACCCACTATCGTTGTACCCCATATACCACACCAAACCATCACTTTTGTTGTTCCAACAGTCTTGGAGGGATCAATCCAATGTGGGTTAGTGTCAGACCAATAGCGGTGGTTTTGTTTGTTAACTTCACCATTCACATAAAAGTTTGCCTCATCACTGAACAAAATCTTCTGCGGAAACTGAGGGTCCTGTTCCAATTTTTGTTTTGCCCATTCTGCAAATTCTGTGCGCCGATCTGGGTCATCCTCGTTGAGATGCTGCAGTAGCTGGAGTTTGTAAGGGTGCCATTTGTGAGTAGCTAATATCCGCCGAAGGGATGTTCGACTAATGCCACTCTCCAGTGACGTGCGGCGAGTGCTACGCTGTGGGCTCTTGCTGAATGAAGCTAGGACAGCCACTGATGTTTCTTCATTAGTGACAGTTTTCTTGCGTCCACATTTTGACAAATCCAACACTGAACCAGTTTCACGAAACTTAGCAAGCAGTTTGCTGACTGTAGCATGGGAGATGGGTGGTCTCGTAGGGTGTCTTGCATTGAAATCTGCTGCAATGACCCGGTTACTGCGTTCACCAGACATCAACACGATTTCGATCCGCTCCTCACGTGTTAACCTCTTCGACATGTCAATGGCTGTGAACAAAGAGAAACTTGTAAATAACTCATGAAAGAATAAAGTTACGTTGAAACCAAGCACACCATTGTTTTTCTTGTGACATTACCAATAAGTTTGATGTGTCACATGGCCCTCTTCCTATTGAAAAAACAAAAGTTGTATCCAAGATGGCCGACTTCTAAATGGCCACCATGGTCACCACCCATCTTAAGGAGTTTCCCCCCTCACATATCCTAATGTGCCACAAACAGGACTTTGATATCACCTACCATTCTCATGTTATTACGGTGTATCCATATAAATGGCCCACCCTGTAGAGGTCAAACATTTCCTGTAGGTCTTCACCAGGTTTGCACACGCTGTAGCTTCTTCCATGCAGATCTTCTCTAGAGCTCTGATGTTTTGGTGGCTGTCACTGGGCAACATGGACTTTCAACTCCCTCCACAGATTCTCTATTAGATTGAGGTCTGGAGACAGGCTAGGCCTCTCCAGAACATTTAAATGCTTTTTACGTAGCCACTCCCTTGTTGCCCGGGCAATGTTGGGGATCATTGTCATGCTGGATGATCAGCTATGTCATCTTAAATGCTCTCACTGATGGAAGGAGGTTGTTGCCCAAAATCTCATGATGCATGGCCCCATTCATCCTGTCCTTAATACGGATCAGTCGCCCTGTCCCCTTTGCAGAAAAGCAGCCCCAAAGTATGCTGTTTCCATCTCTAGGCATACATAGTGGGTATTGTGTTCTTGGGACCCAACTCGGCATTCTTCCTCCTCCAAACACGGCGAGTGGCATTTATACCAAAGAGTTCTATTTGGGTCTCATCTGACCACATGACAGTCTCCCAATCCTCCTCTGGATCATCCACATGGTCTCTAGCAAACTTTAGACGGGCCTGGACATGTACTGGCTTAAGCAGGGGAACTGCCAGATTTTAAGCAATGATGCGTAGTGTGTTACTAATAGTAACCTTTGTTGCTGTGGTCCCAGCTCTCTTCAGGTCATTAACCAGTTCCCGCTGTGTAGTTCTGAGCTGTTTCCTCACCGTTCACAAGATCATGTGTACCCCACAAGATGAGATCTAACGTGGAGCCCCAGGTCGAGGGAGATTCTCAGTGATCTTGTACTTATTTCATTTTCTAATAATTGCTCCAACAGTTGATCTCTTCTCACCAAGCTGCTTGCCTATTGTAGATTGGCTCATCTGACACCCTGGTGTCCTTGGACAGCTCTCTGGTCTTGGCCATGGTGGAGGTTGGAGTCTGATTGTTTGAAGGTGTGGACAGGTGTCTTTTATACAGATAACAAGTTCAAACAGGTGCCATTAATACAGGTATCTAATAGAGGACAGAAGAGCTTCTTAAAGAAGGAGAAACAGGCCTGTGAGGGCCAGAATTCTTGCTTGGTTGTAGGTGCTAAATACTTACTTACGGCACCATTATACAAATAAATTCTTTAAAAATTATATAAGGTGATTTCCTGCATTTCTTTTTATTTTTTTTTATTTTTTTTAACCTATGATAAAAATTTCAAACCTCTTTTCTTTTTAAGTGGGACAACTTGCACAGTCGGTGGCTGCCAAATAATTTTTTGCCCCACTGTATTTCTTTACATAGTCATTCTTTGTTGTAAACAACAAGCTGATGCCAAGGTGTTGTAGTTATAAAAATATCCTTATTGATTACTTTTAGATGTTGAAAATGTTCTTCTTACAGTCCTTTTCTCAGAACTCCTTAATTTGACTTTCTAGTTCAGAATCTTCCCTCTGTTCTCTAAAATTAAAGTCAATGAACCATTATGATATTCATTTATGTATTTGGTAGCTTTTCTCCATCTCTTCCAACATTGCAGGAGAAAAGCAGTTGAGGGTGGTTGCAGAGGAGGAGCAAAACCAGCCCGAGGCAGAACAGCAGGAAGGCAGTCCAGAGGAGGAGAGCATGGAGACAAACGCCAAAGATCAGGAAAAACTCGAGAAGGAGAAGCGGCAAGAAGCAAAAGTATCTTCAAAGTCTGACACTTCCTTTTTAAGCTGTACCCCATTCTGCTAATTATCTATCAAAAGGCAGATAAAGTAATTTATGTTTTGTCTATTAAAATGTATTTTCTGCTTTTAGGCTCAAGAAAGAAAGGTGAAGCTGGAGGAGAAGCGAAGGAAGCTGGCGGCCGCAGCTGCCCTGCTGGAAGGCAGGAACGCTGATGGGTCGGTCTCAGATTATTTGCCTCCGCATTCAGATTTGTTTCTTTGCAGCACTCTTCTTCTCCCAGCTTCAGCCTGTTCCTGTCCTGGCTCCGCTTTCTTCAGAGCTGTGTACCAAGCAAAAGGCGTTAAGACAAATTCACAGAGGGAGAAATTATGAATGGTTAAATCATTAACTATGTCCATATTAGTCATAAAGAATTTCCCTGTCTCTACTCAAAGTGATTACTGTGCAGGGCTCTTCCAAGGTGAACAAATTGATTGCTTTGCAGTTAACTCCCACATAAAATAAAAGACCTTATAGCTTTTTTGATTGATGGCTGAGCTATGAGAAGGTGACATCTTTGCCAGAAGTTCAAGTATTGATCTTGTATGCTCATCGACTTTTCTATAGAGGCTTTACAGTAAACTATAAACAATAAGCAGAGCACAGTTTTTCTCTCTGTTAAATCAGCCTTTTCTACTCATTCTCATCCAGTTATAAGATGGTAGGTGGGACTACATTGCCTGGAGCACTGATAAGCTGAATTACCATCTTGCTTTGCTGCACATTTCCAATTACAGAATGTGCTGTTGACATGGCTTTCGTTTGTTAGACATGTTTGCTTGATCATCAGTTTTTTTTTCTCCCCCCTTACTTGCAGGTTGGTGATAGCGAGTCAGTTTCACCCTTGTTCTGTACTCTTGGGGTTGCTCAAATTCCTCTCTCCTTCTCGGCCTTTTGTAGTTTATTCCCAGTTCAAAGAGGTAAGAGAGTTTATTTCTTATTTCCGAGTTAATATTACAGAAATATTTTTTCTTTAGACTTGCAGTGCTTTGCAAAGATACTCATATCCCTTGAACTCGAAATGGCTTATATGGAAGAGCAGCTTTTTGAAAGAAAGGCCTGGGAAGTCCCTTTGCAATTGCAAAAATGAACTCTGCACACCATCCTGAACAATCCATCCTCATTGTGGAACACGGTGGTGGCAGCATCATGCTGTAGGGATGCTTTTCTTTAGCTGTGCCAGGAAAGTTAATCAGAGTTTATGGTGAGATGGATGAAGCTAATGTAAGACAAAGAGAAAACCCAGTAGAAGAGGTTGTAGGACAAGCTTAAAGTGCCCCTGGCTTGAAATTCCCCACGACGTTTGGGCCCTTTTTAGTCACACTCTAAGTACCTTAATACTGTATCAAAGGATCGTTAGTCGTAGCTCAGCCTTATTGTAGAACTGCAGCCCCTCCTAGGAGGCCCTTCTTTTAGCATTAGCACAGAACGACCGAGTTTTGGTGGGCGGGGCCCAAGCCATGCGCCTCTATTGTCAATTGAGTCTCTAACGTCCGCATCTGATGAAACATTGACAGACATGCATTTGCGCACCACAAATTGCCCAAATTCCAATATTACCCAATGTATGAAATGTAATCAGGTTTAGGCCTAATTATATTGTGTGTTGAACAATAATCTGTTTACAAATTACAGGCCTGACATATGCCGAAACGTGAGGTCATATGCCGAACTGCAAAACAGCCCGTTTCTGAGTGCTAATTTCACTATGTAGGCAGACACACATGGGGACAAAGGAAACACTAATCAGTCGTTTTAACCCCTTAGGGGACATAGGCAGGCTGGGGAAACTAACAAATATGACCAAAAAACTCAAAATATGCTAATTTCATGCTAGGGGCACTTTAAGCATACACAGAATAAGAATGTCCTAGTCAAAGTTCAGACCGAAACCCAGTTGAGAATCTGTGGCAAGACTTAAAAACTGGTCATTCAAAATGCTTTCAATTTAATCTTATTTCACAAAGGAGAATGGTGAGAAATGTTATTCTTTAGATGTGCCAAGCTGGTGGAGACATACCCCAAAACAAACTGTAATTGCAGAATCAAGTGAAGGGCAAAAGTATTGATTCAGAGGAGCTTATCAAAAATTTATGTCACACTTTTCCAATGTTTTTCTTCCATGTCACAATCACACACTATTTTGTGTGGCTCTGTCACATTAAAATACATTGAGGTTTCTGGTTCTAATTAGACAAACTGTGGAAAAGTTCAACATGTAAGAGTGATTTTGTAATCTCTTGAGGATTAGTGTTTTTTTATTAGCGAAGAATTTCCCAGAGCTCCAGGTGAGAACGAAGCACTGGACGGTTCTGTCGGCTCTGTACCTCCGCTATGCTTTGGTTGGCTTCCTGTAAACGTGTTAATACATGTATATTCTTGTTTATATCCTTAGTTCTTTTTGTCTCTATCTCTACAGACACTTATCGAATGCTACACAAAACTTAAAGAACAAGGTGGGACTGTTAACCTCATGCTCACCGACACCTGGCTCAGGCATTATCAGGTAAATTACTCTGAATTAGCACTGTATTGTTTGGTTTAAAATCCAGTAGGATCGGATCAGTGGTTCCTCCTACACAGTCAGAAAAAATATAAAATTCGTTTTAGGTATTTTCCCAATCTGAATAAGCACGGAATAGTAAAATGCAATATGGAAAAATATTATTATGTCAGGACCTTTCTATTCCCTTTTTTGTCATTATTCTTTTTATATTGTGTTTATGTATAAATATTTAATTAGAAGCGTAATAAACTTTTCTTTCTTTGTGCCAGTTTGGGGTACTAAGTAGGCAATAGGCAGACTTGTTCTCTTCTGTGACTTGTTTCTCCGGGCCATTCCTCCAGAGTTAATTCCTCCTGACTTGTCTCTGTTTTGACTCCAGGTGTTGCCTGACAGGACACATCCTCTGCTCTTGATGAGCGGGGGCGGGGGCTACCTCCTCTCAGGGACTACTGTTGCCACGGACCACTCCAAACCAGCCGGCTCCCCGCGAGCTGAGGAACCAGCTCCAAAGAGACAAAAAGTGAAAGACTCCGAGGGATAAACACCTACAGAAGGATCCGATCTTTCAGAGGCACGTTGGTGTCACCTGCAGGGATTTTGCTTCATACTCTGTTGAACTGAAGTGACGCTTCTGCAGAAAAGGAGCCGGAGTGTCTGGTTTGCATCCATCAGAGCACCTTCTCCTGTCTTTGTCCTCACATCAGCTGAGAAGTAAAGTGTAACCCCAAAACAGGTCAACTCAGCTCAGTGTGCTCCTTACGTAAAAGACAAGTGAATTAATTTCTTTAAGTGACAAGTTCTTGTTTTATCTACTGATGGCAGCATGTTTTTATTTTAGTAACTTTTCATACAATTCAGTTACTAATGTAGATTTATTGTATCTACATCTGGGTTTGCACAGAATAAAAATAACTAAAAAGATCAACGATGGAATGTGACCTACTTTAAGAAATAAATTAGACTTTTATTTGGTCCCAGTATAACTCATTTTTTTATTGAGTTCAAACAGAACGAGCTCTTGAATACATTGCAATAATTTGTCTCAGATTATATTTTCATTGTCACAAAACGTGTATAAACATCCAAGCTGTTCCCATGCTGTTTAATTAGACTTAACATCACAAAAACATTGAATAAAGTAGGTAAGATGGAGCATTATTTTTTTGTTTCATTTTTAACACTAAGCACATTAAATAGGCAGACACACAGTAACTTAGCATTATTCACAGATAGTAGTAAAATGCTCCAGGTTTATGCAGTCTTGTCATGCAACTTGGCTGCGATTTTCTGCAGCTCCATGTCCATCGCTGCCAAGTTTTCCAGCTCTTTTTCCTGTTGGGAGAGAAAAAAGGATTTATTTTAAAGATCTGCTACAACAAACATTTTCTTTCATTATTAATTGAACCCATTCAGGCAGGTCTCAGGAAAGGTTAAGCAGGATTGGATTTGAAGACCCACTTTCTGTTAAGTCCACCAGCACTTCAAAAAATGTTTGGTTGAGTACCTAAGTAAGCAGCAGAAAAGATTAATATAGTTGCCTTAAATTGCAACTGTTGATTATCAAAATAAGGTTTTCGTTGTACAACTCCCAACCATGTTAAATTTTGCGTCAAAATTCAAAACAAGTATTTTAAATGACCTTTTCTGAAACTTTATACAAAATTTATTTGTTT
Source organism: Valencia hispanica (assembly GCA_963556495.2). Taxonomy (NCBI): domain Eukaryota; kingdom Metazoa; phylum Chordata; class Actinopteri; order Cyprinodontiformes; family Valenciidae; genus Valencia; species Valencia hispanica. Next base: position 19,917,397 of record OY747719.1, on the reverse strand, counting down.
GCTAGTTTTCCATTTAAAAAAGATCAATGCCGTCTGAAAATTTGAGCGTTCTCAGGACCTAAGCACGACCTTGGCTTACCTTGGGCCAGCTTTGTATTCACATTTGCTACATTTATATAAGCCTGTCACCATGTCAGGAGGACACCTCTAATGGGTTAATGGCTTACTTGGGTTACATATTCCCCTCTTATTCTGCAAGATGCAGTCCTGTTGAACTAATGAATCCCTTTGACGCTGCCTCAGTAATTTGTTTTTTCCTGCTCTAACGTATGAGATGAGATAAGCCTCTGCAGGCAAAGAAGTCCTCCACAATTTTTTATGAGCATCTTTGGGCTGATTGCTCTGAGACTCCAATCATTTGCTCCTTGGTGTGATTACTGCAGTAGTCATAAAATGCAGGATGGAGAAGTCAAACGGGGTAATCGAGAAGATGTACTGTAGTGAGCTATAGTACAGTTGACTGAGGCAGAGTTCAGATGTCCAGATTGTCCTGCACCATTTCTGGGCCCTGACTTTGTGCATTTTGACCAATGCGTATTCACTGAGTTCTAGGAAGCGTCCATTGAGACTGGAAATTTCAATAATGAGCTTTTTGCTCCCTGTAAAACTTTTCTGCAATGCTGCATCCCGGTCTCAGAGTAGCGAACTGCAGCTAAAGCAATGCACTTCAAGAAAATCTGCTCTGCTGTCATCATTGCATGGACATTCAAACATGAAGAAAGCGGTCTGCTTGGATAATCAGTTAAAACGGCGTGACTGAACCTCCTGTGGAGTGAGCTCTCTCTGCTGTGAACTCTTCTTCACCTCGTCTTTAGTGGAGTGGTTACCCAGCTGGTTTAACTTGTAACTAAGCAGTTTGGTCAGTTCATCCATCTAAAACAATGAAACGCAGAACAAGGAAACATTACAACTATGTTCTCTGGCATGGCAACACTTGGGGATAATAAATGCATGTTCTACAAATTTGGGAGCCTTCATTAAAGCTACAGGCTTTCACATATAAATAGTAAGTTTAATACAAACACCTAAGGTTAAAATGTTCACCTTAGCTGATGTTGCAGCATGTTCATCTGAGTCTCTCTTGAACCAGGCAGGGTGGTAATAGCCTCTGTAAATCCAGGGATTGCGTTTCTCAGCCAGATTCCTAAAAATTACCAGTTTAGATGCCGCAGGTGCTCTGTTAGTGCACGCAAGCAACTCCATGTTGGTTCATTTTAATCTTATCTCCATAATAATATGAAATCTATGTTGTACTGTACAAATAAGGAGGGAAACAAATGCTAGTTTAGGTAAAATACCTTAGAGCTTCATCCCTGTCCTTTTCCTCTTCCGTGTTCTCTTCCAAATCCTCCCTCTGCTCTGGCTCATCCTCTGATGGTTCTCGTTTGTGAAGTCTCCTCTTATGGTGGTATCGGTGTGTGGGCTTCCAAATCTGCTTTTCTATCTCTCCTCCTTCTTCATCTTCTCTTTTGTCAAAATCCCAGTATTCCTGACTGCGCTCTTCCTCTGGCTCCTCCTTGCCATCCTCTCCAAGCTCTTCGTTGCGCTTATGTTTCCTCTGGTGATGTCTGCCAGGCCTCCAGTTCCTCTTATCTCTTCCGGTGTCAAAGTCCCAGTATTCCTGGCTCCGTTCTTCATCGGGCTCTTCTCTGACTTCTTCTGAAAGCTCCTCATCACGTTTGTGCCTCCTTTGGGAATGCCTACCAGGTCTCCAGTCCCTCTTCTCTCGTCCAGTATCAAAATCCCAGTATTCCTGGCTCCGTTCTTCATCGGGCTCTTCTCTGGCTTCTTCGGAAAGCTCGTCATCACGTTTTTGCCTCCTTTGGGAATGCCTACCAGGCCTCCAGTTCCTCTTCTCTCGTCCAGTATCAAAATCCCAGGATTCCTGGCTCCGTTCTTCATTGGGCTCTTCTCTGGCTTCTTCTGAAAGCTCATCACGTTTTTGCCTCCTTTGGGAATGCCTACCAGGCCTCCAGTTCCTCTTATCTCTTCCGGTGTCAAAGTCCCAGTATTCCTGGCTTCGTTCTTCATTAGGTTCTTCCTTTGCTTCCTCTGAAAGCTCGTCATCACGCTTGTGCCTCCTTTGGGAATGCCTGCCAGGTCTCCAGTCCCTCTTCTCTCTACCAGTATCAACATCCCAGTATCCCTGGCTTCGCTCCTCTTCAGGTTCTTCCCTTGCTTCGTCTGATAGCTCCTCGTCACGCTTCTGCCTCCTCTGGTGGAATCTGCCAGGCTTCCAGCCCCTCTTGTCAACATCCCATGATTCCTGACTGCGGTCTTCGTATCCTTCACCCTCTGATGGTTCAGTGCTGCGTCTGTGGAGCTTTATCTTGTGATGATACCGATGTGTGGGTTTCCATATGCGCTTTTCTCTCTCCTCGTCGTCCTCCTGCCTTTTGTCTACATCCCAGTACTCTTGACTGCGCTCCTCCTCTGGCTCTCCCCCATCTTCCTCATCTCGCTTGTGTTTTCGTTGATGGTGCCTTCCGGGCCTCCAGTTCCTCTTCTCTCGTTCTTCACTTTCTTCGTCCTCCTCTTCATCCTCGGACCTCCTTTCGAGCCCTCCCCAACTTTCCTGACTTCGCTCGTAATCTTCCTCTCCTCGCTTGCTCTTCCTCTGGTGGAATCTACCTGGCCTCCACCCGCTCCTTTTCTGCCGTATTTCTTCCTCCTCGTTCCCGTCCCTCTTCTCTATCAGACTCCACGATTCCTGGTTCCGCTCAACTTCAGGGATTTCCCTCTTTTCCTCCACAGACTTTAGCAGTGTCTCAATGTCTTTGACGTCTGCTGTCTTTGCCGTAGGTTCCCCAGCATGAGAGACATGCTCCTGTGTTATAATCCCTTCAGCAGTCTTTTTGTTTATTGAACCATATTTGACCCCTATGAGGAAAAACAAACAAGATCATTAGAAATCACGAGGTTGGATTGGATTCACTGATTCCAGCCTATAGATTATGTCACAGAGCCATGGAAACTTAATTTTAGGTGTTATCAACAAGAATTGTTGAAAGCAAGCCATAAGATGTCCTTTTTGCAGTTTGGTACAAGCCACGCAAGGGACAACCAAGCAGGTGCTCTAGTTAGATGAAACCAAACTAAACTTGTTGGCCTACAAACAAAATGCTATATGGAGGAAAACCAACACTGCACATCATCATGGACACTATCTCCATTGTAAAACATGATGGTGGCTGTATCATGCTGTGAAAATGCTGGTTTTTTTCCCTAGCAGGAGCAGGGAAGCTGATCGTAGCTGATAGAAAAAAGGTGGATGTAGCTAACTACAAGGACAGTCCTAGAAGAAATCTGCAAGAGGCAGTGAAAAACCTGAGATTCCAACACGTTTAACAACCCTAAACACGCAGCCAATTTTGGAATCTGTGGCAAGACTTGCGAGAGAGCAAGCGTAATTGGAATTGACTAAGTTTGAGTTATAATAACTCACTAGCAGAGCTCATACAGAAATACCCCAAAAGATTCGCACCTGGAATCTTTGCAAAAGGTGTTTCTACAAAATACAGGTGAAACTTGAAAAGATAGAATATTATGCAAAAGTTATTTTATTTTAGCAATTTAACTTAAAAGGTGAAACTAATATGATATAGACTCATTGCACGCAAAGTTAGATATTTCAAGCCTTTATTATAATTTTGATAATTATGGTTTACAGCTTATTAAAACCCCAATTTCAAAATCTCAGAAAATGTGAATATTACATGAAATCAGTGAAACAAGGATTTTAAATAGAGAAATGTCAGACCTCTGAAAAGTATAATCATGCATATGTACTCAGTACTTGGTTTGGGCCCCTTTTGCATCAATGACTGCCTCAATGCGGCATGGCATGGATGCTATCAGCCTGTGGCACTGTTGAGGTCTTATGGAAGACCAGTATGCTTCAATAGCAACCTTCAGCTCTTCTCCATTGTTCGGTCTCATGTCTCTCATCTTTCTTTTGGCCATAGATTCTCTCAGGTCAGGCGAGTTTGCTGGCCAATTAAGCACAGTAATCCCATGGTCACTGAACCAGGTTTTGGTACTTTTGGTAGTGTGGGTAGGTACCAAGTCCTGCTGGAAAATGAAGTCAGCATCTCCATAAAGCTAGTCTGTGGAAGGAAGCATGAAGTGCTCCAAAATGTCCTGGTAGATGGCTACAGATTGACTCTGGACTTAATAAAGCACAGTGGACCAACACAAGCCGATAACATGGCTCCCCAAATCAACACGGACTGAGGAAACTTCACACTGGACTTCAAGCATCTTGGATTGTGTGCCTCTTCATTCTTCCTCCAGACTCTGGGACCTTGGTGTCCAAATGAGATGTTTTTCTTTACCCCAGGTAAGACGCTTCTGACGTTTGTTGTTCAGGAGCAGCTTGACACAAAGAATACAACATTTGAAGCCCATGTGCAGGATCCACCTGTGTGTGGTGGCTCTTGATGCACTCCAGCTTCAGTCCACTACTTGTGAAGGTCCAACACTTTTGAATGGCCTTTTCCTGACAATCCTCTCCAGGCTGCTGTCATCCCTGCTGCGTGTGCACCTCTTTCTTCCACATGACTTTCTAATAATGTGCTTTGATACAGGACTTTTGCAACATCCAACTTCCTTTGCAATTACCTTTTGAGGCTTTCCTTCCTTATGGAGCAGGTCAATGATGGATTTCTGCACAAATGTCAGGTCAGCAGTCTTTCCTATGATAATGATTCTCACTGAACCAGACAGAGACTATTTAAATACTCAGGAACCCATGTGTTTCGGATTAATTAGCTGATTAGATGTGATACTTTGAACCTAAAATATTGAACCTTTTCACTATATTCTAATTTTCTGGGATTTTGAATTTGGGGTTTTCATAAACTCTAAAACGTAATCATCAAAATTATAACAAATGAAGCCTTGAAATATCTTGCTTTGCATGTAATCAGTTTACCTCATATATTAGTTTCACTGTTTAAGGTGAATTACTTAAATAATATACGATATACAAATTTGTTTAGTTTTACCTGTATTTAATCAATGGGGTTGAATACTTATGCCATTTTTCGGTCATTATAAAACATGATAAAAAAACAAAGGATCCTATTTTGTTTTTTTTAGCTTTAATGTGCCATGTAAAAAGCGTTAATGGTTTGAATACCTCACGTGTATTTGGTATAACCCCTCAATTCACTTTGATCATAAAATAACAGCCACAAAAATAAGAATTGTAGTTGACCCTGTATCTTTTTAGACAAAACATAGTTCTTGTAATATTGGTAATGCAAGACTTTAATTGTGAAGCATCCTCAATAAATAACGTTCTGTAAAGTACCTAACTCCATTCATTTAACCCGAATGAAGGTAATATATATATTTTCCAACAAACCTGCTTGGAGAATATCTTTGCATTCCTGATCCAAATGACCGTCAGGCTTGGAGAGCGCTTTGGACAAGACTTCAACCAGACATCGGGCTACCTGCAAAAATCAAAGAAAACGTCTCATTCTGTTCAAAATCACGACTTGATTATGTAATGATTCATAGTTTCAAACAATAAGCATACCACATCTTCTCTCTGCTCCTCTTTGCCAACTGGAAGCGCCACAGCGTCTGCATTAGAATCAAAAGTAGAATTCAAAATGCGAATCTGCAAGAGTTGTCTCTGTCCATGGTGCTGAACTCCTCATCAACTGTTCGTATGCATGCAAATGAAGCGAGGGGAGAAAAAAAAAAAAACACACTTCAACTTACCTGCAAGGAGAGCCAAAACCACAAGAAGCGCAGGCTTCATCTTGCCGACGGGGGAGAACGAGCGGAGGAAAAGTGACCCAGTTGCACCATCAGCTCTCGTCCCTCTGCAGCGGGAGGAGAGAGGTGCGCTGACTGGGAGATGGAGCCGAGGAGCGCCTTCAAATAAGGAGGGGAGTGGGCTGAAGGAGCGTGGGAGGAAGACTCGGGGCTCGGATAATGTCATGACTCATTAGACCCGTAAAAGAAAGTGAACTGAACGAAAATCGATACACAAACTAGGTCGATATTTATTTAGGAGTGATGGGTTTTGTTTTTTTTTTGTTTTGTTTTTTTATCTAGTCAGTGTCACGATGCATCCAGGTAATAACTTCCACTGTTTTTAGGGGATGTTGCAGCTGGAGTTTCTCTGTCGTGCTCATCATTAGATGCCTGATGGGACAGGGGGTGTTGAACAAAACATCACGAAGACTCATATAAATTGATGCCTAATCCCTGAATAACCTGGATACTCGATGAAGATTCATAAGCAGGAAACAGTAACAATTAGAAATGCGTTTTAAACTATACAATAATTGTTCATTTTAATTAACGCTTGAAATAATCAATCCCTAAATATACTTTACACTTCCAAAACTTTTCTTGTATATGCACGATTTGGTTTGCTTTTATAAACATACGCGTAAACGATCAATGACACTGCCACCCACTGGTTAATCTCTGTAGTTGCACACGCCATCCCGTGGGATTTGGCCTTGGAACATTCATTTTGTACAGTCAAAAACACAGTAAAAATGAATAACTACCAGACACGGAAAGTAAAAATTGTCTTGGAGAAAATAGCATAAGCTCTCACTCTGCCCTTTTTAAATAAGTCTACAGCTTTAAAATCAATATTAATCTATGTGGTTTATTTATAATTTCTGATTATAAAAGGGTTAGCATTTGCAGAGAGAAATTGAAAATACCCTCAACAAGAGTATTGTCCTTTCACGTTAAGCCCGGCTGATTTGTCAAATTCAATACATTATAAAGTTAGGAAACTTTGGTAATCTAGTGAGTTGGAATCAAGTCTGTACTTTTAATTCAATGAAAGGTGGATCCAAATGATAGAGAGTGAAGAACAAAGAGCCACAGTAAAATAAGACATTTGATAAGTATAAGGAGTCGAATTTCCAATTTCTTTTTGCCTGAAATTAAATTGTGTTTGAGAGTTTGAGGGCATATTTTTAATCTAAAGGCAGTGCAAGAGGCAGAAGTTTTATTTTCTTCCCAACTTTATATGAAACCAGACTGTGCATGAACTGTATCATAAATTTGGATTGGACTGGAGCAAACTGAAATGAGCGGTGCCAGAGCTCTAACATACCGAGCTCAGCTCTGCATGGCTCACAACATTTAATCTGACAGCTTCTGGCATCCTCTCTTTGGCACTTTCATGTCTGCTCTTCTTGCTCCCTCCTGCAGCCGCCTGTTATTCCTCATTGCACACACCTTCATACACACTGAAAACTCACATGTGACCAGGCTGAAACCCAAAAGTTAATGTGATTCAGCCTCAAGTTGGGTGATAAACATGTTAAAATGAGATTTTTACACAGCAACCACTGACCTTTGTGTGGGCCGGAGTATGTACAAATTCAATCATGTCTTAGAAACCAAGAGCCCAGAAATTGCAGTGGCTGCAAAGCAAAATGGGAGCTCTGTGTTCCATAAATCTGCTCGAGTGTGCTTCTCATTCGTACATGACTGGTTACAGATATTTGTTACTGCAGACGGCCTCCACTGGGGTAAAATAATAACTGGTCGGAGCTCATCTAAAGCTGTCGATCGGCTCAGTCTTTGTTGTAATTTATAGGAGACCCACTTCAGTTTTAGGTGTGTTGTGTTCAGTGAGCAGAAGCACAATGAAGTTCTACAGTCGATAAAATCTCTGGAAGAAGTCTTGTCATGGCTCACGTGAAATATCTACTTAGTTTTAAAATCACTGAACCCGTGAATCAGACACTTTCCATACACTACAGAATCTGCGTGTTTCTGTAGATGTGTGCATTTGCAGATGTTCCTCTGTGGCTTCGTGCTCTTGGTCCCTGCTATTCTTCAAGCCCTGATGAATATTTTAGCGAGCCTCAAAGACATATAGGAGGACAAAGGTGGTGCAGAGGGGATTTGAAATGCACAGCCCAATGTGGTTGCATTGTCTCAACTCTGATCTGCTTCTGTTTGCAACAATACAACCTCTTTTATCATGGATCATTTTACATACATGAACAAAAGGCAAGCTGCTGACAATGAATACAATGCTGTTGATGCATGAAAGCTTTGAGTGAGCTTTGATCTTTGGTCAGGACGAGCTTTGTGCTTGGCTTTTAACAACCGGCAAACTTTGATGACAGTCCAAAAAGAACAGATGAGCCTGGGTCCGGCCTTCCTTGGTCAGAGACACTTATTTCCAATTCATATCAGTCTCTTATATATTATTTAAGGAACATTTTGCTGTGAAGATGTTTTTGCCTTTTTTTGTTTTTTGCTAAAGTTTCGGTTCCGATCGCAACACACAGGAGTTTATTCCAAACTCTGTTAACAGTTTACATTAGGAACAAAATCAGTTAAAGGTAACAGTTCCAATTTATGTTGAGTTAATATTGAAACATTATGTGCAATGGAGTTTTTTTATATTGGTAAAATGACTTTTTGCCCAGGGGGCCATATAGCCTATGGGGCTGCTAAAATGTGAAAAACACAAATAATATTTGTCGATCACACCCTGAGGCCATTCTCAGCTGCTTCTTTGCATGTCCATTCAGCCTTGATTCCATTTTACCATTTTTTTATTCAAAGTCCTGAATGTTTAGATTCGTCACACCTCAACTGAATAATTCGTTATTTAACAGAGTTTTTTTTTAAACAAATTTTGGGATTCATGAAAACTTTGTTCTGTTTGTAAAAGTACAGAAACTGATCATTTTATTGTTTGTCATTAGGACCACCTTAGATTGAGAAGAGTGAAAAGCCCAAAAATATTATTAAGTGGAAACACTGGGATTCTTAGTTTTCTCAAAACATATTGTTGAATATTCATACCCATTCTTCCCAGGTCAATATTTTTAAAGATTTAAATATACAGTGAATTTAAAAAAAAACAGTGGAATTCATTTTTTATACTTTATAGACAGTGGCTTTCTTTATTTTGTTCCAGTTTTACAGAATTGTGTTGTTAATAGCCGAAAAGTTGGTAAAGCAAATCAATTTTGCTTTTAATAATATCTTAATGATTAATTTTAAGTTATCATGAACTTTGATAAAGATATGTAGACTGTAAAGTCCTTAAGTCGATGAAATGATGTAGTTGAATGTTTTATTGTCTCCAATCTTTTTCTGTGCGATGTATGAACTGGTGCAGAACAGGCATTGATCAACTTATTCCTTTTTTATTTATTGTTTTGTTCTAAACTGTGTAAGTCATTGTTTAACATTTTGACTTTTGTGAAGTACTGCAATATAGTCATTAATGTATTTATTTATTGATTGAGCTTTTAGATATCATAAAAAGCAGACAGTCGTTATTGTGTCTTCAAATTCTAAATCTTACAATCAAAAAAGGATGTGCTTACTCTTCACTTTGAATGAATATGTAGAACTGAAAATATAACTGTAACTTAACATTTATGAGAAGAGGAAAATAAAATCATTTATGGGTAGTATTGACACAATTTCCATGCTGAACACAGCTGACCCCAATACGATTACAACACATCTAATATGAATAATATAATTTCTATCTTGTTTCAAGAAAACGTGCATATATGGAATGTACTGTCGAAATCTGGGTTAAAATTTATGTCAAACCCAAAGGCCTCATTAAATCCTACCCTTTAAGTTAAAAGAAGTCGCCCTAAGGGTCTGATCTGGGATCAGCATGACTCTCTGAAGCTTTACACCTATTGACAACAGTTAAACCTTCTAACCTGAAGGAGAATTTAGACAATACAATCTAATTTCTCTCTCACTGCTGTCTGAGCGCTGACATCAACCCACTTAATGTTATCACTCCTGTGAGGAACATTTAACATCAGTGTCAATTAAACCAAAGAGCAGAAGGTCACAGAAGTGAAGGGACTTTAGGGCACTATTAGTCATCTTTAATAATGCTGTGGACCTGCTATAAGAGGCTGTGAGGATGTAGTGTTAACATCTGTTAACACCTGGAAATTATAGGATGTATTACTCGAAAAATACTGAATTGCGTATATCTCTGTTTTTACATTTAAACTCTACTACAGTGTAAAGTTAAGACTCAGAAGATATGATCACTTACAATATATTCTTAAACAGAACAAATGAAAAGTTTTTGACAAACTAGATTTTTTGTTCAATGCTAATCTATAACTGCAGCCTTCAGTAAAAAAAATATTTTAATCCAGCTCTCCCTTCCTTCTGTTAACAAGTTATTAATTCTTGGATCATTTAGCTGTACATCTGAAATAACATCAAAAGCATAGTGGAGGCAGCACCATGCTGTGGGGACATTTTGCTTCAGCAGGGGCAGGGAAGCTTAAAGTGTAACTGAACCCCATCAAAAATTATAACCCCGCCCCCAGACAACATTTGAAAAATTCTACAAAGTGGGCGGTGCCAGGAAGAACGAAGGGGCGTGGCCAAGTGTGGAGGAAAAGCGGAGGGGGGAACGTGGGGGTGTGGTCAGGAGGGCAGTGACAGCTCGCTTACGGTGACACAGAAACATGGACAGTGACCAAAGAGACGTTGGCAGTTTTGCAACTGATCGATCTGATTGACGTTGATCTGTTTTGAACGTTAGCCTATGTTAGCATTACCACTCAGAGACTGGACCCATCCTGTCTCTCTCTCCCTCACCAGCGGTGGCCTCGGGTGGCGCTGGCTCGGCGCCCTGAGCCAGCGGCTCGCGGCCGCTCGGCCCCATAAAGCCTCCCTCTATCTCCGATGACGGCGGAGATAGAGGGAGGCTTGGGGCCGAGCCGCCGCGAGCCGCCAATTCGAGCCGCTGGCTCAGGGCGCTGAGTCAGCGCCACCCGAGGCCGCCGCTGGTGAGGAAGAGAGAGACAGGATAGGAGTTGGATTGCGTTTTTCAGGTTACCATTATTATCACATTAGCGTCAGCCTCGGACAGCGCTGACTCAGCGCCCTGAGCCAGCGCTGTCAGAGGCTGGCGCTGCAGCTGCAGCTGAGGGAGAGAGAGACAGGATGGGTCCAGTCTCTGAGTGGTAATGTTAACATAGGCTAGTTCAAAACAGTATGTTAGCTATGCTAACTAAGTGCTAATGTGATAATAATGGTAACCTGAAAAACGCAATCCAACTCCAAACTCGCCACAGGACGAGTGTGTCTGAGAGATAGTTTTATACCCAAACCCATGGGGCGTGTCTGTGAGACGATGGCTGCTGTGACACAGTCAAAGCCTGTGACGTAAAGATGTACTGCTCTCCACCAATCACAAAATTCAAATGCAGTAGCCACCATTCAACCCTAAGAGGGCAGCACTAAGACGTTTTTAGACCAAAAAGTGTAGAATTAAACAAGTTTACACCAAAATATAAAAAAATCCCCAGAAACTGAAAGCCTGCATTGGTAAAGACCCATTTATACAGTTTAGAAGCAAAAAAATTTTGTTTTGGGGTTTAGTTACTCTTTAACAGAGCTGATGGGAAAAAGGATGGAGCTGCATACAGGACAATCCTGCAAGAAACCAAACCCTGTTAGAGGCTCCAAAAACCTGAGACTGGGCTGGAGGGTCACCTACATACGGACATACAGCTAGAGCTTCATTGGAATGGTTTAGACTAAAGCATAATTATATGTTAGGATGGTCTAGTCGAAGTCCAGAGCTAAATTCAATTAAGAATATATAGTAAGACCGTGAAATGTTTTTTTACAGACACTCTCCACACTGAGCTCGAACTATTTTACAAAGAAGAATATGGCGAAAATGTCCGTCTCTAGATAGACAAGAGGAAACAAACACCAAAAAAACCACAGTATTTATTTGACTAAAACATGGTTCTAAAAATCATTGACTCGGGAGAGATGATCAGACTCATGAATTTGTCTCCTTCCATTTCACAATGATGTGCTACTTTGTGTTGTTCTATGACATTAAATCTTAAGTACATGCGTACATTAAAGCCTGTAGTTGTAATGTAACTAGATGTGAAAAAGTTGATTACTTTTATAAGGCATTGCCAGAAAGTCACTACATAAAATTTCTGTTGCTTGCAGTCGTGTCAGATTTATACTAAAGAGTTAAATCCCTACTAGCTCCTGGCTCCTGTAGCTCTCAAACCTCCCAAGCGTGTTCATTCACTTCTCACTTGAACTTGCTTCATCTGCCGTCCCTGTTTTACCCTTACTTCTCTTTATTGCTTGCATTCGTTTTGGTTCATGCTTTGGACTGTAGCCTAAAAGCCCCGAAGGGCAGGGCCAGAAATATAAGCTGCCTAGCCTCACCATCCTGAGAATATACTGAGGCACTGTAGATTTCAAGCTGATTCTCTATTGTTGTATTGGAGATTGATCTCCCTCCTAATGTTTTGAAAGGCATACAAATATATTATAGCCACGATAATATGGTTAGTTTATCAGAAGGAGACTTTAATATCGTCTGTGCTTTTGTTTTCTGTTCCAGATGTATACACTTTTCCCAAATGGTTTTTCTAGATGACATACTGAAGGGATTTTGTCAGACAAAGACGGAAGCAAAGCACAGTGAGGCAGCAATAGACGGTAATGAATGACTGGTTTTATTTCAGTACAAACTCTTACAGTCTGGCGCCCATAAATAAAGGAATTAGTGAATAATGATGGCTAATCACACTCAGGTAAATGCTTCGATGAGTATTCATCACATTTATGAATTTGAGTTGCATGATGGGGACACTATGCTGATGATGAAAACTGAGAAGAGGAAAGCATATGCTGCAGCACCCCATTAAAATTTGATTTACTGCAGTTCCTCTGTACAAAAGACATGTGAACAACCCCTCATGTGTGGCCATCATTCTTTTGTTGGGTAATAAAAAATGCATGATGACAAAGAATCAGTAGCTTTTTTCCAAGTAAAAAAGCTAATTGTGTGACTCTGTGATGGCAATGTAACAAGCCAAGGCAGTTTTGACAACTCTCAGAGGAGAATTTTAGACAGATTTGGCGTCATGATTTCCCTGTTCCGGACATTTCTCATGCTACTCCTCTACTCTGCCCCTCCCTTGACTGCTGATTACTGATTGTTTCCACATTTGCTGCTGCATTTATAAACTCCTGCTCTGCACTCAGTCAGTGTGAGATCGTCTGTCATCAACCATTGTTACAGCCTTATTTTCCATGCCCCTGTACCTGACATAGTTTCTGGCTCCTGACCATAACCTCTGCCTGTCCCAAGTCTGTTTTGTGATCTGATTTCGGCTCTGAACTTTGTCTCAAGTACCTTGACCCTGTTTGTTGCGTCATGGATTTTGGATCTGATCTGCATTCTCAACCTGACCTGGACTTCCCTACTGGCTAAGAAGTATTGGACTGTGGACACAGTAAGTTCTGACTCTCCCATGGTTTGCCTCATGAAGAAGAATTGTGTTTACGTCAGCTTACCCTGTGACTGGAGTTTCCACACTCCCTGATGCAATTGTTTCTGGTTTCCTCCATATAGCGTTAACTTCTCTATATGGTCCTGTGGGCGAAACAATCCCCTATAAATGAACACACTCCAATCCTCATCAGTTGCAACCCGGAGGATTCAAGTTTGCCGAGGTCCTATTGTCCAAAGGACTTTCAGGGAAGCCACCTCTGCTAGGTAAGCCATTACTTTCTTTGTATGCAAAAAAGGTAGATGAGTGACTGGCAACTCAAACTTGCCAGTCACTCATCTACCTACCTTTTTCACAGAGTCTGGCATAAAACCTGAACCCTAGAATAAGTTCCCAGTCACTTTACTTAAGATTAAGATACTTTAATTGTAAAGTGCAAAGAACAATCCTCACTATATTACAATCTGATCTGTTTTAAGCTCAACCAATGAAACTTGGACCCTCTCCCAGATTTAAGCAAATCTGTACTGAAATACTAGTTCTGCTTATGTTCATAACAGGAAGAGGGCCTCCGAATCAAATTCTGCTTAAGTCCTCTTTGGTTAGCCCTGACTGAACTTGATGACAAATATCCCTAAAATTTGAAAGGGTACATCCTTGGGACTTAACGGTTACTTTCCTGTAACTTCTATGGGACTTACTGGTTACTTTAAAGAACTTACCAGGTGCTTTGCTGGAACATTGTCTGAACTCTTTGTTACTTTTCAAAAGCTTACCATGTACTATTTCACAACCTAGAGGTTATTTTCCAAAACATAAGAAAATGTTACATTACTGTAAAAGTTCAAAAGTATCTGGTAAGTTCCTGGAACATTTGGGGAAGTAACCTTCCAAGAAAGTAAGAGCTATATCATGTTGTGCTCCTAGTTCTGTTTCCCGGTATGATGCTCATTTGAAAAACACAAATCATTCTGAATTGTACCCACACCTGATTGCATCCTCATAAACCGCACAATAAAACGGAAACATGGCGTTTTGTGCTGCACACCACCACTTTTTCTACAATCATAATTATGAAGAGAACTCAGCACAGCAGTACAGTTTAAGATGTATGACATGGGACAGATTACTGTTGGTTTCTAAACTAAAAATCAATCCCACAAAAAACAAAACAAGCATAAGGTCTGCTCACTTCATAATGTAACCACAGGTGCAAAATTACAGCTTAATAGCATCATCAATACCCTGTCCCTCTCTGTAAGTGCAATGACAAAGTATCACCCACAACCGTGTGGCTTTAATTAGGAGATTTCTGTGGACTACTAAACACAATGAAAAATGAATTCATTCAGCAATTTATCAAGTGCTGCTGGTGCAGAATACCTCAGCAGAAAAACCACAGGTGTTCTGCCTCGGGATGTGTGGGTTGATGTTTCTTGGGTAGTTGCCTCATTTTTGCTTTTGCACTAGAAGACCTAGACACTAGAACACCCCCAGAATTTAGGATGTGCTGGATGAGACTCCTAAAGGATTTTCACCAGTTTTATGCTTGCTTGATCTAATTGTTGCAGTGTCTCCTCCTCATTTTAGAGGGTAAATATATGAAACAAACATTCCTGCATTGAAAAACATCAATTTCATTTGTTAAAATCAATGCCAACTCAAACATTTATTCCTGATGTATGAATAATACATTGCAGACTTTTATTTAAAATAAAAGTTAAGCCAGAGCACAAAGAGGTGGACTGACAGACAAGTTTGGAAACTTAACCTTATGTAGAAGCAAGGAAACAACCTTTAAGAAAATAAGAGAATGTAAGCAAAAAGTGGGAATTAGTCAGAGAATAAATTGCTAAGAATGCTAATTAATCTTGTTTCATGTGATGAAGTGCTTAGTGATAATTTTGTGCTACCCCTATTGGGAGGAGGCTGGAAAAGGCTTGAGAATACTAATGCGTCAACATCTCTGATGGTCTTCTCCACATAATTGAAGTGCCTTCTATTGCTGTATTTTACCTTCTCCATTACCTGTGGAAATCTCCACAAAAACAAGCCCAGTTTTTGCCCATTTTTACATCGGCATCAACTGCTCTGATATGTAAATAAGGGCCACCAAGGATTATATGGCTGCATTTTTTTTTTTTTTTTTTTTTATTTTTTTTATTTTTTTTTTTTTTTTTTTTTACTCTTAGAGGAGGTTGTGGTTTACCAATTAACTGAACCAAATCAAATGTCATGTTATGGCAAAAAAAAGTATCTCAGGGTTTCCATAATAAAGAAGACTTGAGTCCCAGAAGGCGTTTAAGTATTTAATTCAAACATGTCTGGCCAGACCATGGAGGCGACAGAGTTACTCGTGCATCACCCTATCCAATCTTTCTGACTAACCGCTTAAATAGTATTCAGCAATCATTGTTTATCTCTGTAGATGTCTTCTCCAACCAACACGCCCCGCCTCCAGAGTAACTGCTTCATGCGACTCATAGGAACGCATAAAGCAGCTCATCCGAAGGCCAGACTGTTATCTTACTGCCCCGGCGTCTGTCTCTCTGGTGACCTGACGCATATATCTTTCTCATAACACTAACCTGGAACAATAAGCTTGTCATTTTACCCTAGATGGATTCACTAAACAGAGAATATACACTTAATTCCTAATTGCATAACAATTTTCCACCACAGTCATCTTCATCGTTACTGTTTGCTCATCCCCCCCCAATCATTCTACAGGATCTGTAAAATGTCCTGAGAGAACATCAATGGCCAACTTCAGGTAAAGTAACTCAGTTTGTTTGATTCTAATTTTCAATTTAGAATCGGCAATGAACATGGCTGAAATAATCATAATAAATTATGTGCTCTAAAATATTGGTGCCATAGCTGTAGAAACTGTTACACAAACTAACTTAATGATCCTTGTTTTTCTAAAATTAATATTTTCACTGTTTCCATTATTTATATGTGAATATTCATAAAGAATGGCCTGATCTGCTTCATTTCTAATTTATTCAGCTTTTAAATTGTGCTCGTTAGGATTTTCTCATTACAGAACTCATTGGAATCTTAAATCATTTTACTGAAATAAAACCATTTAATGAAACACTCTGCATGAATAAAATAGTACTCAGTGGAACTGACAAAGAATTATAAATGCACAAAAGAGCACATTCAGACAAGTGCTTTTTTTTGCTTCTGGAAGATTATTCTCATAGTAAAGAAGAGTTAAAAGTTGTGGTTCACTTTTGGTTCTCTTTATAATGTTTAATAAGGATGGATTTTATTGCATAATAGAATAAAGCATTCAGCCAGCAGGACAAAAAGAATTAGGAAACATTACACTGAGCATTACTCAATGAGTTGGAGCTGTAGCCTGTTTTAAAATTAGTTTTATGTTTGAGCAGGTTCTTCTGGTCCAGTTGTTCAATTGTGTTACAGCTTTGGATACGTGCAGTAAAAGCTGTGCATTCTGTCTGACAACTGCATAAAAAGACAGTCACTGTGTTGTAGATCAAAATGCCTTAGTTATTTTCAGGATTCATTTATTTGTTAGCTTGCAAAACTTCTTTCATGATGTGGTTACAAACAAATTAAGGCTTGTCGCAGCCAAACAAATTTTGTTTAATCTCAAACAAATATTTTTGACCATTTCGAAATATCTTTTAAGATGCATCAGTTAAGAGCAACAAAATAACACTACTATCTGCACCTGTGCAGACTCTTTGCCCTTTCAGTGTATAACTGAGTCATAACTACAATGAATGTTAATTGTTTTCTTTCCTTCTTAAGTTTATATTGACAGCTTTTAGTATACTTGGTGGTGGGCGAGTTTAAAAGTCTGGGCCCAGCTACACAAAGTAATAACACTGAATAGTCTAAATTGACTAATTCTTCACATTATTTCACAATGTATTTCACTTTAGTTTATTTGTCAATTGTGCATATGTAATGAGGTTTGTACTACTCTCCAGAGTTATTAGCATATTGGGTTGTTTATTTTCTTCCTCGTGTGTGCGTGTGTATGGGGGTACGTGTGCATGTGCGCGTCCACGTACTTGTTTTACTTTATATTACCTTTTCTGTCATAATCACATACCTTCTCATACATGAAGCTATGAACTGAGTTTATTTTGAGGCTTTCCTCAATATGAGGAAATTTATGTAGGGGTATTAAGATTAGGGTAAATTGTAGGGTTAGACACAAATGGGTTGGCTTAGATAACTGGGATTGAATGTACTAATGTTAGAAATACGAATTTGTGTTTGTGTATTTTGGGGAGTGAGTGCATTGGCAAAATGACAAAAAAGAACATAAAAGCTGCTAATAGAAATGAAGTACCTCTTAAATTAAAATGGCAGGAGGTCAAGTTAACCTGTTAACTGATCCTGTGCTTAATGAAGACAAAATCACTGGACCACTTCAAACAAAGGGATGGGAATAGTTGCATGCTACAAACATACATTAAATACAATGTCACATAGGATCAAGTCCACAATAAGATGTTGGTGTTGTAGCTTTACCTCTGTCTTCACTAAAATTATTCAACTTCCAGGAAGATCGTCCTTATTTTCCCTTTGGCTCTTTTAAAACACTAAGATTTCCTTCAGTTTGCTTTAAATACTTCATCTGCTGTAAAGTCTGCTGGCGGAATGTTCTTCACTACTGCCACCCACCTTTCTCTGCCAAAGGTTATCAGATTTCAGCCTTTACTGTTATGCAAGTGTGCATAATATGAACGAAACTGTATGTATCTCGGTGATTGCAATGTTAACTGAGCCATTCGAGTGAAGTGGCAACGTGTACAGCTGTAGCTCTTTGAAACGTGACTCCCATCTCTGGGTGATGTATGTCTAGGGCAGTAGTGCTGTTGATGTGCAATGTTTGTAGAGAAAGAATTGTATTGTATTTTCTCATTAGAAATGTTGTTTTATGTTGCTACACAAATAGGGGAAAATAACAAATAAACTCCACTCTTAATGTTCAAGAAACAGCTCATTAGGAAGGACACTCCAGTTTGTTTTAATGAACATGAGCGCTTTAAAAAGGAAATTTCTAACTGAAACACTGCTAAAAACCTAAAACATGAAAAACTAAGCTGCCATTTGGCTGCGAAATGATGCAACGACATAATCTAAAAACATGTTGCCTAGGGTTAATGATGTGCTATACTGCAGCAAGCAACATTAAAGCTTAGTGTGCTGCAAAGACGTTCATTTAGAATATTAATGACTCTCAACATGCAGGGTTAACAGCATTGTGTAAATAAAACAACCATAGGTGGGTTAATGTGAGCAAAGACAGCTGCAAAGCACTCACTAGTGTTTGTCACACGTGTTTTGCACGTCTGCCCAAATAAATCATGTCACTCTGACCTGCTCTTAGCCCGTGGTATTGTTTCTTCCACTGTTGTTAACTCAGATCAGCAAGAAAAGGTGAGTGTGCACAACTCCCCCATGGACTGGGCTGAAATATGCTTGAGAAAACAACCAAGCCTCGGTTTTCGTGACCTGAAGTTTGCTTTGGTACCCACAGACAGCTGCCAAGAGCGTAGATCTACGAATTAAACATGTAATGTCCTGTAAAGAACACCATTCATCCTGTTTTGGAAGTATTCATATTTTCTCATCTAATTTATTTGGGTTATTTAAATGCATTTATGTTCAGCTCCCCAGAATATATACAGTATATTGTAGAGCCACCTTTTATAGCAATTACAGCCAAAATGAAATTACAGCAGGGGTGTTGTACTACTGAAAGGTGAACCTTTGCCCATTCTTAAGCAATTTGCAGCTTTCAACTGTAGCCCCACCCACCCCGCAGGACTGGCTTGTATTTACCTCTATTTTTCTTCCTACCAACTCTGGTCTTCTGAACTAAAGCATCACAATAGGATGATGCTGCCACCACCATTGTTTACCATGGGAATGGTGCATTCAGGGTGACCTGTTTTCTTAATACAGTATAGCCGTGTCCCCCACAGTGGCAAACATTGTTTTAAAGTTTCTTCCAACAATGGATTTTCTTGTTGTTGCTCATCCAGAAACCATGGGTTGGTGGAGTGCATTACTAATATCTCAGCAGCTCCTCCAGAGTTCTAATGAATTCTCATGTTTGCTTCTCTGATTAATACTCAATGTCTGGCCTTTCGGCTTCAGTTGAACAATCATCTCCTATAAGGTTTGCAGTTTCACCAAATCTTAATATAGAATGAATTGAAAAGAGATTTCAAATCTGGAATATTGTTTCATAAACTAAGCCTGGTTTTGACCTCTCCACAACTTTATCACTGACCTGTCTATTGTGTCTTCAGCCTATTGTGACAATGCACCTTACAATTGGAACATGTTGTAGTAAGATCCTGAACTGACATTATGGATTCCTCTTTCTCAGTTTCATCTTTTAATTACTTATCTAATGGATTTAAAAGCATCACTGTTATCTTTTGCTGGGATCATGTTTTTGTGTGCTCTGCTTAAGCTGCATATTGTACTGTTTTTGAGGTTGTACTGTATTTTATTGTAAAGTATACCCCCCAATACCATTAACAAGGGAGAGCTCTCCCTCAATGGGCTTTCCAAGGAATGAAAAAATAAAGTATGGATGCTTTTCTTCACTAAAGTTTTCTAACAAACTTCTGAGGCCTTCACAGAACAGCTGGTTTTATGCTGAATATAAATATTCGTTATCTTGTACACACCCATCCATCCCTGTTAGGTGCTGGTTCAGATATGAATATGATTACACTAATCTGTCTAATTGTAGCTGTGCTGAAGGATCCTCCTTTCCTCTGACAACTTATCAGTGATAGTAAAATAGACAATTTACCTCATGGGAATCTCTCGTGGATTCCACATGGTTATAAAATAAGTAACACTTTAGGTCCACGATAAAAACATAACCTCAGCTGTAAATAGGATCAATATATGTCCCCGTAAAAAACGACTTTATAGCTCTCACTGAGATTAACGTTTTCCTCCATTGACTCACCAGGATATTAACCTCATACTGTCAAAGGTTATCTTTGTGTTTTACCTCATCTCTTTGCAGTCAAACAAAACAAACTGAAATTGATCATTTAGATTTAACATTTATTTTTGAAAATATTTCCATTTTTAAATCTGTTTATGTTACATACCTCATTATTGCGGTTGTGTCTGAAACAGGAAAGCCTCCACTCCCTGTTAACTGGTAGGTGATAAGGAAGGTAAGAGTTTTTTCCCTCTGCGACCATGTAGGTGAGGTGGATCTATTAATGATCTGGAGAAACTTGGCCAGTGTCTGTTTTACTGGAACGAGAGCACTCTGCCTCTGTGGTTCACTTCTATATACCTGGGTTATAGTATAGACACTTTATTTAGCAGAATCACTTTATTGGCAATTATTTTTACAACAGCTCTTGGTTTCGTAGCACATTTGCAATGGATTCAGTGAAGGAAAGCAAAGGACTTGACAACCTTGCATTTGATGTGAGTACTATTAAGGCTTTATATAAAACCTACAAGTGCTTTTGTTTACATCTATTTATATTTCCATCTTAGTTATACAAGCTCAACTTCACAAAGCTGAACAGTTAGATATTGTGTTTGTCTTTATAAGTAAACTTTAGTGATACCGAAGGTGCCAAAATGTGTTGTGCTCTACATCCAGAATGTTGTTTGGATAAGTGGGATTATATTTGGCCAATATTTTGTAGAAATTAACAACTTTTAAAGATGCTTTCCTAAGATGTCCTTTAAACATATTGACAGAGACATGGCTGCATTGTGTTATGTATAGTAACGGAAAAGTACACTTACAGAGTTTGCACTCTTCTGTCAGGACATGAAAAGATGTGTTGTCGTGATAAATTTAGGGTAGATGTCGGTATTCGTGTGTGTGTGTATATGTGAGTCTCCGGGTAAGCTTTGATGCTCATTTGTGTAAAAAAGAAATAACTGTCAGAAAAGTAGATTTAGTCCAGAGATGATAGGTGAGTAATTGTTTGACTGAATTAAAAGTGACTCCTTGTCATTTTCTGAGTCTTCACAATTTATCCTGCTTATTTGTTTTTACATGTGGCTTTTCTAGAACAAGTGTTTTTTCTTGTTTTTTTTTTTTGTATGTTGCACTGCAGATGCATGAGCAAGTCAGAGATCAGCTTGAGACAAAGGGGGGCAAGACCAGCAGGGGAGGTTCTGTGGCAGAGGAGGACAGAAATAAACCAACCTATTGTGTGACCGATGTCCCTCCTTGGTACCTTTGTATATTCCTGGCTGTTCAGGTGGGTGTACTACATTCTGGGGTGCATCTGACAACCAATCTTGCAGATTATTAAAAAATCAGATCAGTCATAATTTATCAATAAAATTTATAATTTTTGTAGCAAACATTTATTAGTTTACTAAAGGTTGTAAGGAATATTTTCACCTACTAGTTAGTGTCTCCTCATTATTAACTAAAATAAATAATAAATCTACTTGTAAGCTACACACTTTTTAGTACGAGACAAAATGGAACATAAACTGTTTTGTTTTTTTTCTCTATAAGAATCAAGTTGATCCCTAAAAGGTATCACCAGATCACCTGTATGACTAGATGTGGAGTGGAAGATTATATTTGGTGGTCCAATTTCAAAATTATAAAAAGGGGCCAAAAATGAAAGTTTTCATGCAACAAACCATAGAGTTCACTTCCATTAAATAGTTCTCCCAGGACAAACAGACAAACTGCCTGTTGGATCCAACAAATACTGCCTTCTTCTACTCATGGGGCCATGGCAATATCTCCGCAGATATGCAGTTACCTTAGTGTTATCTGTTTGGCTCAGAGACATACCTTAATGCAGCGGACAACGCTGCTTCTGTTGGTTCCTGGAGGTAGTCTCTGTTAAAATGGGCTTGTACATCTGGAGTTTCTTCACTGTTGATTCAGAACCCGGTCACTAACGCAAAGAAAACTCCCTTGACAGGAATGTCCGTTGGTGTATTGTTTTAGGAAAAACACATTTTGTCTAGACTAAGAGTTCATTTTGCCAACATAACCGTAAGCAGATTAAACTTGACCCTTTTCTCTGGAGATAAAAAGGGTGAGTTAAAAAGTGAACGTGACGGCTGATGCTACAGCCAAATTTTTTCCATTATGTTTCACTCACATTGTTACAAAGTGTGTAAAAACCTGTGTAGTTTAGTTATTAACACTAGTTGATGGTTTCCAAGGGCAGTTAACAGGAATTGAAGTAAATCAACTACCAACTTTCCCCTTTTATGTATGAGGAACTGAAAAATGGTCCCATTTTCAGTCAGAGCTGGCTCCAGGTCAGCTATACACTAATTCTGGTGTATCCTAGTAGATTGCCTACTCGGGGATTATTAAAAACAATGAGGTAGAGTTCTACTTCCCTCATGCTTGCTATTGCTCTCTATCCTACAAACCACAGCAAAAATGTAGACACTTAGAGGGTTTTTCCCTCCACCAAGGAGGTTATGTTTTCACCTGGGTTTGTTTGTCTGTTAGCAACATAACTCAAAAAGTTAGGGACAGATTTTGAAGAAATTTTCAGGAAATGTCCTCAGTGGGACCATGAACAAATTATTAGATTTGGGGGATGTTCTGGATTACTGTATGGGGGGGACTGAGCTCCCTTGGAGAAGGTCTGTGCTCTCTGAGTGCTTTTCGAGTTGACATATGATTCACCTTACACTAATCCTGTTTCCAAAAAAATTAGAATTTTTGTATGAAAACGTCAACAACGGAGAGGAGTAGCTGGAAAAAAATCAACACATGAGCTACAATTTCTGGTAGAATCTTTAGCTTTGCATACCTTTTTCCATGTTTAAAAAACGCCCCCTTTTGAAATTTGATTTTGTTAATGTCAATATATCTTACTTCTGGCACACATTTGTAATTCCTATCCAAGAGACTGTATAGTTGCAGGTTTTTTGAAAAAAACATGATGATTATAATGAAGGGGTGACTGGCTCAGTAGGTAGAGTAGTTGTCTTGCAATTAGAGGGTCTTAGTTTCTGTTCCATCTTCCTCCTATCACATGTTGATGTGCCACCGGGCAAGGCACTTAACTCCAAGTTGCCTACCGAGCTCTGTATTGGTGAATGAATGTGTGCACGTTGTGAGTGATGGGTGAATGTGGCTCCAGTGTAAAGTGCGTTGAGTGGTCAGTATGACTAGAAAAGCGCTGTATAAGCTCAGTCCATTTACCATTTAACTAGAAGCTGATGTTTGCTGGTTTTAGTGGAACAAATTGGGAGGACGGTGGGACGATCGCAGTGACTATGTATTTGAATGAAGAAAAAGCATAAATGTCTACAGGCTATTTGGACAGAGGCTCGGAAAGCAGCAGCAGAGGATCTCTTAAAAAATGAGTGAACCAATAAGTTATTATCCTGGGTTTACAATTGAGGACGTATCTTTTTTTTTTTTTTAGATTTAAGAATAACCCTTGTGCACATGTGAAGTCAAATGTCAAGGTAAAGACACATCTGTGGCACCAGCAGATAATTCTGGGATTTGTGGTAGTGAAGGTTCATCGGCTGTCTACTGATGGGCCAACATTGGTAGACATTTGAAATTATGTTGCAGCTCAAATTTAATTATCCTGCAGGCCAAATTTGAGTTTGACACATATGACTAATCGAGAAACTGAGAAAGATCATATAATGCTTACAAAACAAAACACTAGGAAGGAAAAATAAAACTGAAAATTCAACATATCCAAAATAATGTCTGCAACCTTAGAATGCAAGCAAAGACGTAAGAAAAATACAGACATGTTTGTAACTGGTGTTTGCGATAAAGTCCATCTCAATAGAAACTCAAAAAGTCACGTATTAAAACCTAATGTCTTAATGAAAAGTCAGCAATTCAACCATTTAGAACAATACCAATAGTTTATTACTGCTTCCCGTTTTCTCGAACCACAGGAAGCAGACAACATAAAGTCTAAACCCACCTTCTGTTTGGTTCTGCTTGCATCTCAGCGCTGTCAGTTTCATGTTCATCTCCTCCACAGCACTATCTGACAGCTTTTGGTGGGATCATTTCCATCCCCCTCATCCTCTCTGAGGGGCTGTGTCTGCAGCATGACACCATAACCCAGGGTCTTCTAATCAACACCATATTCTTCGTTTCTGGCCTCTGCACCATTCTTCAGGTTACCTTCGGTGTCAGGTGAGAACTCCTGGTTTAGGAGTAAAAACAACTTCCCAAGGGAGAAATTTGTATATAGCCCAGAACAAGTTATGCTACTCTACTGTTCATCAGTTTTATTTTCCAACACAAGCTACTCTAAACTATGCTAAATATGGACAGTTAAACATCTATGCTAAACATTGGCATATCAAATTTTAACTACTAAAACATTCCTGTGCAATAGTGCATTGAATTGATCCTCTGTTTTATAAACCAAATGCATACTGAACCAAAAATAAAATCTTGTACATCTTGTGGCCTAAATGAACTTACTGTAGATTGCATCGCTTTTCATCTTTTTTTTTTGTTTGTTTGTTTGTTTTTTCTGTATGTCAAATTTGAAGACTTCCTATCCTGCAGGGAGGTACTTTTGCCTTGGTGACTCCAGCCATGGCCGTGTTGTCCATGCCAGAGTGGAAGTGCCCGGCTTGGACACAGAATGCCAGTTTGGTCAACACCTCCTCCCCTGTTTTTATTGAAGTGTGGCAGAGCCGCATGAGAACAGTGAGCTGAAACAAACAGTTTCATTCTCAAACACAGATAGCCCATCAAGTTGGAAATGTATTCATTTAAGATATAGAGGCTTTTTTTTAAAAGTTCTACTTGCCATTGAAATACTTCATGTTTTATCATGTTAAAACAACATTCAATGTATTTTGTTGACATGTTATCCAATGGATCAACACATTATGGTGAAGTGAAAGCTACATTTTTGCAAATAAAAATAGAAAATCTAAAATATGTAGCATGTATTGTATTCAGCCTCCCTGAATCAATAATTAATACCCCAACCTTTTGCTGCAATTACAGCTACCAGTCTTTTGGAATAAGCCTCTGGATGTACAAAGCCCATAGAGACAGACATTTTTGCCCATTGTTTAAGTCAGACTTGATGGAGAGTGTCTGAGGAGTAAAGTCTAGTCACAGCTTCTCACATGAACATATTTTGATCTAAGCCATTCCATGGTAGATGAATTTTATTTATACAATTAGAATAAAGGGGGTTGATTGCAAAGTTTTCAGCAAAGCTATTTGAAAGCCATGCATCCCTTTCCTTCCACTTCACAATTATGTGCTAGTTTGTGTTGGTCTGTCACACAAAATCCCAGTATAATAATATGAAGATTGTGGGTTTAAAGCGACAAAATCGAGCAGAATGAGGTTTTTATATATATATATATATATATATATAGCACTGTATGTGTTTCCTATTCTGGGGGCTATAACCAGTCATGGTCATTATTAGAGTGAAAGAGAGACATTAGTGCTCATTCTTCTGGTTATTGTGTTTCTGTCCACAGCTGCAGGGCTCTATCATGGTGGCCTCTGTCCTCCAGATTCTTGTTGGTTTCTCTGGCCTCATTGGGTTCCTCATGCGCTTCATTGGCCCCTTAACCATTGCCCCCACTGTGTCTCTTATAGGCCTGGCTCTGTACGACTCGGCTGGAGTAAAGGCTGGCAGCCATTGGGGCATTTCTGCTTTGTAAGTAACTTCTCAGATTTCAAAAATGGAATATAATAGAACTTCTCTCTCCTAATGTTTTTTTTTTTTTACCATTTGGAGCAGCAGCTGTATCTCTCAACCATGAGAATGTTTGTTTGTTTGTTTATCATTTCCATGTCGTTATGCTCCTTTGTCATACTCACAGGACAACAGGGCTGATCATTCTCTTCTCTCAGTACCTCCGTCTCATACCAGTTCCTGTTCCCTCATGCGGCAAAACCAAGAACAGGAAAATCTTAAAGTTTTACATCTTTCAAACCATGCCTGTATGATGCCTTCAACTCGCATACTGTAAAATGCATGTCGTTTAGGTCCTCTTTTTTTTCAATATCAGAGCTCTGAATCATACTAACATTAGATGTCAATTAGATTCTGCTAGGGATCGCTGTCTCGTGGTTAGTCTGTTACCTCCTCACCATATTTGATGTGCTGCCATCGGATTCTGCCCAATACGGTCACCTGGCCCGCACTGATGTGAAGGGAAATGTGGTGAGCAAGGCCTCCTGGTTCACAATGCCATATCCTGGTGCGTAACTTTGGTAAAAACACTGCTCGATTGATAAAAATAAATAAAATTCAGTGTTCAACGTTTTGACTTCTACTTAAGGCAAGTGGGGGATCCCCACTTTGAACCTGGCAGCCGTGGTTGGGATTCTGGCAGGGATAATATGCTCCATGGCAGAGTCTGTGGGTGACTACCATGCCTGTGCCAGGTTGTCAGGGGCTCCTCCTCCTCCAAAGCATGCCATCAGCAGGGGCATTGGTGTTGAAGGGATTGGCTCATTGCTGGCAGGGGCCTTTGGGACAGGCAATGGCACCACGTCTTTCAGTGAGAATGTGGCAGCTCTCGGGATCACCAGGGTAAGTGTAAAAATATGCTGATCTCTTTTTTTCTTCTTTGTTTAATGCAGCTTTACATTTTCCGTCAAGAAAACATGAATTAAACACAATTCTCATCTTTTACAAAGTAATCTTAAAATAATCCCTCCTTATGCTCTTTGATGAAGGTGGGTAGTCGGACTGTGATTCTCCTAAGTGGATTTCTCATGGTTTTGATGGGAATGGTGGGCAAAATTGGAGCAATCTTCACAACCATCCCCACTCCTGTGATAGGAGGGATGTTTCTCATCATGTTTGGTGTCATTTGTGCAGCTGGAATATCCAACTTGCAGGTAAATATAGAGGTATAATATTTTTGTTGCTGATAAGCGCAGTTGCTGCAATAGAGCCGTTTTCTGGTAATCTTTCCTTTTTGACAGTTTACAGACATGAATTCTTCTCGGAATATCTTTGTGTTTGGTTTCTCAATCTTTTCGGCGCTTGTCATTCCAAACTGGATCATGAAGAACCCGGGGGTTCTAGAAACAGGTACATGAGGAATGTCATATGGCCTATATACAGTCTTACTGCTTTATCTTGAACGACAACGTCGTCAGCTGTTTCTACGTTCAGTAGGGAAACGGTGAACATGCTTTTTTTTTAGAAAACCAAGCTGTTATTTCACTTTATTGTCCTTTGTGCGTATGACTCAGGTGTCAAAGAGGTGGACCAAGTTCTGCATGTATTGTTCACGACCCATATGTTTGTAGGAGGGTTCCTTGGGTTCTTCCTAGATAACACGATTCCTGGTAAGCTCAAGTGGAGAGTTGTAACTGAGTTACAATAATCTTGTTTCTTACTTTGATTTTAGGCACAGATATGTTCAATCACAATGAGCAATAAGCATGCTCTAAAGGAGAAAGTGAAAACAAGCTTTGAATACACGTGTGTCTGTTGACTCACTGCCACTGCTTAGCATGTCTTGCTTAAGTAATTTACGTTTTTCACATTTCTTCATGTTACAACTCCAAACCTCACAGTATTTTTAAGGATTGTATGTAATAAATCAACACAAAGTAGTGAATAATACAGACGTGGAAGGGGAAAAATGCTTCTTTTTTTGTCCTTTACAAATAAAGTCGGAAAAGTGCAACATGCACATGTATTCAGTCCCCCATAGCTAATATTTAGCACAAGTTTTCTACATAAATATGGTAACTAATTCCATTGTAGCTCTGTCTGTATGTTTGTGGTCATTTTTCTTTTGACAGCTGATCCACTCCTCCTCATCTATCTTTCCATCTTCCCACCCCCTCCTAAAGAAAACTATTCCCAGAGCTTTATGCTGCCACTGCCATGTTTCACCTGGTGGGGATAACATGGTCAAGAGCAGTGTTTGTCTCCCACTAAATAGACGTTTTGTTTTTGCTGAAGTTGTTTTACAAACAAGTGCACTCTGTTTGATAAATCGGTTCCTTTTGAAGGCAGTTTGTTGCGATGTACGGTATTTCATTTAGAGGTATTAGAGTAAAAGGGGCTTAAAAGTGCACACCACACTTTTCTGATTATCATCAGTAAAAAAAATGTAAGCATGCATCTTCTTCTTTCATCCTCACAACTGTGTGCTGCTTTCTGTTAATATCTCATAAATCCAAATAAAATACACTGTTCAGGGGTGTGAATATTTTTTTTCAAAACTCAGTACAAGAATGCTTGATCAGAATTGAGCTTCTGCGCTTTTGGTCCACCACAAATCATAAATTCCTAACTGGTAACTGTAATGCGACTGAAATTATCAACATAAAACTGTAAACCACTTTATATAAACATACATTTTACCTCATTCAGGGACCAAGCGTGAACGTGGCCTTCTCACCTGGAACTCAGGACATCCTGAAGACTCCACTGATGCCTTGACATCAGAAGAGATTTATGGTCTCCCGTTTGGGATAACATCTTGCCTTCAAACCCAGTCCTGGGTCCGTTATGTTCCCTTCTGCCCACAGAACAATCATGAGTCAGAGGTTGACATGCCACAGAGTCAGGCGACTGAGCAAATGACGAGAGTTTAAACTTCAAAAGAAAATCCTGTTTTATTTTTATTAGGTCAGAAAGATGTTTCTTATTCTGAAAGTAAAAACTGAAAGAATTTGACTTATTTGATTATACTTTTCATTGGGGGTTGATTATTAACTATGTGTTTTAAACAGTAGCACATTTGATTAATTGTAAGTTGATGTTGTCCGACGTGAAATCATGAATAGATCAAAAGTACAACTGTGTTTGTGATGAAATGACAGCTTAATAATGTGCCTGTTCCACATCGAGCAAACGGGACGGCCTCTGTCAAAGCCAAAAAGTGAACAACTGAAGGATTAAAGTGTTAAAGTCTTGTATCTTTTTCATTACCTTCCCTTCAAATAAGCCATGGAGCAGAAGCGGCACACTAGAATGTTGTGCTCCTCAGTGTCCTGTTTCAAAGGAAATTAAATTCAGCCTGAGGAAGTATTTGTTATCACATGTCCACATCTCCACATACAGACAGCTGCTGAAAAATCCAAAGCAGCAGTGGCAGTGCTCTAGCTGTCATTGTGTTCCCTTTTAAACACAGATAACACATCATCTCCATCTCTCCTGTTTACCTTCCACATTGTCAGCTTTTTGTCTCCGGTTTCATTTCTTCTGTCTAACCACCTCTGACAGGCAGATGGGAGATGGTGAGATGTTTTGACCTATAGATCTAGCATATCTCCTCAAGGCACGTTTTGACTATTGGTCAGTGGTTCACTGCCTGCCCACTCCAATGCTATTTCTGGACGATGCAGACTAATCTGCAAACAATACTTAGCAAAACGTTGAACTTGTTAAACTTGTTCAGATTTTGCTATATTATAAGCAGGAACTTTATTTTATTTTATTGGGATCTCAGACAATGGGTATTTATTTAATGACACTTTACAGTAAAACTACGACCCAAACATAGAGCTACAATGGCATGGTTTAGATCAAAGCATGTTCCTGGGGAAGAATGGCCCAGTCAAAGTCCAAACCCACAACCAATTGCGAATTTGTGGCTAGACCTAAAAACTCCTGTTCATTTACACTTTCCATCCAATCACACTAAGCTTGGACTATTTAGCAAAGAATGGACAAACATGTTAGTCTCTTGATGTGTACGGTTGGTGGGAACATGCCCAACCAGGCTGGCAGCTGTAACTGTAGGAAAAAGGGGTTCTGTTATTCAAAGTTTTGATTCAGAGGTTCTGCATAGAAAAACACAAAACATATTAGATTAAAAAAAGAAGTGTGAAAGAAAAATTCTCCTTTACCTACCATTTCCTAATTTTGTTCTGATTTATGTTGATCATTAAATCCTAATAACATTGTGTTTTGTGGTTATGAGGAGATAAAATGTAAAACAAACTTGAAATCATTTTGCAAGAGACTTCACATCTCAGGGAGTACATACCACAAGATATACAACTGTGTCTGCTGATATTCTGGAAAAAGGATTCTCAGTAGGGTTTTATGTAATACTGTGGCAGCTATTTGCATTCCTATTGAAAATAATGAAGAGAGTCATGCTAATCTGGGATAGCTTTAATTTATTACTTCACAAATGTTCCTTCTGCCTGAAACACGAACTGACTTTATTTTCTCTTTCGTTATCCACATCCTATATTATCCGTCTTTCTAGCTTTGAAGCACTGAGTCGAAACAGTTGTAGACTGATGAAAACATCAACAAATACCAGTTTTATCTGGCATGACTATGAAAGGGAGAGTGTTGAATCACCCCCAGGAACCACATTGCACTCTAATGAAACGCACAACTCCAAATAATCTCTGCGAACACAAACCAGGACATAAAATTCATTACAATTTCATCTTATTTATAGCCCATGTTAATGCAGATATGATAGATTTGTATTTGAAAGGAACCAATTCACTTGGAGAAGCAGTGTAACGACCTAATATTACTTTCCAGCTTTGTGAGCTGGCATTTCATTATTCATGCCTTTTTTTTCCCTGTTTGTTTTCATTTACAAATTACAGAAGACCAAATGTTCTTGTAACTTTAGGAATGTCTAAAAGGATGATTTTATTTTTCATTTTAAACTGGCAAATTGAAAACATCTACAAAGATACAACTATAGACAGTAATTTTTTTGCAGGAAGGAACACATTTTTTTTTATTGAGCAAATTGAAGTGGACAGTTTACAGGTGCGGGCACATTCTTGTTTCTGTAAATACATTCTTGCTCAGACCATCAACACAAAACATCTAAAAGCTGCAAAACTTAACAATAGACATACATGGGAACATCAGATCAGTACACTGAAGGTATATGTTTCAGTGAGTAGGACAAATTGTATGTTCATCTTTTTAGCTCCTAATGTGTTTAATTAAACAAGACATGAAGCTTACATAGACTGTTCGTTGAAAACAAAACACTGAATGATGGAACTGTAACTCTGTGCTGAAGTAGACGCTTACAACTTTTGTCCACAAGAGGTCCTCAGAGACCCTTTAGACAGCTGGTATTTGTGGCCCTTTTTACAGGTCCGATCAGTATTGTGACTGATTAAGCTTATTTTCATTAGTCCACAGCTTAAACATTTATAGAGCTGTATTATTTTACTGAACTCAGCGAAATGATACACTGGAGAAACTAACTCTGCAGCCCTAACCCTCCCTGTTTGTTTAAGGTAAAAAGTCCAGTCAGCTTCTAGCAGTGACAAGAAAAATTCAACTCAGTTTCTCACAGATCAGGAGGACGAATATTGTGCCTCTCTCATTCCTTTAATGGTTAATATTCTTCACAGCTGACACCAGTCTTGCTTTAGAGCTATCATTTTCAGCCAGCAGTCTCCCCACCTGATCACCAGTCTTTCCCAGGATTTCCCTTGCTGGACTTAAATCATAACCATTAAGAGAAGAGGGAGATATGTGTGCACTGTCTACAGATGGCCTAATGGACCACAGTTACTTCTAACTCGTTTTCCCTGTTTTGCCCCTGAACCTAAATTTCCATTTTGATCAGTTTGTGTGTAAGTACTCTATATAATGTGTTTCACGTAGTGAAATCTGTTACTGAAAAAAGGACTTTTCATTAATATTCTGATTTATTGAATGGGTCTGTATACAATGGAATTACATGCCAGAACAGTCATAATTTGTGGTTGTGGTAGACCTGAATGTTGGTACACTGTGGGCAAGATCTTCTACAAAGCATGATTATTACGATAAAAGACAAACATACAAACAGCAACATCAGGCAAAGAACTGACAAAAGTAGGGTGTACGTTAATTTGGGTGGGAAACAAAGTGCAATCGGTTGATTAGTAAAAAGAGACTGGCTTGGGAGTGACATTCAATACACAGGAAACAGGGAAACAAACAGAACACAAAAAGATGTACTAAATATAAAACCCATGAGACTATAAATCAAAGACAATGAATGTGCTGGAAAACAATGATAAATCATTAAGTTAATAAGAATATTTTAAAAAAGAAAACAGAAAAGTGAAAACCACAGTGAGCGACTGAACCCAAGAGTCCTGAAGATCAACATATCTTTGAACAGTTATTTTTGATGCTGTAAACTATGCAATTTTGTATTTGCATGCCCTGCGGTTTTTCAAGTTTTTTGTTCTTTACAAAGTTCTGTTCAACCTGCCGAACCAATCAGTGGTGTTGTATAGGTTGACCCTATTTTGACCTCCAAAAAAAGGACACTTGACCCAGTCCTGAAACACTTAAATCATACTCTGTTTACTTAAAGAAGACTTTTGATTTTAACATATATTAAGTGTTCCTTCTCTATGTGATAAGAAATAAATGGTAAATGGCTTGTACATGTATAGCGCTTTATCCAGTCCTGAGGACCCCAAAGCGCTACATTCAGTCATTCACCCATTCACACACACATTCATACACTAGTGATGGTAAGCTACAATGTAGCCACGGCTACCCCCGACCATCTGACCATTGGAACCTTTGACCATCACCAGAAGGCAAGGCAGGTGAGGTGTCTTGCCCAAGGACACAACGACCAAGACAGACAGAGCGCAAAACATCTCTCTTTATGCATCAGTCTTTTTCTTTTGCTCTTACACTCTAGCATTTCAGAACTCTTGCAGTTTCGGCTTATATAAACCCTTGCAGCCCGTTGGCTCTATGCTTTTCATCATAATAGAACATTTACTTTTTTTCTAGGTCAGACTGATAGTACTCCCACAATCCAAGACCTGGAGCGGTCCGACACTGTTTAAAATCAGTGAGTGTTCATTAACAAAGCAGGCCGAGCAACTTAAAACTTTTAGGAAGAACATGTACCAAAATGAAAACTTAATTCACTGAGTCCTGCACCATGTCATTCTGAACAGCAGGGAGTTTATTCGATTCACCAAAGCAAACGATTATTAAGACTGTTGTGTTTTATGTCCTTATACACTGCCTCGAGAAAGCATCGATTTGTCACATTTCGTGTTTAATGTAACAGCCATGAACTTCAGTGCATTTCCTTGCGAAGTCTTTTGATACACCAACTCAAATTAGTGCATACTCGTGTAGTGATAGGATTTGGTTTTCAAAACTTTTAACAAACAATAATCTAAGGCTTGGTTTGCACATTTGGCTACAATTAAATCTGTGAATTTTGAATTATGTCCTTACTAGTTATATACATCTAGAGATTAAATGTTTGCCCCTTCCTCTTTGCAAAATAACTCAGGCACAGTCAGATTAGATAGAATCCATCTGTGAATATCATTTTTTAAAGTATCCTCACGTATTCTCAATTTAATCTCAGTCTGGGCTTTGACTGGGCCATGTTACCACATATTGATATAAACCACTCAATTGTAGCTCTGACTTTGTGTTTAGAGTAATGGTCCTGTTCTAGCCTCAAGTCTTTTGCAGCTTCTAACAGGTTTTCTACCAGGTTTGCCTTATTCTATCTCTCCATTCATTCTGGTCAGCTGCGATGTCCCTGTTGAGGAAGAGGATTCCCACACCAAAATGATGCCACCTACACAATGTTTCAGTGGGACGATGGTGTATTCAGGTTGATTTAAGGAGGTTTTTCCACCACAGATAACCAAAAAGTTCTATTTTTCATTAAAAGAAAAACAGCTTCTTATAGGTTCCTCTGCAGAGCTTGTTGCAATCTTTTAACAAAACGTTGATAACTTTCAAATAAAATGACCTTTATAGTTTAGCAAGACGTTGTGTTGGTGAAAACTGTAAATGAAAACTAACTTTAAGATAAAGACTGAATTTGTAAGTTAACTCAAGCTTTGGCTATATTTCCTCTGCGTGTAGACTGTTGTATGGTGTGTGACCTTCGTTTAAACACTGGGGGGAGCTGCAGACCCTGATTTTAATGTGTCCGCCGGTCATAATGCGGTCATAGCATAAAGAAAAGCAAACAACTATTATTTGCATCAAATACTCAAATTATATTATAATTGAATATTATTATACATTGTAGCAGTATTCTTTGACTTTAGGAACTCTATATCCAAGAGAGTTATGGCAGTGCTGGAATATAGCCTAATGGGTGTCACACATTGACACTTTTGGCACAATTAGGACTTTTTCACGTAGGGGCATACTGACTTTTCTTGCCAGCGGTTTTGACATTAATGGCTGTGTGCTGAGTTATTTGAAGGGACCGTCAACAGATTTACATTGTTACACAAGCTGTAAACTGACAACTTTACATGTTATTAAAGTGGCATACTTTTAGTGTCCTTTTCAGAAACTGATAGGTGTAGCCTATACTCACTTTTGTGAGACTAGTGTATGACGACAACATAAAAAAAGATTAATCAAAGAGCCAAAACCCGAACCATGTGTTTATTTTGTAAGTAGCAGCTGAATTTTGAACATTTAACAACGTATTTCATTTCGTCACAGCTGCTTAGTGTTCATTTCAGCAAAGATAAACGTTTAAATCCTTACGAAGGTGAAAGATAACACGACTAAATTTACTGTGTAATACGATAGTGTAGCCTATCAATGGAGCCTAAACTGACTGACTCGTGTTGGGCTATGTTTAGTATTCAGCTTTCCAGACAGGCGCTTTCGTAGAATCAGTATAGAGATACGACTTTTAGCGTGTTTTGGGAATAACAGTAAACTTCGGGCCTTGTTTTCGGTGAACGCCCAAGGATGCGGTGTTCTTGACGTCACTATCATAAACATTTCCTTCAATTGATATCTGGTTTGTCTGACCTAATTCCTAAAACGAGTCGTTTGCTCGACAAAAAAGGGTGTAGATTTTAAAACAATTTATTAGAAAACCGTGTTGCGTGCTATTGTCACTTGTGTGTCCTGTCACGCCAGGCAAATGCACATATTTCATGTGTTAATCCCCAAACAAGTCACTGCTGGTTGGGTACAGTACTGCCGCACTGGGCAGATACACAAAAAAACTTAGTTGGTGTTGCATTCAGACAAGCACGTAAATTCCACTTGTTTTCATGATCAGGTATTAACCGTGAAGAATCTGCGGTTTTAATGTGAGTCTTACTGGAAGCAAATAGGAAGATGTTAGTTCAAGTGACATTATCAGCCGATTTTATTCAATATACTATCTGAAATCCACACTTAAACAGCATAACACATGTTGTTAAAGGAGGAAACGGAACGCCACAGCCACATCCGATATGTTTGATTGGAAACATGTTTTGCCTTTCTAACAAGTACGCTAAGTAGCCTATGTTTCGCTGTTTTATCAATACCCTTGTTTGAGCTTCATGCCCCTGGTGTTTAAATGCCTTTTGGTATTTGTTAGTTTTGTGGTAACTTATTTTACGAATGAGCTTGAATGCGTCAGGGGAAACGCCAGAGATCCGGAGCAGGGCGGTATGAACCAGTTCGTTATGGACGCAGCGGAAACAACATGGAAAATGTGGAGGACGCTTTCAAAATAAAAACTATTTTGTTTAGTCTTGACGGAAACCCCCAAAATACGGCTGTTAGGTACTGTCAGTATCTTTAAATTGTTCGTTGGTATGACTGTGGGGGTAAAAGGTTGCTTGTCTTTTGTGTCTCTGTGTTGCTTTGTAGAAGCCTATCCTAGCCGGGGTTTACCCTGCCTCTCTCCCGTCAATGGGCACTGGAGATAAGAACTGCGATATTTTCTTTTCCATCTAGAAAATATACCTCTAAAGGGGCCCTCTTATGTACTGTTCTGACTTTTTTTCTCGCTAATCTATAACAAAGACGATGTTTGTACAACGTGGAAACACTTTTGAGAGCGTTTCAATTTATTTTATTTTGAAATTTAGTCACAGGAAGTTCTTTATTCGATTCGCTTCAATGTTGTACAGACTGGATTATGTTTACAACAAATTGCGCAAAGCAGAACCAGGCGGTATCGAATATTTCTCCGGTCCCTGGCTCAAGTGACGTATGTGGATGATGCAAGGTTTTGACTAAACGTTATTATCTCCGGGGTTGGGGTCGGGGGGGGGTCACATCTGTTGCCACACTATATTCCTTTGTTTTCGGGTAAAGCCATCTTCAATTGGAGGGTGATGAATTAAGCGGCTATGGCAGTGGTTGAGCCAGCCGGTCGAGACCGAGGCTTCGCTGCTGGATAGAAGAACCGAGGTATGCTGTGAGTCCCTCCGCAGTGCCGAGTTCCGGGCCAGAGCTTTAGCAATCAAGCAGGTAATCAATACAGCCGGTGCTAAGTTCTCTGTAATGTATTCTGTAGCTGCTTCTATTTTCGCCCTGGGCGGTATTGTATAAAAACTGTTCAGTTTGCCCCCAACTGTTAATCTGATGCTGCTAGACCAGTTGAACTGTCATTAACATTATTGCTAGAAGCGCTGTTGTTTTCAGTCTGCTTTAGACACGTGGCCAGTACTTCCACCTCTCTGTCCTCTCGGAGCTTACTGGTTTTACTGGGCGCTGGTCAAGGGAGGCTTTTTAATTTAAATCTTGCTGTTGGCTTGCAGCCTGTTTGCATTGCCAGTGTCTGTGTGTGCCTGTTTCAAGTATGGAGACCACCCAGGTGACCTTGGCTATCAGGGGGGAGACTTCTCCAGGTATGTCTGGTGTTTTTAAGCGGTTAAAAGACTACATTCGAAACCCAATATTTGGTGCTTTTTAGATGCTCATGGTGCCTACACAGTTTTCATTTTACAGTTTTTAATACTTCTGTTTTATTTATTTTTTACTTCCTCATTTTAGACGTACATTTATAGTCCTTTTTATCCCGGTAATAATTCTGCTGAGGCCAGGCTTTAAATCTGGGAGGAGAAATTTTTATTTTTGTTGAGAATGTGGCAGTCATGATGAGCTTTTAGTATCCACCTGAAAAGCTAATAAATGTAATAGCATCTAAAATGTCAGCAGTCATGATGTATTGCATGCCTTCTTCCCCATCCCTAGGTGAGGTGATCGCTGTGGTCGGCAGCTGTGAGGCTCTGGGAAACTGGAGCTATCAGAAAGCTGTGACTCTAAATCCTTTAGGCGTTGGAGGGTACGGGAAACATGACATATGCTGTAGTGCCGTCTCTTTAAATCTAGATTTTAACTTTACAGTTAGTTAATGCAGAGAGTATGTGTGGTGTATTTACTTAACCCTAAAAGCTTGTCAATGTTTTGATTTAATCACAGGCACATATGGACAGTAACGATCTCTGTACCCAGAGGGGTTGTCTCCAAGTATCGCTATTTTAAGGGCCTCTTCCTGGAGTCGAAGGTGAGCCGTTTTTCTTTGGTGTTTTCTTACAGAGTACGTGTATGCCTTACTGACAATTGTCACACTTGTGATGCTTTTTAATTCATGGTTGTTGTTTTTTTTCCATAAAACTGAAGTAGTGAGGTGTACCTGGTTATGTATGCTGCATTTTTTGGCTCTTAAGTGCTGTTCAATGTATTATGACACAATTTCTTTTTTGCAGATCAGCATCAGAGGAAAAAAGGAATTATATTTTTACTTCTGTATGTCTAATTTATTGATTGTTCAAAGTCACCGCTAACCTTAAAAGGATTCCTCCTGACCTGAAAGGATCAATGTTAGGAGCTGGGGTCGTTGAATCTTTTTATTACCTCCCCGTTCATCCCGTTCCATCTTGGGTGCTTTACAATTTCGATTAGATTATAAAAACAATTATTTTTGTTGCATGGCGCCCCCCCACACATACCTTTTTAGGGGTTTTTCTTCATTCCTTTAACGGCTACTTTGTACTCTTAAATACCATTCAGTATCCAAGCCAATTGTCTTTTGTTCATGTCAAACCATGAATAAACCAACACATGTCCAAAATATGTTTCATAATCATATTAAGGCCATATTTTCAATGACACCTAAAGGAAATGTGTGTTGGCAATTTTAATTACAATATAGGGTGACTATATTTTGATTTCCATAAGAGGAAACTTGGTCCAATCTTAAACACATCAATCATATTCTGTTTAAAGAAGACTTCTCAGTTTAACATATTTAAAGTATTCCTGCTATGTGGTTAAAAACCAAAAATAAATGAACTTCAGATCAGCTTTTACAAGATAACCATTACAGAAAAGACTATAAAATCTAAATAGAAATAATTAATCGTATATATTAGAAAGTAAACCCATAACAATAATGGCCCCTTTTTTATACAGGGACACAAACAATTTAAAATTACATTCTGAGAAAATTAGTATTTTCCATTCAAAGTAATAAAAAATAAATAAAAATCAGCATTCTTCCAAAGACACATAATTTATTCTCCAATCTTTGCTTAATTTTTTTCGCTGTCAATTTTATACTGAACTCTAACCTGCCCCAGCGTTTTCATAGTTTTTGTGTGAGCTTGACCAATGGGATGTTTGCCACCTGTCATACACAGAAACAAACCTGCCAGCTATAAGTACTCTGCTCCCCACCCCACAATAGTCGTGACCGGGATGGAATAAAGGACATTTTATTCGTGTTTCAGATGTTTCTGCTAACATGATACACAACAACCAATGCCCTTCTTTCACAAAGTGCAACATATTTGCTGGTTTTTGTAAATTTCGCGCTGCATGGCTCAAACAATATATTCAGACATGATGTTTCCTCCGGTCCGTCCCCTAAAAATGTCAGAGCGGCACGCTGGACTTTTGTGTTTTGCTCATTTAATTATTATGAAAAATAACAGATTTTTTTAACACTTTTGTTAAATCGCTATCGATTATGCACATTTCACATCGCAATTAATCGATTGATGGTGAATCGGCACACCGTAGTTACCACCTGGCAGTACTGACCTCTTTGAGTCAACTGTGGCTGCCTACCCAGCAGATTCCCAATCTGAGACCCTGAAAGCAGTTTGAACAGCTGCCTGGGAGTTGAGAAGCACTGCGCTGTAAAATGAACCAAAAACTTTACCCTCCCTTTGTGTTTAAATCTACCGAAAGGCCTACAGAGCATGGTGAAGAACATTAGGTGTGCTCTGTTTCTTTGCTTTGTTGGAAATACAAAAGACTCTTCCAATACAGCCAGTAAAGCAACTTTTAATGGCCAGTGGTATACTGGACCGTGCTTATCCACAAAGCCTCAGACGAGCTCTCTTTTACTTCTGTTGATTCCCCCTTTGTGTTGGCTGTCTGTCAGTATCCAGCTATTACTTGTAGCAAAAGTCACAATCTTACAATGCTGATGCACAAATCGGATGTGTGTAATGCAGCATCATACTTGGAGCTGCTCTGTGATCTAGTCATGCAGGATGACCGGTAACAGAAACGGGTTATAGTCGGTTATTTAGGAAAGTCCAGCCACAAGCTGACCAGCTGCTTTGTTTTAATCCGTCACATGGAACCTAGGCCAAGCTAAGTCCTCTTTTAGCATGATCCTCACCCAAAGGTGAAGAGTGGGTGTAAACAAGTCGGGTACATTTCAAGGTCCTTTCAGTTTCTGATGACTCTGTCAAGACTGAATTTTGGTGTTATTTTTGTATTTATATCAAGGGTGGAGTTTTTTTATTTCTTTTAATTTTTATAAACTTCATTGAATTTGATTAAGTTTCCCTATGTGTTGTGTAAGATGCCTCATTATGTATTAGTTGTGTGAATCCTGCCAGTTTCTGCATTTAAAAGCAGTTCCCTACAACTCTGTTGGCGGTACAGCAGACAAGATAAAGATGAGACAATAACATGACATATAAACACCTAATTCATTTAATAAACAGGTAATACTAGGATTTATTATTTGTTCATATGTTTTCACTAACAAATGCACTTTTCAGATTTCATCCTACGGTCTGGGCCTGATCCAGCTGGGGGATCGGTGATATACGAAGCTCTAGCTGGTTTCTGACTCTCTGGTCCAAAGACGTCTTTGCGACCAGCTTGAATGGTAGTTCTTGTGTATCTGACTTGAAAAACCCTAACACTGTACCCAACATTGGAATTGCAGAGCGCAGGTGGTCCATGTCAAGTGATAGTCAATTTGTGGGAGACCCATCATCAGCCCCGCACACTGAGCCCCACAGGTATAAACCAACAACAACAACAAAATGAGTTGGGGTTGGCAAAGTTTGTTGTACTCAAACCTCCCATTCCCTGTCTGCTGTAGCTTCACCCACTCAGGAAAGTTTTTTTTTTAATTTTTTTTAAGGACTGCAGTGTTTTCTCCAAAAAAGCCAGTTCTAATTGCTAGCTGTTTACTTTTTTTGACGCTGCTTTGGGAGGGATTAGTGAGAGTGCTTGCTGCACCAATGCACACCCACAGAGGAAATACTGCTGTACAGCAGAACCTGTGGCCTGTTATTGTAGATCTCTTTAGTTACCCAGCCATTGTGTTGGTTTTATGCAAACAAAGCTATTTCAACTTGAGCCAGATAGGAAGAGTAGCTGCAGCCACATCCACACCCTGCTCGACTTCTTTGAGTATCACCTTTTCCTTGTTTTCCTTTTGTTGTCTTTGATTTATTTTTCCTGTTAGGTCTAAAGTAACCTCTACCCCATGCTACTTTTAAGTATTGATGTTTTTTTTATTTGTTTTTTAATACATTGATTTTAAAACTATTCTCAGATTAGTTGTTGTTTTTTAAGGTTGAGGCAACTAAAATTGAGAGCGATTGAGTTTGGCATTTTAAGAGTTTAAAAATATGCATGTTTATTTGCCTTTAACAACAGAGATTGGTCTGGTTTGAGCTGACCTCAACTTATGTGGTGTTGCAAAACCGTGACATTTTTTCTTCTTCTATTGCAGCTGCACAACAGAATATTGATGATGGGGAATTTGGATTTCGCAGTAAGTTTGCATCATGAAGTGCTCCTCTGGTTTTTCCATTTTGTCAACACTTGCTAATTTCCCTGTGGTACATGAACTTACTATTGGCATTAAAATGTAATATTAGAAATTTATACTTTTTAAATGACACAACTTTTATACCTTGCTTTCGTACCATGTGCACATTATACATCAAACCATTCACCTACTTCTCCTCTCACTCAAAATGTCAAAATATTACAG
This sequence comes from Valencia hispanica, assembly GCA_963556495.2. Taxonomy (NCBI): domain Eukaryota; kingdom Metazoa; phylum Chordata; class Actinopteri; order Cyprinodontiformes; family Valenciidae; genus Valencia; species Valencia hispanica. Next base: position 19,876,136 of record OY747719.1, on the reverse strand, counting down.
ATCCTAGGAATAGTTTTTGAGATATTTTTGTGGGTTTGTTTGTACTTGTCTGACATTCTTTGCAAGTAAACAAAGAGTAGCCTCCTCCCTGCCATTGTTGCAGCTGCGGACTTTGCTCAGCATTCATGACGGACAAAGTTAGCGCAGAGCCTCAGCTACATGCTGTCTTTCTATGCAGATGGGGTGAAATGTGTTGACTCAGGATGGCTGACGTGCCAGACAGACATTCGCCTGCGCTTGCACTATTCCAAGAGGCCTCCGGTGTCCATTACCAAGAAGAAATTCAAGAAGTCCCGCTTCAGGTAAGGATGCCACGAAGTTCACATTTAACTTGCAGATAAAGTACATCATGAGATCTTCGATCCAACTGACCTGTTGCATAAAAGTAACAGTGAGTCTGTGTATGTAGTTACATTTAAATAAGCAACAGTTTGTTCAGTGTGTGACTCTTTTTAATTGGGCTTTTTTTCCTCTTGCATGTACAGGATTAAGCTTACATTAGAGGGCGTTGAAGAAGAGGAGGATGAGGAAGAACAGGAACGCAGCCCTTCCTCTTGGCACAAGATGACCCCCACTTTAGAAATCAGTTTGATCACTGCTAACGACTACAAGTCGCGGCACTCTCAGCCAGAGTGTGGCTACGCCCTAGAGCCCTCTCGGTGGACTGAGTACAGCATCCACACCATGGACCCCGACAACCTGGAGCTCATCTTTGAGTTTTTTGAGGTGATTCTACCTCTCATATCTCTATAAAAATGATAAAAATGTGCCACTGCATGCATACTGATCCGAATCATGATTACAGGAGGATCTGGGTGAGCATGTAGTCCAGGGAGACGTCCATCCTGGACACGTTGGGACAGCCTGCCTCCTCTCTTCCTCGTTCTTGGAGAACGGCAAAGATACAGGAGTAGTTACACTTCCCATTATGGGACGAAACTCCAGGCAGACGATTGGGAAAGTCAGAGGTGACGTTTCTTGTTCAAAACTATTTTCTGTGTGCCTATCCTAATTTGTTGAGCCCAGTTGTATTGACTGTTACTTGTGTCTTTAGTGGATTACCTGGTGATCCGCCCCATCCAGGGGCTGCAGTGTGACATGAGCTCGTCGTATACAAAGCACTGGAAAAAAAGAAGTACCGTGGAAGTGGGTCATAGAGGAGCTGGAAGCTCACATGCTGCCAAGTGAGTTGAGCTGTTGGTCTTTACCTGGACATCAGAAGTAGTTTCTACTGTATAATTAATAGCATGCAACAAAGTGAAGTAAACTGTGGGATCTTCAGCGGATTAGTGTGATGGGTTTAGATGTCTTGTCAGTTTTTCCTCCTATTTTACAGGTACCACAAAGTCCGAGAAAACACAATTGCCTCTTTCAAAAGTGCTGCTAAGCATGTAAGTCCGTGACATGATCAAAGTCTGAATAAATCCAGAACACTTTGCCTTAACATGTTTGTGTACCTGCAGGGAGCAGCTTTTGTGGAGTTTGATGTTCACCTCTCCAAGGATTCCATGCCTATAGTATACCACGATCTAACATGTTGCATCGCCACCAAGAGGGTAAGTTATTGTTTTATTTATATATATATATATATATATATATATATATATATATATATATATATTCTGTTCAGATTCAGTTTTGTTGGCTCGTGCAGCGCTAATGTTCTGTTTCTCTCTTGGCAGAAAAATGACCAGACTCTGGAGCTAATTGAGGTCCCAGTCAAAGACCTGACGTTTGATCAGCTGCAGCTTTTGAAGGTAAACTCTGCATTAGCTGAACTTGTTTGTCAGTAAAATACTTGAATAATGTGCGGCAATCTTTCTGTTTGATGTCTAAATAGTTGTTCACCTGAATATCTGATTGAGAAGGCAAATGTTGTAAACAGGACCTGTAGCAGGACTCAGAATGCAAAGGATATTTATGCAATCAGTTTGAAGCATCTACTTTAAAAAAAGCTGTCCTACTGTTTTTTTGTTTTTTCTTTGGGTAATTAAGCAGGATTCCTTAACCATCAACAGTGGCATTAAGATTTGGTTAAAGTATTTAAGTCATGCTGCTTTGTGCACAAAAACATTTTTTTCATCTGTAAGTTTAATAGCTGACGCAACAACCACTGCTCTTATGATGTTCAGCAAGCGGTCAGGTTTATTACAGTTCAGTTAACAATTATCCTCAGTCACAGTGTTCCTTAAAATGACTACAGCTTTAGTCAGAGCTACACTGTCTCCCTCCGATCAGATGAAAATATCGACAGCCGGAATTGGCTTTTGGCTCATTGATCACATTCCAATATGTTGTTTCCTACTGTAATGGTGACAAACACATTTTTAATCTGTTTGTTGCCCAGCTGGCCCACGTCGCTGCGTTGAAAGGAAATGATCACAAAGGTAAGCAGTGGTGTTTGTTTGGATTTCAGCAAGAGTGCATTGGCTTTCTGTCTTGGCAGAAAGAAATTAGTCATGGGAGAAGACGAGATGAGCAAATTAGAGGAAAATTGTTTAGGAAAGAAAATCTGCTGTTGCGTCTCTTGGGAGAAAATGAGGACGGAAGGGGTTTTGTTTTTTTGTTTTCAATCTAGACATTTCTTCGTGTTAGACAACAGATATATTTAACCATGACCATGTAGACTACATATAGCCACTATGGAAATAAACTCCAAATTAATTCTAAGTTTGAGTTTTAAAGCAGAGAAAAAAATGATCTAACCCAGGTTAACACAGGAATTTTTACTTCTAGACCTTAACTTAGAAAGCATTCGATTGTGCATATCTCACAGAAATGTGATGGGAGACTACTGTTGTAGTGACCTAAATTCACTTCACAGCTTTGTTTGCGTCACAGACGATATTGTGTAATGGATTAATCAGCTGATAATTTGGAGGACGTGTGAACATTCCCATCTTCTGTTTGGTTTTTAAGATCTTCTGGATGATGAGGAGGAAATCGATGAACATCAGCCATTCCCCTCACTATCACAGGTAAAGAGTGTTGCATTGATTATCTGGACTTAAAGGTAACCTGCATCAGAAAATAATCGCTTTTCTCTGCACCTCCAAAGATTTTCCAAGCTGTTCCTGAAAATGTGGGTTTTAACATTGAACTGAAATGGATCAGCCAAATGAAAGTGAGTTATTAATGCAAACTTTGAAACCAACTATCATACTTGTTAACACAAGCTGATGGGTTTTAATGCTTTGTTTTCTCAGGACGGAACATGGGATGGGAACTTGTCCTCGTATTTCAACATGAATACCTTCCTGGACGTTATTCTTAACTGTGTTCTGCAGAAAGCTGGAAATAGGCGTATCATCTTCTCATGTTTTGACCCAGATATTTGCACAATGTAAGTGTGCTCGATGCCATTTATGTTTACAGTTTTTTTTTTTTTTGTAAATGAGGATAAAAAGCAGCAGCTCATCAGATGCCTGTGTGATTTTTGACTTGCAGGGTGCGACTCAAGCAGAACAAGTATCCCATCCTTTTCTTGACTCAGGGAATTTCAGAAAAGTACCCCGAGCTGATGGACGTGCGCTGTCAAACAACGCGAATCGCCGTGAGCTTCGCTCAAAGCGAGAACATTCTGGTAGGAGTTTGTCCTGTAATTGATGGGTTGCCAGTTCAAACCCCCGCTCTGTCGGTCTCTGTCGTTGTGTTCTTGGGCAAGACACTTCACCCGCCTTGCCTGGTGGTGAGAGGGCCCGGTGGTGCCTGTGTGTACGGCAGCTGTGGCTACAATGTACCTCACCACCATCGGCGTGTGAATGGGGGGGGGGGGGTGACTGAATGTAGCGTAAAGCGCTTTGTGGTCCTCTGACTGGAAAAGCGCTATACAAATGCAGGCCATTTATCATTTTGCTCTCTCAGGGAATCAGCGCCCACACAGAGGAGCTGCTGAAGCACCTTAACTACATCGGGGAGGCTCAGTCTAAAGGCCTGGTGGTGTTCAGCTGGGGAGACGACAACAACGAGCACGAAATCAGAAGGAAGCTGAGAGAGCAGGGAATCGATGGGCTCATTTATGACAGGTAAGGTTAAAATGTAACCTACTTCTGGCTGCGGTATCAGTCTACCTGTTGTAGGCTGTAAACGCAACACGCCATACATCAGAATGTTTAAAATTCACACCTTTAGTGTGCTTGTATTCCAAGCTGTGTGTGTGTGGATATATTTTGTGTGATGGTTCGCATCACTGTCAAACAACCGCTTGGCTCGTAGATGGTGTCTAATAGTTGTTATGGAAGCTGTGTTACCCCAAGACGCTGCTCTGCTGCAGTTTTGATTCATTTATTACTCCATTAGAAGTTCCAGAAATGTATAAATAAAAAATTCTTCAGTTACATTTATTGTTAGGATTTGTTTAGGGATACCAACATTTGGTTCCCACAGATGAACTTTTTTTCAACAAAATATACCCGAAAAAATTCTGTTTCTAAATCTGTAGTTATTCAGTTTCTTATTTCAAAGGTAATATTCCAGATAAATCTGTCATTATTCTCTGAATGTCCACTGCAGTTTCTGCCTATTGTGATGGTGAAAGATCACCGAAATAGCCTGGATCTGGTTCTTTCGCCTGTTTATTACAGGGTTTGTTTACTACACTGCTCCATCATAAAACAATCCCTTAACTACATGTTTGTGATGAGCAAAGATCAGTGTTTTTGTTTTTATGAAGATAAGATTCAGGTGGTGAGTGACGGTTGTTTAGACTTACTGTCTCCACCCAGAAGCAACGGGTTCAAATGGTCACACCAAGGGCATTAACTCTGTCACATTCTAGGAATGTTTTGTTATGTGTCATGCTACCTGAGATGATACAATATCAATTTATTGAACCTTATATCATTTAGTATGATGTTGTTTTTACATTATTTAATGTAAGCAGCCAGTATCTGAGTGGCTGCTCATATTCATGCTGCTTTATATAAACGGGGCTGTTTCTTGGCTACAGTTTCTGGGATTACATCCTTGTATAACCCATTGGCATTCTTTTGGATCATTTGGCACCTGTTTTCCTCTTTGACTAAAAGACTTGATTGTTTGTTGACTGGTTTGAGCGTTAAATGAACGAACATGGTGTGCCTGGGCTGTTATGTAAACCATGGGAGTGGAACAGAATCCTCCGCTCCGTGGTAAACCGTATCATCAGAAGAGCCTGCTTGTTTAGCAGTTTTACTTCTGTTTACCTCCATGCTGTGACATTTGCTCTATACATATGTCTGCACTTTGACCCAGACTTTTGCAGACCTCTGCTGAAAGCGGAGGGAAGCATGGGAACCAGCCCCCTTTTTCATGTGTTACAGCAAAAGACGTCTTTCCGTTGTTGTTGTTAAAACTGTGCCTCTTTCTTACAGAATTTGTGAAAGCTTGCTGCCATATTTTGACTCAAGTTCTCCAGATTCCTGTAATGTCTCTCTGGTTCCTGTTTTTTTTTTTTTTAATAGATCTTTTTTTATTTACTCACTTTACCCCGCTTCGCTACAATTCCCCTGAATGAATCCTGCTCATCAAATGCTGCTGCAGCACAGCAGTGTTTCTTGACAATGATACACAAGGCGGTTGACTTATCATACTTTTCGCAGCTTTTGAAGTGTTTGTTTAGCAGAGATGTTTAAAACGTTGTACCAAACACATTTGTTTTTGTCCTTGATTGGTCAGCTGCCATAGTTATCATTTTTTCAAGCTTTTAAAAAAAATATATATATATATATATAATCACTAGATCACTTCCTGTTGTCACATATTTATTTTTGCTGCTGTTTGTCATGATTTTTCAGTTTGAACTTTGAACCAAAACTGGCACCAAGAGCGAATGGCTGTTACTTTGCATGAGACTGGAGCATGGTCTATTGGCTCCTGAGTGGTGGACTGCCTAGTTCTAATCAGATTTGCATAAAGCTGACACGCGCAAGTGTTGTTGCAACAAACAATGGGCCCTAATAACATGCAACTGTTTAAACTAGCTTGATATAAAAGTATTCGTTCCTCACATGGAAAGCATTGTGACATCTCTGGAAACGTAATTTTGATCTCACAGCATGTTTAATGTTTAAAAATACTTCAAAGCAGTTGGATGGTCCGCCTGTTCATGTTGCAAAACAAAGAATCAGTTTGAATTCTCAAAATTAGGCATCAGCCGGTTTGAAGTTACAGCAAAGGTAAAGCATCCAAAATATGCAGAAAACCGGTTCCTAAACAGTGGCGTTAACACCCACTGACAGAGTAATGCAGTGCCACACCCTCCCCCACATGTTGCTGAAAGAACACTACTTCACCTTTTGCCTTGCTTTCAACAAAAAACCATTTGGCTGTTTTCAGCTTGTTATAGTTGTGTTAATATATTGGCCAAAGGGATAGTACGCTGTATAATGTGTACTTTTTTTTTTTTATTCTCATAATTTAAAAAAATTTAAGCTAGTAAACTAGTAACTGATGTTTATTCTTCAAGTCTGACTAAATCTGTTACAAAATAACAATAATTAGAATTGTACTAAGTTAGTTAGATCAGTCTAACCTGATTCTTGTTTGTTTTAGGAAATTATTTAATTTTTATGCCAGATGGACGACCATGTCAAACCGGCACATGCCTACTTTGAACCAAGGGGTAATTTCACTGGCCCTCTGAACTACCTGAGCTCCTCCACTCCATTTGGAATAACAGGACAGCTATCAAATATGGCTTTTTTTTTAAAAAGCAAATCAACCAAAACAAAAATAGATGAGTGCAAAGTAAACCTGCTAATCCAGGAATGGGTGGATCTTGTGCCAAATCTTTGGGTGTTGATATCCAAGAATGTGTTGTTTTTTTTTTACATTGTGATGCAAGCCTCATCTGTATGCAAAACCGCAACCAGTGCAATTATTCGCCTTGACTGTGCATGAGAAAAAATTTGTGGTTTACTATCAGCTTTTAGAGGATGCTAAGAGAACAGCCAAATTGGCCATTATGACTTTTTTTCTCTCAAATGTTTGTTCATTTTTTAAAGATATCTAATGATAAATTATAAAATCGGGCTAGCAGCAATGTAGATTCATATGATTTCTACATTTCTTTAGATTTTAATAACCATATACAAATATGTCTGATTCAACAATATTCTGCTACCATGATAATTTAAAGCAAAATTATTTAATGTAGCACTAGTTTCTGAAGTTTTTGTTTTTTAGCATGTTTTGGATGTGAAAGCATCTGATATCATTGGGAATTGAGCCTAACTCAACAATTGTTTCCTTCTTTTCTCCTCTAGTATCTGTGATGCTCAAGGAGAGCAGCCAAACATCTTCCAGGTAGAAGAGCAACACTCCCTGCAAGAGGTCATTACAGAGGAGACCCTAAAGAGCTCTGCCTGCTCCTGCTACTCCATTCCCTGCTCTGCAGTACAGTGCGTCGGCTCCAAAGTCCACCGCGGGAGTGCAGAGTCCGATTCTGGGCTCAGCTCCTCATAGAAAACTACATTAATCTTTCATTACATTGTTTTTTTACATGCACACTGAGAATGACTAAATAAGATTGGTTAATGAAATTAACCTTTATGTGTTTGCCATAAAAGAAGACAAACTATTACACTTATTTGCAAGATCTTGTCTTTTGTCTTAATTTCCCATCTGTTCCTAGAAGGAAACAAAGCCAGAGTTGGAAATTTAGACAAAACATCTACAGGTGTAAAAGTTTTTTGGTGTCTCTTCCAGGCTAGTTCACACATCTGAAAAGAAACTATTAAAACGGGGAATCACACATCTGTGCTTATTTCTAAAGTTAATTTGCTAGATTAAAGTAAAATTTGATTGCAGATGAGACTCTACAAGTGACAGTGAAACAACTAGGAAAAATTTCAGTGTATCCTGCCGGAAGATGCGTTTCTTTTTTTCCTCCATTTACGTGAATGCATCACCTTATGTTGCTTATTGGAACAATAGAAGAACAACTGGATAATGTGGTTTCAAACCAGTGGAGTGATGGGTCAAATTTGCATTCTGCAAACTGTGTAAAAGCATGTGCAATTAGATGACAGTGCTGGTTGCCGTTAAATAACATTTTTTTCTCTTTTTTTTTTTTTTTATGGGTGCAACTTGATGCACTTTAAAAACCAACACGGGAATAATGAAATTCCTCTTAAAGAAGTGTGCTTGGATACACTTGTTCCACCTTCTTAATGCCTTTAAACCTTTTGTCTAGTGACTTTAGTTATTGTCTGTTGTTGTTCTACAATGCACATTTAATGTACTGTATAATTGAGCTTCACATATACTCGAAATGAGCAGATGAATGTTTTGCAACAGTGCACATGTAAGCCACAGCCTTTGAGGGATTGTTTTTTTTTTTTTTTTTGATTTTCCTAGTGTCTAGTTTCAACATGAGCAATCTGTCACTCTGTCGGTTGAACTAGACTTGTGTAGAAATGTATGGACTGTCATTTTCAGCTCCGGGTGAATCAATTTCTCAAGTACCAATCCTCTCTGTCCTGGATAACACATCTTCATTTGTAATACATTTGTTCAGTCTGTCGCATGACCCCATCTCTGATCAACAGGGTGAAGATTGCCACATGCTTTCCTTTTTTGAGTCTGTATATATGTGTATGGATGGAGGAATAACTGAGCCATGTGTATAACGCTATCACATGGAATGTAAATAAATTCTCATTTGCTCATTTCTCGTCTCCATGCTGCTTTAGTTAAAATGTTCAACTTGTCGTGACATGCAACCACTGAACAAGCGAGTTACATACCCAAAGGTAGAACCAGCCTGTTTATTTTGTGCATGTAGTTTTTCCAAGTGCTCTTGAGCAGTATGTCTCCAGCCGTTCTTGCAAGGCTTTCAGTCACACGTTTCACCTCAAGTTCCACTTTTTAACCAGGATTTGGACTGTAATTCATTGTGCCATCAAAAAAAAAAAAATTTGAATGCACTTGACCACATGCCAGACACAGCTGACATTGCATTTTCTATACCAAAAAAAAAAAACGAATAGAAGTGAGATACAACTTGAATGAGTTGCAAACCAAGCTGGTTGTTCTTGTTGCAGGTTGCCCACTAAAGTCTAAAAATACTCTGTATATAAGAAAATTCCATTTTGTGCCAAGATCATGATTAAAATTGAACCACTCATCTGTTTGGTCAGTGTTCTACCTCTACCTTCTCTCCTTCACTTCCATCCCTTCATCATTGTACCCTTAATTCTTTCCATCCTTGTCTTATTGTCCTTTTATTCATCCATGCTTTAGTCCTATCCCTATTTCCTTGTGTCCTTTGCTTCCTTCTTTCCTTCTCTAATTTCTTTCTAGGAAAAAATTTGGCTTGTCTTCTCTTTCTTCCAGTTTCTGTTTTTTATTTTTATTTTATAAAACCTCTAAATATCTGACATAAATCCAAACTGATATTTTGTTATATTTCCTAATTTAGATGTAAAGGACTGGGAACTCTGTTAGTGTTTGGAAAGGTATTACATTTCGATATGAAAAGTGTCCAGTAGTCATGTAAATGGCTATACAATCCAAAAAAGATTTTTTTTCTATGCATTCAAATATGGAAATTAAAACAAACCATTACAGATGTAGTTAGTATATTAATCCAACTTTCACTAGGTTTTTATACTTGCAACAGACATTGCTTGCTAATGAAATGTTGACTTTAAGTCATAAATCCATCATCAAAGTAATTTAAGTCTATTGATACACATTACATTGCTCTTTTCTTAGCTTGTAACGAAAACACTTTCATATGAATTAGTACTGCTTAATATTAGGAACATATATTGTGATATTGGTAAATATTACATTGAAACTAGATGTGATTAACCCATATGTTATTCCTACTTTTCTGTCTGTTTCTTCGTCCTAATTTCCCCGTCACGGTCTGTAAACGTAGGATCTTGGTCACAAAATTTGGTATTCGGTGTTTGCATCAAAGGACAAATGCATAACTGACAGGAGTGTGAATGCTTAGCACTTGAAATCTAATAGTCTCACAGATGTTGCATCCACGCGATCTTTTGATATATGATCTTGCCGTTCTAAGGTGAGTACTACCAGTGATACATGGACCACAGTTTCAGGGCCATGGGTTTAACCTTTTGCACAGTATTATGTGTATCCAAGTGACAGTTTATGGCAAGACAAACAAATTCTTAGTAACTAGGTCCCATCTACCAGTTTAAATGCTTTATCAGGTTATGTGAAGGACATGGTCACCTTATATCTCTAGTTTTCAGAGAGCAATAAACATTCAAAAGCACTTAAAAATACCATCTTGCATTGTAAGGAAGTGGCATAAAATTGACACTGCTGTGTCACTGTATCATTGATTATCAAATTTGGGTTGCCAGGTACTGGGAAATCCAATTGGGCATCAGACTTTGCTCACCTAAAGGAACCATTTCAAGACATCATCTGGACCACCAAAAAGTCTAATGCCCAGTTCCACTTTACTACTGAAGTGCAATAAAAATTTGATGATTTACTCAAGTATACATGGTGATAGACTGCCCATTTAAAAATCATGCTTAAAATGTTCTGTTGATCTTAGTGTGCAGTGGAGTGGCAATACCAGCAGTTTTATTGCAGGCATTCACCATTTCCTAGTCTTTCTTATGGGTAACAATGATATAAAGAATAAACAACAGAAAAGTATGCATTGAGGTTATACTAAAATCTTCTAGGTAATGAGAAGCTGATGGAAAAAAGTTTGTACTGACAATATGTGCAATAAACCTTTTTACAGACTGATTTCACATGACATCTTAGGCTTGCTGTAGGTAGTCACATCAATAAGCATACAAAGATAATAGTGACCACCAATGACGGGACTGGATAATTGTTTTATAGGAAATCTATAACATCCTTTTGCATTGACATACTGATAAGGATATGAATTGCCACGATCAATGAAGTCGTACACGTCTGAAGCATGATCAGGTTTGTATTAGCTCGGAAGAGACACGATTACATAGTCATCACCAGAATGGATGTGAAATTCACCTCTTCTTTCTTTGTAAAATTAAATAGCATGGCAGCTGTGATACTGTGGTTAAGCCATTTGCTAATAACAGCTAGAAGCACTGATGGTGTCAGGGTTCATCTCATCAGGTGGGAGTCTGGCCAGTATCACCGTGAACTTTGGCAGAGTTTTATCACCACTGTTTATATTTGTAATACACTCAGTTGTGTGCGTGTCATTTGATAAAGTTTTACACTTTAGATTAAGGTAAATATGAATTACACAGTCCCCAAAGTCTCTGAATCAACACTGTTTGTTACTGCAAAGACGTTACTAATGTAATTTTTTGCTTTAAATAAAATTAAACTTATAAATTATATTTAAAAAATTCCTTGTTGATTATATTTTCATAGGGGGCATGTTTATTATAAATCAGAACTTAACTAAAAAAGTAATGTGGCCTAAACCTAGAACAGCTAGAACCAGGCCCGGTTCTAACCAATTTAGTGCCCTAGGCAAGATTTTAAGTGGCGCCCCCTTGCATCGCAGTACAGTACTTGCACTGCTAGTGTACATATACTCACAAGAAACTAGCTTTGTTTTAGACATTGTTTTATTTAAATAAAACAATTGCACTTTCAAAGCCAGTCAGCTGGGTCTATTGGAGCAACAGAAGGTCCGCTTGATGCTGCTGCATCACTGCTGGTTTGTGCTGCTGAGGTGGAGGCAACAGAGGGAAGAGGAGTATGTGACACCAGTCTAATAATAAACACATGATTTAAAAAATACAATAAAATGAAATAATATAAATGAGAAACCTAGAGATAAATACATGATGTAGACCATAGTGTATAATATGCAATGTATTTTTTATGATACAAATTATATTAGTAATTCATATTAATTAAATTAATTAAATGTTATCATTACAATGACATTCTAATTAGCAGGAAGCAAAAGAATCAGTAAACTGCAGTATAATATTGCATGTGGGAATGCAAAGTTGTGCTCTAACATTAATGATGTGCACTTTAACACAGGTGTAAAGTTTAACATGATAAATACACGTTATAGACAATATGAGCTGTAACACAGTTAACAGCTGGCGTTACAACTATGGAATTATTATTATTATGATTATTAATGGTATTTTGATTGATTAAGGTGATTTCCCATCCTGCTTTGCGACGCCTCATGTTTTGTTCTGCACCGTGAGCTAAAAGTATGTGTGATCCCTTCAAGTACCCCCTGGTAGTGTTACAGTTTGAACTTGTGAACCACTATTAATGACATGTTCTGCCCTTTATTGCGCTATACGTTGCACCGTCATCAAAGTACCATAAAAGCAAAAAGTTACTTATGCGGCTCTGGCGCCCCCACGGCGCTCTCAGAATTCGCCCATACAGTCTATTGAACGGGCCGGCACTGGATAAAAGACAAACATGTATTAAAACAATTATTTGTTTAAAACCTAAAACACACACTTGACACTAGCGGGATGAGATGACTTAAGTTCCCTTTGTTTATATTCTGATACTGTATAGTAATAATAATAATAGTATAAATAATAGTTAATATATTATGTTATATGTAGTAGTAGCCTAGAAGGAGTAGTAGTAGTTTGTGAAAGATGTGATGAGAAGTAAGGTGGCACTTTTTAATCATAATCAAAACTCTTAACGTTCGAAAAAATCTGATGCCTTCAGTTTAAACGCAGGCAAAAATAGTGACTGTTTAAAATTAAAGTGACCGAAAGGTTAAATTTGTCTAAATCCCATTGACTAAATCCCCACATGCTACTGAGCTTCACTATATAAACAGCAAAAGGCACTAGTTGTGTTTTAGCGCCCTCTGCTGACCAATAAACTACTTGCAAAACAGCAAGTTGTGTCTTTTTTTAAATCCAGATACGTTGCATGTAACTGCGTCGAAATTCGAAATACATTGTTAATCTATACGAGTCAACACTATTCATGCTACTGGAGCGAAAAAAACTATACTGGGAACTGCAACGACATTTTACGTAACACGCGGTGAGAAAAAAAACAGGCTTAATTTTCACGGGAGTCGTAGTTTATGTCACCGCAACACTAAGTGTTGTGGGGGTGTAAAGAACTCCGGCTCCCATGATGCCACGGTTCCTAAAGCCACAAGCTGGGTTACGCCTACGCTAAATCCACTGTAATCCTTACTGTACACAACTGAATCCTCTGCGGGTATTTTTATTTTTTTTCCTGCGGCTACAAGTTTTCTCTGAATTCGCCAAAACAATGGACAACTCCGGGAAAGAGAAGGAAGCCATTCAGCTAATGGCCGACGCTGACAAAAGAGTCAAGTCCTCCGGCTCCTTTTTGGGAGGGATGTTTGGAGGGTAAGACAGCACTGCACCAAAGAACAGCTAGCAAGTGTCAGCAGCAAACTTGGCTCAAAGCCCATATCTAGCTTTAATATTCTCTACGGTCAGGTTATAATATTAACAGCGCAATATTGTGCCAGTTTATTCAACCAGGAAAGTGACACATGACATTAGTTGTGAAAACCCCTCTAAATCAGTTCGCTAAGTTAGCCTTTAACAATGTAAACAAAGCAGTAAAGCAAGAGTTTCTATTCATCACAGCCTCAGAGGGTTATAGTGTGCTGCCATGTTTTAGCTAGAATCTCTTCTATTATGTTAATAAGTTGTTTAAAAAAACAAACTAAATGGATGACTGAAGTTCACATTTAAGTAGCTCCTTGCTACAATATGGATTATATTTAAACAAAAATGCGTTTAAATGGAAAACATTGTCCTAAATGTATGTATAGAAAATGAATTCCTGCATAATTTATGTCTAAAGTAATCCCCAGAGCTGTCCTTCAAAAGTAGTTAAAAATAAACAAAAGGTGTGTTAGTCGCTAAAGGTAGTTTAAAGGCATAACCCTTCACATGAATAGATTCTCTTCCAGATCTGTGTGTAATTAAGTGGAGAGAAAACAGTACATGGTTTTCAAAGAGTTCTCAGGAAGAAGAAGAAAAAAAAAAAAACCCAGTCCAACTGTATTCACTCCCATTTACGCCGAGACCCCTAAATAAACTACAGTGCAACCAACTGCCTTCCAACATCGCCACACCAGGTCTCGGTTAATAAACGAGATCTGAAGCTTTGAGCATCTCACGGAGCACTGTTGAGTTCGTCATCTCAAAATGGGGAGCGAAACCGCATCGGCATGACCGCCCCGTCTGAACGAACAGATCAGGTAAGAGGAGCGTTAGCCAGAGAAGCAGACAAAGACCAGTGGAGGATTGCTCATTGATCAGGTGGGAGAATCTGTAGCAACAAATCTGGCCTTTATGGGAGAGAAGAAAGCTACAAGATGTCCTGTATTAAGCTTCCCACAAGTCATGTGGGATGTTCAGTAAACATGCAAAAGAAGGTGCTCTGTAAAATAAAACCTTTGGGCCTGTAATCCGAAACCGCTGCCTGCGGACAGGAAACAGACCACTGCACATCACCCTGAATACACCATCCCGTGACATACCACAGAGGCAGCATCATGCTGTGGGACTGCTGTCTTAAGCAGGGGCAGGGACTTTGGTCAGGGTTGTTGGGGAAAATTGATGAAGTTAAATGCACGGCAACCCTGTTAGAAAAAACCTGTTGGAGGTTGCGAAACACCAGAGGCTCAAGAATCTGTTACAAGATTTGAAAATTGCTGTTCAGCCATGTCATACTAAAAAACAAACAAACAACAAGGTGGTTCTACGATGTATTGTCCCAGAGGACTGAATGCAGATGCACGTCCTGGTTTTAAGATTATTTGTAAAAACAAAACAAAAAACATTAAAAGCCATGTATCATTTGCCTTCCACTTCACAGTTATGAAATTCCCAAAGAAATACTTTAAAGCTTGTGGTTCTAATGGGACAAAATACATAAAAAAGGTTGAGGGTGTATTTACACTCTAGCTTTCACCCATCGTAACTTTTTATACTCTCTTTGTAACCCGCTGATTGATTTGATGACCTGAGTGCTTTTACAACTACACAGACCTTCTCAGGGACCAGGTTGGGGTTTAGACTGTCTAAATTGTCAGACCTCTCCGCATATGAACAGTAACAATATTTATCACAAGTTTTCTTTTTTCTTCTTTATCTCCAAATAGAGGACATCACAAAGTGGAGGAGGCATGTGAGATGTACTGCAGAGCGGCCAACATGTTCAAGATGGCCAAGAACTGGAGCGGTAAATGGACGTCCAACCTAACAATTTTAGCATTCTTTTGAAAGGTGTAAGATCACTTTTTTTAAATGCTGTGATTATTAACGTGGCATTCGTCAAGTTCAAGACAGAAAGTTAAGAAACGACATCCCAAAGTCAGAGTATGAGCTGGGTTTTAGTGTGTCAGTTTGAACACTTATTCTTGATTATTTTATTTTTTTTAGCTGCTGGAAATGCTTTCTGCAAGGCTGCCCGTCTGCACATGCAGCTGCAGAACAAACACGACTGCGCCACCAGTTTCATTGATGCAGGAAATGCTTTCAAGAAGTCCGACCCCAATGGTAAGACGGCACACAGATGTAAATACATGTAAATGTGACGTTGGCATTGAGGAAACTCCGCTAACGTTTATTATTTGATCGGTTTTGACTCCCTGTGATGAACTCTTACACTCTTTGCACCCTATCAAGGTATAAAAACAGACATTTTCTTGCTATATCGTCTATTAGTTTGAATCATACTGGTGCTATAGTGTTGATAAATCCAGATTTTTAACCTAAAATAATCCAAGGTCGTCCTTAAAATTGCATGTATTATTCATTTTATTGTTAGTTTTGGCTTTTATTGTCAGTGTGGTCAAAACGAAACAAGTGGGTGAAAAATGCATCTTTTTTATCTTGGTAACTTTTGCACAAGATATATAATCAGAATATGTATGCAGCACTTTTCTGCAGCCTCTCACAGAAGGATTTCATTGTTCGATCACTCCTGGAGACGAGGTGATAATGGTCCGTCAGACTGTCAGAACATTTAAGAGCTGCTTTAGTCACTGTTTTCAGCTCAATGACCTTTAGAGGTCCGCTTGGATAATTTAGTAAATAAAGACCAACATTGATGTTATCTCTTACCTCTCTAAGAGGAGTTTGTAAACAGTGTTTTAATGCCACATTTATATGGAGGAATGAAAGATTCCTAATAATAATAGTATAATAAAAATGTACATAATTCAAAAGCAAAAGAAACCCAATTTCATTCATTTGAAACGGCATTCCACATATCATCCAGAAAAGCTGTAACCTGCTGTCTAATTGTTCCCTCCTCTTTCCTTTATGCTGCTAAGAGGCAATCAAGTGTTTAAATGCTGCCATCGATATATACACAGACATGGTAAGATGCACTTAGAATGGGATCATTGGTGTTCTGCTTCATATCTGTTTGTTTATCAGCTGTATGGTTAAAGATGTATAGACATAACATTTTTTCACTCAGTTTAGCTATTTTCTGTGGCACAAATCTGGATCTGATCGCTTTGAATTTTAATTTCACAATGTTAAAAATGCAGAAAAGTTTTAAGTGCAAAGTCACAGGCTACTGCTACCTGATGGTGACCTGCATTAAGCATGGAACACAACACTGTCATGGCGTCTGGCGATAGAGCCAGTCAGTAATGATTTTTGCTCGCCTTCTCCTCTTCCTCCTCCAGGGAAGATTTACCATCGCTGCCAAACATCACATCAGTATCGCAGAAATCTATGAGTCTGAGCTGGTGGATATCGAAAAGGTAACACAGTCAGAGGTTGTGTAGCGGAAAAGAAATGCAGCCCGTTTTAGTGCATCAGCTGTAAATTCTTGTATTATCAGCAAATTTGTAACATATGTGTTTTTGTTTTGTTTTTTTCTGGAAAGGCTATAGCTCATTATGAACAAGCAGCAGACTACTACAAAGGAGAGGAGTCAAACAGGTACTGTATCCTTTAGTCAGGATCAAAAACAGCAGATATTCATGATTTCTTTGATTTATTTTTCAGAACTGAATAAGTAGGAAGAACAAATATTTAGAAAAAGTAGATATTTGTATTTCATGACTATCCCTATCTATTTCCCTAAAAGTGGTATCAATCTGTTCATTCCATCCATCCATTCATCCATCCATGCTCTGGTTGACAGACCGTTCTTATCTCATTTTGATCTGGAACAGCAATTAACAAACAAGTGGCGCAAATCAGGTTCCTGCAACTCTAACATCGTGTCTTTTTGCTGCTGTATGTTGAACAAGGCGGCCCAGACTTTCTGAACCCAGTGCAGCAGTTTTTCATTTAATTAATATCACGTGCCTTTAGTAAATCTTCCTTCCCTTCAGCTCTTGGTAATATGTTAGCCAAGCAGCCGACTTAAAACGACTAATTTTACAGTGTTACGTTTATGGGCTGTGTCACTATATAGAATGTATCATGTATTGCTGATGCCTCTCGCTTTAGTTCTGCAAACAAATGTCTGCTGAAAGTGGGAGCTTACTGTGCTCAGCTGGAACAATACCAGAAGGCCATCGAGATCTATGAGCAGGTGTGTACTTTTGTATTATTCTCTTGTTTTCAACAACCTCTTTGTTTCTGCTCAAGTTGACCTGATCTGAATGTTCTCAAGGTTGGAGCTAACACGATGGACAACCCGCTGCTCAAATACAGCGCCAAGGAGTATTTTTTCAAAGCATCCCTGTGTCACTTCATTGTCGATGAGCTCAACGCCAAGGTTTGTCCATGCCTCTAAGGTTCACTGATGACATGGGATTGTGCTGCTGAGGCCGAAATTATTTTTTTTAATAACATATTCTGCCTGAACAGATTGCTGTTGAAAAATATGAGGAGATGTTCCCTGCTTTCTCAGACTCCAGAGAATGCAAGTTGTTGAAGGTAACCTAACCTCTGAAAGACCCTACACAATCTGGTTAATCTGTTTGTAACCTCCTTTCGGTGTTTGTTTAAAAACAGAAACTTCTCGAGGCTCATGAGGAACAGAACAGCGAGGCCTTCACAGAAGCAGTAAGTCTTCACATTCCCTGTTTTAACCTGTTTTTATTTACACAGTGAGTTGCAAAAGTATTCCTTGAATTTTCCTTTTTTGCCATTTGTCACGTTAAAATCACAACCTCCGGTGTGAGCTTTGCACGTTTAGAGACATTTCTGCCGTTCATCTTTGCAAAACGACAACTGCAAGCATCAGCCTTCAAGTCTCGACACAGACTTTCAGTAGATTTAGATTTGAACTCCGACTGGGCCTTTCTAACACACGAATAAGCTCAAGCAACTGCCTGTTAGGGTTGGGACCCAGCTGGAAGGTGAACATAGATCCTAGTCTCCGTCTAAGTAGGGGATCAGACTAAAGGGGGCTCAATACAAATGCATGCCACACTTTTCAGATTTTTATTTGTAAAACACTTTATTACATTGTGGTCGTAACGCGACGTGTGAAAAATATCAAGGGGTGGGAATACTTTTAGAAGGCGTGGCTTATCGTGTGCCTCATGTTCCCTCTGTTTGCAGGTAAAGGAGTTTGACTCGATCTCCCGTCTGGACCAGTGGCACACCACCCTCCTATTGCGCATTAAAAAGACCATCCAGGGTGAAGAAGGGGATCTGAAATGAAAGAAGCCTCAGGGTAGGGATGCAGCATTGAGGGGACAGTTTCATCACGCATGCTTTCACACACACACACACACTGCAGTGCACTCTTCACGCTCCCCTCACTGTTATCATTCCAAGAGGGGAGTGTCTGCCGTCATTTTTTTTGTTTTTTGTTTGACTTTTCCACTGTTCACAGTTGTAAGAGGCACTACACTTTGTTTTTGCTACAAGCTTATCCACATCCAGTCAGAATGTAAATCCTCTCGCCCTCACCTCTTATTAGAGGATTGCTGCATACCTTTTTCAGCCGAAATCCTCCCTGAAGGGGTCTTAGAATCTAATGCTAGCACTAACAGGAGGCTCTGCATGTTTTCTACCGTTTATTTCTGAGTCAGACGAAGCATTTTGTATTTAAATACATTTCAGTGTGTGAACCTGTTTCATTTATGCAACGGGCCAGTTTGCGATCATTTTCAAGAATCCTTTTATGTAGTCTTAAACTAGCTAATCGAATTCATGCTCTCTGTACTGAATAATCCATCAACACCGTTTCCATTTTTCCCCACCAAATGGAGTGACTTCTCTTTAAACTTGGCAACAATATGCTCAAGTTTTGACTGTTATATATTTATATCTGAACAAATAAAATCATGACTTTATTACTTCTATTAAAACTCTAGGATGTGTTTGCTGTGACTTCATTTGCACCTGTAAGATCTAGTTTGAATGTAAAAAAAACCATTCCTTACTTTGAAATAAAGAGCACCGACACAAGGCCCCCTCCCCCTTGTTCTTATGGGTCATGTATGTTACAAGTCACTTGAATGTGTTTTTTGATGTAGTGCACCTTCTAAACAGCCAGATGCTTTTAGCCTGTCATTGTGTTGTGTACATTCACTAGTGTTAGCAAGACCAAAGTTTTTACAAAAGAAGGAATCAGAAACTCTGTATTTACCTTCTTCCATGTGGAACAATAGACTGTGGATATGAGATGTATGCATGTTTAAATTAAGAATAATAAAGATAAGTTCAATACTGTAGGGTCTGTGAGCGTAAATCAATCGTTTGGGGTTTTTCCTTTTCTTTTTTTTTCATTCCAAACATGCATTTTGGTTGCGCTTTATCCCCATGAATGCTGGATTAATTTGGAGCTTTTAATGATGCATTTGAGCTGTTGTTTCAGAGTGACATTGTTATACAACATTGAATTTAAAAAAAGGTTTGGGTGAACAGGTTTGAATTTATTTTTGAGTTTCTTTCAACAAGGATTTGAGAAAAAAAAAAAAAATACATATATGCATTTCTGACTATGTATCTTCATAGTTCCTTATGCTTTACTACAAAGACAAATACCTCATATGCATTAGTTTAGGTACATCAAAGTAAGAAGGGATGAAATGGCAACACATGGGAACCAAACAGAGGTAAAACTTGGTGAAGGGAGGAATTAACCAGGACTACAAAGGAACGCATCACCTGTTACCCGACATCTATTACACACTCTGATACCCACTAATAATTCATTTGACTAATGTACAGCTGTTATAAATACAATATTAATTTTAAATGATATAAGGACCCTTGTTCTACACTGAACTTTGATCTTTGGTGCTTTCTGCTTCATCTGCTGTCTTGTTCTGTCCATCACTCGGGACCTCTTTCTGTTCCTTTCCACAAACCACCTCCCCAATAATCACAGTCTCTATGTCCGGAAGCAATGCACCAATCTCTGAGTTGGACTTCTGTTCTGAAGGTGGAGCTAAAACGGCCTGTGTCGCCGCCGCTTCCAGCAGAGACGCCGCAGAGACAGCTGAGATGTCCGACGCCAACAAGGTGTCAGAAACGGGGACAGAGAACGTGGGGACAGACAGAGAGCTGGAAGGAGCTTCAGAGGACAGAGCCTGAGCTACTGATACCGGTATAGAGAAGGGGACAGTGATGGCTGACCCATCTAATGAAATGGTGCTTGTGCCGCTGGTAGCCACGATGGGCTGGATCTGCGTCCCGGGTGGAACCTCAGTGTGGATGACTGCGATGGTGCCGCTGTGGCTGACCACAGCGATGGCTCCGTGACTGGCCCAGTCGGCAGGGAGGGTGATCGGCTCAGTCGTAACCACCCGGGTTTCCGTGCTGGTTTCGGCCGCGTCGTTAGCAGAACTTGGAGCCACAGTTGCGGCTGAAGACGAACTTTTGTTAGCTGTGCTCCTTTTCTCCTCTGCCCCTCCCTTTTCTTTTGTAGGAGACTTGGGCTTCCTCTCCTCCAGGTTCCCCTCCAGCACAACCAGGTAGGTCTTCCAGGGAACATCCGAGCCATGGATCTGTTTCCGCAACCCGAATAAAAGAATCAGCGTTCCTCTCCTTAAACGTCTTTCTGCTGTTGTGTGAGAGAGGCCCTACTCACCATGGTGTGCCTGCGCAGGGTGGATTTGTCGGTGAAAGTGCGCTTACAGAGTCCACACATGTAGG
Organism: Valencia hispanica; assembly: GCA_963556495.2. NCBI lineage: Eukaryota > Metazoa > Chordata > Actinopteri > Cyprinodontiformes > Valenciidae > Valencia > Valencia hispanica. The sequence continues at coordinate 19,855,137 of OY747719.1, read as the reverse complement.
GCTTCTCCCCTGTATGGATCCGCTGGTGCCTCTGGAGCGCGTTGAGCTGAGTGAAGTGTTTATCACACACTTTACAGCTGTACGGTCGCTCCCCTAAGCAGCAAAATTCAATTTAGACGATTAATCAGAGTCAACAAAAGCAACTGTTTATACTCACGTATGTGTGAATAGCTATACCTGTATGAATTTTTAAATGCTGGTTGAGAGAGTTCCTCTGGGCGAAGCCTCTATCACAGTGTTCACACTTGTATGGCTTAAAGCCGGTGTGGATGTTCATATGGTGCCCCAGGTACTCTTTGGACGCAAAGCTTTTACCACAGGACTCACACATGAAAGGTTTTTCTCCTAAACCAACAGAGGATTTGTTAAGTCTGTGTTTTTTTTTAGTTCAAACCCGTGTCTGAAGAGTTGTCAAAGCTGGGGGGGAAAAAATGCTTTTCTCTACCTGTGTGTGACCTCTTATGGTAGGCCAACATGTGCTTCTGAGAGAACCGGGCATCGCACTGGTCACATGCAAACGGCTTCTCTCCTGTGTGAGTCCTACACACACAAAAAAAAAACACGTTTAACACTAGCAATCCAATCCCCCTAGTCAAAACCTTGGAGAAAGATTTAAGCTGCAAGTCAAGTATTATTTACCTCCTTCCACAGATCATTCTGAGTCAGATTTAGGTCTGGACTTTGACTGGGCCATTCTAACATGTGAATATGCTCTGATCTCTGTGTTTAGGGTTGTCGCTTTGCTAGAAGGCGAACCCCCATCCCAGACTCCCAGTCTCTTCAAGCCTTTACAGATTCCCTCCCTGTGTAGAGCACCTTTCATCTTTCCCCTCAACCCTGACCAGTCTCCCAGTCTCTGCTGAAGAAAAGCATCCACCACAGCATGATACCGCCACTACCCTGTTTTGCAATCTGGATATCAAACCATTGCTAGGATTGAGATGCTAGTATTTCTCCCGCTTCTTTAATCCGTGTGCCGTCTCTCCTACATGACTTGTAACAAACTTTTATAATCACACTTTTCACAGCTTTCTTCTTGTCATCTTTCCATTAAGGCCAGATTTCGCAAGGGCAAAACTAATACTAACCTGAGCAGCCGATATGTGCAGCTCCCCCAGAGTAACCGTGGGCCTTCTGGCTGCTTCCTTAAATAACGTTCTTCCTCCCTAACCTGTCAGTTTAAGTAAATGGCCATGTCTTGGTAGAAATTACACAGCACTTTTCATGAGTATGCGCTACGTTGTGTCGGATCTATCTCACAAAATCCCAACAGAATACAAAAAAGTTGGGGCGACGAGTCAAAAATGTGGAAATGGGCACAAAAATCTGCAAAGTAACATGAAATTACTAAGCAAATATGTACAGAAACTGCATCTTAAAAAAGGAGCTATATGCAATTTTCTGAAACTTAAACTCGCGACTGACCCCATGTGGCAAAGAACGGAACTGCTCTTCCTTTCTGCTCGCTCTCGCAGCGCGCGCTCATGCGCCGGTCGCTCTCAATCTTCTATCTTTTTCGGGCACTTGTCAGGGGTTTAACTTTCTTAGTCTTAGGTGGAGTTACTGTTGGTGTCAAAGTTGTCCTGGGTCTCTTCTGTGTATTCGCACAATCCATTGAACTGCTTGCGAGTGCTGACTAGCGGTGGTGGCAGTGATCTGAAACATTTAACATGAACGCGCTTGACGTCACATCCGCAGACAGCGCGGGAAAATCCGGCCCCACAGAAAATAGAAAAAATTGGATACAGGCTAATAGGTGCACCCACTGTGAGCTGACAAGGTGTTAATATGCTCATCGGGAGATGTTTGAGTCATAAATGGTCAAATAAAAAGGCTATTGTTACATTTATTCTGGGGAAAAAGTTGCATATAGCCGCTTTAAGGCTGAAATCCCCCATGAGAGCTGGAAAAAGTTCAAACCAAGCTACCTATGATGCATCTTGAGAGCGGAGTTCTGGGTAAACCTGGCCCCACACCTGGTGCATTCGTACGGCTTCAAGCCCCTGTGCGTCCTCTCGTGCAGCAACAAGGCTGCTTTGGAGCTGAGGGACTTCCCACATTCGGAGCACACGTGCCTCATGTTCCGTTCGTGTACCTGAGACACAGCGGGGATGTCGAGATTTTCACACAGAAAACCTCTCGACTTTGAAACAAACAAAACATAGCGGGCAGTGCAGGGTTTCGTAACTCCTCACCTGTCTTTTGTGGCGGACCACATCCTTCTTCCGTTTGAAGGTCTTGGAGCAGCAATCGCAGGCGAAGAGCCGCTCGTTGCTGTGCACGTGCTTCTCGTGGATCTTCAGATTGCTGCTGTTGGCAAAGGTCTGCATGCAAGTCTCACAGCGGTGGATGACGTGTGCTTTCACTCCGTGGTACGTGCTGGGCGACAGAATGACTTAGCTCATGCCCTGCACCATAGGGAACTTCAATAAAACACAGGAGAACTATCAAGTTACCTGATGTGCTTCAAGTAGCTCTTCTCATAATGAAACGTCCGCTGGCACTTGTTACAGCTGAACTGGGCTTTGGATGGCCTTTTAACATCCTCGCCAAACTGTCCTTCCTCATCCTCGTCCTCGCCCATATATAGCGAGTCTTGAGAATCATTACTAGGTGCATCTTCCTCAAAGTCCCAGTCATGCACCTCATCAGAACCTCCGTCCTGGACATTCTCCTGCTCCTCTGGCTCTTGGATTATGTCATCTTCATTCTCCGGTTCAGATTCTTCTTTAGCTTTGTCCTCAGACTCATTCGCCTGGTTTTTACTCTTAGGATCCTCTTTCGAAGAGTAACGCACGCGTCTCGGGAGCACTTTACGGCCCGCCAGCTTCAGTTTCAGCTTTCTTCCTTGGTTTGTTGTTTTCCTTTGAAAGGTTTTTGTCGTACACCTTTTTTTACCGTCTTGTTTCTCAGGGCTCTGGGGGGTGAGCTGCCGCTTAAGAAGTTGCTTCTTCGCTTCGACCTTTTCACCACTGCACGGTCCACCTCCATCTTTGACTTTGGAGCCACAGGTTTTCCTTTTGGGCCTTTCCAAAACTCCAGCACTCAAGGCGTCGCCACAAACCACCGACAGACCCTTGCAATCCAACAATCGCGCCACTTCTTGAACGTCGCCAATCTTGTTCTTGGCGACCTCTATTTTACCAGTGTAGATGAATTCCAGGTACTTCGAGAAGTCGCTCGAGGGCATGTTTGTGAGCGGTAACTTAGGTTGGTTTGTGTCCTGAGAGAGCAGCATCTTCTGGAAGTATCCACTGGACGCAGCCAGAATCAGCTGGTGGGCCTGAAACTCCTCTACCTCTCCCTGGTAGTTCACTTGTACTGTTACGTCGCACAGTTGCCCCTGCGTCCTCATTTGATGCAGGGAAGCCAGAAGGTTTTCATGGTGAGACTTTGAGGTGAGCTGAATCACCTTGATCCCCATTTATCCCTGCTGGTGCTGAGAAAACAAATAGGTGACATGTTACTATAAATATGTCGTATCAGATCTACAGATATATACTTAAGGCAGAGACCTGTTTGTTGGGGTTCTGCAGCAAGGATTTTCTCGTCACCCTTTTATCTTAAATTTTCCCCAGTTTGAACGTAAAAAAAAAATACTGAAGCCAAACTTGCCAGAGATTTAAATGTTTAACCACACTGTTGAAAACTCCCTTATTTTATTTCAATGAATCGGAGTAAAATAGTAAGCAATAATTTATTTGTACTCCTTTTGACGTCTTTCTTAGAACATTAGCCTTTTTTTCTTCTACTCATTCGATAAACCGCATTATACTGATCCAGAGCACCAGCAGGCATTAAAGAACCAAGAAAATCACAAAGACCAAGGAACACACCAAAGTTACACCATAATGGCTAAACATAGTGGGGGCAGCATCATGCTGAGGGGATGCTTTGCTTTAGCAAGGACAGGAAAGATGGCTAAATGGGAAGATGGGTGAAGGTAAATACAGGGCATGGGTGAAGTCCCTCATCAGCATGTCATGCAGCTCTGCGGAAGCCTGCTAAGGAGCCGTTCATTGGATTCAGGAGTGTTGGAGAAGGGGGCACCACTGATCGAACACATAGGAGGTAAACAGAATACTTTACAAGTTTGTGGTTGTAATATAGCAAGATTTGAGAAAGAAAATTAAAGGTATGAATACTTTGTAAGTAAGTGTAACTTTCTTGTTGTGTCTGGATCTTTTCCTATGTAGTTACAAATAGTTTTCAAATTACCTAACACCTAATTTCATTAGTCCTCAACTTTCCCACTTTCTAAATTTTGACGCACACGTTGCATATTATACTGTAAGAGACAGACGAGTAAAAAAGAAGGAAAAAAAGCAGATAAGAGAAACGTCAGGATTCCTCGAAGGATGACATGTTTTTAGTCATGGTTTAATACTTATTGCACATCTCTTAATGCACAACTTAAGCCCGGTTAGGCAACAGTCGCACCTTAAAGTGTATTTCGGTTAAGTTAAATACTTAATGAACGACCCAAGCTGACATATCGCTTCTTTTGCAATAATGCTTCATCTTCACGCGAGGAAACATTCATTTCCCCCCACGATCCATCGCTCTTGAGTTGACACCACGGGCTGTTTGCTGCACAAGTTGAATGCTAACCACTACTAGCATCTCGGACAGCGGCTAGGTGACACAGGAAAGCCGACTATCAGCGCTGAATGAACCTAAGTGCGGGCTATTACGCAAACTCGACTCCACGGTGTGCCGCGCGCGGCAGTGACCGTGTGGCAGCCAGCTAAGCGTTCAACACGAGTTTCAGTTTTCTTACCGTAAGCTCGGTAAAATGGAAGGCCTTCACTTCCACAACGGAAGGTACTTCCTGCTGAGGTCCTGCACAAAGACCGCACCAGGGCTTTTTCACAGCAGTGACATCCGGTGACACAGAGTGCCGGTATTGGATTACACCGTCGTTTACGATGTCGTTTAATCTGTGAAACATCTAACTATTAACAGCTTACTTTGTTAGATTGTTGTTGTTTTTTTAAGCTATCGATAATGATGGTGCTACGTTTCCGAAATAAAAGTGAATGTATCGGCGCGCTCTAGTTGTTTAGCGATATATCCAGCGTTACTGCGTAACATCTTCGTAACATTTTGTTTCTTTCATGTTTTTGTTGCATTTGTTTAAGTATTAATGACAGTTAAGCGTGCTGAACGGTGAACAGGAGAGAAACGTTGAAATAAATTATGAATAAAGTCATTACCGTAACGTTTAATACAAATAACAGGAAAATTAGTACGTTTCCCACGCAATGATCCGTAGTGTCCACACGGTGGCGGCATAGCGCAGAGAGACTGGAGACACCAGCCATAGACGATCCATGTGAACGATAAAGCTGCGGTTTATTTTTGCATCTGAACATTAATCTTTTAAACTCTGAAACAATAAAATCACGTTATTCAGCATTATGTTTTTTTTGTCACTAAGTTACATATTTATATCAAAAATATAATGTATGAGTAGTCTTTTCCAGTAGGGGCTCTTTCAGCAACCTGTTAAAAGGGTGTCCTCATAGGGGCGCTTAGACATAAGTCTCCCAAATGTTATCCTGTCCTCACATATGGGCTGCATGGTGGAACCTATGGTATCCTTGTTGCCTTGCAGCAAGAAGGTCCTAGGTTCGAATTGCAGCTTCTCTGTTCCCCTTGTTCTACCCCGGTGCTCCTGCTTCCTCCCACTGTACAAAAACACAAGGTTCATTGATTTCTCTTCATTGCTCCCAGCTATGAGTGTGCATTGCATGGTTGTTTGTCCTGTATGTTTCTGTGTTTCCTATGTCCTTACCATATATTATTACAGGATACCACAAGGGACAACAACACTATAATCTTTTTTCTTTTTGCACATCCTTTTTTCATGTTTCCAATACTTCCCTGCGTCATTCCACTTAATTACCCACAGCTTAATTCATGGACTATTGGGTCTGTTTAACTTTATCAATCAGTGAATCTGAAAGTTTGATCCCATCTAAAGCTTAAGATATCCTGATCCACTGGTGTTTGGACTTGGTTTTTGTATGTGTGCATTTTAAACATTTCTGGGTTGTTTATTATTGTTGTTAAGGTCTTGCCATATTTAGTTCATTTGTTTGTGTTGCGTTGCTTGCTTATTACTTTTCTTCTGTTCTTTTTTGTATTGTGGGTTGGACTCTTCTGTTAGCATTAGTCGTTTTCCCTTTTGAGTTTGTGTTTCCTTGTGTTTGGCTCAACTCCCTTTGTACTCTCTCTATGTGTTAATTAGTCTGGTTCCCTCAGTGTTTCTGCTCTGTATTCTCCCCCATGTGCTCTGCATCCCTCTGATTAACTCACCTGGTTACAATGCTACCATCCACTCCTCCTCAGCATCTAGCTCCCTGACATTTATTGTTCTCTGCTGGTATCTTTTATTGCACTGATCTATGGCCTTCTCTCCTCGTTCATTCCATGAACTTTTCGTTTTGTTCTCATTAAATCCTTTAAACTCACCATGTTGCTCCTGAGTTCCTGTCTGCATTTTGGTCCTCCTTAAACTTAAAATCCTTTGAAATCAGATGTATTTGATTAATTTCTTCTCATCATCTTGGTAGACGCAGTTTTATTTCTGCAATCTTTAAAGTTTTGACAATAAATCAGACTAAACGTTTTCTATTTTGGCTAGCCAAATGCCACAATGATGAGACCAAAAAAAAAAAACAGTACTTCAAATTTGGAAGTTTAGGTAAACTCAATATACTTAACAATTAGGGAAAGACCAGATGATCATGTCATGGCTTCTGATTTCCGAACATTTTGAGTTAAATAGTGGCACAATTGTGGATGTATACCTCAAATTCACTACTTTCTTGTTTGAAATCATATACGAAGCTAAATAAATCAGACAAAATATGATGATGAAGAGATCTGTGGACCTCCACAATTCTGGTTCCTCCTTGGGTACCATTTTCAGATGAATGTGCAGTGTCCGTCTGTTCAAACAATTATACGCTAGTGTTAAATTAGTATAAACCAGCCAGGAAGAAACAGGCTCTGTCTTTCACGGATGAACTTGTTTTGATCTGAAATAAGCAAATTAATAATGGAACAGAAGGAATAAACATTGTAAAAAATACTGACTGAAGCTGGTAAGAGAGTGTCATTATCCACTGTGAAACGAGTTCTTTACCAACATGGACTGAAAGGCCACTCAGGTTTGAAGAATCCATTTATCTAAAAAAGACAGAATTCAGTTTGCAAATGCAGTCAGCAAAAAATACCATAATGTCCTATGGTCTGATTGAACTAAGTTTTAAGTGTCTGGTCATAATGGCCATTTTTACATCTGGAGGAAAAAAAGGGGAAGCCTGAAAACAATATTCTAGCTGTGAAGCACGGGAGTGGCAACATTATGTTGTGTGGGTGTTCGGATCTTTTCTGTCATACCGCCGTTTATTACGTGACTTATGTTGCGTTCACACCGCCCCAAACGTCGCCGTCAGTTGCGGCAAGATTACATGTAAAGTCTACGGTTGAGTCCGTCAGAGGTCCGTCAGAGTCTCTGCGCTGCGTTGGATCCGTCAACTTTTCAAGCGTTACCTGCGTTTCAAGCGGCAACGTAGCAAACGCAAGCAACGCAGAAGTTCAGCTAGCTGAACTTTTGACACAGGGCGCCAACTAATCAGAGCGTCTCACTGAAGCAACGTCACCACATGTATCTTCTTCGCGCTCTTTTTTGCTCAACGTACATGCGTAAAACTAGATGCGTTGGGAGCGTTGCCTGACGCAGACAAAGTGTGCGGTTTGAACGCACCATTAAGTACAACAAAGTCATTGCCTCAAAGGGGCTGTCACGAAGCTAAAAGTTGTGTGTAAAGTAGGCAGAACACAAACTTGACCTAGTTACACCAGTTCTGTCTAGAAGAATGGGCCCAAAATCTGATACTTTAGTTAGATGTTTGTTGAGGAATACCCAAAATGTTTGATCCATTTCTTTCAGTTCAATAGGCAATTCTACCAAATATTACAGAAAGGTTTGGCAACTTTGTATCTGAAGAAAGGTGGGAAAAAAATCTAATTATTTTTGAGTTTTGGCAAACACAAATATTTTTTTGTCATCCCTATTGACCCAAAAAGGGGAAAGGTTTAGTATGATTAATGTCAGTCATAAAAAAAGACTGTATGGATGCTAGCTAAAAACAATGAATTTCTCAGCATTTGATGCATTTAAATTGTAGAAACATTACCACTAGTTCACTATGAGAGGTTTTATTGTAGGCAGCTGATTTAATAAGGTACAAACCTTTAGAGGACCAGTTAACTAGCTCCTGCAGTCATGACTCTTACATGCATGAAAGTTATATTGAAAGTTGAGATTTAGATTGGGGTGGAATGTCTGATTTTCCATGTCAAAATGCTGGCTTCAGTGGGTATTCCAGTTGATCTTTATAACTTGTACAAGTACAAATGGAAAACACATTCTCTTAATGATTAAAAACTATATATAGATTGAGACTAAAAGTACTGTAGTTATAGTGTTGTCAACTGACTGGGAGTACCACAGAACTGCAAACCAAAATTGGGCAACATGTATTCAGACCAAGATATTTCATCTGCAGAGTTGCAAAATGCTGTCATTCCAAAGGTGTATGGAAAGCTACTTTGGAAGTCTCTGGGGAACTGTTTGAGCTGCCAAGTGTGTTTTTTCCTAAGGATATCCGTATACCTTACATTTGTCCTAATGAATTCTGCAAACTCTCAATCTGCTCTGTTCCGGTGAGTCATACTTCTCCCTAGACCAAATATGTGCAGACTTCAGCTCTGACCTGGAACACTATGTGCAACCGTCTTTTATTAGAATACTCCAATGCCACACCTATTTCTTACAGATGACACTTTACTTACTAGCTGGTCACTAGAGATCATCATATCCTGCACACTAACTCCAGATACAAATGTATGACTGTGAGAATTATGGAGTGTTGTTAAATGTGAATGTGGTGTAGAGTACTAGCATGAGTCTAGCTTTTCATTTATTGAAAGGGCTTTCATAAATCATTGAAAAACGAAACACTAAACAACGACTGGAACTGAATGAGGGATGTTAAACTTTGGTTTTCTTACCTTACACCAAAGGTTTTATACTGGTTTCTGGAAATGTCAGAGGAGAAAATTAAAGGCATCTTGGTTCAGGATTTGTGGTTTGCAATGTTGTCACAGGATGCATTGTCAGAATGAAAACAGCAGACAGGAAGCGGCTCTATTCATCGCAGACTGACGTGTAATCGAGGGGATAATCATAGTGCCTGATCGTTGAAAGAATAAAAGGTCAAACAGTCATTTCAGGAACTTGTCCTTCTAATTTACTTTCAGCAGTGGTATTAGTTTACTTTTTTCCTCGCTTAAGGGCATGACATGTCACTCAAAGGTGCACAGGATGTTGGATTTTGAAAGTGAAGGCTTTCACATGTTTCCTGATATGTGAAACCAGCCAGGTGTATGATCGGGCCAATAAAATTCCCTGATATTTATCGTCAGGTCGTCAGTGACAAAGATGAAGTGTAAAGCTTGCTGCAAGGTAAAGGCAAAACATTCACACATCTTTTGCTTGTGTTTGCTGTGCTGGAATCCTCCAAACTACTGAAAATATCATTGTTGACATTCCACGTTGCACAAACAGCAGAACAAAATCTGCAATGTGTAATTGAAAAGAACAATATTATTTAATGTAAGCTTACTGAGAGGAAATGTCCTCTCAGTAAGCTTAAAAGTAGAGAGAGAACGAGAGAGAGTGGGAAAATATTGCAATACGTTTCTGGTTATGACTGAGTCTGGGCTTACATTTGTGTGGAGGCTGTAAAAAATTGCAGTGAGGGTAAGTTGGTCAGTCAGTGTCCTTACAGGACCTCTCTGCAGCTTCTGAAGTGGACTGCCTCATAATCGCAGCAAACAAACTCAACCAATCTGTTGTGAATCAGCGCTATAAAAATAAACTGAATCGAACCAGTAATGGTAAACACCAGAATATTTTATGGAAGTTTGGACAGTGGAGGTCCAAGAATAACCTCAGTATTCTTTTTGTGCTTGCCCAGATCACCGCACAGTTGTTGCCAGACCATCACACAGCAGTCCAACGCAGCATTCTGTGGTATCGTTGTCTTCCCCTTTACTCAGTGAACTCTGTTAGCAGAAAACACATCTAATGCATTCTGACTTGCGTTTCAACAGACATCAATATTTTTTGTTGTTGTCAATGAAGTGGTCCAGCTATCGGTTGGACTTTATTGATTTTTATCCAAAACAAGAAAGTGATTTTAGTTGTTTCAGAAAAATATATCTTCACCTATATTTATTTAAGGAAGAAGAAAAATGATTCAAATATTACACTTGTTTATCCAGTCCGGTCGAGGCTAAGTTTATTTGGCCAGATTGCACAGATCATACCGGGCATGTCTATAAAAGTCTGTCCTAAACCTTTCCAACTTAACACCCATAAACTTTCCTCTATTCTTTTTTTTAAAGCTGGCTTGATGCCCCGCCACAGTAGACTAGTCCAAAGTATTGGCTGAATCCACGAAACCTCACGATAACATAAGAAACCAGTGATTCACAAAAATTGCAAAAGTCTCCATATCCGTGCATGGAATTCTGGTATGGCATGCAATGCCTGTTTCATGTTTTCAACTGAAAGCTAAATACAAATAAGGACAGTAAAGATCACATGGTAAAAAATGGGAAAATACGTTTTTTTTTATAAGCAACCAAACCAAAAAGCTGAACCTGTCCATCAATATGACCTAAGGGCAGTTTAAGCATAAGGACTGATGCATTGCGCATTAAATTAAAGACACAAAATGAGACCAGGTTAAATCATTTTCTATCTATGTGTCACCAAAGAACATTTTGACAGTATAGATTTCTTAAATCAGGATTTTTATGTAGTGAGCATATGTTTTCATGTCGACAACAGAATTGAGCAAAAGTATAGCATACTTGTTTTTTTAGGAATGCATAATGATTGTGACGTAGTGATAAGATACAAAGCAAAGGCAGTAATAGCAAGAGTTTCTGGGTGCAAGAAGAGCAGCTAAACTTCAAAGTCCTTAGCATCAGAGAAATACATTATTCAGCCTCAGTTTGTTCTTTCCACCAAACTACTGTATATTTTTTATATTCTTTCTATACAGACCCTTTCCAAAAAATTTGAATATCATGGAAAAGTTTATTTATTTACATAATTCCAATCAAAACATTAAACTTCCATAGATTATAGATTCAGGGCCCACAATTTAAATGCTTTCAAGAATTTAGTTGTTTATTTGTACATAGTTTGGGCTTCCAGCTCATAAAACCCACAAAAACAGGAATTCAGAAAATTAGAATACTATGAAAAAATCACAATTTGCTTCTCAATTTTTGCAGAAAAAAATGAAAGAAATTAGGATCACATCAAATCAATCAAAGTATGGTACTTTCAAAACAATATGTCAATCTTCAATAGGTAATCCCATTGCCTTAATCACTGCCTCGATGAGCCGTGACATTGAGGCAGTCAGCCTGTGGCATTGCCTGGGTGTTATATAAGCACAGATTTCCTTGATGCTGGCTGTCAGCTCTTCTTTGTTTTGGGGTCTGGTGCCCCTCATTTCCCTCTTGATAATACCCCATAGATTCTCAATGGGGTTTAGGTCCGGTGAGTTAGCTGGCCAGTCAAGCACTGTGATGGCATGGGCATCAAACCAGGTTTTGGTGCTTCTGGCAGTATGGGCAGGGGCCAGGTCCTGCTGGAAGATGAAATCTGCATCTCCATACAGATCCTCAGCAGAAGGAATCATGAAGTCCTCTAAAACATTCTGGTAGACTGATGCGAGGACCTTGGATTTAAGAAAGGAGAGTTTACCAACACCTGCACCAGACTTTGCACACCAAATCATGACTGACTGTGGATATTTCACACTGGACCTATAGGAGCTTGGGTTCTGTTCCTGACCTGTCTTCCTCCAAATCCTTGGACCTTAACCTTAAGAATGAAAGGCACACTTTACTTTCATCGGAAAAGAGGACCTTGGACCACTGGCCAACAGTCCAGTCCTTCTTCTCCTTGGCCCAGTTGAGACGCTTCCTACGTTGGCTCAGAAGTGGTTTGACCCGAGGAACCTGACAGTTGTAGCCCATCTCCTGGATGCGTCTGAATGTGGTGAATCTTCTCTGTTCGATAATCCGCTGAAGTCCATGGTCAGCACTTTCTTCTAGTGGATCTTCTCCTGCCACATTTTGCCCTTCCACTAGACTTTTTATTGATATGCTTGGACACAGCATTCTGTGAACAGCAAGCCTCCTTAGCTATGAACTTTTGTGGTTTACCCATCCTATGGAGGGTAACAATGATGGTGTTCTGGCCAGTTGTCAAGTCGGCAGCCTTCCCATTTATTGAACCTAACTGAGACAATTGAACCAAAATGCAGCAATTTAATGACACCTGGGAAAAATCTGTACAGGTGATTTAAGTCTAGTAGATGAGTAGTGTGTGACACTCAGTTTAAACATTAATGCCCTGTAGAATTTGGGCTGATTTCTTCACAGTATTCTAATTTTTTGATTTCCTGTTTTCATGGGTTTTATGAGCTGGGAGCCCAAATTATGTACAAATAAACAACTAAATACTTGAAATCGTTTAAGTTGTGGGCCCTGAATCTATAATCTATGGAAGTTTAATGTTTTGAATTGAATTATGGAAATAAATAAACTTTTCCATGATATTCAAATTTTTGGAAAGGTTCTGTATTTTTCTTATGGTTAGTCTCGCCTGGTTCTCATGGCGTTAAGTCACCTCCCCAGCCATTAAAATCCAGTCAATTCTTTACCTTTTTGTCAGATTCATGCGCTGTCCTTTACATCCATACTTGTTTATCTGTGCTCCTGTTGCTTCGTTGATTGTCAATTTCTTTCCAGGTCCTCTTGTGGCTGTTCTTCTTTTTTTTTGTAAGTCTTTTTTCAATGAATACTTGCCTTTTACTCTGCCTGCCTCACTGCAATTGTGCAAAACTGTATTATTCCTGCGATTGGTGGATTATTTTCAATTGGACGAGGAATCAAGACAAGGAGAGCATCTAAATTGGAGGTGTCCGCTGAAAATCTCACTGAGAAAAATCCTTGTGCTTCAGCTATGACCGACCGCCAGAGAAGAAACGTCGCCTTCTGAAAAGGAGTCATATCACACTTTCTTTCCGTCCTTGACGGCATTCTCTACCTGAATGAGAATATTCTCACCTACAAATAGGCTAACACACAAGTAATGAGCTCTCAGTGATTTAAAAACGCCAGACAGCTGTCAAAATATATTATATCTTTGCCTTCTATCTTTATTCATAATCAAAGGCAATTTCTTAAGTGTCATATCTCCAGTCTTTTAAAAGTGGAAGTGTAGCTATGATTAGATTATCCTTTCTAACAGGTAAAAGTTTATATTCCCACATGCTTTAATCCATATTTGCTATGTGAGAGACCTTTTTGTTTACATGTAAGAATGCTGGCCCGGAAGTGACATATGCAATTCTTGCAAAGGATCATGGGTTACAGCTATGAGGTGGATAGGAAAAACACATATCACCTATTTTATGCATGTTGCTCGAATAAATACTACTGAATGGAATTCCTGAGAGGAATTGGTGAGTGTCATTTGGACAAAGGGAATTTTATGTTTCCCTTCTGGATCTGTTATCTCCATTGCCGGAGAGAAGTGGAATGGATGGATGGATGGATGGATGGATGGATGGATGGATGGATGGATGGATGGATGGAGTCAGACTTGGAAGACTCAATGGAATGTAAGCCTTTGCTAAACACAAATTTTAGCATTGCATCTTTGCAATCATACTTTTAATCTTATCTTAGTGGTGTGGTTTACCAAACAATTTAATCGATATTGAATAAATAAGCTGCAAGAATAACTTGTGAATGGTATCTGTTCTTCGCCCACTGAATGGACTCAGTTTCACTAAACCGAGATGTATTTTTTTTCTTTCCTCTGCCTGCCTGGGTTAGAATATACTTTCCTTTCATTGATGAAAAGATATACAGCATTCAGAGATGAAATTACTTTCCAAATGGCCTCTGACTCACCATCTCTATTCCCAGCGCTCTCTCAGTCTACCCCTCCTTCACCCCCCACCCCCCTCCACCTTCACTTGTCCTTGTGAATGTTCTGTCTATTGTAACTGTATACAGCACTTAGCACTTCAGAAGGCAGAAAACCAGCTCAAGGACTACCGCCCACTCTTGTGATGCTCATAAATAGACTATTTGTCCAGGCTTATCAAGAACCTTACCCACTGAGCCTGTGTGGGCTCTTGTGGACATTGTGTAGCTCGTACTGAAATAGAACTTCGCTGCTGCTGTGTGAGGGCGGATTTGAGCCTGTAGAGAGTGACACCAGTTTGAACCGGAAATTGGTTGTTGTGTCGCTGAAAATCAGCTGCAATGACTCAAAGTCTATCCCTTTTAAAATGTGTGAGCCATTCATCTATTTGCTATCTGCGGCCTTCTAAAACAGGTGTCGCCTCTGCAAAGGTTTGTTTTGTTTTTTCGTAACGCAGCACTCTGCTAAACTGCGTGGGATTTGACCATCAGCACATTCCTGGAGAGCTGGATCCCCAGAAGCAACAATTCCTCCTTCCCCTGCTCCCTCCCTTCCTTCCTGCCGCCCTCGTGTCCTCTCCTTTGCTTCCGTGGATTGCATCACTCGTCTGATGTGATGGACCCTTTAATCACATTTGGCACACATACGAATCACACAAGTAAATATGGGCACACCACAGTCTTGCACACACATCCACGGTGGGCAGAAGGCACCCTTGTCAGTCCTCATCCTGGTTTTGTGGCTTCAGCTGGAATTTTATGGTTGGTTTGAGCGGAGGATTCTGGAGTTTTTCCAGCTGCCCTCTGAAAGCTCTGTTCTTTTCTTTCTCCCCTTCCATCTCTCTTTAGTTTTCTCCTCTCTTTCCTGCCTCCTTTTTGCTTTTACCCACTTGCCCTCAAGGTTAGAAACATCCAGCGGTTTAGGTTTGAATCCCCTCGGATATGCCTTGCCTGACTCCCACTCTGCCTCTCCCTTCCTTTTTGCTTTTCTTGTGTTTGCTCAAATACACATTCACACACAGACACACTTACTGTAAGCGTTCTGAGTCGCACTAAGCATTCCCATACAGGAAACACGTGGAAAAGCACTGGTGGGTCCAACAGCAGACTGGTCAGGCTATCCGGTGTGTAACATTTGAATTGTAGAGAAGATTATCACAATTTCTGGTGTTAGAAGTTGTGCGCATTAAACATGGTATCAAACTACAATCTGGTCATTCTGTGGTTATAAAATGAGGGATCCTTGTTGTTCCTCATGGCCCTGGCCATGTTAACAAAAAAACCTGTGGGTTCACGTTTTGTGTGAGTTGTGCAACATGGCAGAGGCCCATGGCTTGTGTAATAATGGGGGCCCTGGTTGCCTAAAACAACACAAACTCAACCATTTATTTCATCCCTCCACATTAGAGCTGTCAAATCACCATGACGACGTCAACGACCCATTTGGTTTTTTTTGCACAGTCACTTCCTGGTTACGATAAGCCAGCCCCATCAATTCCGGCTCAAAACTGTCTCAACACAGTCTGGAAAAAATGGCATTTTATACCCACTGTCTCCAAGACCTGCCGCGTAGTCAACGGATGTTTCATAAACACACAGCGACGTCTGCGAGCAAGTGGGTGAAGGGCTTTAAGCTGTATATAACCAACTTTATTCGTGATTATGAAGGTAAGTGTTTAGCTAACAGCGGTAGCTCGGAGATACCATCATCAAAAGACATATAAGACAATATGTTAGTCTGATTAGGCGCTGGGCTTTAGCCTCCTTCTTCCCCTTTCCTCACTCGGCTCTTTGATGTCCTGTGCTGCAAAGTGTCCACTGCATACACGGGTGTGGTGAGTTTTCCCTTCTCATGTTCACACAATCCATCGCTTTCATTGTTGATCGTCCAAAGAAAATGCGTTAAAACCGACCGTTGAATTATATTTAGCTGACAAGCTACACACCCTTCGACCCTTCACACTGCTGAAACTTGTAAAAAAACTTCATCTCATACTACTATATTGTACTATTATATTGGTATATAGCACAGCGCTTCTCTCAGTTGAGCCGGAAAAGCCCTTACTGGCTTACTGAAAACTGGAAGCTCTCCTAAACCGCTGTGCATAAATCTCATTGTTGACAACAAATATAGTAATTGACGTCATTGTTTATTTTTTTAAGCTTTGTTTTTCTCTTAAAACTGTCCCTGTACCTTTAACTGCTTTGTCTGCCTTTCTGCCCCTGACGCACATTCGCAGTTGTGCCATTCGGGGCCAGCCGTGGCTTCACCGGAAAAGCCCAAGCAGTAGTATCATGGCGAGCCGACAACAGAGTTCTAAAGTTCTGGAGCAATTTCTAAAAATTATTAGAGTTAATAAATATTAAAGAGAAGCACGTGAAAGGCAAAATTCACAAGGTAGAACCTGCTTTCCATGGCAGTACAATTGTGATGCTCGAGCATCTTAAAAGGAAGCCTGTTGCGACTGACAGTGAAGAGAGACAGTCGCATCTGTAAGCTATTAGCTATTAGAAATCAATAACCTTTGGAAAATGTATTTGATTTTATGTATCAGTCACCGCAGTGATGAATCTAACTTTAGTATTCTGACATACTAAGAAGGCGGTTTCAATAACAACTTATATGATTAGTTTTCAGTGTTTAAACGATCAATTTTAAATACGATCTGTATTTTGAATACCGTTGTTTATGCACACCAGCGGTCTGTAAAAAGCAGCCCACACTAATCAGAACAAGCGTGCGGAGCTAATTTATGCAGCACAGCTAATAGCTACTATGTTTAGCTTAGCACCAAAGAACAAAGGAAAAAACTCTGATGGAACGGAGTAACTCATGTTGCATGATTTAAAACTACTCTTTTTATCAGTCAGAAACCTGTGAAAACACTGTTTGTAGTCAAACAATTGAAGAATGAAATCTTACAATGCAACAAAAACAGTCAAATAGACTATCAAAACAATCCTTAAATTGTTTATCATGAGCTAATTTATCTCTGCCCAAACACAACCTTACTTGAATGATGCTTAGACCTCCATGGAAGGGTGGCTTTGTTGTCTGGAAAAACCAGTGATAAAGCAGAGAAACTAGCTGTTAGCTGGTTATTTAGCAGCAGGTGCATGTGGTCAAAGCCAGCATTGAGGTTTCGGGGTGCGGGGCTAGCTAGCCACCGTTAGCCAGAACTCGGGTTGTCCAGCTTGGCTCAGCTCAGCAATCTTCACCCACGGACCAGCCCCTTTTTGCGGGGTGCCTTCAGCTAAGTAGCTCTTGGCTCAGAGGCTTTGGGTGAGCAGATTGGCTCGTACAGCAGGACAGCAGCAACGAGAGGCTCTCTTTCTCTTTGGTGGAATCTGATCAAAGATCAGCAGGCTGTTGTGTCTTTTGAATCCAATGAGTTTCTTCCAGAAACTAACTTTTATTTTATATCTACATGCTCCCACTAGCCCAGATTATAAGCAGGAAGATTAGCTACCATAAGTATGCAGATGATACTCAGCTTTACATTACAATGTCAACTGGTGACTTTGAACCCGAGCAAATCAATGGATGGATGTGCCATAACTTTCACCAGCTGAACAGAAACAAAACTGAAGTAATTATTTTTGGACCTAAAGAACAACAATCAAGTTAGCATACAGCTTCAGTTAATACAACTAGAAACTACTGATCAGGCTTGAAATCTAACTGTAGACCTGAACCTCCAGGGTTACAAAAAGGCAATCACAAGGTTAGCCATCTATCACCTGAAGAACATTTCTAGGATTAAAGGACTGATGTCGCAACAGGACCTTGAAAAACTCATCCATAAATTTATCTTTCGTCGGATTGATTACTGCAACAGTGTCTTGACAGATCTGCCTAGAAAGTCAGTCAGAAATCTGCAGCTGATCCAGAACGCTGCTGCTTGTGTCTTCACTAGAACCAGGAAAGTAGAGCACATCACCCCAGTTCTAAAATCCTTACACTGGCTCCCTGTAGCTCAGAGAATATACTTCAAAATACTCTACTAGTTTATAAATCATTGAATGGCCTAGTGCCAAAGTATGTTGAAGATCTACTATCACTATACCAACCCCCCAGAGAACTCAGGTCCTCTACTTTCAATCTACTCAGCATCCCTAGAATTACAACCAAACATGCAGAATCAGCTTTCAGTTTCTATGCTCCTCTAATCTGGAACAAACTTCCAGACAACTGCAAAGCTGCTGAAACACTGAGTTCTTTTAAATCAAGGCTAAAAACTCATCTGTTAAGAGCTGCCTTTGAGTAATGTTTTCATGTATTATATGTTTTGTGTGTGTTTCATGCTTTATTGCTGTTTTTACTTGATCCTCCATTCACATCTGCTTTTGAATAATGTTTTTACATGTCAAATGCTCTGTGTGTGTTTTATGCCTTATTACTGTTTATATGAAACCATAGTCCTCTTGCTGGGAATGTTTTTCCTGGCCAACCTGAAGTAACAGACTTAAGTCCTTACTTTAAAAATGTTTTATATGATTTTGCCAGTCATATTGTTTGCCAAGTCAGCTATGATGTTTGAGCTTCTAAAACAAAAAAAACAAAAAACGTTTACCTCATTGTCATTCTAATCATAGCATCTAAGGCCTACTTTTCCTGAAAACAGAGTATGGCAATTTGCAGGAGATTTAAGTGACAGGACATTGGCATGCTTGGTTTACACAAGCTAAACTTTGATTGTCTATTCCTTATATGGTATTACTCCATCATACCACTGATGGTGGGAAGCATACCCCCAACATTATGTGTATTGGAACTTTGTACCACAACGCAGTTTATAACATGAACTAAAAATAATACTTTGTGTAAAAAATATTTTGTAACACTTCACATACAACAAAGCATAGAATTATCATTCTACAACGCTAGAACAAGCTTTGCAAGTGTTTATGGACAATTAGTCTCTCTGAACACTTCTTCAAATGAGGTCTCCACTGAATATTGAATATCCTGTTAATATGTCTGGGTATAAGCTGGGTCAGATCAGTTGCAGGCTTTAAGAGGTACGGGATTTGAAAAGAATTTCAAGGTCAGATTTAGTTTTTTTCATGTAAAAGGAGAGAATCCCAGTAAAATAAACCACATTAACTTCTAGTGAGAGCTGCACCTCACTGCCTGGTTTGGGTTTGTTGACACAACTGTTCAAAACAGATTGGCTTTCAAATATGCAACTGGTTGTCAAACATACAGTGTCAAATTAACTTCAAGGATGCCTCCCAAAGGTCGATGTTTTCAATTTTGTATTCGTCCATTTTCTTTGGGTAGTTTCCCAGAAACAGAGGAGACCACAGATGAAAATACCTTTGCAAAGTGAGGGGCCCAAACATACTTCTTTTTTCTCCTCAACATCTTCTGCATAAAAACATCTAATAATATGCTGAAACTGATTTTACAGCAACTTTTTTAATAGTTTGCCCAATCTTATCAGCCTGTTTCAGGGAATTATTCAATTTCTATCCGTCTTAAGTATGAATAAAGTTTCATTTAAAAAAAAAGATCATCCCAAAAGCCTGGGAGGAAACTCAATATGATAACCTTTCCTGGTTCTGAAAGAAGCCTGGAATGGAAAAACTAAATGTCGGTACTTTCATCACAAGACAAATAAAATGAAAATGAAAATGAGAATCTGCTGCAATAATCAATTAGATTTCATGTTGCCTAGCAGTAGGTGGCAAATTAAGGAGGTTTATACTGTAAGGATACGGTCAAAACCTTAAAGATACTGTTGAGTTGTGTATCTTATGCACAAACAAATGTACACTAATTACAAACCTGTGTATTGTTTTCTACTGCAGAATTTCACTTGAATTAGTAAGCATTAAAAAGGATGAGTAACTTTTGACAAATTCTCAAAAAAATCAGGTTTCACTTAGTCCTCCCTGTACTAGAGATCTGTTCCACAAATCTCTTCCATGTGTTTTACTGTTGCCATATTTTCCTAAAAAAATCCTTTGAAATGGGTATTTGATTAAAACATACAATTGTAAGAAATAATCACAAGAAGAAATACACACAAATGCACTGTAAAGAACTCTGAATAGTTGCCTTATGTGATGTCACCAGAGGCAATTAGTAAGCTTCCATTTGGGAGATTTGATTTGGTCTTAATTAACAATTTATATAACATAGGAAAACATGAACATGATTATCGATTGGTGATGAACTGTGCTCAAAGTGAGTTTGATAGATTTCACAGAAAATGCTGCCTTTCAGCTTTAAATAAGGTATTGCCCTGATTTTGGTGGAAAGATTAGGGAATTTATACTTTTACTACGTGGTCAAGACAATAAAAGAAAAGATTGGGATTTATTCTCATCTGAGTCTTTATGGATTACCACAAGATCCAAATAATCAGAGGAAACAAAGCCTTAATGTAAGAACCACCTTTTCTCCCTCAGTATGAACTCTGTCTCTATAAACATCTCTGTAAAGTCCAAATATGGAGTAGAGAGGGAGAGGAGAAGAGTATGAGGGCAGGGAAATGGTCTTCCTGGCCATTCCTGCCATGAGATCCATAAATGACACATTTGCTGTGAAACAAGACAAGTAGTAGGGATGTTTGACCCTGATAGACAGAGACACTTTAGGAACAAGATCGAAGTAAATGCCACTCTGTCACATTCACACTAACATACAGAAACTAAAAAGTTGACTGATCACTTAGATTTGTCAGCTGACTGAGGTTACCAGAACTTTTCTTGATCCTGACTCCTGACCAGGATGAATAGGAATTTTTACGGGGGCCACACCAATCCGAGTTTGGCTGTGGTCTCTTTTTGGACCATGACTGTAGTCCTCGATAACAACGCTGCTTGTCACTTTTTCCACAATGAGCTCTCATTTGATCTGCTCCCATCAAAACGGTCTTCCGTCTGAGACAACTGTCACTGCTTATCCATATTACAGAGATAACAGGGCCATCTTCTGTGGTTTGGTGGTGTCAGATGAGCTGAGTGTGGAGGACACTGTCAGAGGGGAGGAGAATGATTCATTGTGTTGTTCTCTAATTCAATGATCCAGCATTCATCGTGGGCATGATGGTGAGCTCATTGTCCATCATTAGACATGCAGGTTTTTGGAACCGAGCTGCAGGACAGAAGTGCTGGGCACTGTAGACTTGGTTTGCCTCCAAGTTTATTCACAAACTAAACCTTCCTACTTTTCTTTGACACTGTATAAATGTAAAAATATTCACAAAGAAAGAGGCATTTCACACTGCTTCTGTCATTTCCCTTGAATCAACTTTGCAAAATAATGATTACTTATTTGGGGAATCGTATATGTTGATATAGAGTGTTCTGGTTTTTCTTTTCTTATGATTGTTACCAATGCAGAACTGTCACAAACAATACGTTTTGGTTAGTATTTCCCACGTTTTCCTCTGACAGCTTAGCTGATCTCCTGAAGTTGTTCATTTGCAAGGGTGTAGGGGTGAGGTGAGTTTCCCTGCAGGAAATTAAAGTCATAGTCTGAACCAGGAAAAAAAGAAAATATTTGCGAGAAAGTCTGATGGAGACTTGTGGTAACCTTCAGTTTGGTAATGCAAGAAAGTATCACAAAAATCCCTCAGTGTGTTTACATTTGGCAAGAGAAAACCAAATTCCTCCCTTAGTCTGACTAAATTCGGACTTTTGAATTGCATGTAAACACTTCAGTCCAGCTGAAGTCGAATCGAACTGGCCTTCTCTCAATCGGACTAATGCACCCAGATAATGCGGTTAGGAAACCAAATTTCTCTGCATGTACACTCCAACACAGCTTAGCCGAGCTATTAGCAGTCTGGGCACTCCCCCTCTGAGGAGGAAGAATGCCAACCTGAAATGGCGCATGTCACCACCTCCACAGAGTTGAACGCACTTCATTCAATAATTCGATTTTGTGAGTGACATGTAAACTGGGATAAAGGCTCCCATTCTGGTTAAGCTATTACCTTGATCTTTGCCAAAAGCTCGATTTACATGTGCATGTAAAAGTACTGAGTGTAAAATCTGGAATTTTGACACTGGTGTTGAATGCTACTTGCTCTCTTAGGGTGTGGCTTCATGAGATGATTAGAAACAGATGAGTGTGCTGAACAGTAGGAGCACCCCTGGCCTCGTAGGATATCAGCAGCACAGGGAAGCAGAAGGGGAAAGCAGGAATTAGGAAAGTGGACAATCTGGGAGTGATGGGGAGTCCTACCTTTTAAGGTGTAGCCTGAGGAAATGATCGAAATAGGTAGGTGTGGAGTTTAGGAGCTGCTTCTCCCTTCAGGAGAATAGTCAGCACAGGATAGGAGGAAGAGAAAATGAAATGATAACACAAGAAAAACCCAGCCACTGCAGGATCTTGACATGTCTGTTCACAATACTCCAGGCCAATATGTGTTAAAGCATGATGAGTGTTGGTGATGAGACTAAAGCTCGGTACACACTGTGCGTTTTTCAGCTGTCGCAAAGCCATCGCAAAGGGCTGCTTCACGTCTCGCTGTGCGAGCTCTAGAGAAGTGGCACTCTGAACGGCCCAAGATTTCAGAGATTCAAACTGCACCACATCTTGCCCAAGCAAGCATACGTCGCTGAAAAACATATGTCATTAAAAGCAGACAGATACCCAAGATGGCAACGATAAAATTTCATATACACTGTTTTTGCTGCCAAAGCTCAATAACTTCAGCTACTTTGTTGTCGTGTAGCCTTCTTTGTAGCTAATGTTGATACTGCTAATGTTGCATTGTACTCTCGTCACTATTTTTTTGCGTTACTGGCTGGGTGTATATTTATCTGTCGATTGCATACTGAAGGATGGATTTTTTTTTTCTAATAAGCAGGCGATGTGGAGAAGATCCATGTTGGTGAGTGCAATTTGTATACTATTTGTATATTTCATATGTTTTTGTCATTTTATTTTGTTAGTAATCAGTCAATGGTAACAAATCATTGAATTGTTTTCGTTATCACTGTGTTTGTGTCTTTTATGAAATTGCAACAAAGTGCATTTTATTGGACAAACTTGTTTAAGCTCACATAACATACTTTTAATGAATTTACTAAAGTTTTGTTGACTAATCGGACTGATTGGCTTTTATTTTTGAGATTTGACACTATCCGTGATCTCAGTTTCTTACTCCTAATAGTGAATGCAAGATTATTGATTTTAAATGCTCCTGAAATTAAGTGTCGCTTCACCAGCCTATATAATGGTGATGTAATGTGTACGTGTGATTCTACGTGGAGTGTTTGTCGCAACACAGTGCCGTATCAGTTGGAAAAAGTTTAAAGGTTGTCAACAGCAAAGGAGATTACATTTTCTGCAGTGATGTCCAATCTGTCATATAACGAGGGGAAAAGTTTAGCACAGTCGTAACTTCAAAGGCTATTTTTTATGCTAACCTTCACTGTCAGCAGTGAGTAGTGACTGAGGAATTAGAGAGTTGACACAAATGAGCTCTGGCAGGATGTCTGAGCTCTGCCTGAAAGATATGATGTGGAGCCAAATCATTTGGGGGGATTCACAAAGTAGAGCTGCGGCTCTTCTGTGTCAAAAGGAGCAAGTAGAAATGGTTTGGGGATCTGTCAAGGATTCCTCTCGAGTGCCTTTTTCAACTTCGATGCAGACACGATTAACTGGTAAATGACTAGGGGGCAGATTCAGGACAGGATAGGAAGATTATGTCTCTCAGCTGCAGACCTAAGGAAAGGGAAGCACAGGCAGCTCTTCTTAAACTGCTGCCGTCTTTACCTGAACTGCATAGAAATTAGAAAGTGAAAGGTTGGATGGATGGAATAGATCTGCACTTTGCACAAGCAAGTTGTTAATCTATTCCCTAAAGGTTGTGGATTTGGGAGGCATGTAAGCAGAATCACATCAGCACTTCAAATATCAAACAAAATTTTTTTTTTCAACTTTTGGTGCCATTTGAATTTTTCCGTAATTTGCCACGTTACAGTTGGAGCTTAATTAGTATTTTACTGGATAGACAATACAAAGTAGAGAATTCTGTGATTTTGATTCGAAAGATAAAGATGGATCTTAAAATTAGGGGTGTCGAATAATTGAGTTAATTGCAATTGATTAATTACGGCCATATTTAGTGCGCTGTTTTTTAATTGCGTTAATCAAATTTTTAATAGTTAATTTGACTGTTTCTGCATGTGAGTTGCCTTTAGATAAAATCAATTTTTATGCTTTGGGCTTCTTGTGCGTGAGTTGTTAGGGGCCCATCGAGACCAGCTCCTCCAGTCAACCCTTAAAGACCAGCTTCCCCTGTTTCACCGCTGGCTTCAGTTCCGGCCTGTTCGCTGGTCCAGCCAGAGGACACCACCCGGGCCGCCCTCTTGGCTGTCCGCCAGACCTCCAGGCCCTCGGGGGCCGCCTTCCTGGCCATCCGCCAGACCTCCAGGTCCTCAGGGGGCCGCCCTGCTGGCCGTCCGCCAGACTTCCAGGGGCGTACCCATAGGGACTCATAGAGAATCATTGTTATTGTTGATGTGTTGGATTGTCTTTGTCTCCATGGTGTGTCGTCCTGCTGTTTCCCGTCCTGCCTCTCCGTTCCTGCTCCCATCACCACCATCAGCCCTAATAAATATCCTGCACCTTTCTCGGCGTCTGCGTTTGGGTCCTTGCATCCCTCCACACATTCCTGACAGATCTAAAATATTGGATGCTGTGTTTTTAAATGCACATAGTAACACGTGTATTTGTACAAAACGTATTAACGTAGCTACGTTTTCATAAGGGTTTGATACAGCACTAGTTTGCTCATATGAAAAATATGTTGCAATATATGATTTAAGGGCTGTCCCAAATGTCCCACTTTTTTGTATATATATATATATATATATATATATATATATATATATATATATATATATATATATATATATATATATATATATATATATATATATATATATATATATGTATATATATGTATATGTATGTATATGTATATATCGAACTCACATCAACTCCAACTAAAACCCTTCATATTCATGAAGCAGATGTGAGGAAACAGTTTAAGAGCCTAAATGCTAGAAAAGCTCCCGGCCCAGACAGTGTGTCTCCTGCCACTCTCAGACACTGTGCAAATGAGCTGGCCCCAGTGTTCTCTGGCATTTTCAACTCCTCACTGCAAGCATGTTGTGTGCCTGCCTGCTTCAAGACCTCCACCATAGTCCCTGTCCCCAAGAAGCCAAGGATCACTGGACTTAATGACTACAGACCTGTGACTCTGACATCTGTGCTCATGAAGTCATTTGAGCGCCTGGTTCTGTCCTATCTCAAGACCCTCACGGCCCCCATCCTGAACCCTCTGCAGTTTGCCCACAGAGCTAACAGGTCTGTAGATGATGCCATCAACATAGCTCTTCACTTCATCCTGCAGCATCTGGACTTCCCGGGAACCTACGCCAGGATCCTGTTTGTGGACTTCAGCTCTGCCTTCAACACCATCCTCCCAGACCTTCTCCGAGGCAAGCTATCCCAGATGAACGTCCCTGATCCCATCTACAGGTGGATCACTGACTTCCTGACGGACAGGAAGCAGCATCTGAGGCTGGGGAAGAGTGTCTCGGACTCTCGGACCATCAGCACCGGCTCCCCTCAGGGCTGTGTTCTTTCTCCTCTGCTCTTCTCCCTGTACACCAACTGCTGCACCTCCAACCACCAGTCTGTCAAACTAATCAAGTTTGCAGATGACACCACCGTTATTGGACTCGTCTCGGACGGGGATGAGTCTGCCTACAGGATGGAGGCTGATCGTTTGGTGTCCTGTTGTAGCCGCAACAACCTGGTGCTGAACGCCCAGAAGACAGTGGAGATTATTGTGGACTTTAGGAAGCACACAGCCCCACTCCCCCCCATCGTCCTGACTGACACCCCCATCACCACTGTGAACTCATTCCGCTGCCTGGGTACCACCATCACCCAGGACCTCAAGTGGGAGCCCACCATCACCTCGGTCATAAAGAAGGCCCAGCACAGGATCTACTTCCTGAGGCAGCTGAAGAAATTCAACCTGCCAACACGGATGATGATGCAGTTCTACACTGCAATCATCGAGTCCATCCTCACCTCCTCCATCACCGTGTGGTATGCTGGAGCTACCATCAGGGACAAACAGAGACTGCAGCGTGTGGTGCGCTCTGCTGAGAAGGTGATTGGCTGCAGACTCACATGTCTGCAGGACCTGTACACCTCCAGGACACTTGGGCATGCAGGTTGGATCACAGCCGACCCTTCTCACCCTGGACACAGACTGTTTGACCTGCTCCCCTCAGGCAGGAGGCTCCGGTCCATTCAGACCAGAACCTCTCGCCATAAGAACAGTTTCTTCCCCTCTGCTGTTGGACTCATGAACAATAACCCTAAGACTGTTCCCACCACCCGCTCAGTTACATGACCCATATTATGGTTTTTTGCACCTGTCTGTTTTGCACCGATCGTTACCTGCACTCATGTATATAACAATCTGTTTAGCATATTATATTTTTATTTAAGTGTTTGTCTGTTTGTTCTTGTATGTTTGCACAAAGTACCGCTGCAATTTCCTAATGTTGTAAACCTACCCAACATTTGGCAATAAAACCCTTTCTGATTCTGATTCTGATCAATATTTTGTTCTGCCACAATGATGTAAAGGATTTAAATGAAAATACCTCAAGATGAGGGTTTCTCTCAGCAATTGTTAGATGTAATTAAAAAATACATTAATTAATTACAGATCTTAATTAATTATTCTCAACGTTTTTTTAATCTCTTGACGGCACTATTTCAAATGTGTACAAACAAAAATTTGAAAGGTCAAGTGTACTTTTGCATTCAGGTCATTCTTTGTAGAACATTCTTTCCCTAAAATTACAGCTCCTACACTCTTGAGGTATCTCTCAGTCAGCTTTGAACATCTAGAATAAAATATTGAATTAAAAGCATCTGTGAATGGTAGTACTCACATGTCCCCACATATTCTAAATTAGATTTAGGTCTGGACTTTGACTAGGACATTTTAACATAAACTGTAGCTCTGTTTTCAGTTGTGATTTCAGGGCTGTTCTTTTCAAATCCTTTGGAGCCTCCAGGAGGTTTCCTTTAAAAATAGCAATTTTTTGAAATCTTGATCTGTCTTTCCATCAGCTCTGAACAGTTTTCTTGTCCACGCCGAAGAGAACATAATTATAATCTTATCTTATGATTTTTTGCCTTGAAGAGACATATGGAAACCATTTGTCATTTAACTTTTCCTTCACTACTATGCACCACTTGGTGTATCACATAAAATCCGAATAAAATACATGGAATTCTGTAATTTTGATGAGACATAATGGATAACAATATTGGAGTTTATGAAAACTTTTTGCACTCTATGGCATGTAGATCAAGGAAGTCTTTAATATTGTTCAAATAACTTATTCATCAGACATTTTCAGCATTTTTTAAAGATCATTTCTACAGCACAGTTAATGTGAATCACTGTATTCTTAAAAATTATTCCTAATAACAGTAAGACACAGTTAGCGTTTGGGTTCAAAACATTTGCTGCCGCTGGGTTTTAAATCTATCCTGCACATCCACAATAACAAATGATTCAAGCAAACAACTTCTGGCAAGGCAGTGCATGGAGGATGATTTAGCAAGCGAGGCAGAAAGGTAGGAGAGGGTGCTTGACCTCTTCGTAAGGACCTGGGAAGTTTAGTACAGGTTGTCCTAACTGTTGCAGCAGTACATCTTCTCTTCATTTATTTTCAGCGCTTCACAGATTTGTTGTGAGGTTGGAAATGATTCAGTGGAACTAGATCTATGGATCTACTTGGTGCATCTCTTCAGAATACTCCGTTTTTTTTTAGCTCTTAACAAGTTGGGTAGCGCTGTATACATGTAAGTTGGGGGGGGGGTCACTTTGACTTTCCCTCCGCAGCGCAAATCAGTAAGTTGGAGCAGACAATTTTTTTCAAATTTGTCCGTCGAGTCTCACATCAGAGCACAAAGAAGCAATTTACCCTCTCAGCACTGCACAAAGTAAACAGACAGGCTGCAGTCACAGCCTCTCCTCCACCCCTTTCTCCACATGCACGAGTGATAAAACACACGAGGACCAGCGAGCGGCTGCTGGGTACACAGGTAAATGGACAAAATGATCCAGTTTGCCTCATTAGAGCGAAACGCTGTGTTCCCGGTGACACCAGCAGGGCTTGGTTGTCATGGAAACCAAGCAGTTTTGTCAAAGCCTCTATCCACATCTCTCTCTTTCTCTACGTTTTTTTTTCTCCTTCATTGAGGGGACAGTCAGATCACTGATACTCTACACCACAGGGCTATGACTCATGCACATCCTCTTTTGCATCTGGAACAAAAAAGGGTTGGGGGAAAAACACAGTGTATAAACACACACGCACACAAAAGAATACACACATAGAGACCTGTGCATACTTTCTGCAGAATTAACTGTAATTGTATGCAATTTTGCACCGATGGATTAATTGATGAGATATGGACTATATATATACGTTACACTTTCAAAGTGTATTCCTCTTCTCTGACTGAGAATATTTCCATAGGCCAGTGGGATCTGGACCATTGTGCCTCATTAAATATCAGATAGCTTATGTGCTCTACTTGCTATTTTGTCCCACTGATCGGATGATGTGCTCAGCAATATTCCTACTTGTCTAGGCCACTGGAGGGCAGAAAATTTAAGACTTTATGGAAGCAAGGACAGAATGGAGGAGAGTGACAAACTTGTCAAGCCAAAGCCGAATCTAGTTTGCAACAAGGTATTGACTGAAGCTAGAGGATGTGTTTTGCAGTTACACTATGGGTTTTTCATTTGATCTTCAGGAAGCTGAGGCTATTGCAATCCTCACGACATACAAGTGCACACCCTAAGGTGCAAGGTAGAACAAAGAGATGACTGACCCAGTGTCGCATTGTTCTCCTGCCACTGCCTGCAGCTGTTTCATCAAAGTCCCTCATCTGGCAGGTCTTTGTACGCTTGCCTGGCACACAAACACACACACACATATGCAACGTGACCATTTATCTATCCTGCCAGCTTGATCTGGTTGTTTATCTCTTCAATCTTTTCCTAACTGAGATGGACATCCATGCATTACCCGCCCCCTTTCCCTCTCTCCCTTTTTTTGCTACATCTGGGTTAATGTATTCCACACGTGGATGTATGGATAAGGGTCAAAAGCACATTCAACAGACTTGATGAGGATTTTGTATTGTTACTTGTGTCACACTCTCATAGCTGCTGCATTGCAGTGCCTCTACAATTATTCAATGGATTGTGCGTTTTAAACGTTAAAGTTTTTCTGCTGTCATAACATTTTATCTGATAGACTAAAGAAAGATAGTACATACATTTGAAGTAAAATTTAAATGAAAATTAGAGATATCAATAAAAACTGAATCGTGTGCATTTACCTTAACTCTGGATGAGCTGAAGGAATTCACAATTCAGGTGGGAGAATCTGTTGATAGGACAGCTATTAGTTATGCGCTCCAAACTCTGATCATTAGAGGCTTGACAAGACAAAAAGTCATTAAGAGTGGCAGTCGCTGTTTGGCACAATCTACGTAAGGGACACGGCAAACATGTAGAAGAAGATGCTCTGGTTAGATGAGACCAAATGTTAACTTTCTGGCCTATATGCAAAGCGTGTTGTGGAAAACTAACACTGCTCATCCTCCTAAAAAAACATAACCTCAACTGTAAAACATGTCGGTGGGAGTTTCATGCTGTGGGGATTCTTATTTTCAGCATGGACAGGGAAGCAGGTCAGATTTGTTGGGAAGATATGTTGAGCTAAATATAGGAAAAACCAGTTAGCTGCAAAAGACCTCAGACTGTGGCAGAAGTTCACCCTCCAACAGTGCAGTGACATTAAACATACAACCAGAGCTGCAATGGAATGATTTTTATCAAAACAAATGTATGTGTTTGATTTTCAAAGATACTCTCCATCCAATCTGACTGAACCCGAGCTATTTTGCAAAGAACAATGGGCCACATTTTACATGTGTAGATGGACAATCTGGTGGAGACATACCCTTAAGTGACTTGCAGTGAAGGTTCCCTTTACAAAGTATTGACTCAGTTGGGCTGAATACAAATACTGTACATGCCACATGTTTCAGATTATTTGGGAAAAAACTTTGCAGACCGTGAAGCAAATTCATTGCACTTCTTGATTAAACTTTACTTTGTGTTTGTGTTTTTAAATGAAACAAGAAATTCATTGACGTTTGTAGTAGTAACAAAAAGTGACAAAAGCTTACAGAGGAGAAACACGACATGAGATGTCTCATGCCAGGTATACTTTGTTTTCTAATGTAGAGGGATTTCAACTGCTGGGAAATTGGTGGAGCGATACGGTAGTTGGGATTAAGCATTGCTCCTCAATTTCTGGTCATCTATCTTTTCGTTCAAACCATCCCTTCGGATAACAGGAGAGGTGCAATGAGAAGAACATACCACTAGGGCTTTTCTGTCTTCTTTTGTAACAACTCATAGGAAACCTCCTAAAAATCATTTAATAGCTGGTGATTTGCTGGGAGAAGTAAAGAAATGAATATGAAAATGCTCAATGGTTTTGTTTTGATTTTTTTGTTTTGTTTGATTGATCCCTGTTTGTTGAGGGAGATGGATGAAGACTTAATAGGATTAATGATAGTTATGACACATTTTCTTACCTTTTTTAGCCCAATTATAAATACAGCCCAATTCCCTGCCATGCTTTGTGTTGTTTTTAATCATTATTCAAGTCATTTGTGTTGCCATTTGCAAGTCTGATCTCAGTTTTCCCTTCTGTGACACGTCTAAGTAAATAAACTAATGATGTACCCCTACAACAGAATTATCCACCACCCCGATGGAACAGAGAAGGGGACACAGCACTGGCACACGTGTAGGAAACTTGCCGTCTCGTTACGGCCTGTTTTCAAAGCCATCTGTATCCATCTTGCAGTGCATTAAATGAACTAATGAGATGTGAAACTGGCTGTTAAAATCCGTGATTGTGAAGTGTGGGCCTGATCTCATAACAGAGCAGCATGAAACATAAAACAGGCACCTATTTTCTGGCCAAGTGGAAATCAAACATCGGTTAACAAGAAAGTGGGAGAGCCTTGTATTCGTCTCGCTGGAGTCTGGGCTCAGCGGCGCATAGCTGATGAGTTGCCTGCTTTAGTGCTTCCAACCAGTCAGCCAGCCGCTCCCTGGCAAACCAGCCCGTGTATGACTCATCGTATGGAGCATGTGATCCTTTTCTTAATGCACGCTCACACTCATACGGCTCCATTCATCTGCCAGGGGGGTTCCCTCCCCAACGCTGCACGCCGCTGCAAACAGACATCCCTGGAAGAGAGGAGCAAAAAGGGAAACCCTGCATCTCTGCCTGCGTGAGTGTGCATGCTTATTCTAGCATGTCTGCTAAAAATGTTTGTGTTCATTGCAGGCCGAGTGGACGTCTAAAGGGGGAGAGTGCTGATTTTCCTACAGGCCACGGTTTGATGAGGGATGAGTCATCCGGATGGAGACCCTCAGGAGGGGAGGCAGGTTGGTGATTCACCCTGTTAAAAAAAGAAAAAGAAAAATCACACTCAAGGAGAGGGATAAGTGGATGTGTGTGTGTGATCTTTGCATTGACAATTCTTCACGCATTTACATTGATAAAAGTGAATTAATGTGAATGATAGCATTTGCAAACAAACTGATTAAAATCTGCATATTTGACCACGTCCTTCATACCAACAATGGCTCTAGATTTTGATTTAAATTTTGGTGTGCTTTGGGTGTTTTTGTTTATCTCCCTGCATTGTGTGGAAAGCTGGCATAAACATGTATCAAAGAAATGCCACAGGGGATTGTTGCCTCCATTAATCCACCAAGCCTCCACCTTTTCATCAGCTTGCTGAAACAATACAAATGGCAAAATGCAACATGACTGCAAACATCTGCAGTTCTTATGCAGATGTGACATAAATGATCTCATTATTTTCTTGTCAGGTATATTTTGAGCCTTGAATACAAATGCAATGGGAGAAGTGCATCGAAGAAATTGAAGCTAAATTAATATTCTAGTGCCACCGAATCTGCATAAAATGAATTAATAAAAATAAAAGGTGGTCAGCAAGTAAATGAAGGGCTTGATTGCTACTATTTCAATAAAACGGAGAGTCTATTATCTCACGCTCTGAGTAATTATATAGTTTCTACAAATAACAATGGAAAGTTACCATTACGATAAGGAAACTACTAACTTCAGAGGACATCTCTGCAGAAAATCTAAGCAATATTTATTCAAATGACTTTAAATGTGCAACTCTAAGCATTTCCTACTCACTATCTGAGCAGAAAATACCAATAGCTGCAACGTTCTCTACATAGAATCATTCACTCAGCAACATTTAAGGGAATTTTAAGGATTTTTGCGGCAGTATGGACGTTCTGCATTCATGAAAGCAATGACATTTAGAGGAGGAGCTCACAGAAGCCAAAATGAGTGATCATTGTCACCAATGCTGCAGTGGTTAAAGCAGTCAGAGCCTATCTCCCTACATTAAGATGATTTATCAGCTGGGCGGGATGTTTGGCTGATGATGAGGCAGTTATCCACAATAGACAACAGCAAGATCATCAATCTTTCCCTTCAATGGCGATGATACAGGGATCTTTGTGTGTGTGTGTGAATGAAAATGGATGTGCGTTTGTGAGGGTTTTTTGTAGGTGAAAGCAGGACTCGCTCTATCTCAGTTGTCTACTAAAAAAAAAGAGCACTTTGCCTTTGCCTTTTTCACTGCATTGCTGGCTTTAGACACACACACGCACTGATTTGCTCCAGAAAGGGTCACATACAGCCACACAGATTGGTTTTGGTTGAGGTCTCAGTGCTGGTCAATTAATCACATTCCTTTGAAACTTTGAATCAGACTCTTTTAAAATTCAAACTTCATGCCTGTCCTTTTTTTCCCTTGACTTTCATGTTTTTCTTGTTTTCATAGTTTTTATAGATCCCCCGTCTTTTTCATTCATTAAATCGATGCCTCTCCTTTTCTTTGTCTCCCCTTTTCCATCTCTCCTCATTCTTTCTTCACAGCTGATGAACGGAGTGGAAAGTTCTCCCACAGCATCACTGAACACAGCTGCTGTACTATCCACTGTCCACTGAGTTCTTCCGCAAGCTGTCCAGTATAGTTCCGCTTTCCAGTGTAATTTGTGCTCTGCTTTTAACATTAAGGCATGACTCTGGTTGCACTTATCGCTGCAGAGAAGGAGCTTGTTTGCTCTGTTGAGATCTCTTGAGGACACCTCTGCACTGGGATGCAGCTTTCATTAAGGAAGAATGATATCAGGGTGTCCCCAAAGATCATTAATTTCCAGCAAGCTACATGGTCTCAGGAAACAAGCACTTATTTCGGGACTGGCTGATCAATATGCATCCATGTGGAAACAACAGAAAGTCAAAAACTATACATGCATTTAAAAACCTTGGGATTTGAAACAAATCATGATGCAATTGTGATTAAGCTAAGTACAAGTGACAGACGCAAATATTTAAAGTGCCTTCCACACTTATCGGTACCCCTGGTTAACACGTTTTAAAAGCCTTGGAGTTAATTCAGCTTTCATTTGAATAGCTTTATCTCACAATGCATTTGCCATCCATCCATTTTCTAAACCTGCTAATCCTTGCAGGGTCACGGGGCATCTGGTTAATATCTCCAGTAGACATTGGGCGAGAGGCAGGGTATATCCTCGCAGGGCATGAATTTTGCAATTTTCTAAAATAAATGTAACTGAAACCATTTTTATATCAATTTAGAATTTACTCTTTTAAATGGATTGAAACTTATAAGTAAATATAAAATGACAAAGGACACATTTCTCTTGGCCATTGGCGACAAGCCTGGATGAAGAGCCAGTCAGCCTTATTATATCACCATGCACACAGTGGTAGATGGTAAGGTGGGTTTTTTTCAAAACTTGCTATTAGATAACTGCTGACACAGTGGCATCCTGGGGTCATCAGATCTCCATAAGAAACCTTTAATGCTATCTATATGCCTGCCTGTTGTTTGGGTGTGATTCCAGAAAAAGGCCTTTTCTGCCCTATCGTCACAAATTTAAATGTGGGGAATTAAATTAAATTAGACTTCAACTGCAATTGTGGGTTTCTATGTCAGAAAAGGCTAAGATTCACTTCCAAAGGTGGGAATGTTGTTAGTGTGCATGGAACCATGAAACCTTTTGAAATACAATGAGTTTCTCAATAAAAACTTTGTGGACTCTGCAGCACAATGGAGAATGGGTCGTTATTGGGTCTTTTAGCAGAATGTTGATCCAAAACGTGTGGCCAAATCAACACAAAGATGGTTTACCAGACATTTACCATGGCTTTGTCTCTATAACTAACTCCTATAGAAAACCTGCGAGGTCAGCTGAAAAGTATATGAGAGGATCCAGAATTTGTTGATCTAGAGAGATTGTGCAAAGAGGTCAAAGACCCTTTACTCTGTATGCTCCAAACTGGTGCAAAGTTACTGGAGAAGACTGTGTTGTCCTACAGCTGACAAAGAGTTTAAAAATGTGATGTTCTCCAGCCTTATCCACAAACTCAGGAACTATAAACCCTTCGTTTTTATGTATGTGTTCCAATAAACATTCATACAATACCTTTCTTGTGTTTGTTAGTTTCATTAAATTGACAACCAAACAAGGCTAAAACATAGCCAAAGAGTAGCTAGTTGTTTTAGTTAGGGATACAGTGTTAAAATGTGCTTCTATAACATCTAAATTTAGGCTAGAAGTTACCCCGTTAGTTGCACTTTTTTCCATGAAAGAAAAATAAATTTGATTCAGATCTGTGAAGAGAAAACAGTTTTGGCAACGTCCAAAATTGTTTGGGTGTTTGCACAAAATCAAACAATATTACAAATGTTTTACCCAGTTTCAACACTAAATCATACTTTCAGTGACTGTTGAAGTCTTTAAATGTTTAAGCCTCACAACAGAACTCTGTATGAAAGCATACATTTGCAAATCTAGTGTGGTTTCAGATACACCTGATCCAACCCAATCAAGGAGTTGTGTTCAGTCAATCAGTTGCATCAGGTGTGCTGGAGATTAAACACTTGGAGTACTTTGTTGACTGTGACATTTCATTGGATGGTAGAAATGCAGCTAAGTAAAAAAGTTCAGAGAAGAGATTATTGTCTTACACAATCAAGGAAAATGATACACAAAGATAACAAAGGTCCTGAATGTTCTTGGAAAAGTTTAAAGTTAAGAGAGCAGTGAATACACCGCCTGGAGGTGGCAAAAAGAGGAATATATCACTGGCAGCCACTGGATTCCTGAGGAGGCAGGTGTTCAGAAACCCTCGACCTGCGGCAAGACCTGGTGGCAGCAGCCAATGAGGTTTTAGTTTCCACAGTAAGGTAAATATTAAAACACTTGAAGGGTTACATGTTTGAACTCCAAGAAGACACTACCACTGACCTAGAAAAGTCAGCTCCAGTTTGCTCACAGCTGTATAATTGGGCCAAAGATGTTTGGGATTTTGTTCTGTGAAGTGATGACTCAAAACGGGAACTTTTAAGTCCTTCAGTTAGAGGTTTGTCTGTTGGAAGAACACCATCACCAAGCTGTTTCCTGGCTGTGAATTCCAAGTGTAGCAGATAGCTCCAGAATGAACTAAAAATGCTTGTTATGAAGGGGTTGAATAATTCTGAGTCTGTTGTGGTCATTCAAAGTGGCATTTTGGACAAACCTTTTGTAATATCAGTTGTCTTGAGCTTTTTACATTGCTCTTGTTTGGACTGTTTATTGCAAACAGCGGCTAGTTAGTACATTTTGCATTTTGTTTTACTGAAAATTTCAAATCCCACATACTTCATTTCATAATTAAAAGTGTTGGTAGATATTTTACTGACCGCTTCTGTACAAAATAATTGCATTTTAAGTTGAACAAAGGTCAGAAAGCAAGGTTCGGCAAAAATATTCTCTCCTCGCTTACAACTACAGGCATTCAGTTAGATTGAGTGCATACCATCTCACAGAGACAACACACTGACAAAGTGCTTCCTTTGATCTCGACGAAGTGAGCCCTCGTCTTTTGTTTTGGCACCGGCTGCGTTGGCATGGAAACCCCATCGAAGTGAGGAACGCCGGTCCCGATCACCAACTGGGTCACATGGAGAGCGAAACAAGCAAAGACCCACTCAGGCACCCGGAGGCACACGAAGTTGTGTGGCAACCCTCTTTAGCTGCAGTTGCAGTGTTACAAAGTAAACAAACCCCTAACCTATTTCACCAACAGGATAAAAAGGACACGCT
Organism: Valencia hispanica; assembly: GCA_963556495.2. NCBI lineage: Eukaryota > Metazoa > Chordata > Actinopteri > Cyprinodontiformes > Valenciidae > Valencia > Valencia hispanica. The sequence continues at coordinate 19,818,700 of OY747719.1, read as the reverse complement.
CCGCTTCTATTGCACAACATCTATGATGCAACACACGCGCACTTAAAGTATCATCCATCAGCTATATAGCTTTTTTTTTTTTCTTTTTGCTCAGTTAGACCTCTTGACCAGTGTTGGAAGGTTTATCTCACTAAATGTCAAAGAGGCAGGAGGAGCAAGAAGGCAAAACATTGTCAAAGACAACCCAGTGATTAATCCGTTACGTGAGGATACCTCTGCACAGAGATCCAGCCTAAGGTCTACACAGCTCCACTTGCATTTATGATCCACAAGCCAGTGAAAGATTTAGTGTTATTAAGAGTTTTGTGAGTCTTGGTCCACTGCCATGTCTCAGTGACCTTGTAAAAGTATCTGCAGGGCAATGTGATGAAATAAAAGATCATGTTCAAAACAGAAAGGAGAGAAAATCTATGACGGCAAAAAAAACAAAAAAATTTCAATAGAAAATGACTTCTGTGTTTCTGTCTGACTCTTTCTTGCAGTTAGTGGTAAATGATGGCGTGAGTGCTGTAAAGAGATATAAACAATGTACAGACACACCTGCTCATTTCAGCGTGTCTGGGCTGCCTGGCTCTTCTTCTTGGTTCATGACTGGCATTCAGTTACATCATTCTTCAGAAAACGGAAGCTCGGATTACTGGAAAGGCAAACACAGGCCTCTGGGGTCTGAACTGTGTGTGCGTGTGCGCGCACTTGCTTTTCCTCCGCAATCCTCTTATATGACAAATCAGGATGTTTGACACGTTTCTCTAGATCCATGCAATTTCACTGGGCTTCAGATTTCATCATTTAGTGGGACACACTTTTGGGGCTCTTTGCACACTTCAGAATTGGGTTTCTGTGCTGTGCAGTGGCCTCAAAGTATGTGTACCCCTCAACCTTTTCCATATTGTATCATATTACAGGCCCAGACTTTAGCATATTTTATTGGAAACTTTTGGGATAGACCAACACAAAGCAGCACGTAATAGCTAAGTGGAAGGAAAATGATGAATAGTTATTACTAATAAGAATCTGGAAAGTATGGTATGCATTTCTGATACCCCTAAATAAAATCCATTGCATCTGAAGTCATCTGCTTTACATGTAACATCAATCTCAGCATAAATAAAACTAATCTATCAGGGTAATTTATTGCATGTACCTGAACCCTCCCCTCCCCTCAATGAAACATGGTGGCCAGTGCCAAAGAAAATGTTTCGGTAAATTTAAATGGAGATGGTCTTAGTCTGAATGCTGCCAGCATCATGATTGGTGGATACACGGGTCAGAGTTGATGGGACAATGGATGGAACTAAATACAGGACTATCCTGGATGAAAACAAGGAAACTTGAGCCTGGGAAGAAGGTTCAGCTTTCAGCAGGACAAAGGCCCTAAACATACAGCCAGAGCTTCAATAGAATGATTTATATTAAAGCTTATTTATGTGGTAGAATGGTCCAGTCAATGTCCAACCCTGAATATAATTGAGAATCTGTGGCAAGACTTGGAAATTGCTGTTAATAGACTGTTAGAGGCACTCCCTAAAAGGCTCGCATCTGTAGCTGCAGTGAAGGATGTTTCTACTAAGAACTGACTCAGAGAGGCTGAATACACACTTTCCAGGTTCATGTTTGTAAATATTTTTTTAAACCACACCCTTTTCCATCAGTTTCATAATTATGCACAACATTGTGTAGTTCTACCATAAATTTCAGTTTGCAATGTTACAAAATGTAAAGAAATACTTCAACCAAGGTAATACGTTTTTTTTTTTTGCAAGGCATATTTCATGTTTTTTAATCAGAATACATTTTGCAAAAATACTACTCGTACATTTTGGATGTAGGATACATTTTTCAAGGCGCCTTGTTTTCATTACTTCTGATGTTGTAGCAGACTAAAATAATTGAGAAAGTAATCGATGGACGTTTCGTTTGGGGGTTCTAGTTCACAGCTCCAAACTCCACCTGGCACCTCCTTTATTTCCCTTGCTAACAAGCATGTGAGTTAAACCAGAGCTCTGTAATTAACGAGAAGAAACAGGCTCGCAGATGTCCCAAAGTCAATTGAACATCAATAACTCCAGCTGGGGCCGTTGACTTGCTCTGTCTCCGTCTCATCACTCAATCACATCCTCTGTCTCTCTCCCTCTCTTGCTGGTCTGTCTCCTGTTGGGCTTTTCGTCTATAATTCAAACTCTGTCCCCTCTCTCCCCCGACTGTCCACGTCAGACGCTGGGGCTGATATGAATTTCACAGTCTGTTTGAAGCTGCCTCTCAAGGATGTGGGTAAACGGGTGCCTTACTGAGTGCTTCTCCTAATGCTGTCATTTCTTTCTCAGTATCTTAGCAGAAGGGCTCGCTGCTCCCTGATACTTTTGTGACAGTGGTTTTAACCAAGCCTTTGTCAGTCTGGCGAGGAGCACATGTCCATCAGAACAACGTCAGGAATCATAGAAAGAAAGTGAAGATCTAATGTCTTTATCTTGTGCGTCTGCATGATTTTTTGCTTGTGCACTGTTCAAGCATGGAAGGAAAATGCCCTATGAAAAGGAAGGAAGCGAGGAGATGCAGTTTGACATTCAGCTAGGGGGCCATGCATCATTGCTGTGCTTTGTTCCTAAAGATCATTGCAGCCCCATGCTTCACAGCCCATTTACTGCGCATTCTCTACTGGAGCAGGATGATATTCAGAGATACTAAGAGAAATCTAACCACAAAAAAACTTTTGACCTGGCTTTCAACTTCAAAAGATTTTAATACACAAAAGCATCCTTGAAATCTCATCAAAAAGCATGATTAATAGATGACTGCTCTTTTCCAAAACCTATTGCTTGTATTGCATCAAAGCACATGTTTGGATGCCATCCCTGTGCACCACACTAAGCTGATTTAATTTAGTGACTGGTTAGATAATAAAAATTGAAACTATTCAACACTTAGTCAAACAACCTTAAATATGACCCTATGGTACCTTGGAAAAGTAGTAACATTTTGTCACAATACAGCCACAAACTATAATTTATTTTATCAGGATTCTATGCGGTAAACCCAGACAAAGCAGTGCATAATTTTGAAGCAGAAAAACATGAATGGTTTTGACATTTGTTTTATACATAAAAAAATCTGACAATTTCTGAGTGCATTTCAACTCATGTTACTTTGAAACCGTTAACATAAAATCTAGTGCAACCAGTTACCTTAAGAAGTCATCTTATCAGTAAATAAACTCCATCTGTTAATACTTTGGCCATCTTTATATAAGACTTACAGCTTTAGAGAGAGAAAGATCAACTGGACAACTATTAGTCACTCGCTCTAGAAATCTGGCTTTTATGAAAAATTGGCAAGAAGAAAAGCATAACTGAAAGAAATTTTCTAAAAGGTTAATGGGAAAGCAAACATGAGGATGAAGATGTTCTGGTCAGATGAGACCACAGCTGAACTATTTGGCCTATATGTAAAACGCCACAAACCCTTCACACATGAGGACATCATTCTCTCTACAAAACATGGTGATGGCACCATCATAGATGGGAAAGGGAAGCTGGTCAACGTTAATGGGAATATGGATGGAGCTAAATCCTGGACAAAAAGGAGGGAAACCCTGTTAGATCCTACAAAAGACTTGGATAATTGTAAAGTTGATAACAAATGACATTGAACACTTTTTAGATTTTCATTTTTCAAACAAGTTATTTTCCTTCAATTATAGCACAGCTCAAACATGATACCCTGACAAAATGCATTCAAGTTTGTAGCTGTAAGATGACATGAAAATTCTAAAACTACAAATACCTTTTAAAGGAACTTTTATTTCAAGCACTCTGAGATATTTCGTATGGATCATTTTTCTGCACTTTCTCAATGTTAGGTTGGTCTTTGACAATTAGTTTGCAATCTCTGATGGTAATGTTTATCTTTGGATGTGTATCCTTGCACTGGTGGAAATGAAGTTTTCTGTGCAGATTTACCTAAATTCTTTACACAGGTAGACTGTAAAATTGGATCAAACAAGACCTTTATTTACCTCTGAAGACTGCAGTCACACATGTGCTATAAACAAAGGGTGTTGCTGTATGTGTATGCTGATTTTTGTTTGTTCTCCATATTTACAGTCTATCTTACAGTTTTGGGCTCCTCAACCTTACAGTGTCTTGATAAAAGTCTGCATTTCCATTCACATGTTCATTTTGCTGACTTAATTTGGAAAAAAAACTAGGCCAACATCCTACATGTCTTCAGAGGCTTGAGGAAGAGGAAACGTCCACGCATTGTACTTTTTCCTCTTGGCTTGTTTTCAAAGCACATAACAATCTGTTCAAATTTAGCTTGAACAGCAAGTTCTTATTTTCATTAGTTTGAAAAAAAAAAACCAGTGTGATTTTTGCCTTTAGGCTTCAGAGAGCTGCGATTCTCTGTGCTGTACCCATTCAGTTTTGCTTTAAGACACAAGCTTGTTGAAGTCTGAAGGCTAATTAACAAAGTGGCAGGATAAAATCAACCCCCTTCAGTGATGACATGTTCATTTTAGCTGTGCCTGCAAAACGCTGCCTTTTCCTCTTCTTTTTTTTTTTTTTTTACCATCTTGCTGAATGCTATAATGCGATTCAGCAAGGTGACAATAATGTGGCCTGCAAGCACAATGGGCTGGCCGTATGCAAAACGCAGTCACTCAACTCAAAGGAAGACAAGGCTGATAAGATAGCAGTGATGAGGAAGAGCATCCTAAATCATCCTAATTTTAATATAATGACTTTTTCATGAATCACATGCAGAGGCCGTTATCAGTTAAACTCCAGATGCAGATTTTGTTCTTGACACGCTAAAAACAATTGTCTTTTTGTTTTATCACCTTCATATATTTTTATTTTTTTTTACCTGTACAAGCTTAGAGTGAAATCTGTGATATTTGAAAGAAAATAAACAAAGCAAAGTCTTCTTTTAGATTTTACTGAGGTGGAAAGTGTGTTGATGGCAACAGTCAATGCTCCCAGCTGTGAGAAGCTGGTTTTCATTAAAGATTGTCGGGAAGGCATTCGTAACATTGAATGTCTGGATTAGTGTGTTGTTGTTTTTTATCTGTTTAAAACTCACAATACAAACTATTTTAAAAGAGCAAGTTTGACAAGAGGGGGATGCGGTCATGAAAACCTAAAAACCATGATTGTTTTCTTCCGCATTCTTGGAACTGTGGGATCCCTGAAAAATGTTTGGAGGCTTCTTTTGCCTTAACTTTAAAAACTGAGACATACAACAGAAAAAAGCTGAATTTGACATATGAAGTCATTGTCTTTCCATCTTGGCTTGACTTACTAACTAGCTGGAGCTCCATTAACAAAGATTTATGGTGTTTGTTTATTTAATTTGTCAACCATCATCTCTCGGAAGGTTTTGGATCTTTCTCTTGTCCAGCTGCAAAACACACTCAATTTAATGTGGCTCACCTATACCTGCATAAACAGCAATACAAATCCTCAACTTGTGTTTTCCCAACTACTATTAATGTCTAATCTCAAATTTTATTTTAAATCATATTTGGTCATTGCAAATTGAGAATAACCCAGCCTAAATTATGGGCAAAATATTTAAGATTTGAAGGGAACTACAGATGGTTAAACGCAGTTCAAACTCCTTAAACAAAGTAAAATTTTATTTAATTCAGCTCTGACACAGAAACCAACTTCAGAATTATTAGGGAGCTGTGGAAGCCACATTTTTATGATTATTGGAAGGAGAAAAAGCAAAGGCAAATAAAAACTGTCACTGACCTGTTTCAAAAGATATTGAAAGGGTAAATTATTAACTACAGCATCCTGATTAAAAAGTGATTAATCGGGGCCCAAATGGGAACAAAATCTTCAAACCGTATAGAGAGCGACTAAGACTAGGTGGAATACATGACAACTATCTGATTACAAACCCATTTTTTCCCTCTTTCTTTGTCTTCACTTTCCTGCTCTCTTAATTTCTTTTGCTCGCTCAACCATAAAAAGGAAACCTTTCCTCCTCTACTGTAATTAGCAGAAAACATTCAAAACAGAACAAAAGTTGGAATTCAATTAATTTCATATTCACAACAAACTAGCATTTTATTGAGCATTTTATTCTCCTCCCCCTGCAGCAGTGGCGTAGCCAGAAATTGGTTTGCAAGTGGGCCTAACAAAAAATGGGTGGGCCATATAAACATTGTTTAGATTTATTTTCATACTCCACTGTTGCTTCAGTAGAAACGTCTGTATACATCAGAAACCGACAGGACGTTTTAAACAAACAGCTTAGAACACAGAACAAAGTGTAAACAACAATATGGCCAGTGTCAGATACCGAACGCTTTAAGAAATTGATTCCCTGAAGGCAGCTTACCTTGTAGACCGTAAAGGTTTTACAAGCTTTTAATCATGTTGCATCATTGTGCCATTTTTGATAACCAGAGGTAGCAATAGAAGTGAAACAGGGTGGGATCATCTAGGCTCTGTGAGCTCAGTGATTTCTCCCAAGGGATTATGGCAAACAGTTTCAAAGAAAACTCCCTAAACTATCTGTTTTTTGTTTGTTTTTTATCGATGTACAGTGATTTACTGTTGCATTTAATTGTTTTAATGCATGGAACTGTACTTTACTGGATTAGTGTAGAATGTTTAGCTAGAGATCCTAATATTTTCAATAAAAGTGTTCACTTCAAACTACAATTTTAGACTTTGTTACACAAAGGAATCTCACAGCTAGCCCTAGCTTGTCTGGAGAGTTCACAAGGCATGTTGTTTGAAACAGCCAATTACAGCAAGTCTGGCAAAGATGTCAATTTTACCTCCAATTTTATTCTTTTGTTTTAATGATGACTTAAGTGACATCCCTAAACAATAAAACGTAATTATGTATATAATTTGTTCTAATTTCTTTTGAGAAAGCCATTTATTTGGGTGGGCCTAGGCCCCTCCAGGCTCACCCATAGCCACGCCCCTGCCCTGCAGTGCAGTGCAACATGTTTAAGAGTTTGCTCTGATTTATCTTGCAGATCCTACAAGCCTACCTTGAGGCCATCGATGTCCTTTGAAATTGATCATTTTCAGGGTAATTACACATGGAAAAACTTGGTTTCACAGTATGGAGCTGTTCAGGTAAAATATGAGCAAGTTTTCCTCCTCCATCTGGTTATGATGCATGAGCATGGCTTTCCTTTAACCTCTCATTTCTGCTGCACAATAGCTCTGATGTCTGCAACTACAGACTCATACTTTCGGTATGTGAAACCCACATGTATGTATTTATTTATTTATTAAACTAGGTCTGCTGAGTCATATATACACACACATACGCAGAAAAGCCTCAAATTTTGCCTACTCCCTCTGAGCTATGGCTTTCTATGGTTGTGTAGGTGTCAGTGAGCTTGCATGCAGTTGTGCAAACATGCATTTGAAATCAAATTCCTCAAGCCATGTGAAACACACACAACATGCAATCTGTTGTAAAGCTTAAATCGCAGTGGCTTGCAAAAACAATTTACACCCCTTGAAAGTTTCCCATATCTTGTCACTTTACCACTACAATTTCAATGGATTGTGTTGGGACTTTCTATGACTGGTCCTATTTTGTTTTCAGCTGCTTTTACTCTGATGCACTAAAACAAAAAAGTTTCACAATCAACTGTGCTTAGGAGTCACGTAAATGGTAAATATAGTATCTCTGCGTGAGTAATTTAATCACAGTATGAACACAGCTTCTATCTTAGAGGTTTGATAGAGAAACCTGTTAGAAGCAGCATCATAAAGACCTGCATGTGGTTTCCCACAGTATGGAACATTGCGAGTATGTGGCAGAAGTTGCTCTGCTCAGATGATGATGATAAAATAGAACTTTGTGGCCCACATGCAAAACACTGCTCATTCCCCACTGTGAAGTATGGTGGTGGCAGCATTGTGCTGAGGAGATGCTTTTCTTCAGCAGGGACAGGGGAGCTGGTCGGAGTTATTGAGAGGATAGATGGAGCTGAACACAAGGCAGTCCCAGTAGAAAACCTTATAGGGGCTCCTAAAGACTTGACAGAGACTGGTATTGACAAATCCCAAAATAGTTATAGTTGTACCTAAAGGTTTTATTATAAAAACAATTTTAAAAAATATGTCTCATATTGCTACTTCGCAATTTTGTACTACTTTATGTTGGTCTATTAAATTAAATACATGGGAGCTTGTGGTTGTAATCTGAAAAGTTCAAAGGTTATGAATGCTTCTGAGTTGCTAATGTCTGAGGGGTTGATAATGTTCCCCATAGGAGCCCCTGGTTGTTTAAGCAGTTAAGTAGCATGCATTCCTACCTATGCTTTTAAGAGAACAAATCCACCGGATTAAAATTGTGAATTTTGCATGTTCCTACTGTTTTAACTTCATATTTATCTCAGCATGCACCAGAGTATGATCCCAACGAAGCAACATTACGGACTGATGGCAGGAAGCAGGGTGATTAGGATGATAATTGCTCGGAAAAACAGAGGATGCTGTAAAACGCCAGGATGCGTAATGGTGGGAGGAGGCCATCATGTTCATTTTGTGCCTAGTAACCACATCCACCTCTCTGCCCACCTCGCTCACAAATAGGTTCAACCACTTGAGCTCATGCACTCCTACACTTCAAACATCCGCTTGGCTGAAATACTAAATCAGCTTAACCTCTTTGCTCTCATGCAGCTTTTTTTCATGTCCTCTCTCTACCTGTCTGAGCTGGCGAAATCAATCAAAAAAGAGAGAAAACCATGCAGGCATTAAAGCCAACCTTGAGAAGATAATTTGTTGCACATTATTGCACAAACAAAATATATTCATGCACTTTTCGTTCCTAATGTCATGTGGCATGGTCTTTCTCCTCATCGATTCAAATAAATCTCCTCATGGCTAACTTTTGTGAACACTACTTCGTATTTGCATGCTTCAAGAGAAGTTGGCCCTCATCAGCAAAAAAATCAAGGTGAGGTTCTTATCCCCCAGGCGAAGCAGAGCCACCAGCTGCATGTTTCTCATTCCCTGCCCTGCCTTGCATCATGCTCTGATGATAGCCACAACAAGAGACCTAACATTGGAGAGACGGCATGCTGCAGGGCTCCAGGCTGAAGTAAAAACTGCAAAAGTTTGCATCAGAAGAAATTCCTTTTTTTTTTTTTATTATTCTTTTTTAAGAGTGGGTGCACCCACGCATCTTCAAAAGTTCCACAGAGATAACTGTAAATATAAACCACATGCTTGGTGATTTCCTCAAGCTAAATTTGCACTTTTTCCTAATGGAACACAAAATCATTGATCACCACAACTACTTTATAGATCCGTCTGAAGTGAGTTTGTACCCAGCTATGATGAATGGGACCACTCCCCCCCCCCCCCCCCCCCACCAGGAGAGAGAGGCTTTCCCGAGGCCCTGTCCATTAATACATTATGAATGAGCCCTCGCGTATCTTTTGAGAGACGTGAGGCATGTGAGACACCACAGACCAGTGCTTCCTGTCTTCCAGTAAGGATTCCCACGTGACCTGGCCAGCAGAAAACCACGTGATGCAGAAGTCCAGACCGCCGGGCCAAGAGCTCAATGCAGACTTCAAAGGGGGTAACGAAAAAAACCTCACCAAATATTCTGATATTTCATTTCCTTTATTTTCACACAGTTGTGCAAAATAGTTTCATGGTTTAAAAGTTGCTAACATGTAACACTGAGAATGAATCACATGGGCATCATTTCTTCAGTTTCCCACCACTGAGCCAATAAAATCTTAAGATTAGAAATGTTTCTGATAAAGTTCTCTTCGTTGGTAAAAATTAGTCCTTCCTTTTTCAGATACAAGAGATACAATGTCCCTTATTTTGGCTTCCAGCTCTATATCAAAGTCTTGATTTCAGAGGCTTTCCACAGATATTAGGCATGGAGAAAAACATCCCATGCTTTTCATCTACAGTACAGCAAAGTTACAGTGATGCTACTTTTGAAGTCTAAGCCAAGAACTCTAAGCTAAGACCCAGCTTCACTTTGAAGTTGTTTGTCGTGCAGGCACAGCCGAGAATTCACCTAATGCTGAGATAGTTGCAGTGTGCCGCATGATGAGTCTAACTATATAAAAATGAGTATATGCCAGGCTGGAGACACTATTCTCCCTTTGAGCTTTCAAAGGAGAATAGTATCTACAGCCTGGCATATCTTCATTCCTTCCTGACTGTTGAACTGCACTGTTTCAGTGGCCATTACCGATTTCTTTTCAAGGACTTACAGAACCTTGCAAAATTATCCAGAGCCATTTTTTTTATGTTTTGTTTCATTACAAGCAAAAACTTCAATATATTCTTTAGGAATTTGATGAAATACACCAACACAAAGTATCTTTTAAAAATCAGCTTTAGTGCTTTAAGATTAGATAAAGTCAGTGAATTTCAGTCTTGAAGTATTGCTACAGATTCTCCATTAGATTCAGTTCTGGACTTTGACTGAGGTACTTTACCACATAAACATGCTTTTACCAGAAACACTCCATCACAGCTAAGGCTGTGTGTATGTTTTAGAGTTTTTAGGTGAACCTATGCATCAGTCTCAAGTGTTTTGGACCATCTAACTGTTTTTCTTACAGGATTGCGCTGTGTTTAGCATTATGAATGTTTCAATCACCCATGACAGGCTTCCCTGTCCCTGCTGAAGGAAATCAAACCACAGCATGATGCAGCCATCACTGTGTTTTACCATGGCAATGGTCTAATTATGGTGATGTGCAGTGTTAGCTTTTTTCCATGAGTGCTTGGTCTCAGCTGATCAAAGGACTTTCTTCCACATTTTTGTTGTGTCGCCTACATGGCTTGTGGCAAAAGTTAAATAGGACTTCTTCCTTCTTCTATACAGGCCAGATTTCTGTTGTGGACAACAATGGCTGTCCCATTTACAGTTTCTTTCACATGAACGTTGGATCTCTGCCGCTCCTACAAAGTTTCTATGAACCCTTTGTGTGCTCCTCTGCTCCTCTAATTAATGCTCTTTTTGCATGCTCTGTCACTTTTGGTGTATGGCCATGTCTTTACGGATTTGCTGTTGTGCAATACCCTCTGCAAGCTAAACTTTTCAGATAGGTATTTGTAATCACATAAATACATTGAGGCTTGAAATGTGAAAATGTTCACGAAAACAACACCTTGCATACAATTTGCAAGACTTTTGCTAAAATGGTAAACCGAAAGAAAACCTGGGCTGTTACCTTCCTCAGTGCATGCAAGCTCATTATTAAGCAATAGACACGGTGTATACGCAAATACTTTATCACACACCTGTGCACACACACACGCATACACGCATGTAAAGCTGCTATGAGAGAGCGGGAGCTACAATGGAAACTGTGAGTCATGAGCAGTCCTTTGCTATTTGGAACCTAAATTATTGTGCCAGTGAGTCACAACAGGGGCTTCCTGTGTGTTCATTTCTGTGCCTGAATTTGTGAGCAATGGAGGCAAACTCAAACTCAGTCTGTTATCTTTACTGTACATGCATGCAATGTGTATGTATGGGAAAAAAAATGAAGAGAAGAGAGAAGAACAAACTGACAAGTGTTTGCTGGGCTGCTTATAGGTATAGCCAGTCACGTATGCTGCGAATAGCTTGCATAGAGGGGATTTTTTTTGGCATCTTACAGATTGTTCCTGTTCTCACCTTTAACATCTCAGATCATGTCCTTTCCAACTCAGTCCAAGAACCTCTGTCTTTGCAGATTGTAAACATCATAGAGTTGACATGTCAACATGACTCTGGTTAACAATCACACAATTTCCAGAGAGATAATGGGGGCTTTTAACATTCCTGTTGCACCAACAAGATTTTACAAACACACACACGCATAGATGAGCTTGTACGCAGAGGGCATAATGACCTGTAGCAACACCGAGATGTGTTTGTGGTAGCAGTGGCTTGATAAGCAAGACGCCTTGATGAAAATGAATGCATTGTGCTTCCTTGTCACGCTCTGCTTCATTTCAGTGCTATCACACGACTTTTGGCAGCCGACTAGCAGTCATGGTAATGCGCTCGCCACAAAATTTTAAAGATGGCTTTTACAGAGCAGTCACCACCCCAGTTTGTGAAGCCGAGAAAAAAGCTGGTGCATTCTGCGTGAGGGATGGAGAACTGTTGTGGAGCTCACATTGCAGCTGTCCATTTTAAAGCAACGAGGGAAAATTATGTGGACACCAAACATCCGCCAGAGACCAAAGTTTAGAACTGTTGAGACATCACGATTGCTGGTTGTCAATCAGAAGCGTTAGTTAGGACATAAATTGAAATGAAAAAGTCTGTGGGAGTGATTATGAGACAGGAAGGTGGGAGGATTTGAAACTGAAACCAGCCCAAATGGAATCAGATGCGTATACAGTCAACCACCATCAGCCTACCTCTGTCTGCATAAAAGCGCCTGACCTTTGGCAATCAGAGGGATGTGGAAATTTTTCATTAAAAGATTTTAAAAGCTCATGAAAACAACACTCCAACAGCAAAAAGGCAAATGCAAACTGTAATTCATTCTTTGTTGTGCCACAGTGGTGGAGGACTGGCTTTCTAATAGACTTCCTAACACTAGAGAGGAAGGGAGGGTAAAAACAGAACATTTTGACTTTCCTCCACTTCAGGCAGGCAGGCCAGGAGGAATGAACCGGCTGACTGCCTCAGATGACTCATCTCCATTGATGAGCTTAACAGCCATCAATTCCACACAGGGGAATAGAGCCCGGCATCCACCCCTCCACCCCCAGCCCAACCCGCTGTAGTTTTGCCTGGGGTAGGCTTCCTCTACTCTCGCGCTCTCTCAGTAGAAGGCCTGGAGCTTAAATTAAAGCTCTGGCAGTGGGCCATGTGAGAGAGAAGCAAGGAGCAGGCAGCAGCCATTCCTTCCCCTAGAGTCCCCAGTCAGATTCATTGTAACAGAGACAGGGCTCAGACAGAGCGTGTTAAGGGTTTTTTTCACACTGAAGCTGAGCTACTCATTCTGCAGAAAGGTTTTTTTTTTCTTTTACAGTAAAAGAAAAAGGCAGGAAATCTAAAGATAAGCTGAATTTATATATTAGTTTCTCCCGTTTCCACAGTGAAGCCAGTTTCACATCAACACACACTCTGCCAGATTAAAAGCCTTCTTGAGGAAAGTTTTATACTCAGAGGGGACAAGGATAGTGTCAAATGGTCATAACTGGAGGATTTTTTGAAGGAATAAAGGTAAGGCTTTCAAACCTATGAACACTGTGCCAACTGTCAAGCATGGAGGTGGCAGCAGCATCATGGTGAGGATCTGTTTAACTGCTAGTTGTACTACCTCTAAATTCGTCAACTTCAATTCAGCAAGTATAAACTTGCGCCAACACGTTAATGATCCGAGACGCACATCAAAACTGGTTTTGGATAGGAAAAATGACCCCAATCTAAACATTAAAAATAAAAGAACAGCAGTCAAACGAGCTGTCAGAATTATGTCTTTACTGTGAATTTATGTAAAAATGTCATTTTGACATTGGGCCAAAGATAATGCACAGTAAATTAATCTAATTCTTTTTTTTATATATCATTGAAGTTATACGTTTTATTATTATCCCAGCCTGGTAAATGAACGGTTCAAACGAATGAACCCCAAATTAATGCCATTCAATAAGTGTATGTAAACTTCTGGCACCTCTAACACTGACACACAGGTAGGACAGTGGTTGCTTTTTTTAACAGAACCTCACTTGAAAGCTCATTTCTTATAACTATAATGTTTTAGTATTAGCACTTGTGTCCCAAATATGGAATAAAGCAGCAGAAATCTACAATCTGCCTCTCCCTGGACTGCCACCTTATTGTGTTGGAGGGGTTTGAGTGTCTCAATGATCCTAGGAGCTAAGTTGACGTGGCAAACAGGTTACCAGGGGCCCCCTCTGGAGCCAGGCCTGGAGGTAGTTCACGTTGACAAGCGCCTGGTGGCCGGGCTTTCACCCATAGGGCCTGGCCGGGCTTAAACCAAAGAGGCAACATACTGGAGAGTGCTCCTCCCAGGGACTCCATTGTTTTGCTGGAGGACTTCAATGCTCACGTGAGCAATGACTATGAGACCTGGAGAGGTGTGGCTTGGAGGAATGTCCCAACTCCACCTCTCCTGTGTTGGTTAGTGCAGCTCTGCAATATTGCATGAACATTGGTGGAAGTTCCTCAAGATTGGCAGACCAGGGTGGTGGTCCCCCTACTTAAAAATGAGGTCCCCAGAGTGTGTTCTAACTCTATGGGGATCACACTTCTGAGCCTCCCTGGTAAGGTCTATTCTGGGGTCCTGGAGAAGAGGTTCTCAATGATAGTCGAACCTCAGATTCAGGAGGAACAATGTGTTTTTTGTCCTGGCCGTTGTAAACTGCACCAGCTCTACACCCTAAGCAGGGTCCTGGAGGGTGCATGGGAGTTCACCCAACCAGTCTACATGTGTTTTGTGGAATCAGAGAGGGTTGTGACAGTGTCCCTCGGGGAGTCCTGTGGAGGGTACTCCAGGAATATGGGGTATCAGGCCCCTTGATACTGGCTGTTAGGTCCCTGTACGACCGGTTTTGGAGCTCTGTTCTTATTGCCGGCAGTAAGTCAGACTCATTTCTGGTGAGATTTGGACTCCGCTAAGGTTGCCCTTTGTTACAAATTCTGTCCATAACTTTTATAGACAGGATTTCTAGGGGCAGCCAAGGTGTTTAGGGGAACAGTGTTGATGGCCTAAAGATCGGGTCTCTGCTTTTTGCAGATGATGTGGTCCTGTTGGCTTCATCAGACTATGATCTACAGCTTTTCCTGGAGCAGTTTGCAGTGTGAAGCAGCTGGGATCAGAATCAGCACCTCCAAATCAGAGTCTTGAGCTGGAAAATGGTAGTGCCTTCTCCAAGATGGGGAAGAGGTCCTGCCCCAAGTGGAGGAGTTTACGTATTCAGCTGTCTTGTTCACAAATGAGGGAAAATGCAACGGGAGATTGATAGGCGAATTTATGCAGCATCTGCAGTGATGTGGGCGCTGTACCGGTCTGTTGTGGTGAAGAGAGAGCTGAGCAGAAAGGCGGATACAAGCGGTGGAAACTGCAGAGTGCTTGGGCTCTCTCTTAGAGATAGAATGAGAAGCTCGATCATCTGGGAGGGGCTCAGAGTAGAGCCACTGCTTCTCCACATCGAGAGGAGCCCGTTGCGGTGGCTCTGGCATCTGGTTAGGATGCCTCCTGGATATCTCCCTGGTGAGATGTTCTGGGGCATGTCCCACTGGGAGGAGACCCAGAGGAAGACCCAGGACACGCTGGAGGGACTATATTTCTCGGCTGGCCTGAGAGCACCTTGGGATCCCCCCCCCGAGGAGCTGGCCCAAGTGGCTGGAGAGAGGGAAGTCTAGGTCTCTCTGCTCTACTTTGCTGCCCCTTTGACCCAGCCCTGGATAAAATGAAGACAATAGATGGATGGAAATCTACAAAATGTAGCTTGTTAATCCATCATGCTTGACAGACTTGTTTAAGCTTACCAGAAATAAATCAGCTTCATACACCAACCATCTGCAATTAACTGTTGAAGGATATTTACCATTTTCATCCCTCTCCCAAACCTTTGTGCAATGTACTTCCAAAGTAAGATGTTATTGCCGTCCCAGGAGATTGCCTTTTTGTTCACTCTGTCATTTCTTTGGCAGTTATTACAGCTGGAGTCACAAGGGTCACCCCAACATATTGTGCAGCTTGTCCAAAGCCACCTGTTCTTCTTCGTATGATGTAGTGGCTCACAGGCAGTCGTGGCACACTGCAGAGCAATGGCACACCAGTTTAAACTGCTTCCCCCTAAAGTAATTTTGCAGAGCAACATCTGCAACAGGCGAACAATTTGTGTTGTCGCTGTGCCGTGTCTGATTAAGAACCTCAACCTGCACTGCAGGAATCATTTCGGAGAAGGATGTTATTAGGTACAAAATGTGCTCGTCCATGTCTGAAAGCCTTTGTGGCTTTTAAAACGGCACCTTAAAATGTCCCAGCCTTTCATTACTCTAATTATGTTCCTGAGGAGCATGATCAGTTTAATTGTCATCTGTTGTAGCACCCATGTGCCTGATGGAGTCGTTGTTACTGCTGTGATGTCTTTTAACAATGTTTATTGGTTATTGTTGCCAAAAAGGAGTGTTGCTCTCAGGCACTCTTGCTGTTTTACAAAAGCAACTTAGCTTCAAAATTACACCCAAAGGCCCTTTGACAATAATAGGCGTTTTTCAAACTGGATCGCATTTAAAATAAATCTGAAATGATGGTGAATCTTTGGTGCAGAAAAGCTGCACTGAAGTTAGGAGGTGAATAGGCATGGGTTGATAGAAAATTCATATAGTTTAACAACCCTGTGTAAAATACAACAGTTTTCTTGTACAAAATTCTAAACAAAAACATGATCTAATTTATTTTATTTAAAACAGAAAAGCAACAATTATTCCTCCTGCTGTAGTTATTGTAGTCTACAACATTTATTTTGTGTGAAGTGTAAAGTAGAACCAGGGGTTTCTAATTGTTGCACAGATACAGAAACGAACACAATATCTCAAGATCTCCAACTTTAAAATGAAGTAGACAACAGAAAATCAAGAAAAAGTGCAAGTTTATAATTTAGTTTAGCTCTATGTTACGTAGTTTATGTTCTGGTAGCAAATTAGAAAAGCAGTGGGATTTGCTAATGGTGGATTCTATTTGTACTCAAAAGTGGTATTTATAGAGGAAGAGCAACACAGCATCCATGCTTCATTCAGTTGGAGAAAAGCTGAGACTTCCTCTGGCATCTCATTTTAAGGAAAAAAAACTTAAATCTGGAGAAAGGGTATTATGACTTTTTAAAACCTTTAGTATACCTTGAGGAAAGTAACCTAGAGCTGGAGCCCAATGTGAAGGGAAAGCTTCTTTGTTTCTTTTTACTCCACATCCAACTAAGCTCCAATAAAATAAACAGAAATCTATATTTTAAAAAGACTAAAAGCAGTAACAACTTTTATTGTTGAGGTTGTTTTTATTCATATTACAAGGCTCTCTTTTACAGGTCACATCCCAGCAGGAAATGGTTAGAAATTGCCAAGGCTGCAATAATTGCATCATGCTTGTGTTATTTGCATCTGCACGTGCATAATTTTGAGAGTGCGTGTGCACAGGAAGCCTAATGAGATTTGTGAGAAAATGATCAAGTGAAAATAGAACGTGCCTCTGTGTGAATCTTGGGCTGAATAGCTCAGCAGGGAAGTCTTTTGCATCATGCTTTTTGATCGTAAAGTGAATGTACTGCGTCACTTTGACAAAGCAATGAAGTGACCCCAGATTGGGACAGCGGGCAATTACATTCAGAAATCTGATGGGAAGTCCGGTTACTTATATTTGAGACTATGCAGCAGTAAACACCCAGACACATACCTCTGAGCTAAGCATGAAAACATGGCTCCAGTCAGCAGAAAAAAGTAATCTAAAGTGCTGCACTGAGAAACTGGCTGAACTGTTCTCATCCTCATCTCTTATCTCCTCATCTGTGTTCTACTTGTGGAGGTGCTGCTGCTTGAGGGGCTGCCCTCGTCTGAGAAAGACCATGAAAGAGTCAGAGATGATCTCTTAAAGCTATGATTCACAAAATGCTCCTCCTAAACACCAATTTACAAACTTTTCTTTGTGAATTGTGCCACACTGGTAACCTAACTGAAAGCAGACTTTGTCTGTCTGGTAGGCATTGTGAAAGGTCAAGGTAGAGGTTATCTGAGGCTTCATTTTTTAAGACCTAGCAAGGAAGTAGAGAGAGGGCCACTATTTTCACACTAACGATTAAAGAGAACAAAGGGTATGAACGCTGAGGATTGTTGGAACAAGGGAGTCTAAATAACAGAATGTGTTGCAGTAGTGGGAGAGCATTAACCAAGGAACTGAGGGAATATGGTAAACAGGTAAATGATTAATGAATAAAACATAATTAAACACTAAAGAAACAACAAACATATGACTGAAACTCTCAAAGCAGCTCAGGGACATCCAAACCAGTCAATTTAGTTCATTTCACTTTAATCATTTTGCACCAATTCACAGCAATGTCATGTCAAGGTGCCCCTCCAGAGCCGGTGTCCTGCGTTTTTAAGATATGCCCCTGCTCCAACATGGCTATATTAATGGTTGAATTATCTCCTCCGTATGTTCTCAAGTTCAACATAGGCCTGGCAAAGAGCAGTTCATTTGATTCAGTTCTGTTTACCCATGGGAACATCTAAAACATGCAGAACACCAGTTCTCGAGTTTGACTGGAATTTGACAATTCAAAAACACACAATCTAATCTGATCCTTGTTAAAATACAATAGTCAATTTCACATCCATCCATCCATCAATCCATTTTCTGTACCTGTCCATCCTATTGCAGGGTTGCGGGGGGGCTGGTGCCTATCTCCAGTGGTCAAGGGGCAAGAGGCGGGGTACACCCTGGACAGGTCGCCAGTCCATCGCAGGTCAATTTCAGTTTATAATGCCAATTGGAAAAAAGTTCTCTATCATCCTTAGCAAGAATGTAGTGATAGTATAAAGCAGGGGTGACCAATTCCAGTTCTCAAGGGCAGGCCTACTGCATGTTTTAGTTCTTTCCCTGGTGCAATACACCTGAATCAAATGATGGCTCATTAGCAGGCCTTTGTAGAACTTTGACATGCTGAGAAGGTAGTTGGACCATTTGAATCAGCTGTGTTGGAGCAAAGACGCAACTGGCTGGAGACCGGCCCTTTGGGCCCAGAATTGGACACCCATGGTATAAAGAAAGCATTTCCTTCTAAAGGGAAGAATCCTCCTTCTGTGCTAGGCTCAGTGTTGAGAAACACAGATGCTCAATGCTTTTTTTTTTTCATTGTATGCCACAGTCTCATGCAAACCATGTTTCTTGGACTTTATTGTCACGATAGGATTGACCCTGCTGTCTCGAACATAAAGATTGTGTGTGTGTGTGCCTTTGTGTGTGTGCGTTTGTGTACCTTTTAGAGTACAAACACTGTGCCAAGGCTTGTCACATCAAATTGAGAAGCCTTTCAGATGAGCAGGATGTTGAACTAAGCGATGGAAGGCTCAGCAGGTGATGTCTGTGCGAGCATTTTATCAATTTTCGCTTCACTTTCCTGCCACTACCTCAAATTTAGCTTGAGTTTGCATCTACTGGGTAGGACTGATTGTTCTCTACTATAACATTAAATCAATTGTCTGTACCACTGTTGTTATCCTACGTTTAAAAAAATCTCATTTCTACAGATTTCGTTTTTATGTATTACGGTTTAAAAAACTCTTTCAGGCATTGTTCCATCCTATCAGGCAAAAACACTAAAGAAATGCTGTTTCGTTTAAAGAAGCTGTAATTCACTTCAGAAGATGGAAGTGTCAGTAATCCAACAACAATCATGTAGTGATAGAGTTGTGTGACTACACCGTGATGCATAGTATTGCAACAGTGAAGTGAATCATGATGCCATGGCATATTTTTCCTTTCTAAGGAGGCATGAAATGTACCTTTTGGCACAAAGTGTTCTTTCCCAGGAGATTAGAGCATGAGGTATTAAGTGTAATTTACTGTGCGTGCACGTGTGTTTGTGTTTGTTTGTGGTCCTGTGTGATATTCTCTGGAAGACAGAGATGGGTTGCCATGGCAGCAGCTTGAATGTTGCATGAATTGCAATGATATATGAGTGTGTATGAACTTGCGTATGCCTTCTCGTGGAGAGGCCAGACCGGGACAGCATGTCCTTGTCTTCTCTCATCATAAAGGCATCATAAAGACATACAGGCACTGAAAATACCTGTTTTTAAGCGACTGTTCTCAATGGGGATGTCCCCCCAGGACATCGCTCTGCCAGGGCTGGGTACTGGCCGGGGAAGTGGGATAGTGGATGTCGGCCAGGTGTGTCTGCTGGCCAGGGCATTGGTCTGTTCCAGGTGCGGGTGGGTATGTCGCCAGGGTTTTGGTCTGGTGCGTGCGCTGGGTTCCTGACTGGGCAAGGGGTCCTTCAATGCACAGGTTGTGCTGGGGGCATCCTTTGCTGGCGGGGAGACCATTACCATCTAGCTACAGGTGCTCTCCCCTAGTAGTTGCACTTGGAAAGGAGGCGCTGAATTAAACCT
Source organism: Valencia hispanica (assembly GCA_963556495.2). Classification (NCBI taxonomy): domain Eukaryota; kingdom Metazoa; phylum Chordata; class Actinopteri; order Cyprinodontiformes; family Valenciidae; genus Valencia; species Valencia hispanica. The sequence continues at coordinate 19,798,588 of OY747719.1, read as the reverse complement.
GGGTGTCTAATGTCTTTTGTGCTCTGATAGTAGATGGGGCTGGGGGGACTGCCTTCGGCTCCGAGGGGCTTGGTGGTGGTGCAGTTACGGGCCCCAGGGTGGACGTGCCAGGGCCTCCCTCCCTTGATGGATTTTGGTGAACGGGGCTGCCTATTGGAGTCAGTGGGGGAGCTGGGTCCCTAGGAATGCATTTTGTCCCCCAGTCCTTCCCTCCCCATCCCTGGGCACCTTTGTCTGCCCACTCCATCACCTTACCACTCATGTAGGGCCTTGGGGTGTGGCCACGCCACTGGGGTTCCCAGTTCGCATTGTTTGGTTTGTTTTATCATTGCGGTTTTTCTCCTCTCTCTGCCGTCCTGCAGGAGTGGAGGCGGACTGAGATGTTTTCTTGTGTTTTCTTTGTTCCCCTTTCTCTCTCATATCTTTAACTCACCCTCTCCATCTTAACTTTTTTCGTACCTCTCTTCATCTTCTTTCTTTTTTCCCCTTTATTTTCCATCTCCTTTTCCATAATATCAGGGAAAAAAATACAGCAATTTCTAATAAAGATTTTTTACACATGTCAACTGGAGTACTCTAGCAAAAGTCATAATGCTCCGCTTGTGAAAGTAAATCTGTTGGGCTTCTACTCAGATACCATTTCTGAGTGCAACACTGCCAGACAGGACACGTAAAAAAAGGGAATTTCCCCTCAGTGTGAAAGAAAAGCAGAAGCATTGGGCACAAAAGCTACCTGCACAGATGTGTATTTCATTCCTGAAAGTCTTTGAGCTAGTCTGTTTCTTTAAAGAACGTGAATGGAGATCAAAATTGTCTAGTTCAGCTAATGTGTTACTGCTAATAGAAGTTTGTCGCACAGAATGGTATGAACACATTTTGACAGTACAGGGTAGTATAGATAGTAAGGTGAAAGAAAATAAAATCTGCTTCATTTTACCGCTTTCATATCTAAATATATCTAAAAAAAAAACAATTTTCTTTTCAATGCATATTCATGTGTTAGAATAACCTAGTCAAAGTCCAAACCATAGTCCAATCAACAACCTGTAGCAAAACTTGAAAATTAATGTTCACAGAGGATTGCCATTTAATCAAACTAAGATTGAAACATTTAGAAAACTGAGCAAAAAGGTCAGTCTCTAGATGTACAAATGTGTGTCGATGTGAAAAAAGTACTTTTGGAACCATCTTTAGTGGCTAACCTGAGGTAATGTGGCAGCATGCTGGTGGACTGTTAGTCTCACGTTTCACTCCAGTTCAAGTTGAGTTATTACCTTGAGAAACCCAGTAACAACAAAAGCAAAAAAAAAATCGAACTAACATGCCTTACAACCTTGCATGACCAGTGGACGTTGATTTGCTTCTCTACTTACTGCTCGTCTTTTCACACAAATTGCTCCAGCAGTCTTACAGTTTCTTCAGAAATATATTTTAAAACTCAAGTACTGCTCTGTATTTTTCCCAGAAAAGACTCTCTGTACCTACTCTGAGTTTTTCCATTTATATGGAGGTTGTTTTTATAACTTTAGGGCAAACCTGAAGACCTTCATCTAAGAGCATTTTATGGTCTGACCTCAGGGTGAACATGCTGGTATGTCCATTCTTTAAAAGTCTGGCAACTATCTCAAACATTTTCCACATCTGAATAATTTCTTTTTCTAGAGTGATGGACTCCACATTGCTTGGAAATTACCTTTTAATCCCTAAATCGATGAGCAGATAGAACTATTTATCTGCACTAATTCTTGCAATTATCCACAACACCACAAACCATTTGCCACACATTTAGTCTGGAGCCTTTTGGCCTCTTCATGGTCTGAGACTGTATTCTCTTCCAGCTAGTAAAAATCCAGTTTTTCTTGTTGGCTAACCATTTCATAAAATCATTGCTTTATTTTATCTTACAAAAGGAACTGCACCCATGGTAAATGTGTCAAAAAAAGCCTCAAAACAAATTCAGCTTTTAGGACAGAAGCATAAATAATCCTACATTTATTTTTGATTTTATTTTTTTTGTAAGGAAAAACCAACAACCCACTTTTTCCAATATGGTAACAGTTATCGTCCTCTCTTGAGCTCACAACAGATCCAAATCCGTGGGACTGTGATTGCCACGGTAGAAGGTTAATTTGTATCTGGTAAATAATTTCTGTGCTGGCCATTTGCTTTGGATCATAATCCTTGTAAAAAAATAAAAACCATGACAACCCATTTTCAGCATTCCTATAAAGGCTTATATTAGACTTTCTAGAAGTTCATGATGACATACAGTCTAATAAGATTCCCAGGTTCTTGGGGGGGGGGGGGGGGGCAGATTCACATCATCACAAAGTCTCCACAAATCTGGATAATTTTTGCAGAAATCCTCAGTGTTCACCTCCTCTGACCAAAATCTCAATATTTTGGTTGAACTCTGCATGCTTATATTTGTGACGGACAGACAGAAAAAGGATGGCACACCTCGCAACCAACCAATTAGCATGGATATAGCATAAAATGAATGTCGTGGTGACTCCAGGAGGCAGTTCTTCGCTGCAGTTTTCTGATACCTCCTTCCGGATGACTGACCTTCTCACCGTACCTCTAAGAGAGAGCCACCCTGCAGAGGAAACTCATTTCCGTCGCTTGCATCCGAAATTTTGTTCTCTCGGTAACTACCCAGAGCACATGAACATAGATGAGGGTGGGGTGGTAAATTGACCAGTGAATACAGTTAATATAAGAGATGTCCATCTGAGTCATGTGGTATAGTAAAACCCCAATGAAAAAGAAAGTCGTGGTAGTAGACTAGATAATATTTTCCAGATCAACTTTAAAAAGTGGGGCTGCACGGTGGAGGCATGGTGGCACAGTTGGTAATATTTTTGTATTGTAGAGAAATGGTCCTGGGTTCAACTCCCAGAATGGGATCTACCTGCATGGACTATGCATGTTCTGCTGTACACACATGGGTTTTCTCTGGTTACTCAGGCTTCCTCCCACAATTCAAAAACATGACTGTAAGGTTTATTGGTCTCTAAATTAGGTGTGACTGTTTGTGTCCATGGTTATTTGTCTTGTGTGACTCTGTGTTGCCCTGTGATAGATTGGTGATCTGTCCAGAGAGATACCCCGGCTATCGCGACACCAGCCCCACCGTGACCCTGCAAGGATAAGCGGGTGTAGACAATAGATGGAACGTTAAAAAAGTAAAATATAAATTAAAAGATTACTTCAGGTAGATTTATTTTCATACTGATTGTTAGAGGTGTCAATAAGTGTGGCACTGCGATTTTGTTAAAAATGAACAACATGGGATTGCATTTCAATTGAATTTAATATAAATTCAAAAATACTTTATTAATCCCAAAAGAAAATTTAACATTGTTGTAATTGATGTTATCCACTTTTTTTTTCAAAGAGACAATTAAATTAACCAACCACTTGTTTTAAGGCTATTTACTGTGTCATAAAAGTGTGGAAGGTGCTGTAGTTTTTTTTTCTTTTCCCTTTTTAGCTCGAGTTTCCTTCAAGTTGCGTATTTTAACAACAGCCGAGTCAAACCGATCACAGATTTCACTGTCTGCACTCCAAAGCTTCAGGAAAAACTGAATCCCCTAATGTGTATTTGTAATTTTCATCTACATATTTGCAGAATGAGTATTTATGTGGTGGCAAAATAATCTAAAAAGATTACTTCCAGGCTGCGAAGGTTCACATAAACCTCAGTTTAAACTGGAAGCACCGCTCTGAAAGCTGCGGGGAACAAAATGTGGTCAGCGTCAAGTCACCCTAACTCCCAGCATAGTGTTGCATTTCTTTGGTAGACCAGAAAATTCAGTCCATTTTTTTTTTTATCAAAAGTGCACTGCCAGATCTAAGATTGATGACATGTAAATGAGTGATCTGATTGAAACCATGCTTTTGCCAAATCCAAACCCAGAAGTTTTAGTGATGGATGAACAGGGGGCTCAATTCATTATTTTCAACATGAACATGAGTCAGAGCAATCAATTTCTAACTTGAAAATTTTAAAAAATAAGAGCATGGAAACATGCTAAAAACTACTTTCAGCTGAAAATGTGTAATAAGTATTTAGTCTTTGTCACATAGATAGCTTAAAGGCGGTGACTACATTTTTAAATGGTTAAATTATTAACTGGCTGAAGTTCGCCCATATAGGAGTTTAAAGTAAACATGTTACAACTTTCCAAGAGATCCTTGATTAGCTGATACAACACCAAATTGTGCAGCATTCGTAATGTCTGTTTGCTAGCTTGAGCAGGACAATTCCCTTCTGATGAATCAGCTAATGTATTGCTTTTCTGATGTTTGCATTTCAACAAATTTGTGTAAATCAAACATTGTAAACATGAGATGCATGGTTAAAAGCTATGATATACTATGACTGCAGAGTATAGCATGATAACCATTTTTGGATTCTGTAATAACGGCTCCAGATAAAGCAACACAACAAAGTATCTGCAACACTTTAGTGACTATACTCGTCTTTTCTTTCAAGATCCGTCTACATACCAGTGATGTGTTTGAAAGTTAAGCATCCAGTCACGCTAATGGATCGGACCGTATAGACTGGTCTCATGAAGGAAACAAAGACAAGGCAATGCAATGCAGCTTTTCTTTGCTGTTGTGTGATTTCACTTCAAGAGCTGAAATACTCGACTATTATTAACCTCTCTGCTTCTGAGCGAGTGAGTCACCCTGTCCGGTGACGGGGCTGCCACAAGTCCTCTCTCAGCTGTCTGACTTCACCGAGGAGAGATCCAAACCAGTGACGCCAATGCCGTCTCCATCTCCAGCCAAGATCCTTCCTCTCCAAGCTGAAGCCTTCATGACCTCACACGCAAACAAGCAGCTAACACTTCCTGCAGCCTCAGGGAGGAAAATGGAAATGTGTCCCACTAAGAGCTGCTTCTCGAGCAGCACATCCTGAGTTTTTTTTATTTCACTTCGTCTGATGAGGGCAACAGATTTACTGTTTGTGGGAGGTTGGTGGGTTAAGTGAAGGTCAGTGGAAGTGGCGCTGTTTATTTAACCTACTCAAGGTTCCCTTGAGTTTGCCCTGTTGCCGACAGGATGTGTTTTGTTTCATTTATTTATTTGCATTGTTTCTGCATGTTGTGCCATCATGCAACTAAAACTGTAAATGTACTTTACTGGGATTTTAGGTGATAGACCGACACAATGTGGCGCACGAGTCAAGAAAGTAAAAATCAAAAGAGCATGGCATGCATTTGTTTTCAGTGCTTTTTAGTCAATGTGTTGTATAACCACCTTTTAACTTCAATTGTACCTGTAAGTCTTTTGGGGTACGTCTCTACCAGCTTTGCGCAGTAAATCTATGCCAAATTATCTTTGCTAAATATCTTCAGAACTTTTTGCCCATCCCTCTGCAAAATAGCTCACACTGTCAGATTGGACAGGTTGCTATCAGAAATTTGCAAACGTGGCTGTGGATTTTCAGTTTCAGGTGGGAAGTTTTAACGGACCACAAGACATGATGAATGTCCTTGGAACTGGACCCTTCTGTTGTATCTCTTGCTGTTGTGTTGTTGTTTCTGGTTGCTGTCTAGCTTGAAGGTGATCCTCTATCCCAGTCTCAACTCTTTTGCAGCCTTTTACATTGTTCTAGGATTGCCCTATATTTAGCTCCATATATAATTTCATCAACTCATATCAGCTTCCCTGTCCCTGCAGGAAAAACAACCCACTCCCACATGATGCTCCCACCACCATGTTTCCAGGTCTGGATGATGCGATATGGTGATATGCAGTGTTAGTTTCTGCCATACATAAATCTTTGTATGTAGGGCAAAAACTTCAGGTTTTAGATGATCTCACCAGAGTTTCTTCTTTCACAAGTTCGATGTGTCCACAACTTTATCTCTAACCTGCCAGGTGGGCTCCATGGTCTTCATGATGCTGTTTTCCTCGCTAAGGTTATCCTTCACAAAATTCAGAGGCCTTCACAAAACAGTTGGATGTATACTGATCTTGAGCTACACATATATTATTACAATTAAACTATATTTACTACTTGGGCAACTTTTGAATTTAATTAGACAGAATTTTATTAAGGGGTATCAAATAAAGTGGGTGTTCAACAACATTTTGAAAACCGTGTCCTTTTCTTCCCTTTGACAAATATGTGTAACTTTGTGTTGGTATTTCACAGAAAACAAAATCATGTTTGTTTTTCAAAACATTAAAAGGTTGAAGTAGGATGAATAATTGTACAAGGTACTGAATCCATATTTTGCACAGTCTTAACTAGGAATGTGTTGGAAGAGGAAGAATCAGTGTTCACAAAGTGCAGAACATTTTATTGCTTTGCACTCAAAGGTCTGTTAATAGAATAAATGTGTAGCATTACAAAGAGTCAAGGAATGTATGTAGTCATAAGCAAGAACTCTTCCATTAGCAGTTTGTGGTGTAAATCTAGCAGCTACCTTCCTGCCTTTTGTTGTATGGCAATCGTTGTGCTACAATTATCGATAAGGAAAGAACATCTCTTTGTGTTTTATAAAGCCAACAAATACTAAAACCTCTTATATTGGTTTGATGCAATTTATTGTGCAGTCACTAGAGCTGGATGCTCTGTTTGCCTGGTTAAAGGGTTTGGTCTAAAAGCCCTTTACCTCAACTTGTAGATGTTTGGTTTCAACATTGTTCAGCAGCTATTTGTTTTATCCCCTCCTGCCATTTCTCTCGTTGTTCTCTATTTTTCATAAAAGTCCATCTTCAATATTCTTTATTGCCCTTTCTTTTTTCTTTATCCTTTGCCCAACTGCCTTGCTCTAACTATACCCCCTCTTTGAATGTTCTTATTTCCCCCTGCCTCTACATCCAAATTTATCATGTACTACTGACTTTCTCATTGGAAGTTACCTACAGGGATTGGATGTGACAGCACTAAATGATTCTGGCTGATATCGGGGAGGGGAAGGCAGGCAAGCTCCGTTGCTATGTAACAGCAGGAGATTGGCCACTGGCTGAATGTAAAATTGAAGTCAAGTGACTCTCATCTGAGGGATTTTTTTTATTATTTTTTGGGGGGGGGGGTTCTTTGAATGGCTTGTTGATTGCAAACAGCAAGATGAAGCTGTACTCGGAAACAAAACAGATATCGACCTGAGACAGTGTCCTTACAGTTTGTAAGGAACACTGACCGGGAGAATGAAGGATTACCACCCATCCAGTTAACCTCTCTGCCAAGAGAAATCCTGTTTCAGTGGCACTCAGAGTTTAACAGGGAATGCTTGGGTCAGCACGATGGCGTGTCCAGAGACTTGATAAACCTCAATGAATATTCCCTAGTGTTGGTCACTGTCGCAAATAAGTCACGCAGAGTATCACGGAATGAGTGCAAGAGGGATCTTCAGGGATTATTATTTTCAAATCATGTACAGCTGTGGTTTAGGCTTAACAGAATCCCCATTTTGGGTCATAGCTGACGCCAAATGCAGATGTTCACAGACAGAAATGTACCATGCTGAACGAGGATCCAGTTTGTTATAACATTTCCATAGTTGAAGAGCACGTCCTGGTTGTTCTCTGCAGAATTTGTGAGTGAAGCTATTGTAAAGTGAAGAGTGTACCAGCATTGTAACAAAGAACAAAGTGGGTGGCTCACTGAGATTGTATCTCCGAACATGCATACACATACACTTGAGGAGCTTGTGGGTGCAGCCACATTCAGCAACTGTGAGCCACTGTTTTGAGATGAGAGGCTTCTATGTGGAAAGAAAAAAATGCATTTCCATGCTGCGGGGGTTTATCTGGGCAAAGAGGGAGAAATGAAGGTAGAGAACAGTGCATGAGTGCACTGCCACTGTCCGCGAGCAGAGGAATAGGGGTTAAATCAAACACTTCTGTCACTGTCTTGGGTCCAGCTGCAGTCATTCCTCAAGCCGCCCTGGATTCCTACGCAGCATTGCACAATCCTTCTGTCATACCTTGTGGTAATCTAGGATGAACAAGCGGGGAATAATAAACCTCCAATATTCTGTGAAACACATCTTAAAGACGTAACTGTGCACAGACAGTAATTTGTAATACAAGCACCCAGTCCTCGGCCAGATGTGAATACACTCGAAGGGAAAATTAGGTTTATTAGGGCCGCAGCATTGTATACAGATCGAGGATTTTATTTTGAGGCTAAACAAAGGGTCTACATGGTTCATGTTTGTGAAACATCCATCCATCCATTAGCACAAGACAGGCTCCAGACAGATTTTCTGTTCTAGCTTCGCAACCTAAAACAAATAATGAATAAAATACACTTAAAATAGATGCATACGGAATTAAGTGATTTGAAAGCATAGAAAATGTCGGATTGATTTTGAATTAAAATATATTTTACCCCTGTGCCTTGTCTGCTCAAGTGTTGCCAACAAAGCAGCTAAATGTGTAATTCAAATTCCCTTTTTTTGACGTCATCCTTTCGCTTATTTAAAATGCATTGCAGCTGCTAAAAACTGATATTGCCACATGTGTTTTAATCCACATGTGCTGTGTCTGTGTGGGGGGGTGTTTGTTGACATTTCAAGATTATTTGCCTAGAAGTTGTCCACAAGATTCACGCAAAGCATCATGAATTATGGGAATCACTGCCTGCTATTACTACACCGATTAAATATATATTTTCCCATTAATCACGTATAATTGGATGAAGATTCTTTATTTTCCTTGGATGAACCTAAATGCTGTCATGGTGTGTGCTATTCTGAGGGAGGGAAAGGAGGGAAAGGAGGGACCCCCCCCCCCCGCGCTTTTGCTTGAGTGACATTTCAGGGGGAAACACATTTGTAACGCAGCATGTACAGTAGCTATACACTGTTCCACACCAACGCTGCATTTAGATTCCTGGGGGTGTAGCCACGGTACACGGCTCTCACATGACCTCGCTGCAGGCTGCAGGCCAATAGGGGTTCGATGTGAGCGTGACGTTAGGAGGCGGGTTTAGTGCTTTAGTTGAGCTCGCGCATATGTGGTTGTGTGTGTGTGCGCGCGTGCATTCATCCCCCCTCCTCCTCCTCGCTAGGCAGGAACCCAACTCTCTCTCTCCTTCTCTGTGTGTATACAGGCGCAGTGTGTGCAGCTTCTCACTGCACTGAATGAACCAGATTCCCGGCCACGTAAGAAGCACAGCGGTACCACGGTAGAGAGGATGTCCTGCTGAACCAAGGGATTGGCCTGGGAAAGTCGGCCGTCCCTTCCTTCCACCAGCTTGCAGCAGCAAAAGCAGCATAAACTGGCGACAAGACAGCACTTCCACTGGATGAGTTCAAGCGGAGGAGCCGAGCACACAAAGAGCTTGCAGCAGTCTCTCCGGATGGGGCTCTTCTCCTCATGACAATCACCGTGCACGGATGTGATCCCGGGGAACAAGGCCCGTGCACTGACCTGGTACTCGTTAGCCCGAGCGAGCTAACTAGTTAGCTCTGCACCTGCTTTAGCCAACCCCTTAACGAATTTCAGCAGCTATTTTTTTTTTTTTGGCTCCGAAACTTGCTTAATTTTGTTTTGGCCTGCGCATTCTTTAAATGCGACTGCTGCGAGCCGTGTCCGATATATTGTTTCCGTTTTACGAAACGCCTCTTAGCATTTCACCGGCGAGATAAGCTAGCGGACCGTTGGCTTTGGTAGCCTTCATTCATTTTTTTAAGCTAACTTTTGGTAGCCTTTGTTGCAGCTTTTGTCTTGCATCCGCGTTAATAAAGCTGCACCTCGTTGTTCGAGGCTTTCAGAGAGCTCTGGCCTGATAGTCAGGTATTTAACACGGACTTCATTCCATGAATGTATAACAAAGGTGAGGGGGGACGCAAATGAGCGGTGGACAAATTAAACCCTTTTGAGTACACTTGACACCAAACCAAAGCACGATACTGTAAATTGAATTTATTTAGATTTTTTTCCCCCCATACATATATACATCTGGCAAACATACTTTTAATTATTGGGCGAGTCAGAGGGTTCCCTAAACAAGGAAGAGGAGAACAAGGAGAACACTTTATTTTATTTTTTTTATTGTGTGGAGATTTCGCACTTCTTCCTCATGAACATACAGAGGTCAAATCCAATCAACATTTCACGTTATGGGAGATCGCGACATAAAACGCACGATTTTGAAGAATTGTCTTGCTTAAGGACTACAGAGTCGAACCAGAGTTTCAGCCCGAATCTCGGTTCTCCCAGCCCGCCGGAGACCCCGGACTCCTCGCACTGCATCTCCCGCATCGGGGATTACCTTTTGTTGGAGCCGCTGGAGGGAGACCACGTTTTCAGAGCCGCCCACCTGCACAGCGGGGACGAGCTCATATGTAAGGTGAGTCCCGCAGGTCCTCATGTTCCCGGAATAAGCAGCCTGCTTTTTGTTTTTACGCACCTCAAAACATTCAGAAAGACGTTTTTCTGTTCAGAATTTTATTGCATCCACTGTCGAGAATATCTGGTACAGGAATGGCAGATTTTGGGGTTGTTTTTTTTGTTGCCAGGATGCATGTTGCATCAAATCCTGCCCGCGTCGACTTTTTAAATTATTGCTTGCATTGTAAATGGAGAGCTGGCAGGCCAGCCTGATGGAAAAAGTGAATGGAGTGAGCTGTGTGGTTTGGATTGCATGATGTAACGTTGACAAAGGAGTGAGTAACCACGCAAACACACTCCTCTTAGTGCCATTCTGGCTTACCCGTGGCTTCTCCCTTTCACAGCACAATGTTGTAATCAGTATACCTTCGAATAGATATGAACGCTGCAAGTTCTGCACAAAATTCTCATGAGAACAGAATTTTAAATGAGCTGATGTGTTCGGAGGGATGTGCCACCCCTTGAAGGCAGAGAGCAAAGATTGGAACCGTGCAAGTTTTTTCCTGATCTGTGCATCTCTGTTTGCAGGTCTAGTGAACTCTCCACGTTCTGCCTGCTGTCGTTTTTTATTTGCTCCAACCAGTGACCCCTGTGACTATTAAAGAACCCAGTTCCTTCCCCCAGTTCATGGCACATTATCGACTGTTGTGTTGTTACTGATTATCTTCGCCACAGCTTTTGTCCCCCCCCCCATGCGGCATTTATCCCTTAAGGCGCCTCGTCTGGGATGATTAATAGAAACAATAGCGACATCCACCCTTGGACCCATAAAGCATGACATATCCAGTAACCTGTCCCCTTTTGACTCGTGATAAGGTTTCCTCTGCCATGAGAAATGAGTGACCTTTGGCACTGGTTATGAGGTAACTTGCCGTGTGTCCTCATCTGCTTGGTGCCGACCTGAATACAGCAGCGATCAATCCCCCACTTCCAAGGTTGATTTTTTTTTTTTTTTTTTTGTCAAGCTCGAAGGCTAGGTACAGTCGTAAGCCTCTGCAGGGTGCATTTTGTATTGAGTGCAGACAGAGGAGCCTTCTCACCTGAACTGGTTGTACTGAAAGTCAATTGGGGGTTGCTATGGAAACAAACAAGACACTGCAACCCCAGGCAGCAGGATAATACCATGCACTGTTATGCTTTGTTTAGCCTTACTTTTTGCAAAATGGGGAGAGAGAAAAAACCAAGTCTGGATTCTTGTTTAAAGTCAGAATTAGTCTCTACTTGTGCGTCACTGAATAAACTGGCAAAATAAAAACAAGCCTTCCTGTCATGTTTGTAGGTTTTTGACGTCGGCCGATACCAGGAGTCGCTGGCGGCCTACTTCGCCCTGGGCCAGCATGAGCACATCAACCAAATCCTGGAGATTCTGCTCGGAGAGACGCGGGCCTACGTGTTCTTCGACAGGAGCCACGGCGACATGCACTCTTTTGTTCGCACCTGCAAGAAGCTGCGGGAAGACGAGGCTGCCCGGCTCTTCTATCAGATAGCTTCGGCTGTGGCACATTGCCATGACAACGGACTGGTCCTGCGTGACCTCAAGCTGAGGAAGTTCGTCTTCAAGAACGAGGACAGGTAAGCCTCAGCAAACCTTGGCCCTCTGTGTGTCTGCAGGGAAAGCAGCAAGACTTTATCTCCCCCCTCTCTCTTTCATCAGTGCGCTTTACATGGTGAGAATACAGTGGTGTGTTTTGTCATATCTTTGCTTAAACAGCGGGTGTTGTGAGCTGAGTCAAAACAAGAGTGGCACGGTTCTCCAGAATGCATCTGCCCCAGCTCGTCTTGTGCGTGTGGTTTATTGGTGGAAATATCACATGCAGTGTGTATAAATAGATGAAATGCGTGCAAGTGAGCAGGCAATCATTAGCTTAACTGAAGGCCGGCACTGACTCTGGATTGAAAAGCATGGTCCGATAAGCTGCTAGGACGAGCTTTTCGATGGCAGCTTTTCGATGGCAGATGATCAATCAAATTGAGGCTCCAAACTGCTGTAATAAGCTTGGGTCACATTTGGAGTACAGATTCTGACACCTGCTGGCAGCAAATACTAACTACAGAAAAAAATGGCATCTGTTGCTACTGCAACCCTAGAGCAGATTAACATTATTATTTTTTACATAAATGAAAAGTAAAAATAGCTACAAATAACAACTCAAAGTTATTGCCTAACTTTGAAATTCTCAGGCTTAGGTTATTCTTTTTAGCCACTGGCACACTGCCTGTTGGCGCCTCAGTGTGGGGTGTCATTCTTTGGCACATACTATGAAAAAAAAAAATGTCTAGCTGGTTCACATACTTCGTACAGGTCCAGTAACCTCCAATGGTCCTGGACAGAGGAACGCGTCCCATTTTGAACGATTGATGGCGAGTGACGAGCAATTTCTCAGGGCAGAGTGGGGGTAAATATATACTAGATATAATAGGCGATCAAGACTCTAAATCGGTAGATACGAGTGTGACAAAATCAGTAGGCTGCTAAGTTCGGAAATATGAAATGTTATTTGGCTGAATCAAAAATCTGTAACTATGATGAATGATTTAAAGCTCAAGACAAAATATAACAGTTCAGGAGTAAAATTGAGCTTCTTGACTTGATCTTATTTTTTTATTTTTTTTACATATTGATCAGCAAAAGTTATCACATTGTAGCCTTTAACTCAGCTGGTTGACATGCGGTCTGAAACAGGTGGGTGAGGGGCTGCGCTGCATTGCTCTGGGCTCCATATGTGATTAAGCTCAAATATGTTTCAATAACTAATGTGGGGTTCGATCTTATTTTTATTGTGCATTTAAGCCTTGGAAATCAAACTAATTCTTTCTGTTCTGAAACATGAGCAATTCAATCAATTAATCCTAAATAGAACTGAGGAGAAATGGGTATCTGGCTCAGAGAAACAGAGTAAATATGCATATTTGAATGCTGTGCTCTGTAGCATGAAAATCCAATCATCACAATGCTTTAGCTAAATGTTTTTGTCACATGTTGCACACTACTTTGGGTTTTTTTTTATGTCAAAGCTTTTTTCTTGGGTTCCCCAGGAGATGGAATGATGCAGCTGTTTTGTGATGTGTTGTTTTTTTGTTTATGAACCATACATGCAGACTGCAGCATTTCAAATCATCAGGATATCATAGCCATGTGGGACTTAGATTACAAATCAGTGATGGGGGGGGCATCATTTATTCATATGAAGTCATTTTAATAAGCTTCCAATATTTTTTTTTTTTCTCTAGTGAGATGAAATGAAGTTTAGAGTTGTATGCCTTGATTCCTTGGATGTTTAAAACAATATTGGTTATTATTCGCTAATATTCTTGTTGCCAATCCTTTTGTTTACTGAAAGACTCTGTTTTGTTTCTCCCTTGGTTACAGAAACCTTGTTAAACTGGAGAGCCTTGAGGACTCTTATATCCTTGCTGGTCTTGACGATTCCCTGTCAGACAAACATGGCTGCCCGGCCTACGTCAGTCCGGAGATCCTCAACGCCACTGGCAGCTATTCGGGCAAGGCGGCCGACGTCTGGAGCCTGGGCGTCATGCTCTACACCATCCTAGTGGGGCGCTACCCGTTCCACGACATCGAGCCAGGATCTCTGTTCAGCAAAATCCGCAGGGGCCACTTTAACATCCCCGAGACGCTGACGCCGAAGGCCAAATGCTTGATCCGCTCCATACTGCGTCGGGAGCCGGCGGAGCGCCTCACCTCCAGGGAGATCCTGGAGCACCCCTGGTTCGCCTCCTCTGGGGTGCTGGGCGGACTGCAGGTGCACAGTAGAGGGGAGAGGGAGCAGGAGCAAATGGTGCCCGAGGTGAACATGGAAGAGGAGCTGGAGCTCTTTAGCTGAACTACCACCAAGCACACAACGGATAACACCGCCACAGTCGGCTCGCCACGTCATCGGCAGAGCCCCAAAAAAGAAAAAAGGAAAAAAAAGAACAGTAGTTTAGAGGTAGATGAATTTGTCACTCATAAAAAAAGGTGTTTCCATCCTGTTTTCCTTTTCCACCACTTCATGGAAAACCTTGAGCCTGGCATGACAAATGGCATCTATACATCATCTGGTGACACGCTCCCCGGTTGGGGACGTTACTGCCAGACATGCAAGTTGCAAACAATGTAGCAGGTTTTTTTTTTTTTTTTGGCTTAATGTGGTGCTAATACGAAGTTGATGCATTCACAAAGATTTTCTTTGACACTATTAAACGCATGAAGGGACATATGAAGACAGCAAACCGAGGACAACCACACTTAACGAACTGCAGCACCACACTTTTTTTTCTTACACATTTAGCTCCCGTTTTTTTTTCTTTTTTTCTCTCGTCGTCATGGCTGCAGCTGGCAATAGAGCAATGCCACAGACCCAGAGCTAGAAAGGGCAGCGCCACGTTCTGTTGCTGAGCTGATACAACTGACTTGAGACCATTTGGAAGCAGAGCATCTTTGTCTCTTTTTCATCATTGCATAAAAAAAAAAAAAGTCTGACCTCAGTTTTGTTTTACGGTTAAGTTGGGTGTATCTCAGTGTTGCAATACTGACAGTTCTGACAGTCACTAAACTCCTTGGTGGCCTTTTTCAGTTATGACTCTCTTAAGCTTCTTTCATGCTTTCATTTTCTGTGCACCATCGCTTATTGTTTTTGTTTTTAAGCTATTCTAATCTGTTCCTGCTGCTTTAATATCTTCCCTTAAACGCTTTCATCCATTTTCTATGTAATCATCCCAACATGGCATAAGCACTTGGTGTGTTAGGTTAACGGACACTTCCACCTTCTTGAAATTAGCCTCCTTTTTTTTATTTAAGTTTCAGTTGTAGAAGCGATAACGTTTATTTAAATTGTAACGGCTATAAAAAATATATATAAATGAATATGAATATATATTTAAAAACTACATAGCAGGGTATTTCTTTACCGACAGAGATTCCTCCCCATATATGATGTAGGCAATATTTTTGACACAGGACAGGTGTGAAGAGAACACGCGTCTGTCTGAAGTTTTAGAAAAACAAAACACCGTCTATGCCAGTATTCCTGTCGCCCCCCCCTCCCCAACAGGCCATGCCACCCTAGTCTCTCCCTCATTTCTTTTGGAGGAAAAAAGACACTTTATGGGATATTCAGTAGTGGTATTGATATTCCATAATCACTCCATGACCTCATGTTAGTTTTCCTACTGCCTGTGTAGGTTCTGTGAAAGGATCATGCTCAGATTGGGTAGCAGTGGACATGTTTCGTCGTATCTCAATGTTACTTGAATTTGTGTTTTTTAACCTAGTCAGTGGCATGTGCTCCATGAATGATTATAGCCTGCCTAGTGAGGGTAAGGGTGGGTTGGGGTTCGGAGGAATGCTTTTGGTTTTCTTTTTTCCCTAAGAAAAGCTATTAAATAGGGAAAGTCTTTGAGTTGCTTTTCAGTTAAAATATGGCTATAACTTTCATTTTCTTCTGTAGACTGAGCTACCTTTTATTTAAGTTGGTGCTGATTTGGTGCTAATGTTTAGGTTTTTTTTTGTGGTTTTTTTTTCCCTTGGTGGGTGGGGTGGTGCATGGTGGGAGATCTGCCTCAGATGTTCAGATTGTATTGTAACAGATTCTGGTGTTTTGTCCAAATTTATTCAGTAAATAAATTGTGAAATGATATTTGACCATTGTTTTTCTTTCCTGCAACACTTAACAGCTTCTGAATTACGGAAAAAAATTTTTAATAATTGAAGTAGGCTGCATAATTTTTAAGCTACCTGCCAGACTTTCCTGTACAATCAAACTTACTCTAGATATAATTGGTCTTCCAAGTATATTTCATAAACGAATTTCTCCATTTAATTCGCTCTTTTCTTGTTAAACTTTATCAAGTTTAAATTTAACCTACTAAAAAAAGCTTCCATGTACGTCCCTCTGACATAACACAAGGCAATAGTGCTGGGTATTGATTGAAATTCAAGATTCAATTCCAATTCTCAAGAGTTAGAATTGATTATCACAATCCAATCTGTTCCAATTCAATTCTGATATTGGTCAGTGCTATTAAGCAAAAATCAACTGTTCCCTTAATTACATGACTAATTCAGTGACACAACATTGGGTGGGGTTACACTTCACTGGGGGAAACTGTATTAACCCTTTCAGACCAAGGCCTTAAAATACCCATCTGGACCGTTTCCTCCTATTTTAGCTGTAAAAAGGGCAAACAAACGATTAAATCGATTTTTGGATGTACAAATCGATTTCTTAAAAATATTTTTAGCAAGAAAAGATTCAGAATCGATGTCTTTAAACAGCACTACAAGGCTTCATTTGCCTTTGTCTTGTAGAGGTCAGATTTATGTTACAGTATTTACCCTTCCACCACATCCCCCTCATCACCCAACTCAAACTCAGTAAATAAGCTGGTAGATCATTTCCTTGCGAAAATCTCAGACATCATGGATTCCATTGCTCCAACTAAAGTGAAAGTAGTCTCAGGTAGAAAGAAGTCTCCATGGACAAGTAATCCACTGGTACGTAGTGAAAAAAGTGTCGAGCCGAGAGAAAATGCCGGAAAACTCGACTCCAGGTTCACTGTGAGATCTACAAAGAGAGACTGAATAGATATCCGGTAACTATAAAAGATGCTAGGAAATCGTTCTTTTCTGAAATCATCAACAGAAACTAATAATGCACGGACTCTACAGGTCCTTCTCAAATAATTAGCATATTGTGATCAAGTTCATTCGTTTCCATAATGTAATGATAAAAATTAAACTTTCATATATTTTAGATCCATTGCACACCAACTGAAATATTTCAGGTCTTTTATTGTTTTAAACATTGTTTAAATAAATATTGTTTATTGTTGGTCGGATGAGATATGCTAATTTTTTGAGATAGGAATTTTGGGTTTTCATGAGCTGAATGCCAAAATCATCAGTTTTAAAACAATAAAAGACCTGAAATATTTCAGTGGGTGTGTAATGAATCTAAAATATATGAAAGTTTAATTTTTATCATTACATTATGGAAAAGAATGAACTTTATCACAATATGCTAATTTTTTGAGAAGGACCTGTATTTGCAACAGTGGAAAGACTAACTAATCCTTTAGTGACAGCCCCTGAACTAAACTCTACCAATGAATTTGCCAGCTTTTTCACTGAAAAGATCCTAACAGTTAGACGGTCAATCTGTACCTCAATATCAAACCAGTGCCATCCCCAATCAACAACAATGTAGAGAAAATGTCTGAATTCCACGGATTAAACCAGAACAGCCTTGAAAAAATCATTATCCAATTAAGCTCCTCCTCCTGCTGTCTTGATATCTTACCCACAGCTTTTCTAAAGAAAGTTCTTCCTGTTATTGTGTCTGATCTTGTTCAAATAGTGAACTCATCCCTGCTATCAGGTGTCTTCCCTCAGGCTTGGACAACATGTTAATGCAGAACTACAGGCCAATCTCTAATCTTCCATTCATCAGTAAGAATATTGAAAAAGCTGTGTTTCAGTAGTTCAATAGCTTCATAACAATGATGAACCGTTTTGATGTTTTTCAGTCTGGTTTCCGTGCTCACCACAGCACCGAGACTGTCCTCGTTAAAGTATTCAATGACATCCGCATAAATACAGACTGTGGAAGAACCACAGTGGTGGTTCTGTTGGACCTCAGTGCAGCATTTGACACTGTTGATCATGATATTTTATTGGAACGACTGGAGAGCTGGGTCGGACTCTCTGGTACACTACTTGGCTGGTTCGAGTCTTACCTAAAGAACAGGGACTTCTATGTTTCAATAGGAAATTTTTCATCAAAACGAACAGAAATCACATGTGGGGTACCCCAGGGCTCCATCCTGGGGCCCCTCTTATTTAATATCTACATGCTCCCACTAGGCAAAATTATACCAACCAATAACATTAGCTACCTTAACTACGCGGATGACACTCAGCTCTACATTACAATTTTACCAGGTGACTCTGAACCCATTAAAACCCTAAATCAATGCATTGACCAAATAAATGGATGGATGTGCCATAACTTTCTTCAGCTGAATAGAAACAAAACTGAAGTAATTATTTTTGGACCCAAGGAGGAACGATCAAGAGTCAGCACACAGCTTCAATTAATACAGCTTGAAACTACTGATCAGGCCCGAAATCTAGGTGTAGTTATGGACTCAGACCTGAACCTCCAGGGTCACATAAAGGCAATAACAAGGTCAGCCTTCTATCATCTAAAGAACATTTCTAGGATTAAACGACTGATGTTGCAACACGACCTAGAAAAACTCATCCATGAGTTTATCTTTAGTCGGATTGATTACTGCAACAGCATCTTCACAGGTCTGCCTAAAAAGTCAATCAGACAGCTGCAGCTGATCCAGAATGCTGCCACTCGCGTCCTCACTAGAACCAGGAAAGTAGAGCACATCACCCCAGTTCAAAGTCCTTACACTAGCTCCCTGTAGCTCAGAGAATAGACTTCAAAATACTCTACTAGTTTATAAATCATTACATGGCTAAGCACCAAAATATGTTGAAGGCCTGTTGTCACAGTACCAACCACCAAGACCACTCAGGTCCTCCAACTCTAGCCAACTAAACATCCCTAGACTCAGAACTAAACGTGGAGAAGCAGCTTTCAGTTTCTATGCTCCCCTTATCTGGAACAGACTTCCTGACGAGTGTAGAGCTGCTGAAACGCTGAACTGCTTTAAATCGAGACTAAAAACCCATCTGTTTAGAATTGCCTTCGAGTAAATGCTTGATGTCATATGTATGAAATGTGTTCATGCTCTCTTGCTTTATTGTGTATCATGTGTAATGTGTGTTTCTTTTATGTGTTTTTTAAAAACCACCAAATCATGTAAAGCACCTTGAATTACCCTGCTGTTGAAAGAGTGCCATACAAATAAAATTGCCTTGCCTTGCCTTGCCTTACAGTTCTGCACGTATTGGTTGCAAGGTAGAAAACTAGTGGGATTTACAAAATTTTGTGGTGTTGGCTACTATTAGTGATCCATCGATTAAAAATATTTTTCGCTCTAAAAAAAGAACATTCTACCAAATCAAGTTTTTACACTACGGTGTGTGTGTGTGTTCTTGTATAGCTATCCTATTTAGGACCTTCTCTGGCATATTCGCTAACCTTCTGAAGACCGATGGACCTTACAGGGACCAAAGCCTGGTCTTAATATGGTGGACCCCCTTTTTTAGGGTTAGGGGTTAGGTTTAGAGATATGGTGTGAATTTATGTTTTGGTTAAGGTTAGGAATAAACTTGTAAGGGTTTGGGTTAGGCATAAATGCAGCTATTAAAATGAATGGAAGTCAATATAAAGTCCTAATGAGTAGCAATTCAGACTTGTGTGTAAGGGGTTTAATTAGATTCAATCTCCGATGTGCTTATAAATAACTTTTACTGCAGCTTTCACTGTCATGTGCACTTGTTGGGATAGTGAACTCAGGGCTGTTCAGTGACCTCTGACTTTCCTGGTCAGAATTCTGACTTCAGGGGCCTTGTATTTCTGATGGGAAAAATACCACTGCAAATAGAATAGACCATTATGTCAACTGACAATATGGTCCATCAGATATTTTACTTCAAGTGCAGCTTGGCAGTTACCTCACAAAAGCACCTCTTGCCTTTTAATGAGATTGCAATCAGTTGGAGAACTTTAAAGGATCCCAAATAAGTGAGGAGTGCTCTGTTACTCCCACTTTAAGCGATTGAACACACAAGACAGGAGAAAGCTCCTCTGTCTGATCATTCTCTGGTGGTTCTGTCATGACAGAGCCCTGCAGCCCCTCTGCGTCACAAAACAGCAGCAGTGCAAATCTCTTTGGCCGTTAACCCTACCCTGAAAAAGAGACTGACCTTTTTTAAGTTTAATTGTGCCCTTCAAAAGCACACATCGAACTTTTGCACAAAAGCAGAAACATTCATGCTCTTCAACTTATTTTACAATTAGAATTCTAAAAAAAGTTTTGTGTGCATTTCTGTTTTGCCCTCCTTGAGTCGATACTATGCAATTTTTGAGCTATGCTCATCTAGAGACTGAAATTTGATCAGACTCCCTGTCCCTGCTGAAGCAGCATTCCCACAGCATAATGCTTCCACCAACATGTTCCAAGGTGAATGATGTCATTTATCCTAGCACATTGAGTCTACATTTGTCGTATGACATTTTTATAAATAAAGTTGACTTGTCTTGAAAGACACTCTTGTAAATACCACCAAAAATTTTCCCAACCAGGTCAATAATTTTTTTGTTGTTGCATGCAATAGTCTGTCATTACCCAAAAAAATCCAGTGCTCTCTTATTGCATCCCTGCAAGTCTTTGTTGTGATCTTAACCCAGAACAGCATAAGTCCTTTAAAATCTTTTCATGAAGTTCTGATGATCTTGAGTTTGGTTAAAATGTGGACAGAGCAGAATATAATCATTAAAAACGCGCGAAGAGCTATCCAATGAAAGTTCATCTGACTGCCAAGTGCCTCCACAAATGTGAGATATTGCATGCTAGTCTGACCTCTAGTGGTCTCATAGGAACACGGAATTTACCTCAGTTAACAGCATATTCAGTTTAAAAGAAACAAATGATCCAATGGGGGAAAAAAACAAAAAACAAATCATGTATTAAAAACGAATATGTCTACTATGGTCTAATATTCCATCATTACAAAGATTTACAGCTATAATTTATTTAGATCAGCCTTGACAAGGGATTAATGTTCAACCAGGATGTGACAATTTTCTACTCCTGGACTAAATGGTTGGCTTTTTATGATTATTGATATAAAGAATCATTTAGTACACTAAGTAAACACATATATATAGTTCTTTATAAAAGTGTTCATCACCACTGAACTTTTCCACATTTTGTCGCTTTACAGGCACAAATTTAAATGTATTTTTTTCCCCAGATTTTTGCAAAACACCAACACAAGGTAACATAATTTTGAAGTGGAATAAAAATAATACATGCTTTTTGATTTTGTTTTAGAAATGAAAAAAGTCTAAGAAGTTGGTGTGCATTTGTTTTTAGCCCTTTTTCGTCTGATAAAATAAATAAAATCAGGAGCAACCATTTGCTTTTGCAACTGAACTTATTGTTAAATAGAGTCCACCTGTGTATAATTTGTTTTCAGTGTAAATGCAGCTGGTTTGTAGGGCATAGGTTTGTTAGAGAACATCAGGGAACAAACAGCATCTTGAAGACCATGGAGAACACCAGACACCTAAACTGACAGCTCAGAAACGTAGAGCGTTAATTATAGAAGTGGCCTAGAGCCCATATGTAAATCTAGAGAAGCTGCAGAGATCCACAAATAAGTTTGGAGAATCTGTTCACATGACAACTATTAGTTGCATTCCCCCTATCCTGCCTTTTGCTATAGAGTGGCAAGAAGAAATCTATTGTTGAAGGCAAGCTATGAGAAGTCCTGTTTGCATGGTACAATGTATAACACTGCACATCAACCTAACCATGTCTTCTCCATGGTCAAACATGGTAGTAGTGGCATCATGCTGTGGGAAACTTTTTTCTGTTTAGTTTTTTTCAGCAGACAGATTTGATGAAAAGATGAAAGGAGCTAAATACAGGGCAGGATTACCTGCTGGATGCAACAAAAAGGTTTTAGACTGATGCAGAGATCCACCTTCCAGCAAGATTATAACTGGTAACAGTCAAAGGAATGGTTTAGATCAAAACACATTCATGTTTTAGAATGACAGTAAAAGTCCAGACTTAGAAAAATCCCTTGCTAGATGTGCAAAGCTGATGGGAACAAAAATGTGAAAACAATGATATTTCCTTCCACTTCCTTCCACTGTTCCCTGTTAGTGTTTTTGAATAAAATCCCCATGACATATACTGACATTTGGGGTTTTCATGTGACAAAACATGAAAAGAAAAGGTCACGTTGCATGTACAACTTTGCAAAGTACTGTAAGTTTGAAGGTTAAGCATCTTCTGATGTTAAATTGCAACAGGAGATATTTAAAATACATTATTTTTCTAGGTCAGCAGTCAAAGCAAAATATTAAAAAAAAGATATCCAAGGATTTGGGTTTGGATTACCCTGGAGGGTTATTCCAGCTAGTGTACCAGCAGTGGCTCTCAGTTTTAGGGTGAACGTGGTTGTGCAAAACATCCCACACTAAGTAGCACTGAGACAACAGGAAATCTGGCACCAGATCTACCTTTGCAGAAGCAAAGGTAGTAAGTAAAAAAAAAGCAGTGTAGAAGAGCTCTCAAAGGACTGGTAGCAGCCTTTAAACCAGATTTAAAGAGGATACACAACACCAAAAGCTGAGGAGAAAAATGCCTGGCTTATTTATGGATGGCTGGTATACATAAGGAGACTATGAAACTAAACCATATGTATATTTATTTCATCTGATTGAGAAAAGGGGTTAGAAATTTACAATCAATTCACAGTGAATTGACTGTGGACAATATGTTTTGAAATTGCTTTTACTGTCTGTGTCTGTAATGGTAGACATGGATGCGGATTCATTAAAGCAGCACAGTATGTAATCAGGACTGTGACTAATTAAAAATCTGTCGAGGACACAGTCTTGGCAGGAACTGCTTCACAGCTCAGTACTGTACCCTTTAAAGCATAATCCTGCTTCTGTTTTTTAACACAATCTGCGCAGCTCCATAAATCCAGAGAGTCCTACCTGCAAACGTCATTACTGGTTGCAGAGATAGAGATTTAAAGGCTCTCCGAAGGCCAAGAGCTGCACTGCAAAGAGCCACGTTTCCTCCACTGCTCGCTTGTATTGCCTGTGACAGCCATGATTCATCTCTTGTTTACACTACTCATTCACTGCCACACTCTTCCACAATCTGTCAAAGATGTTGACACTCACGAACCATCTCAGGGCCCAGAAAACACTCTTAAAACATCCCGCATTCCACGTCTGTTTGGGCTAAATATTTCATGTGTTTGCATCTTATTGTAACACCAAGGAAATGCTGTAGCTGCTTAGTTCAACAAGAGGAGGAGTGGGGAGGGCTCAAATCTTGAATTCCACCCAACCCTACTGCTGTTGGGTTTTTCTACGTGTGCTTTTTTTTCAATATCCTCAATTTTCCATCACAAAGAAAAAGCTGTTTATAATCAGAAAATGGAAGAAAACCTTCAAACATATTCTTTTTTTTTTGTGGTCTAAAATGTATTAGCCAATAACCCGTGTTAAATATGAATGCTTGCAAAACATTTGCAGTGACCTGCTGGCCTGGAAAAACCCTGCTGTCACGGTAATCTTCTTTCACGATCCAATCTCCGCAGAGCTTCATATCAGTATATGAGATAACAGATGTAGGGAGGAAGTACTGTGGGCTGTTTTCTCCGATGAATGGGAGATGTTATTAATCCTTCCTCTTTACTGCGGCAGACGGATAAACCAAATAGTCTCAAAGGGAAGATGTGGAATGGGAAGCAGCACTTTTACAGCTATTACCTGTTTTTGTTTTCTCCATATTTGTGGACACTCCAATAAAAGCCTTTTTTTCCATTATTTATTCAGCCTCAAGGCTAAATTGGTCAATTTAAGATAAAAGAAACAAAATAAATTGCTGTGCAAAAAAACATTTCCACATTTTGTTCCATTACCACCAACAATGTCAATGTTTTTAAATGGGATTTTATGTGACGACACAAAGCAGGGCTCAGTTGGGAAGTAAATGGAAACCATGGTTTTCAAACATTTTCCCAAATAATAATCTGAACAGATTAGAAGTTTCGGGCTGCGTAGCTGAGTCAGTACTTTTTGCTGCAATTACAGCTACAATTTTTTGGATTATCTTTCCACAAGCTTTCTACATATATACATGAATAATTGACCAAATTCAAAGTCCGTGCTGAAGAAATATATCCGCACAGAATAATGTGTCCACCACCATGTTTCACCATGGGTATAGTGGGTTAATGGTTATGTGCGCTGTTCGTTTCCCATAATCCAGTGCTTTGAATGTACGCCAAAAAGTTCTGTTCTCATCTGACCCGAGCGCTTTCTTTCACATATCTGCTTTGACGTCTACATGCAAATTGCAAATGCAACTTATACACGATTGTCATAGTTCTTAGGTTTTTGTGTTTGAAGTTAGTTCTTTTCCTTATTCGGTTTAATTATCATTTTAATTTATTCCTTGGTATTTATTTTATGGCACCTCCTTGCTTCATATTTATTCCGTTCTTGCTCTTAGATGTTTTCACCTTTTTGTTTGTGTCCACCTTCTCATTTGTGTTTCCTTCATTTATTTCTCTTTAGATAGTTTCCTAATTTCTGTTCTCCAGTGTTTCCTTAAGTTCCCCTTAGATTCCTTCTAAGATATATTTTCTAGTTCAGGATTGTTTTCTGTTTCTTCTCATGTCTATTCCTTTGCTGTTGTCTCCCTGCCACACTGCTCCTTACCCAGTTCTACTGATTGATTCCACCTGTGCTTTCCCTCTCACCTGCAACCACTAATTAGCCCCTGGTCTTCTCCCTCTCACTTCTCACACCTCCTCAGTGTATTTAAGCAGTCCTCTGTCAGTCATTACTCGCTTGTCCGTCATAAAACGTTCCCGTCTGGTTCCTTTTTGCCCCGTCGCGCCACTTTAGATCCGCCTGAGTTTTGTAAGTTCATGTTCCTTATTTTTGTTGTAATTAAATCATCCTTCTTTTACTTTGCTGCATTTGGGTACTTTAAATATCCAAACATGACAACGATGGATTGTTTCTTACCACTCTTTTCTAAGTGATTGTTTTCCTTCCACTTCACAATGATGCACTTTTTTGTGTTTTTTTTATCAGATGAAATCCCAAATAAAACCAATTAAAGTTTGTGGTTGTAAGGTGACAAAATGTGTTTCTTATCAACCAGAGGCAACCTCACCTACCTCTTGTGATGACTTCTTTCTTGTACCACCAATATAGGATTTAATAAAAAAGTTTTTATAGTGATAATCAGGAAATATGAAGGAGTCTTCCATGTCACGCTGCTGTGTGTATATAACAGATTTAGTATTCTGCCAGAGCGCATAACCAGAGAATGAGGTTTTACTGTACAGCAAACGCTCCTCAGCTACTGCTTCTCAGCAGGAAGATAAGTATGCTGCAATTCAATTAACTCAGCCTGAGATCAGTTTCGATTTTATATAACTCAGGCTAGAAGCTTTGCCGTCTCGGAGCACTGAAAGTTTTTCTCTGTTCTGCCAAGCTGCTCCAATTAAGGTTAATAGCATGGTTGTGTAACAATCCTGCCTCAACAAGGCCCAATTTCAAACACCGCTGCTAGTGTGTCTGGTGCTTTGGCAGACCACAGACATGCCCTGGTGGAGCCAGTCTGCTATAAAGGTGATTCAGTGAGCCGGTCCCCTGGCGAAGCGCACTGCACATGATACCCTTGGGTGTTCTGGCAGAGGAGTTTCTGTGGCAGGGCACCAAAGAAAGCACACAGACAACAGATGGCTTCTGTTGTCCTCCATCCAGCCATGAGGCTTCTGCCGTCTTGGGGTTACAAAGCCCTCTGAGCAAAAGAGACACAGAGAAGCCTGGGACTCAGTCAGGTGGATACATGAGTCATGTGTGAGATGGCAACATGTTTTTGTACCAAAATGCTCTTTTCTATCTGACCAGTAATCATTTATAGGATCAGCAGTCTCTTTAACAATCCCGTCAGTAAAATATTTATATGTTCCATTTGTCCTACAAATGGTCATTGGGTTTCCAACAGCAAGTGGAAACAATCAAGCAGCAAAAGTCTCATTTTCAAAGTATAACAAAGATTTCTTTTAACACTAGACTGGAATTTTGCTGGACTTTTAGCTTCACGTGGTGCTGAATAATTACTGGGGGCAAAAAGACAACAGATTATTTAACCACAGTTCAATTATCCTGGGTTTTTTGTTCTTGTTGGAGCTGTCAAATGTTCTATAATCACTAATTCTCATGATATACAGAACTCTGCAAAAGTTTTAGGTGTGAGAAAATGCTGTAAACAAAGAATGCTTTCAGAAATTAAAATGATTGTTTTGATCAATTTACAAAGTGCAAAGTAAGCGAACAAAAGAAAAATCTAAATCAAATCAATATTTGGTGTTACTATCGTTTGCCTTCAAACCAGCATCAGTTCTTATAGGTACACTTGTACAAAGTCGGGGATTTTGTATGATTATAGTCAGGTGTATGATCAACAAATTATACCAAACAGATGCTAATGATCATCAATGTCACAGATGGGGTGAAACACATTAACTGAAACAGAAACAGCTGTGTAGGAGGCTTAAAACTGGGTGAGGAACAGCCAAACTCTACCAAAGTGAGGTTGTGGAAGATAGTTTCATGTCAAGCCAAGATTGAGCACAGCAACAAGACACAAGGTAGTTATACTGTATTAGCAAGGACTCTCCCAGACAAAGATTTCAAAGCAGTCTGAGGTTTCAAGATGTGCTGTTCAAGCTCTTTTGAAGAAGCACAAAGAAACGGGCAATGTTTAGGATCCTAGACACAGTGGTCGACCAAGAAACTGAAACACACATCAAGCTAATTACCCTTCGAAATTATCTGTGATAATGTGGCTGAAGGATTCCTTCTATTAAAATGTTTTTTTTTCGGGGAGTGGACTCTAGATATAGTCAACACTAAATTAGTCAAAGATTGAAGTTCAGCTGACAAGTAGCAACGTTTGGAGGAAGATATTGTGGCCGGGCAATGGTGGCAGTATCATGTGGGACAGAGGCCTGCTCTACAAAGACAAAACGTGTATAGTTTGAAAAACGGTCTGGAAGAATCTCACCACAATAATTAGAATGTTTGTCTATTTGAATTAACACAAACTGGCCCACTGGTGGTGTTGTGACACTGCCAGAGATACACAGAAAAGAACACTGAGCATGCATGCGCAGTCAACCTGGTGGCAAACAACAAATCTAGCTTCAAAAGAGAGCTTTATTCAAAGCATATAGTGTTTGTGGTTCTCCGGATCAGTTTATTTTGCTGCTGGTGATGGAAGAGGGACAGTAAATTGTATTCTAGGATCCATAATAAAATCAGTATTTACTTTACTATGACCAAAACCTTACGGCGCCATGTTTGTTTAGTTTGTTGTGTTTTAGTTATATAACACGACGACTAAAAGTGAGGAACAGACCTTTCAAAACTTTTTGAAAAAATTAAGATAAAGAATGTTGTTTCTAGTTAGCAATACATTAGGTAACCCCCACATTATCTCTGTTTATGGCTAAAATTACTCACAGGAGTATCCCATTCGGTGGACATGATTAGAACATTGTTACTCAGACATTTAGTTTGGTGTGCTCCTGACAGTTGAAATGATAGTGAGAACTGTCTAAGACCTTGAATTAGTAGCCTAGAGTCTGGTGAAGCATTCAGAGAGGTCTCAAAAGAATTTGATCAACCATTTTACTTTATAGACAATAGTCCACAGGCAGAGGACATTTAAAACAACTTCCAAGATTCCCAGGTCTGGCCATCTAACCAAATTCACCTTGAAAGCAGACCTCATCATGCAAAGTCTCATACCAAACCATAAAAAGTCCTGATAGGACATCCATTGGGTTTCTGCTTTTGTTGATAAAGTATATCCCTCTATAACTTGAAAGAATGCACAAATTTACTTTGATGGGAGATGTAAACAGAGGAAAATCATAAATGCCAGACTAACGTTTGCATGATCCACAGAGCAAAGTAAAAGACAGGGACTTCTAGAATGTTATGTTTTCGTCAGATAAGACTAAAATGAAATTATTTAGACACCAGAAAGGAGAACATTATTGGTATAAATCAGAATTTCTTTCCAAATTTTTTCATGAATGTACATGTATTAAAGTGGTTTAGTCAAAGTTTAGAGCTAAATACAATTTATTGTCTGTGTTAAGGCTAGAAGATAGCTGTTAACAGATTCTTGCTAACTAGGCCCACTGAGCTTAAGCTGATTTGCAAATAAATGTCGGTTAAACGTTTAATCTCTTGATGTGAGAAACTCACAGAACTGTAACTGATGTAAAAAGGTACATGGTATTATAATGTTTTGACCAGAGGAACTGAACAGAAATGAATGTAACACCTTTTAGATCTTTATATTTAAAGAAATTACAAAAGTCATTGTGTCACTCAGTGATTATGCACTTAATATTGGTGTGTTACATGAAATATCACTAAAATACATCGAAGTTTGGGATTGCAAACACAACAAAATGTACGAAAAATTTAATTTGTGAAAACACTTTTATAAGTCACTGCACGGGATTAAAAATTAGTTCTCAGATAATTAATTTTAGTAAAACAGAATCCTAAACAAAGCTGTTTAATGATTAATAAAATCATTGTCAGATTCATCCATGTTTCAGGTCCCGGAGTCTGCTTATTATTACAGCAACATTGTGTCGGAGTCTCAGGTTTTCAATTGCTCCTTGTCAGACACTTCTTATTCTTTTGTGTTTTCGTGTCAAGCCCCTGTGTTCACAATGGATTCGTGGCCTGTGCAGTCCCTTTGTTTTCTTAAAAACAGCATTTATTATTGTTCTTTATTCACCTGTGCCTGGAGCCTGGCCTGCGTTTGCCTCTTCAATATCCTCAAACAACTGCAAGTGACAGATTCGAGGGTTTCAAAGCTAGTAAGAATGCTTGAAAGCACAAAATAGAGTGCTGATGCCAAATAATTAGAGTTCTCACATGAATTAAGCAAATCTCTTCTCTTTCATACTTTGTTGGATTATTTTCTCCAAATTTAATAGCAATGAAAGATGCACTTATTACTTCCCCTTAAAAGCCTTTGTAGTGGAAGCCATGATGGTTTCATTATGGTAATTAACTCTTGACTGTCAGTCAGTATCAGTTAATACTCAAGGAAGCGTGAGTGCCTTCCGTAGTGAAAAAAGCAGGATCAGTCGAGTGATTAAATGAACATTTAGTACAAGAGGTCACATGTCTGTCAGGCCTCACGAGTAGCTGCAGGAGAAAGAAAAGCTCAATTTGAATTAAATGCTTGGAATATTTTTTTTGTCATTTTCTTATATTTGACTAAATACCCTCAAAATGTTTGTTGTTATTGACGGTTTCACCAATTATATGGTCGGTAAGCAGCATAATCAGAGCCTTGAGCTGGCAGGTTAAATTGGAAAGCCGTATTGCGTGTTGTCTTTGCTTTTCAGATTCTTTCGTCAATACCCAATTATCCCCTCTTCCCACAGACAGAACCTGACTTAAATAGCTCTTTTTTTTGTCTTTAATTACAACAATTCGGAGTGGGATGACTCTTAGATCAACCACTGATAGCTTTAAACCCTGCATAGACAGGGTTAAACTGAGGCAGATCAGAGATCAAGCGTGCACTGCCCTGGAGGCTCGCTGCAAAATAAGTTTCTGCGCTTCATTTGTCATTTTTCTCATAAATCACAATAAAGTGGCAGAGGATCCTTTCATTGAGCCTGGCTTTTTTTGGCTGATAGAGGCTGAAAAGTCAACAGCAACTAGAAGATGGTCCTTTTTAAAAACAAAACAAAAGAAACACCTGTCATGAACTCTATTCTACCCTGAAATAAGAACCTGCAAGAAAAATAACGCGCTATTTATGTCTCTGCCATCCTTAGTGAAGCAACTCGCACTGCTAAATATCAGCTGCGAATCATGGAGCAGTTTCAGCGCTGGCGTGCTGACTTGTAGCCCCCAAAAGGTTTAAAATCATCTGGCTCAATGATTCAGTGTCTTGACTGAGCCAGATTGGCCGACTGTGCCCAGTGGGAGAGATAATTGGGTGAAACAGGTTGTTTTTGTGCCTGTGTTTTCTTTCGCTGCAGCCTTAACAGAGGTGAGAACGAAGCAGGGGAATGGAGAAAACCATGTGGACTTCTCATTTTAGGGGGGGAAAAAAAGCCATGAAGTGTGAAGAGTCTAGATTTAGTCCAGGAAAAGTTCAGTGTTTTTAAAATGTGAGCTGAAACAGCCTAAAATCCTGCCATCTAACCCTTATTTTGGGGGTATCAGAGTAACAGGGGCTAATTAAATAGTGATGCCACTCATTTCAGATGAAAACCAAGAATGGTTTTTTTCCACCTCATGCTTGTGTACAATTTTGTGTTGCACTTTCATATAAAATCACAAGGTGAAAATTATGGAGCCCGCTGGGGATTTTGATATGTGTTCCGATGTAGAAGTCATCATGCTTTTATGCTCCAGCGTTTACCGATATTTAGTTGGATTCATTCTTTTATTTTCCTATCTGTTAAATATTCCCAGTTTTTCCTGGATAAGAAAAGTATATGCCATGCTCCATTGTTCCGAACACCTTTTTGGAGCACACTTGGCTTAATTTTGTTTGCAAAGGGAATGCTATCTAGCTAATTTGCATGCTCATTTGCAAACTTCTAACACTAAACTTCATGAGGATGCAAGAAAGGATCCCTCCCTCCCTCTGGAAGGTAGTATTTGTACAGATGGCTCTTGCATTATGAGCTGAGAATACAGCTGCCTGAAAAATGTGCTGTCTTTTTATTTCTTCTCCTGCCTGGGTCCCATCACATTTTACTTTTCAGATGTTTGTGTAGAAGCTTATGGGAGTCAGTTTGCTTTTTTCTTTGGACAATGTTCAAAAGGATGTATAAACCATTGCTGCTTTCCTCATCTTCCCTTGCTGAAAGTAACAGTGAATGATTTTTTTTATTTTTTTTTTGCTTAACCTGATACAGGCATATGAAATACATTGGTATAAGTTCGACAACACTTCTCTTTGATCATGTTGTAAGTCATGTTTAATTGATTTCATTTAGACCAATTGAGAAAGCTGGGGGCCGTATACCTTATGGCAATTTAGATATAAAGTAACCAAAAAGTTCCAATACATGAACACACTTTTGTTCAGTTCTCCTTGGTATTGGTGATAGAAGATTTAGCTTTTGAAAACAAGAATTATGTGCAGAAATCTGAATTCATTGTAGATTCTTTCTTACCCTTCTGGGTCAAACTTATAAATACTGGTTCGGGTGCTGTGTGGCTCAGTTTGTAGATGGGATACACTATGTGCAGAGACTTTCCAGAATTCAACTTTGGGCCATTTTCTGCATTCTCTATCCACTTTCTTCCTGTAAAATTACTGTTCAATAAATATCTTTTAGCAAGCTGCACCAGAGACACAAACAGAGCTGCTTGCATAATTCTGACTGGATATTTGACCGCTCTTGTTATCACATTTAAGAGCTTTCAACCAAGGTTCATACATTTTTGTTATCGTTGGGGTTAGGGCCATTCCAGAGCTTAATGTTAGCCTGGTTTATTCAGTTTAAATGTGTGCTTGCTTTCATTGTTCTGTTGGAACATCAAATTTTCTAACTTATAACCATCTACCTGTTGATTTGATTTGAAAATGAAGACTTTGGAGGTAGTCCTCCTTTTTCATTGATTGTGTATTGAGCCTGGACAACTGGCAGCAGAACATACCCTCACCATAAGGATAACAAAACCGAGCTTGATTGTTATGTTCTGAACTTTCGAGGCCTCACCTTTTACATACCTACTAATTGTTATTCGTGACCAATAAATATATTTGTCTTATCTGGCTATAAATCCTTTTCCAGAAGACTTTTGGCCATGTCGGTAGCTGAAGATTTTTATTTATTTTGGAGCAGGGGCTTTTTTTGATGGTCACTGTGGAGACAGACACTGGTGTTTCAACAGCTTCCAGTTTAAGATAGCCTTGAGTCTTGCATGAACATCCTATTAAATTTCCCTTCATCTCAGGGTAACAGTTTGGGTCAGACAGTTCTTTCCAATAGGACAGTGTTCTCAAACACACATCAAAACCGTTTCTCTGGAATGAATAAAGCAGGCTTTTGGGATGGTGTCAACCTCAGCAACAAGGAAAATGTACTTATTTAAATGAACTCTACCACTTCTGGTGAGAAGAGGGATAAAATGTCCAACCACACTCATGCCTGAAGCTTGTTGATGGCTCCCAAAACATGTTACATAACTTTGGTCTTGTTTAAATTAGACAAACAAATTCAAGCTATTGTACCCAATTCTTGTTTTAAAGTTTTATTTAAGTTAAATGCTTTATTATTATTCCACCCTGGAGAAGGAACCCTTCAAATGCATCATTAAAAGCCCCAAATAATAAGATCACATCCATATCCAAGATGAGTGTATGTATTCTTCTAAGCAGAGCGCAGCAGCCGAGTAGATAAATCTGCACTGGCGACCACCAAGTTGCAAACAACGCATTAGCTGCTACCTCTTAAATAATAACTACACTGTGTAGTCTGTGACTAATTTTCATTCCAATTATGAAGCCAAGTAAGAAATTTCGTCTTGTCCCTTAATCCCACTGATCAATTAGCTGGATTTTTAAATTCACACTCTGAGATGAACAGTTGTATGCACGCGCACACACACACAGAAAACATCTACAATCTCACAGAGACACAATGGATGTCCCACAACTCTGCGAAGCTGTGATGTAATTAGACTTGGTAATTGGAAAAGAGAGCTTCGCCACCTGCGGCAGTGAGAGTGTGAGTTTTGTGGTCATCTCTACAGAAATAGTCCCGATAATTGTTTTGGATTCCAGAAACCCATGGCAGAGGACGGATTTGACAGTACAATTTCTGGTGGCTCTCAAATTGCGTCTCAAGCTGCAATAGAAAAAGCTGTTGTAAAGGGACCCAGTGAATAATTTGCAGGGTTTACATTCATAGGACTTTAAATACGACTTGGATTCATCCATATAAAAGAGTTTCTTCAATATCCCTGCGAGGAAAGGAATTCAGCCATGTAGGAAGCACAAAGCACAGCACCCTGAGAAATGTTCAACACCTGTAAATCTGTGTTAAACAGAGACAAGGCAAGAAATACTTTGATAGTTTCTGAAGGTGATGTCATTATGAATTAACACAGGCCAAGCACAAAACCCAAAGGTCCTCCTCTAACAGCATTTGCATTTTTTGGAAGTTTCAAAGGAGAGACTCGTCCTGAATGTAATTTTTTTTTTCTCGTCAAACAGAAAATGTTCCTGAAGGTGCCTCGTTGAAGATATTTGCTGTCATTCACACACTTACACGCAGCTAATCAGGGAGTCAAAGCACCTTATTAATGATTTAGCGACTTCTTTGCTGACCACGTTTCGCAGAAGACGTTGTTCTGAGACAGAAGCCCGGCTGTTTCATTTCCAGCCAGATATGGATTTCCTAATGGATAAACACAGACTCGCTGTCTCCTCGTTTCCTCGTAATAGGATAAATGTGTCGACTCTCCCCTTTTCTGTAATTCTGCTCACAACAATGCTGCCAGTATGAGTCTCCTGCTCTGTGGCTTTTACTCACAGCCGCTGAAGTGGAAGAAGTGGAAGCCTCTTTATGAATTTAACTTTGATTTACAAAATTAAAACATTAATTTTATTTTATTTTATTGAACAGGCATGAGCTGTGAAAAGTTGTATTTGCAATAAAAACATGAAAAATAAGAAAAGTTGTGCATGGATTATCTTGTTTTACTGTGAAAAAGGATTTATTTACATGTTCTATAATGAAGCATCAATTAAAACTGTGCAAAACACTTCCCTTTGTTTTAATTCCAAATTTAGAGTTGGTTAATTGCATTCAAATAGGGCAACAATCCAATGGAAATTATTCTCATTGTTTTCACTGACACTGTAGGAAGTATTAATACCTGTTAAATATTAGAGCACTACAAAATGGGTGAGAACATTTCTGCTTTTTTTATTTTCATTTTGCTGTTTCGTTCTTGAATCGTCTCCGCCATAGTTAGTATTGCTATTTTCTAAAGGGATCGTTTTATTTATTTATTTTTTTCCCCACACTGTCATTGTTTAGCTGAACAAAACATCAAATGTACCAAGGATCTACTGTAAAATTATAGACTACTAATGTCTGCTAACATAGTGTTCTGGTCCACTGCTTTGAACAGTTTCTATTTAAAATGATTTAAATTGCAACACTTTCCAACAAGCTCCCTCTCATAGCACATAGTTCCACAAGTAAGGAAACTCATACTGATTTGTACTTTCAGAGAACCAAAACTTAAGGGGATGTACGTTTTTTTAGATGTCTGCTAATAATCTGCTTCATGTTATGTATGTGGACCTTAGTTATCCTTTAGAGTTTATAATCTTCCATGTAAACTTCTGCATTATAAATAAAATATATGTAACTTAGAAATCAATTTTGCAAGATAGCAGATCTTAGAGCTTTGCAACTTATTTTTTCCTACCCGATCTGTTTATTTCATTTTTTTAATACAACCTTACTTATACTTATAAGCAGAGCGTGTGCATTTTCCCAGCAGCCTAATCTCTCCACTTCTAAAAACTGTTGGTTGTATACTACTCAACATGATTAAAAATATCTCCCAAGGCTTGACTTTAGTTCCCTTAATAAACTTGACTTGAGATTCATTTTTGCATTTCACACCAGTTAAGCACTTTTTCAGGATCACTATCTGCATGTTGAAAATGCAAATGATGTACACAGTTTTACTTGTTCTGATTTCGTATGCATATATCAGCGTCTAACCCACACTGAGAGAAGAATTAAGGAAATAAAAAAAAGCACTAAGGTTACAACACTGTGCTTAGAGTAGGCCAGACTAGACACAGAACTATTCCATTAAGCGAATTTTTCCATTCTGTTTCCATTTCCTCCTTCTGAATTATGCAGAAAAAAAAAAGATACGACCTGCAAAATAAAGTGAAACTCATGGAAGCCTTTTGTTTTTTAGTCCACTGCCCCCTGAGCCCAATTACTGCTGTTTACATGTTGCAGACTTTGTCACGTAGAGTAAAGGGCATGAATAACACAATGCCCTGCAGAACCTCTGGCACTAGTTAAGTAGATGCTGAAGAACCTGCAAAAATAACAAAACATTTTTTTTTTTACACTCCCACACAAAATTTCAAGAAGGCCTTCTTTCTGTTCAAATATGCCTCTTATTTATGTTCCAGAGAACCAGTAGTTTAATTAGAATTTATGTCACAATTACTGGCAACATTTTTATTGAGCTATAAATCTGGCATGGCTTCCACGCTTGTTTTTTTTTTTTCTACTTGTTTTTGTTTGGTAATAAAATAGTTCATCCCAGTGCTGGTAAATTACAAAAACACTCGAAGCATATCTTTTTCCTGTCCCCGCAAATACATATGCCCTGCAGCTTTATTAAAAGTCAGACAACTAAGGCATACTGTGCTGTTTGCTGCATCATACAAATCTTACATTTTCTTTGCTGGACATCTTCCACGGCTTTCCTTCTTCCTGATTAGAGTCACCCTACAAAACACAAACCCATCGGCTTCAAATGGCCCCAGAAGAGCTTCATCCATCTTTGAACACGATGCTAAGATTCCTTTGGGAGATTCACTTCATAAAACAAAGATCTCAGATACGCCACTTTAGTTGTAAAATGCAAAACCCCCCCATTTTCTAATTCAGCCAAGTACCTGCAGGCTCTGATTTGCCTCAGTCGGCGCTACAGCAAATTAGCACACACCATCGCACATCATCTCCCTCCCTGCCTCTCGCTGAAAGCCACAGCTGAAACACTCCTGAAATTACCGCAGAATAGAATTTGACCCTCGATAAAGCCTGCTGTCTATTCTGCCGAGTGTGACATTTTGATGCAACGCTGGATGTCTGGGGATTGGAGAGCATTCAAGTATTTTATCCAAACATTCAAGAGTGCAGCCACTTAAGGTGTGTACCAGGGAGTAAGATACTACAACTATAAGTGTAGGGCTATGTTTTTTTAGCACCACTTTGCTATTTTATATGGAATATATTTAACATATCCAGTGCCCTGTAAAATTATCCACACTCTATGAACATTTGCGCATTTAGGGGCGATTGATTGACATGATTGACAATATGTAAAATAAAGAAGAAATGTGATCATTTCAACTCATTTATGACCAAGCTGCATACAAGCCACCAGCGCTAGCTGACAGCTCATCTGAGACAAGTCAATCAAAAGGACACTCCCTTTATTATTCATCATTTTTATCTTAAATTACATCTAAATGGATAATTTATTTTAAAAAATTGCCTCCCCCTCAGAGTTGTCATGACGGTAAACTTGAACTGTATGTTTTTTTGGAACCAGGCTGTAAACATGTTTATTTTTGCTTTGAATTTGGCATTTTTAACATGGGAGTAAATGATGACTTGCTCCTTTCTGCACCCATCCCCTAGCGGATATGAGGGGAACTGCAATTTTTGTCACATCCGCATAGGCTTCAGTTTAGGCTGGCGGAGTTAGCCCCTTGTTGTAAACGCACATCCACTCAAAGAGTAATGGCCGACAGAGAGCGAGTGTTGATTGAGCTTTTTACCAAATGTGCAGCTCATAGAACACTCTAAAAACGCATGTAAACAAACAAACACAGTGGTCTGTTTTGTTGTTCTCTACACCTCCTGGTGCTCAAAATGGGCAAAAAAAAACCATATTAAATAAACTGGCCTTGCAATATAAAGCATCTAGGCCCAAAAACTGCACTCACTACTAATTACATCGACTATAGAGCACCGTTTTGGTGGACTGATGTTGGACTGACTAATCACAGATGTGCGCTCTCCATTGTGTACCACTGATAGTTAAAAAACCGGGCTCTACATTGTCTGTGCTTGTGTCCCGGTCGGAGAGCCCTTGCGTCGACGGATAATGGCGCTGCGTGTCTCCGCACATCCGCAGACGGAGAAGCATGAACTAGGCTTTAAGCCTCACGTTTCCTGCCATACATAGCATTTTGCATAGAAACAGAAAAGTAACATTTTGCTTTCACCTACAAAAGAACACTTATGCTACCTGTTTGCTATGTAGAGTGCATAGCATGTAGCAATCTGCAAACAGGATTTCCTCTGACTTTCTTTCATTGATGGCTTCTTCTTGTCACTCTTCTATATGGGCCAGATTTGTAAAGTGAATTACTAGTAGTTGTCCAGTCAACAGAGTTTCTCACTTGAGGTGTGGATCACTGTAGTTCCTGCTCTCCCTGTTAGTCCTGTCAGTTTATGGTCGGATGGTAGGTCGATGGCTTTGGTAGGTTTGCATTTGGGCTAAACTCTTTCCATGTTTGGATGAGGGATTGAACAGTGCTCCCGTGACATGTTCATAGCTTGGGATACAGCTTTAAATCCAACTTTCTCCCTGACCTGTCTGGTGTGTTTCTTGATCATCGTGATGCTGTTTGTTCACTAAGGCCTCCAAGGCCTTCTTAGAACAGCTTCAGTAGTACTGAGATTCAATAATACACGGGTAAGTAGCTCATTACTAATGAGGTATATTCTAATATGAATTGGTTGTATTGGCTTTTATTTATGGATGCCACACTTGTAAGAGTCCTTAGTGTGGTTTTTAACATCACAACGTTAGGGAATTTATAGCTGTATGTACTTTCATTGTTAGACACCAAAAAAGAGGCTTGGATTTTAAGTCCTGTTTGACTTTGATTAATTCTCTTCACTATGTGGAGCAACAATTGTAAGAAACCGAATGCTGTTAAGCTTGTTTTGGCATAACCAGAAGGTTTTTGTTTTTTTTACAAGGAATGTTGAAATATTTGCCAGACTTTAAACCAGATGGATTGTTGTGGCAAAATAAGCAGAAATAAGAGGGAAAAAATACTCTAAGAAAACACTAGTCTTTCAGTTTAGGAAGCATCCACAGACTATTTCCTGAAACTACAGTCCTTCGGGGAACCTTTAAAGAACCTTCCCTTATGGCTCCCTGAAGGTTAATGGTTGCTGTAGAACTTCAGGGAGCTTTTTCCCACAGCAGAGTTTTGATACCTCTCAGGGGATGAAGCACAGCTATATTAATGACGACCACTTTCCCTTTGGGCAGATCCACCTTTTGTGTTTCCTGGCTCACTGGAGCAGCTTACTGGGATAAACTGAGTCATTGTTATTTTCACCTGGGCTTTTGCTCACTGCCAGAAGTCAAAATATCTGGAGGGGAAAACTCTCAATATAACTGGAAAATAAACTTTTTTTACAATGAGAATTTAGGTAAATATATATATATATATGTATTCATGATGTTCCTTATGTAGAAGAGGTACACTCACCAGCTACTTCATCATTTACACCAGTACAATTGCTTCAGAACACAAATAGCGAATCAATCAGTTACACACAACTCAATGAATTTAGGCATCTAGATGTTGTATAGACTACCTGCTACAGAAGAGAAAGAAGAAGACGAAAGAGGTTTAAAGAACTTTACTCGTGGCAATGATTGCTTGTGCTAGATAGGCTAGTCTGAGCATTTCAGAAACTGCTGATTCGCTTGAGTTTTCATGCAAAACCACCTCCAAAATTTACTAAGAACGAGTTGTGGTCCAATATTCCAAGTGCCAGTTTTGTGGATGAAAATACCTTGTTTTTGTCAGAGGACAGTTGGCAAATCGGTGGCGGTTAGCTACTTCCAGCGAGTTAATGCATCATGATCCAAAGCTAAAATCATCTCAAACATGGCAATGACAATGAGTTCACTCTACCCAGGTGGTAGATGTTTCTGACACCTTTCTGAATCAATGCCAAAGAACTTAGGCAGTATTGAAAGCAATAACTGGTACTAACGAGGTTTACCAAATAAAGTCGCCAGTGTTTTTTAGTTTTTTTTATGTGAGAACATTCTTCACAGCTGACAATGTGTGCCATCGGTACATCTAGTAAATATTTCTCATAATCACACCACATAAGAGCGCCATTACAGTAGGGGACTCTGTAAAATGGATAGTGTTCAGTCATCCTTTATGTTGTTTTAAGGTCATCACAGAAGAACAATATTCTGCCCAGGTGTTTTCACTTTAGGCTGATTGGAGCCCAGATTATGCGGCCTAAGGGGCCGATAAAGCTGTAAATCGGATGTTTAGACACGCCTCCCTCAGATCTGACACAATAACCAATCAAACACAGGCGGTTAGGCTTTAGCATAAACTGAAATCATAAGGTGGACGACGACGCCAAGAGCAGTCAGGTGAGCTTTGGTTTAGGTACGTCTTGAAGGTTGTCGTCAGTATTCTGAGGGGTTTCTGTGGATTGAAATCGTCTTGTCCGAGTTAATTGCACAATTTGCAGCCATGATAACGTGGGGCTGTGTGAATGTTAAAAAGCTATCGGTTTAATTGAATTCATGTATAATTAATGAATTGTTTGCACCGGTCTTGTTGCTGCGACACATCTTAGTGTCCTTCCCAACAGTAGCATATCATCCATCTATCCCCCAGGCTTTGGTTGACCATGTCACACTGTTCTGTGCTCATGGGAAAGTGGTTAGAAAATGGGAGGAGGGGAAAAAACAAACAAGGAACATTGATTTCAGGTTATTTGTACCACACCAGAGAGAGGCCTGTTTTTTCTTTCTTTCCTTTCATCGTTCTACCCCTCTAATCAGGGACTGATTTAGAACCAGGATTCTAAGTGAATGTAATTAAGAGCATTTAACCACCAGGTAGGACAAAGAGGCAGCTCTCTGCTGCCTACATTGATAAACCAGTTAGAATTTCACCAGTAAAACCGGTGCACACATTTAGTTGATTATTGCAAAAGGGTTATGTATGTTTAAAAAAAAATAAAATAAAATACACCTAAATATGTTTAAATTCAAGCAACTTTTTTTTTATTCCGTTGCAGTATGTGTTACATTTTAACAAAAATATCCAGGTCCTTGAGCTCGGTTAATAAAAAATAAAAAAACTAAACATAAGTTTGTAGCTACTCTCTCATGTTGCCTAAAATTTAAGCCGACAGGCAATATATATCAGTGGAAGTGTAAAACATTTGCTAATGGCATGTTTAGAATGTCTTGATCCCTAATAATCTGTTCAATAAACACTAAAAACCTAGAACCAGTCCTCAAGGCACACTGCCCTGCATATTTTAGACAATTTCTTGCTTCCGTACACACACAGGATTTCAATCAATGGCTGAATAACAGGCTTTTGCTGAGCTGTAATCCTTTGCATCACGTGTGTTACGGCAGGGAGTACAGAAACATAAAAATCCTTTTATATGCTGGCAGTTTTCATGGGACGTGAAACATCAGCACATTCTTTTAGTGATATTTGCTACTTGTTCTGCCAAGTAATAAAAAAAAAAAAAGACTAACTTAAAGATTTAGGACTGCTTTGACTTCGGTCTCACCTTGGGACTTGCATATCTTGACTTGCATGGAAAGACTTGATGTACTTGTGATGTAAAATAATGACTTGGGGCCCCATTTCTGATTTGAGGATGCAGTTTCAGTGCTGCGGTCATTAGCATGGACAAACAAGATCAATGGGCGCAAAGGATCCCCTCTATCAGAACAGACACGGATGCTGAGTTCTCCTCAGCTTGAGAATCATGACCAATCAGAACCTTCTCTGTATCTTTCATGAAGGCATCTCGGCGGGATGTCTGTTTAAAAACATAAAATAAAGGGTTTGTGATCAAGTGGTGAAACACTGCTGAAGTAATAACTCAAAACTTTCAAACGACCTATTCTAACAAAGTGACATGTAAACCTTTTCCATAATATTCACTGGCAGGGTTTGACTTTAGCACTCTGTTAAACTAGTAAAACCAAACGTTTAGCTTCAACACAACCCTATCAGCCACACGTTTTATAACATTTTACTAAATTGATTAACATTCATAATGCAACCCATGTAATCATGTGGGCCTTGTTTTTCTCGACTGGACACTATACATGATGAATAACAATAAAAGTTGAACTAATGTCTTTATTTAAACTTGAATAAAAATGTCTTTGTAGGATTAATTACCAAAACCTGGTTAACATTGTTAGAATTTAATCCCCATGAGTATTTCATTTGCAAATTATGCCTGATATTAATTGGAGTTATTCTAAGGCTTTGATACTCCTCTCATAGTTTTCTGCAGGACCAAGAATTTTAAAAAGATGGTGGCAGCAAAGTGGGAGGGTGGGGTAGAGCAGATCTTGATCATAGGCGTCATGGGTCTCAAGTTTATCTATTTTTTTTGTCATTGGAATAGAATAAATACTCGTCAAAGTGTGGATGTAAAGGAGATCCTGTGATGGCTGCTAATGATTCAGTGAACCTCTGGAGAGGATGTCGTACTGATGCAGGTACGTGCAATTGTGCAGAGCCACGGGGTGGTGGCGCTGTAGGGCTTGTCAGTGGAGCAGAGTGAAAGGGGAGGAGCAGCATCGGGAGTAAAGTGGCCACACGGTGAGCCTGCCAGTCCGTCCGAGCGAGTCGCTCACAGCGCAGATCCGCCGCTGCCGCGCAACGAGCGCACAGAGACGCGTCTGCCCAGTTCCGTCCTCTGTCCACTCTCCGTGACGAGCGGAGTCAATCGTCTACTGGCCGAACAAGCGCGCAGCCACCGAACAGTGTTGCTCCACTGGCTGTAAAATGCAACTGCGGTCTTTGCGGGATAAAGACAGCGCTCACGCATAATCATCGCCGTAGCAAAAACAAGGACAAGCGGCCGGAGGAGGGACGGGAGCAGCGAGCGGCATCAGAGGTAAGCGCTCCGTCAGTCAGCGCGCTGGCGCTGGGTGCGCTGGGTGTTGATGACATGCTTTGTGTTGGAGAGGAGTTTCGACACGGACACTTGTCCTACCACGAATGAATGAATGAATGAAGGAGGAGGATAATCAGTTTCACTGCCAGCCTTTAGCTCAGGACCATAGCCCAATAAATGGTGTGTGCGGGCGCTCGGATTGTGCGTAAGCCTCCTGTACTTGCCAAAAAAACCAAAACAAAAATCTAAAACTTCACGTCTCAGAGATTGTTATATAATTAGCATTGTAGAAAGCATTCAAAACGCAAAAACAGTATTGGTTCAATTTGGGACAAAACTATTAAAGTTAATGTAGTAATTTCTTTAAATTATCATTGGTGTATTAATGTAATGGGGCTTTATGTTAAACTACTCCTAATCTGTAAATCCCAAACACTTTAACACCAATGTGTACACTCTGTGCAAACTGTAATTTTAAAATCCTATAATAATCCTCTACAAGTCTTGGAAACTTGAAACTTGCTCCCCTTGAGTCCTGTGTTAAAGCAGAGTACTATAGTGTAACTGTACAAGACTGTAGGGACGTTGTTTTTTTTTCTTCCTTCCTCGGTGTCGAAGCAAAACTTTGCAGCCATCTCATTAGTGCTGCTGCTGCAGACCAGTGCAAGTAGTTTGTTTTATTTGCAATCAACCAAAAGCTCCTGAAGAAGCCGATACATGTCACATCATTAGCGGAATTTATGTGCAGCCCGTATTTAGCAAGATTTATGGTGAACTTGCATATCCAACATCTCACTCGTCAGTCTTCACTGCTGTTGGAGCCTTGAGCATGGCTTACTGTATATAAATAGATGGCGAGCAGTCAGACTGACATGTTTCTTTTCCTAAATAAATGCACCCTAGTGTTGTATTAATAAGCTGAGCATGTGGGACAGGAGGAGGACACACTTCCCCACAGATGACATTTAAAAACCTAGCAGGCTATCGCAAATCAAGGCGGGGGATTAAGGGCTTTAGTCCTGGTCTTCTCAGAGCAGACGGGGAGCTCCGCTCTTGGTGAGGTAAGACCATGCCTTTGCCTCAGAGCTGGAGCCATTTAGCGGGGGTCTTCTCACCTCATGCGTGTCGTATGAATAAAGATATTTAGAGGAACCACTGGCTGTAGGTGGATAATCACAAGGCAGTAGTATAAAGGTATCTGCAAACAAAAAGGTGGTCTTCACTCCCTCTGTGGTGTACGTTCAGCTGCAGAGCTGTTATTGTTTAGGCAAGAATCACCTCTGGAAGTGTTATCAGTTCATCACTAGTTTCTCTGAAATAAACTCAATTGGGGATAATCCTTCTCTATCAAATGTGCTTTGGGTTGGCTTGGGAAACCAATTTGGCCTGAGGAATTAATTTAGAATGTACCCCAAGGCATTTATCCTATTTGTAAGGGCTAAAAAAAAAAAAAAAAAACGAATCTTGCTGTTATGGTCAGCAAGTGGCAATACTACAGCTCAAGGCTGCTTATTATCTTTACTCTTGCCCATGAAGAATGATTTAGGAAGGTAAGGGTTCTGTGTAATTCAATCACAATTTTGCT
This sequence comes from Valencia hispanica, assembly GCA_963556495.2. Lineage (NCBI taxonomy): Eukaryota > Metazoa > Chordata > Actinopteri > Cyprinodontiformes > Valenciidae > Valencia > Valencia hispanica. The sequence goes on along the minus strand of OY747719.1, from coordinate 19,755,155 downwards.
CCTTGGTCCTGCTGCCAGAACGACTGACCTGCCAGGGAGTCCTACGGCGCGTGGTCAGGGATGTTGGCAGTGGATCATTTGGGTCCTGTGGGTTGTTGGATGGGCACTCTTTGGCTTCGAGTGTGTCCCAGACGAGCCTGATCAGGCTTCGGGGTTAACTCCACGAGCGCTTTGTTTTCTTGAATCGCTCTGGTTGAAGTTAAGAAAGGTGATGTATTGTTCTGCTGCCACTAAAGTTGTGCTTCTATTAATGTTGCTTTTTTTTTTAAAGTAATGTTAGAAACAAAGGGCTGTCCAGCTGGAAATTGATCTGTAAATTCACACCCTTTGATTTTGTAAATTTTATATAAGAAAAAAATCTAAGATTAGGCAATTGCCCTTCCTTCATTTTCTGTTGGATCCAACTTATGCTGCATATGTTTTGTCCCTTGCATCTAAAACAAATTGATAAAAATCGGAATCGGAATGTTGGTCCTTAAAGGAAACTGGAAATGATCCTGTAGGAAAAGGCTGATCTTTTCTGTAACAGCAGTCAGAAACAGAGGAGTGCCTCTGCTGCCGTGCAGGGCTCTGGCTGCAAAGGGACAGAGCGGTTTCCATTGTCTTTCAATGATGCACGTGTAATACTTCTGTTTTATCTACAGCTGTTAACCAAAGCAAAATATTAAAGTGTAAGTGTATCCAGCAATTACACTGATTCTGTTGGAGCCGTGAATATTAGGCCAATCTGGAGTAACATACCCTCAATCAAAATGAAAATGAAGAACAGTTGTGCATGATTTTGTGCCTTTGGTAAGAAATTAACTCTATTTTCTCCAAGGTTAAAAGATTTTTCTTTTCCTTTTTTGTAGCCACATTTTAAAGAGGTGCCCTTGCAGGTTTTTATCCATCCCCTATACAGAGTCTGTTTCTAGGCGCCATGTATGTACCCACCTTGATCAGTAAAGAATGGTACTTTTAAACCCCCCAAAAATCTTGATACAAGGTTTTTTTTTTTTTCTTTTTTTTTTTTTGGACATTATTGTTTTTAAGACTTTCTGATTGAGGGAGAAAACAGAGGTAGATGGTTTTAGAAAGCCTAAACATTTTGGTCCCACAATGAGGGTGCTTCTGTTATTATGTAATACCTAGGGTTTAGCCTGTTGTCTTGGAGATTTCTCCTCAAAACACATGATTGTATATCCCAAAGAAATGTTGCTCCTAATCTTTAGCACTCTGCTAAAGATGTGGAGAAGTGTTGGCAAGCTGTCGTGATGCTCCTCGTGATTCATACAAAATGACATTTTTACATGTTTTCATTTTATTGTTAAAAATCTGCAGAGGAAAAAATTAGTGTTGTATCAAGCTCTTGACAGCCACATAATGATTTGACAATAGTAGAAAAGTTTTGATATTCCAATTATCTTATTTTCCTCTAAACATTAATCATGGTGGTTACACACAGCTTCAGCATTCTTGCCATTTTTATTAACAATAAACTCAACCTTCTTTTGTGCAAATCCAACATAATCAAAAATTGAATAGATGTTTGATTTTTCTGAAGGCACTTGTGACAAGGAGTAAGGGCCTATTAAACAAGAAGCACATGGTGATCTGGCAGTGCACATGGTAGATTTATGCAAAGTAAAACAGGAAAAAGGAACACATTTCCAGCTAATACACATTGAAAAGACAAAATAAAATAAAACAAACAGGGTTTTGTGTCAAATCAGATTAAAGAGGCTATATGCAACTTTCCCCCCAAAATAAATGTAACAATAGCCTTTTTATTTGACCATTTCTTGACTCAAACATCTCCTGATGAGCATACGTACACCTTGTCAGCTCACAGTGGGTCCACCTATAAGCCTGTATCCAATTTTTCCTATTTTTTTGTTCGGTTGGATTTTTCCCGCTCTGTCTGCGGATGTGACGTTAAGCGCGTTCATGTAAAACGTTTCAAATGTAACAATAGCCTTTTTATTTGACCATTTCTTGACTCAAACATCTCCTGATGAGCATACGTACACCTTGTCAGCTCACAGTGGGTCCACCTATAAGCCTGTATCCAATTTTTCCTATTTTTTTGTTCGGTTGGATTTTTCCCGCTCTGTCTGCGGATGTGACGTTAAGCGCGTTCATGTAAAACGTTTCAGATCGAAGATTGAGAGCGACCGGCGTGCGTACGCTGCGAGAGCGAGCAGAAAAGAAGAGCAGTTCCATGTTTTGGCCACAGGTGTCAGTCGTGAGTTTAAATTTTGGAAAATTGCATATAGCCTCTTTAAGCCTGACGTGTTCATGGGCAAAGCAGATGGACAGGTTTATTTAAAGAAGGGAGGGAATCAAACTGGGGAGTGTAAATGCATCTGCTTGGGCTGAAATGATAACACAAGTGACTCAGTGATTTACAAAAAAAATTTAATTTGGTGCTTGGGTTTTAATATATTGAGAACTTTATACATTGCATACAGGGTCAAAATTAAACGGACTCAGTTGCAGGCAAACGTGCATCTTTTTTTTCTTTGAAGGTTTTCTGGCATAGTGGCCTTTATTGACAGTGGATAGGCTTACAGAAAGGGGACTAAGGCCTCTGAACATGGGCGCCAGTCTTAAACCACTGTGCGTCGCCCCCCATACATGCACCATTGCTAGTATTTAGTTAAATGTCACTGACCAAGATGGAGAGAAACTGCATCCATCTAGATTCTCACACAATTCTGGCTGGACAGATATCTGTTCTATCATAATTGACAGGGTTCATTTAAACGGGTTACAGGTAAGGCCTGGTTCACACTGCAAGATTTTAAAATTGTACGACAGGAATATCTGATCCTTTCCTGTTTCAAAAAAAGATTTTTGGCGCCCGTCATTCCAAAAGCACGCAAGATAAAATTTCCTGATGGTTCATCAGTTTTTTTTTTTTTTTTTTATGGTTGGTGATTTTATTGCAACAGATTTTGACTTTTAAAGTTTATATTTCTTTAACAGAATAGAAATTCCAAATCACTTTTTAGAAATTGTCTTTCTTTCTCATGCCGGTATGATGACTATAAATCTAGCACCAGCAGCTGGTTACCTTAATGTAGCTCAGTGTTGCATATTAATCTTTCTAAAACCACAGTTTTATTTCTGTTTTGTAAACCCAGCGTGAACACAGCTGTTGGGGTTGGCTTTATTTTCTTCTTCTTTGTTCATGCTGTTTTTTACTGAGGCCATCCTTTTGTTTCCCCTCTCTATCACATTAGTCCCCTCAGCACACAACTGGTGGTGATTGGTAGATGAGGGCAAGATGCTACATTACATTTTTTTTTTCATGCCTAATTGACGACAGATTTGGTTTAAATGACACCAGAACTAAACTTCAATTATCTGTATCTGCTGGTAGTAACGGCAGCATCCAAATTTAACAATAGAGCCTGCAGTATGCTAACTGATCTCAAGTGGCCCAACCCATTCATGAAAAATCTACGTAGAACTCATGACCAGGTTTCAAAAGGCATTCTGGGTCAGAGTATCTAGAGAAACAGGCTTTAAAAAAAGGGAAGTTTCTTGATCTTTGTTGCCTCACCTAGGTGTATGCATTTTTACCAAAATAATACTCTAGGTTTTTAAAAAAAGGAAGAAATGGTCAAATTTATTAATTTTTTTTGCCAACAATGAGCATAGTCGATCTTTTCCTGCCAAAAGAAAGTGTACGTACAATGTGTGCAGTTTCTATTTTTGTCCTTTTATTTCCAGCAAGGAGCAATATTGCAGCTTGGTGGTGCTGCTTACACTCTGCTCCAAAACTGAGTACTATCTAATGAAAAATTGGAGAAATCATGCTGACAGGTATGGAAACCCTCTGTAAGGACAAGAGGGGAAAAAATGGACACGGATCAGGAATTTCTTGAGTGAATTTAGCTTCTGTGCTGACAGATGTGAATAAGTCACCTCCACTTCTTCCTCCCAACCTTTTTTGGCTTTATTGGATTTCAGTGGCACTGATACCTCTGCTTGAAAATGCCGTTAATATTTTTGCATCAGCTGCCATTATAAAGAGTAATATACTTAGTAAGACATGGGCCAAAAGGCCACGAGCGAATGTGCTTCCAAAGCTCTTTAGAAATCAGTAAACTATGAAAAGCGTGCTCTTCAGCTACCCTCTTGAACACAGTCACTGAAGGGCTCGTGACGCTGGTATCACATTTCTAAAAAGCCTGCAGTTTCCCTGTTGAGCAACCTGAATGGTCTCAAAATGCACTAAGCTGTGAATCCACTGAGACTTGGGTTGGTAGATCACTTTCAATGTTGGTTTCTGTCATTTTTAAGCCACCTTTTTAATTCCGTCTGTACATTGTATGTAGGAGCAGAGATGGGACAATCAGTTTTAGGATTTATTTTGTTTTGGGGGGGGGGTGATTTTCCTAACCCTCCTGCCCCAAGCGGACTTTATTTAATCCCTTGGAGGTCAAGATATTTTTATTTTTTCATACAGTGTCCGATGACAACAGGAGTCATTTAAAGTTCTCAGAACAGGTCCCTCTATTGTCTTTTGATAAAAAAAAAATAGCTTTGTGTAGGTACAGAATGACATGTCATTTCAGTCATGGGTTAGTAGTGCAATTCCATTATTTTCCTCCTCTCTGTATTTTGCACGGTTGCGTCCACTTTGATGCATGCACTAGGCACGGTTGTAGAAAGTTTTCCAACATTTGATTATTGCAGAATAAAGCTCCTGAATGAGTGGAGTTTCCTAGTGTAGCTCAGTCACTCCCAACAGACTGAAGACAAGCTAACCAGTCAATAACTAACCAACTAACTAACTAGACTCTTAATGTTACTCTATAAAGAACAGAATAAAAAGTCAAAATATTCTGCCCAATAAGTATATTTACCTAAAACATCTACTAAATTCAGTTTGTTGCATATTTTGCATTTATCTTATAAATCTGTGCATCAAAGTAACAAATCTTGGCACACAATATTTTAGCAAATAATTCATGTAAATAGTGTAAAAGTTTTTTTTTTGTGTGGGTTAAAAATAAAAGCAAGCAGATTATAGAGGTAACCTTTTCTTTGACTTAGGTTTTGGAAACCACAAGATGCGTTAAATTGGTTAACATTGAGCCTTCCTTCAGAACAACTTCCACACTAGAGAGTAGTGTTGTTAGTGCTTAGGTATGGTGTGGTTACTGACCAGAAAAAGACAGATTTTAGAGTTTTGAGCTGCCACTCACCAGTCAGGGTAGGTGAAGTTAGAAAACATGTCATTTCGGTCACCAGTAGTCTTTCTTGGTGCATCCCAACCTCACTCCAATGATTGGAATGTTTGTATAAATGTATTGAAATGACTTCTTGTTAAGTGCCTTGAGATGACATCTGTTGTGAATTGGCGCTATATAAATAAACTGAATTGAATTAAACTAGAGCGGAGTGATTATGAACAAAAGATGCATCACAATATATTTTTCCTCATTAAACATTCAAAATTTATCACAGTACAGATTTAAATTAACAATCCAGTTTCTAAGATAGTATCTATTGGAACACAAGAAAAACCTAAAAAAATGTTTTACTGGGATTTATCTTCTGAAAATATGAGAACACAATTCATTTAAGCATTGGTTGACTCATTTTACAAGTCAACAAATACCAATATGTTGCTGTTCAAAGCCCATTTTCAGTACCGTTTCAGAGTGTAAATATTTGTTGGTACAGTCAGAAAATTATGCTAATCAAATTGACAATACTGCATAATCGTCACTCAACATATTGCTTGAATGGCCACATATATTGCATCTTAATTAAATTAAAGCATACCTTTATCATTCATATTACCATTTTCTGGTCCTTGATTTAGATATTATAAATGTTTTGTAGCCAAGCCTTAATCTCTTACTTGGATCTATACAATATGTAATTTCATTTTTAATTTTATTTGAAGATTAAACGTGTCCCAAAGAATAAAAGCCTTAGTTGGTGTAAAGTAAATTGCATGTTTTTGTGAATCCAGACCTGTAATGAACCATTATGGTGCAGTGTTTAGTTAATGCCTTTAAATGTTTCCATGTTGTCCATCAGCAGGGCTTTTTAGGAAACAAACTGAAGATGTATCATCTTTTAAAATGTTGCAAGTCATTAATCTCTGAGCAACCACAGTAACGATAAAGAGCATATTTGGATACAGAATTACAAACATAATAAAAAACTCTAAAAAGAGTATGTTGAATACCCAGACAAAGCGTCTGAATTTCATCAATATGATTTGGCAACAGGGGGTAGGTGTAAGGGTTGGACCCCAGACTGTAAGGCTACTTCTTGGGGCCTTGTGCACGCTGGGGGGCTGCCTTGTAGAGAGAGGCTCCACAGGGGGCAAGTTAAGCCTGTTAGCGTTATAAGAGAGGGATATGGACATGGAAAATCTTTTTCATCTTGTAACCCATCAACACAACAAAACCGCTGCTATTTTTGGTTGCCCCATTATTCTCCTGGCTGCGCGTAAATCTGTGCTTTGTGGCTGTTTGACAGCCATGGCTTCCCCAGCAGCCCTTTATGAACCTTTAATCATTTTAATAGTGTGCACTTTATTATCTTACCTGTGTCTTGCAATAAACATCATTTAATAACGCAACAACCATTCCTCGTAAAAATGAACGGTTAAAAATAGAAATGTACCAGCTTTAATTTGAGGCTGCTGAAAGGACCAGGTGTATTAAAATGGAATAATTGAATCTCCTTTTTATGAAGAAATGGGGCTGGAGCAGTGTTTGAGGGGGACAGACTTAGAGGAGGTACGTCTAGTAGAGGTAGACTTTAAATTACTTGAGATAAGCAATCTTCACTATTGGGCAATACCACTTGAACCCATTTTAAATATTATACTGAAAAAGGGTTAATGAGCAGTCTTTCTTTAGTAATTGACCTGTATACAAAATTAGTATTGGTCGTTAGATTTTGTTTGCCTGCACGCGGTAATAAATCTCCATCTTTTTTCTTTTCGGTTTTAAAGCCGTAGTCTCAAAATCATTTCTTCCCGGTAAGCAATGAATACATAAATAGATCGCAATTATTGAAAGTGTACAACAGTGGCTTACAGCCATGTCTGATTTGCATATTCCAACAGTGTGAGCTAAAAGGTGGTTTTTCAGTTAAGGGGATACATAAATCTTGTGTTTGCTAAAGGTGGAATGTGCATCCGTAATGGCTGCCTATTTACGACCTGTTTGCCTTTGCTCTGATGTGTTCTTCCAAGGAACACATCGGTTTATAAAACCCTGGCTCCATCCCAACTTCATAAAGCCATGAAGCATGGACTCTAACGTTGATTAATTCATGCTGGCAGTGGATTCTCTGCACCACAATGACCAGGATCAATTAATTGACTTTACAAATTACTGCACAACATATGGTAAGAAAAGTTAAAGAGAGCAGCTTGTTTATTTGCAGACCGATTGCCTGTTGGAGTGTCACACAGCTGGTGATGGAGTGAAAAACCTACTTTCTCATTCCTTTGGAATTTTGATTAAAAAAGAACTGAGATTCAAAAGAAAATTAAGTGAAGGAATTGCAAGATTATCCCTATCCATGCATCAAAGCATATGTCCCTAACTTAGCTAATTTTTGTTAGCTAAGTAAAAGTGCATCAAACAAGCAATGCATGGAAAGAAAAATTGTTTTTTATACTGTATTATGAAAAGGGGGTGGGGGAATTGCTGGAATTCCATCCCCTCAGAAGAAATTCTAGCAATTTAACCTTTTTGTACGCCTTTTATAGCGCACAGGAGCAGACTTGAAAGTCATGCAATTGCCACTCGTATTTGCTGCCAAGTAAGGGAACAATGAAAATCAGAGAGAAGTAAACTCCAGCGCTGAAAGACATAAAGGGCATTGTCTCTGCCTGGTCTGTGTCCAGCTCATACATTTTATGCCTCACAGTTTGGCCCTTTTGTATTCAAAGACGTGCGTGCTTTCTCCACAATAAAACTGCCCATAATGTTAATAAGGTGGCAGCTGAAGGTGGCATTGTGAAGATATCTTTTGTCATTTCTGTGTGCCTGTGGGATAGAGTACTATGTTGTAACTTGGAGGAGACTCTTCTTGCTCTTCTCATTTATGAGACCAGCCTATCTTTTTTTTCTTCACTGTACATAAAAATCATTTTTCACTTGAACAGAAGTTATTTGAGTTTTGTGTGAAATGATTCACCTGCAGTCATTTAATTTGCATTATTTTAGTGTTGCTTAAGAAAACTGGTCAGAATTGTCTTTTTTTTAAAAATAATATTCCTTTAGTGCTTATAGAATCAGGCAGCATCTCGCTCTTAAGTGAAATAAATAGTCCACTCGTAAATAACTTCACCTTATTTTGGAAAATGGAGCCAGGGTGATGGCAGCCAACTTTGATTATTAATGGCGGGTCTCTATCTCTCAGGCCTAATTGGTCTCTGCTGATTGCTGAACGTTCTGATTAAGAAATGCCATTAAAATTGATGCATTATGCCTCTTAAGTGTTTTTCCACAGTTAGATAGCTGCTTCAATCAATTGATAATTGCATAGATGATTTGTAGATGGGCCTGATTTTGACAAGTTTACAGTAATTGGCAAGACAGAGCTTTTGTGTGTGTGTGCATAATTTAAATACAAGAGGAAGCAGATTCTTCCTTGAAATTAAACCTAAAATGTCACAATATTGTGTTGTATCCTTATGCAAATCATTACAACACATTCTTTTTCTTAGTTTTCCTTAATTACATATTATGAGGTATAGCAAGGCTGTCCTTGGTGACTCTGATAGAGTCCCTGTGCTTTATTACAAATAAGTAAACAAATAATTAGAAGCAGAGAAAAAAAATCCAATTGGGAGAAGTCGGTGAGTTGGTTAATGATCCTGCTTTGTGTAGAGTTAATGGAAAATGTCTCTAATTTTCTGACACGGTAAACATTTTCCCTGTAGGGTTTATTTTCACAAATTAGTTTTTAGCATTAGAATGCAGCCTATAATTATTGGCTACCCTGGTAAAGATGTGTTGAAGCTTTAAAATATTTTTTTATTGCAATACCATTAAACCAACCTTAAGTTTTATACTGTGGGGGAGAACAATTTCTTTATAAGACTAAGTCTCAAAGACTTGATGATGCCCTGTCCTCTTCAAAGAACTTTGGTAGCGAAATGGACCCACAGCAACACCTGTCCTCCACCATACTTTAGAGGTTCTTTTCTACATATTTATTCTATAGTTAATGTCAAATCCACCCTGAGTGTTACTGAAAAGCTCAATTTTAGCCTCATCTAACCCAAATGAATGTGAAAATGAATGTCTCCATTTGTGTATTCTGTCCAACTGGGTAAAAATCTCTTAAAATACTTTCCTTGACATCCAATTAAGACAAATATATAAGGACACCTGAATATAAAAAAACATTGGGGTAAACATTTAAGACACCTTTATAAACAATCCTGCATAGGTGGAGCTAATTATTGCTAAATAGTTTCACGGGCATTAAAAATATCATCAAATTTTCATTCTAATTTTGAATGAACCTCAATTAGCTTTAAAATAGCCCGGTTACATAACCAACCATATGTCAAAACTCTTTAGGACTTGCACTCTGCAGCAGACATGGCCATGGAGACTAAAAGTAGGAAAAAAGGCTACTGTCTTTCGTCCTCCTCCCAAGGAGAATTTGGCAAGGTAGCTGGATCCGTTGTTGCACAATTATCACAATGGAAGTCACACATGTTTCGTTTTTTTTTTCTTTTCCTTCAAGAATACAGAAGCAATACCTTCATTCAGTTTTTCATCTTAAAAAAGAAAAAAAAACTAGTCAAAATCATGTTCTACAGACTGTTAAGTCTGTGGTGATGTATGTGACTTGAAAGTAGATTCAGCAGAACATGATGAATGAGCGTTCCATGACATTTCACTTTTTGAAAAGGTTTCCCAGCCTGCATTGCCTCATGCAGTTGGTGCTACACTGCCACCAGTCCTTAAAAAAGGTCTATCATCGGTTTACTTGGAAGCAACCAATGTGTCAGTTTTTTTTTCACCACCAATCTTGAAAAATACTCTTAGGCAGTATACCTTAAGGAGAAAGAGGGAGAAATGTGTCTGCACATCATAAACCACACACAAACGCTGTGATTATGAGCCGCCCAGCATAATAAGAGCCTGTCAGTTGCTGCTCAGAGGCTCCAGGTTTTTTTTCTGTGTTGCATTAAAAGAACTAAAAATCGTAAATAAAAGCCACACTCAGCCTTTCTGCTGCATCTAATTACATTAGAACATGAGATCAATTCCAACATTGTGTATAATTTTATTCATTTTGATAAGGTAACCCTAATTTAACTTGCCTTCTCTCTTACACTGCTATTTCTAAGCAGCTGCAAAAGAGTGCTTGAATAAACCTAAGGATTACAGCCATGTGTGATGCTTTCTGAACTCTTTCTGAGCCTTAAATAAGATTTTCCTTTGTATCCAGAACTGCAAACCTCCTCCATGGCAGTCGTGCATCCTCAAAGTGGCTGCTCCGAGGCATTTCTTTATTTATTTTACTTTATTTTATTTCTCCTTTGCCCCCAATACAGTTCAAGGTACTATTGTACAAGTGTTTTATTTTTATTTTTTTACCAATTGAACTTTTTCGCATTTGGGTAATGTAGCCACCACAGACTTGGTATTTTGTTGGTGTTTTGTGTGATAGGCCAACACAATATTGAACAAAATTGTAAAGTGGAAGTAGGATATATGGCTTTTGAAAATTTCAAAAAGCATTCAGAAAATTGTGGCATTTGTCCTTTCAAATCCAATAGCATCAGCTGCCTTTCGAAGTCGCCAAACTGAAAGCATGTTGAAGTCAGAAAGGTTACGGACAGCTCGGGGATAAAGTTGTGAAGTACTTTAATGCGGGCTATGCGGTGGTCGGCTGTGGCTGCCTGGGTGCTCTCCAGGTAGTGCTTTGGTGGAGGTGGGGGGTCTCTTGCCACCTCTGGGTGCCGTGTGTCAGTGCCTTGGGTGCTGCTCCTGATGTGCAGATGGCTCATCTGTACTCGGTCCAAAGTCCTTTTATTGTTTCTGTTGAGTGTGTGTGTGCGCTTCGGGGTTGGGTTGGGGGGAGGGGAGTATAATTGTGATCATGCTTTTAAATTGATAAGTTACTGCAAAGAAAATGTGACAAGTTTGTATTTGTTTAGCCCACCCTAGTCGATACTTTGTAAAATCACCTTTTCCTGTCAGTAAAGTTCCATGTCTTGTTTGAGCTTTGTACATCTCAAATCTTACATTTGCAATGTTATCCACTGTAGTACTCCCTCCTTAATAAAGGCAATCCCACAGTATGATCCTGTCACCACCAAATTTCACAAGTCTGCAGTTGTTGTGGGACATAATGTGAACAAAAGAATCCTTGGGTATAAGCACTTTAGCAAGGAGCTATAATTGCTTTCATTTCCTCTGATTAAACTATATTCCAAACTGCTGTTAAAACTCTTGATTCTTTCCTCTGAAATTGGACTTCAAAAAGAAGCCTAGACACTCAAAGAATGAAATGTGGTGACTTCCAAAGGCTGCCACTGGGAATCACATGGTCGCACCAGCATTGTTTTTGTTCTACAATAGGACTCTTTGAAATGTCTCTCCTCATGTGGACCTCCCCCTGGGTCGTCATCTTAAAAAGACTACGTTCTTCAGTTAGCTTGGTATATGTTTGAAGCCATGTTTCCCCCTACAGCATCATTAAGGCATTCATTTTCCTCCAGAGCTTTTCAGCCATATGCTGTCAGTTTGGCCTTATTCCACTGCTAAATTATCTGTCTCTGACCTCTGATTCTCTCCTGACAGTTGGAGAGTTATTGATAGGTTCTGCATGATGTGCCTCTGTGTAGTCGTTCATCTGTTCTCCACACCAAAGATTCCGCTAATAAATCTCTTGATGCAGATTGTTCCACACTTGATTGTTTTTTTTGTTGAGTAAAGAGGTGCCTTTTTTTTTTTTTTCACCATTAACAGATGGCGTAAACAAAAATGTTATGGCTGCATTCTCAGATTTAAATTTTCAGCTTTAAAGCCTCTACCTTGTCACCAACTTCTATTGTTTTTGCAGGTGTAGACAACAGTACTCAAAAGGTCTAATTTGTCTGTGATGAGCATCCCCATCCACCGGAGACCACCAAAGGTACGGTAAGAAACGAAAATCTCATTATCTCATATACTAACAAACATCCTAATATTAGGCCGACAAGCCAGAGAGTAAAAGCAAAAAGCCCAACATATTCTGCCTCATGATTGTATTATTTTTTTCTGAGGAAAGTATTTTGCTAATTTTCATTAGATTATTTATAAGAAGGCATAGGGTTATAAAAAAAAAAATTCTCGTTTTTTATTTTAAAGTTATACTGGACTCATGCTACAGAACAGAACATGTAACGTTGGCCTGGTTTAGTTGGGGGGGGGGGGGGGTTGATCATCTGGAGTTGATTTACAGCATCATTAATATTCCTTGACTTCCCTGTCATGCCCAGAAAATTAGCTTTGTGTGTCCCCTTTTCTTGTTCGTCTCAAAATAATCTTGCAATTATGTCTCCAAACAAACCCAAGTTGGTCTCTGAACAATTACAGGGTTAGAATCTGGTCATTAGGAGATAGGATTACTCCTCGACTGCGGGACCCCAGGAATGCACAGACCTCTCTGGTGGTCTGCTCACCACTGATGAAACAGAACTGAATTAATGGGGTTGCCCACTGCGAGGACTGATTAGAACGACACACTGCCTTTGATCCCAGAGCGAGGTGACCAGGCGTGCTCACCACAGGCATCAGAAGGGGTGGGGCTTTGTGTTTCTATCAGTGATGATGAGTTGTGTGTACATGCTCGTCCTGGGTCAGTGCATCTCTGATGAGCAGGACTCATTATATGTGCTTTTTTCTGGGGTGCAGCCTTCACTGGGGGGCTTGAGTTGTAAAATCCTCCTGTGGTATTTCGTTTACATCCTGTGGTTGGTGCCAACTGTGTTGAACATGGTCTGAGGATGTGTTAAATGTTTTTATTCAGGTGTTGCAAATTAATGGAAGTCCTGTAAAGATTTTTTAATTGCTCATGTATGGTAAAAATCCTATAACTTTGTTGTTTGAGCTATAAAAAATTTACCAATAATACTGCAGGCTTTTGCTTTAGATGCAAGCAAACCCTGATGCTAGATGTGCACCAATTTTTGTGCCAGACATCCAATATCTGGGCTCTGTAAACTTTTAAACTAAATAAATGACTTTAGCCAATGCAGAACTATCAGCAACAGCTTTCAAAATCTTTTTATCCAACCTTTCATTAGTGTATGGAGAGAACAGTCACAGTAAAACGAGGTTTTAGTAGTCTCCAATAAAGTTACAATTATTTGGAGATGTTTTAAGCTGTTTTATCTGATTATTGGAGTACTAACACTCCAACGGTGCAAATCACTCAAAAAGGTTGCCAACATTTTAAATCCAGGATGTTCCAAACCAGTTGCTGGTTTAAAAAAAAAGTACCTATGCTGCAATCTCTTCAGCTTTCCTCTTTTTAAGGTCTGGTTCAGGTCAATTCCCTTTTCACCAATTCCTAAGTTTTGTTCCTGTAGCAGAAAACTCACTATTCTGTACTTTGGAAAAGTGAGCAAATTAACAAAGCTGCAAAGGACCATGTGGTAAATGAGTGAAAAGTACATAAAGTAAATGTAAGACCTGTGTCAAGAGTTTCCTCTATATATGGCTGAGCTTTGTCTTATGATTCTCAAGACTTTCTAAATACATTCAGTGCTTCAAGCAGTTCTGTGCCATTCTCAACATGTTTTCTGCATCACATTCTGCAGCTTCACCTTCATTTATATGCATGTATTAAGGCTGGGCAATGTGACCTCAAGTCAATATCACGACAACTTTTTTTTTTGCTCTCTAAATGAGGCTGTAGCTTCATTACCTCCTCATGAAGCTCTACCCCCCCAGATATTCAATAGTAGTCGCCTCATTTGTATTATGTGCACAACATTATTTTAGGTGCTGTAGGAGAAGGGAATAGTTTTTAATTTTTGCTGAATATTTTTTAAGTTTTTTTTAAAATGGTTGGCATTAATGGCTGTATGGTTGGGTTGGAACTGTTATAAAGTTTTGCCTTTTGAATATGTTTTTCAGTTTTCCTGTTTTTTGAAATCACTAATTTTGGCATAAGAATAAGCCTTACAGTACAGGCAGAAGGCCCGTGCAACATCTCCAATAAACTACATCACCCAGGCTTTTGATTCAGGTTTCGATTCTCACTCCTTAATGTATTTCTGAGAGTTTAGACTGAGACTTGATGACCACATAACATGTGTCACAGAGAGGCGCACACTCGTTTAACTAGAGTAGTGATTGAGCTGTGAGTGAACTCTGTGATTTATTTTGTGTGAAGTCATTTATTTTAAACAAACATTTTTGCATTTACATCAGAGCATATTTAGGATCAGCTAGCAGTGGCTAAAGCCTAGTTTATACTTCTGTCGGAACGAATAGATGCAACGCCATTATCCGTCGACGCAAGGTCTCTCCGTGACCTACGCAAGGACGCACGGAGTAGAGCCCAATTTTCTAACTATCCATCAAATGAAACGGAAATTGCATGCCTGTAATTGGTCAGCTCAACATCAGCCCAAGATCATTTTACCAGAGTTGCTCTATAGTTGATGTAATGAGTAGTCATTGCAACTTTTGGCCACTTGATGTTTTATATTGCAAGGCCCGTTCATCTAATATGATCTTTTGGTAATTTTGAACAAAAGGAGGTGTAGAGAACAAAACAAAGCAATTTTTGTTTGTTTTTCATGGGTTTATAGAGTATTCTCTGAGCTGAAGTTCTAGTAAAAAGCTTTCCAGCTCAATCAAAACTCTCTCTCTGTCGGCCATTGCCCCTTGAGTGGATGTGCGTTTACAAGCTGAAGTAAAGAAACTTTCTTCGACCAGAGACGTCACTGCAATGGTAGGCAGACCCGCCAGAAAAGGTCTGCTTTGCAACACCATGCGCAATGTATTAGCATTCTGGACTCAGCGGGGTAAATATCTGCTCTCTCCAGCTGGACCTGGGCTGGCTGTATGCTGTGAGCGCTCTGGGCCCACTGCAGCACCTCTGCTCAGTGAAAAGAGTAACGAGGATACATGATTCATGTCAGTCTCCAATAACACCATAAAAAGTCAGATGTGTTGCTAGTTGCTTGAAATGGTCACTAGAGGGGTCTAAAAGCTCGCTAAATATAGCGACAACGTTGCTAGTCGTCGACACTGTTCACTTCTTGTTACAGACTGAATGGGGTGGATTCTCATGACTGTACGTAGTCATGCAACTCCACCCCATCCAGTTGGCGAGGTAGTATAGGCAGCATCTTAAAGTGACATGAGAGGGTGCAGACCTTTTCTGGTGGGTCTGGCTACCATTGTAGTGAGGTTTCTGGTCGATGAAAGTTTTACTTCAGCTTGTAAATGCACATCCACTCAAGGAGCAATGGCCGACAGAGGGAGAGTTTTGATTGAGCCGAAAAGCTTTTACTAGGAGTGCAGCTCATTGAATGCTCTTAAAATGCATATAAACAAACAGCGCTCTGTTTTGTTATCTATACATTCTGGTGTTTGAAATCCCCAAAGGACCATATTGTATAAACTGGCCTAGAAATATAAAGCATCTAGTGGCCAAAATTTGCCTTGAATACTAATTACATCGACTGTAGAGCACCATTCTGGTAAAATGCTTTTGGGGATGTAGGGCTGACCAATCACAGACGTGCGCTCTCTGTTGCGTTTGACGTTTAGTAAAAACAATTGGGCTCTATTCCGTGTCGTTGCATGAATGACGGAGAGCCCTTGCGTCGCCGGATAATGGCGCTACGAGTCTCCGCACCTCTCCAGACGGAGAAGTATAAACTTGGCTTTACCCTTACAACTCTTAGTGGGTCGACCTCAACCCCTTGATTTCATGTCGTAAATTTGCAGCTGATCACAAAGGCATGAAGATGGCACGCAGATTATCATCTAGTCTCTGCAGCCTGAGCAAAAGTTGATTTGCTGCTTCTTATGAAAAGTTTCCTTTTTAAAAATGGTTTATTGCAAATTTTGTGCTTCCTGTGACCTCTGACTGATACTGAAAGTACCTTGGTCTTCGTCATACAATAACTTCCACCTCAAAGAGTGTTTTGTGCAGCATCCTGTCTGGTCAAGTGTACAATTACAGCTGAGCAGTATATCAAATCACAATCATCATTGCCATATCAGTCTGTTATACTACGTTCACCAATGTGTGCTTGAATGTAATATTTGCTCAGCTGTAAGATTTCCGGCATCTTTATGCTTTAAAACTATGCTTTCATATAAATGTACTTGGCTGGTTGGGTGGGATTTCATCATTCTTCATGCTCACACCTGATGTAGATTTTACTGATTAAGAGCCCGTGGAGAGGGGTTGGGACATTGCGACAATAAAGACAATGATTATAATTATTACCCTTGTTACAGTATTAAACAGTAGTGTGCAGTATTAATTAGTAGTAAGCTGTTTCCATTTATCAATGGTATTTACTACACAGCTGGTTTAAGTTGCATGGACATTTAAGAAAACCACCTAAGATCTAATAATTCTAATGCCATGACCTCCTTTCACCCCAGTCATTAGGGCACCAGTATTCTTGAGTACTATTTTGATTGTAGAGGATCTTTCTAATATCAAACATTGTTTGAGCTGCATCTATTTTTATTTTCCCCATTCCCAGCATCTATTTTTATAAATTCTCTCATAACGAACCTCGCCTTCACACTGTTTACGCTTGCTATTTTTTGGAGTGAAAAATTATTTCAGCGTTAGACCGGTTTATTAAAATTTTGTGCTTTCACTTTCAGCTTTACTTTACCTTGGTTTGATTTGGTGTTAAGTGTATTTTTCCCTGCGCCATGGCCTGAAGTCCACAACTGATCACCATCTCTTTGTAAATACAGCTGAATAAATTTGAAAATTAGATTGCATCACAATGATCATCCCAATATTAATGTGTCTCATAGCGCATTCACAAAGAAGTGCTTGGTTGTAATATTTAGGGGAATTATTATATTTCAAGGCCATGCATGCAAATTCTGCATGTAGATAATACATCTTGTTTATTATATTTACTTTGTCTCAATATTTCTACTGGCTGAGATTCTCAAGCTCACTAAGAGTGAAAGACATTTTGATTAAAGAAATTTCAGGAAAATGGGGGCAGTCATATTTAATGTCATTGCAATTACCTGTAGTCCTGATATCAAGCAGCTGATCAGTTGGCCAGTACTGTTTGTTGTTCAAGCTTAGTGACTTGACATTTGACTTTGTTATTTTGCATTTTTTGTATATCAATACTGACATTGTCAGTCTCAACATACAAATAAATGGATTGAATAGAACATCTATTAGAATATCTTGTTTTACCTATCCACTGAATACACGCATATGTCCAAGATTTTATAAATTGTAGTTAGATGAACAACGGGTGTGTTGTTGAACTTTTTTTTTTTTTTCTCTCTAAGGTTGTCCAGCTGTTCTAACACCATGAATATTAGTGCAATTTAGCTTTTTTTTTGGTAGTGAATGCACTAGAATTTTTCAGGAAGCCCTGCTGTGTTAACCTGTCTGAGCTTGGATGCTAAGTAGCACGAGCAAACCAAAGTTTAAATCCACTCCTGATATTCTTGGTCTGAATGTGTTTTAAATCATCTCTAGTGCATAAAAGCAACTGGACAAAATGTATATCTAACCTCTTTGGAAACTGGCAAAACCAAAGCCATCAAGAATATCTTTGACACCTGTGTCTGAAATATCACACCTATTTTTTTTCATTTCTGTTTGTAACTAGATTTCTTTTGAAATGATGGTCATCGTTTGGCCAGTTTGCCGTGCGGTGTGCTGCTTATGTTGGGCCCCCAGACGTTCGACTTGCGCTGTCTGCCAGAATCACTTTCAAGGCCACCTCGAGTAATGATGGATGACAAGCTTCTGCAAGGAGGAAAACGGGACCCAAGTTGCATGAATAGCTACTCAAAGGTGCCCTCGGCTGGCTGCTTTACTGGGGAAGAAGGTGGGTGGGTGGAGGTAAATAAAATTCTACAGGGAATTCTGCTGCAGCTAATGAGGGTTGCATCCCTCCTGTTGAGGAGAGCAGTAAATTATTATGAGCATGTGTGGTGACTCCTACTTGTTGACACCAATTAATCCCACTGGTCACCTTGTTCAGGCTGAAGATGAAGTTCTAGGATATCACTAGTCTAGACTAACTATTCACAGATTCTAAGAATAAGTTTTGTTTTATCATTCGGAGAGGTAAGCATATTTTTTTTCTAAATCATGTAATTGATAAGGTTATAATACAGTGTACTTATAAGGGAACAGTGCCAAGTTTAGGGGTTAATGTGCAGCATTTCAGCCAAAATTACTCTTGATACAACTAGATTTACAGTGCTGAGAAAACGTATTCACACACCTTAAAATTTCTTGCATTTTGTGTAGTAACCTCAAATTTCAACATATGGTATTGGGATTCATTCAGAAAAGGTGGGTGGCCTCCAAACTTCAGTTAAGTTAAACTGAAGTTTAAACTTTCTCTTAAACTGATTTAGGTCCTTTACTTTGGGTCATTCAAATAGACAAATATGCTTTAATCTAAACTAGTCCACTGTGTTGTCAAAACAATCAATATTTTGAAATACTTGATAGTTAGACAATGAATTACTCAAAGATATTAATTTACATTAAAATCAACGATTCACCGATATATGAAAATGGGAGCTGATATCCAATCCCCCCCGAAAGTCAAACGACAAGATGGAAATAAACATTGGCTGTTAATATCGGCCCAGTTGCTGTTTAAATGTTAAAAACAACTGATTAACATCAGCTGACATTGAGATTGCGACAGATATATCTTGCATCTCTGGAACAGCCCAATGACTGTGATCGGTCAGTCGGAGCTCCCTTGTTGAGATGCACAGTTCTGAGCCATGCTACGCTTTGTCCTAGTCACCCAGAACACCGTTCTGCTGTGTTACCAATTAACACGAAAATGTTAATCACCTGATGCCTCAGTCAGCTTATAAATGGCGAAGCAGTGAAACAAACCAGACCATAGAAGGCTAGTGTGGCTCATGGTAACACAGGTCATAGTGGAGCCAGTCTGAAGCTGACAATTGGAGCACAAAGAAAGTAGGAGCCTGTTGCAACCTACCCTGTTGCTGTAGTTGATCAGTAAAGAAAATGTGCAGAACTGTCTATTGTTTTGCCAAATAGGAAATTATCTTTTTGTTTTTTTTCTAAATGAGTGCTACATGGCTATTTTCTGGCTTTGCTCTTAACTAGAAACAATCGTGTGCCTTCAAAAATGTATACCTCTGTATTGAAAATGGTATTGAATTATTCTTGGCATCGGTATCTCATTTTCATGTTAAATGTTAATACCCATTCGTTTGTGAAATATGTTTTTACATGTTTTCACTTTAAAGATTTGATATTCAACATTCCACCAGCAGCTAGACTTGTACTCAGGAATCCGAGCTCCCAGTGTTACAGATATTTTGTAAAATGTAAATGTATTTTTGCATTTTATTCTGTCAGTACACTGTGACATGATTACTTTTGGTGCTTATCCATGCATGTGCCTCCACCTAATGGATGGTCCAGCTGTGAGGGGATAAAAGCATAAAATGAAGAATTTAAATTTTTTATTTTTTTTGCTGTGCCTTGTGGACTGTCGAAATCCACCTCCCACAGCCACATTTTTAAAACTCTGTTAAATCCAGCAGGCACAGCTTTACAGTATGTCAAGTTAAATGCTGTTTTTGAAAACTCTGAGCCTTTGAGCCCACTCGAGTAGACCCCCACCTGTCACCATTATTAAAACAAGGATCCTTCACCTGCTGACAGAAAGGAAAACAAAAGTAGTTGCCTTTTTTTTTTTTTTTTTCTCGATGCTGAGAAGCAACGAATTAGCTGCAGAGCAGAAAGAGATTGGGGGGGCTAATCCAGAGTGAAGGACTGTTTGAAGCAGAAAAAAGTAACATCACTAATGACATGACCTCTGACCTGGCCACCAATAGGTGCATGCCTGATAATAGTTTTGCTGCTGAGCTCAATCAGGTGTGCAGGAGCGAGAAGCGGAAAAGGCTAAGGGTGCAAGGTCAGGAGTCTAACAAGCCTAACCCTGCTGCCATTCATAAGCCAACCTCTGCCCTTTCTTGCACACTGCAGTAGGTATAATGATGGAGGCCTTCATTTGTTTTCTTCCCACGTGGTAAGATTGGATCCATTCACATACTACCACCAGACCTGAACACAGGCGTAACATAAACACAATCCTAAACACAGACGGCGGCTGGCATTCCTCTATACACCTGGCTAAATTATTGTCACATAAACGGAGCAGCATTGTGGCCCGCAGTGATTAAGACGTCAAGCACCGCAGGGGTTCGGCACACGGTTAAAGGAGCATGGAATCTGTAGAGGCTGACGCGCGCGCACACACCCACATGCACTCAGCGGGGTTTCGAGCATGGCATCTTATCCAGGCCATTGAGGCTAATGTCTGTGAATGGGAAATGCTGGGAGTTTGAGCAAAGCCTTTACTCAAACTGCCTTCAGGAGCCGAACAGCTTGACCACTTTCACAAAAGAAGAGTTAAAGTATGTAACTTTTTTTTTTTTCAATCCTTAAGCTATGGCTGATGTGTTGTATAAAGACGGCACCAAACATTTAAAGCTGTAGCGGTGATATTATGTTTCTATTCAATGATAATTTGTTTACTTTGTGCAACTAAAAGTCTTCGGCTTCTTGTTTTATCTCACCATATTGATTCTTAAATGATCAACTTTAGGAAAGTTGTGTGGCAATTTGAACAGAACAATGTAAAGTGAACACCTAACAGCTCATCACATATATTGCAGCTGAATTATGAGCTTAACATAAAAGAAACTTGTGTTAATACATTTGTCACCTTGAGTTAGATTGCTCCGGTCTAAAAAGATTTGATCAAGATTGAAATTAACTTGTGAATTTTGTCAAAACTTGTGCAACTGTCGAAATTACAGAAAAAAACATTTTTATGAATCTATACATAAGAGAAAATCGGACTTGTTTTCAATTTACACTGCAATTTTTCCATAGAACTCTGAGCTAAAGAATGACAAGAAGTTAAAGGCACACCTGCAAATATTCTCTACCAGGTTGTATTTATTTGGTTCAAGGCCTCTTTATAACGTCTCACCATATTTCTGCTTTATTTATTTTTTATTGGCTTTTCACTGAAGAAATGGAAACCGATAATTAAAAACTGCAGACAAAAATTTGAAATATGTTTTAATACCAGCTTTCTATTCATCTGCAAATCATGTCAGCCACTGCAGCTGGAGTCATTTTACTCCCAAAGCTTTCTGTTCTTGCAGAAGATGCCCAGTAGTTTACTTACAAAGGTGTGAGGTTTACATTCACAACATTGGAAGCATTCTGTCATTGTGGGCTTTTGAGTGAGGATTTCAACAGTTTTCCTTAGTGGGGAATAATTTTAATATGAAATGGGCATATTTATATTTCTTTTTTTAGTGCTTAACAAACTTCTGACATCATATTTGGATGGATATTTGGGTGATCTTCTCAGAAATACGAAAATGCTTAAAATTGTTTTTTGTTTTTTTTCTGGCAAAGATCTGGCATTTAAGCAGTCCATTCCACCAGTTTTCGGTCAAATTTAGGCCTGAGCCATTACATAAGGTGTGTGTGAGGTGGTCGTCCTGTTGCAACCCATTTAACTCCCTCTAGCTGTGGATTTGAGGGGCGTTTGGAGAATGTCCCCGTCTTTTATTATTCCATTACTCTTGTGAAATGTACCAGAATCACTGGCAGTAAAACAGCCACTCAGGATGATGCTGACTCCACCATGCTTTACAGTTTGTAAAAAGTGTTCTCAGATTTGAATGTCACTTACTCCCTCTTTCAGTCTTTTTTCATGTTTTCCAAACAGCTCAAGCTACATCTCAGCTGACCATGAAATGCTTCTCCATACTGTAGTTGACTTATCCATGTGGGCCACCCCAAATTTCACTTGTGCTTCAAGGTGGGATTTTTGGAGCAGGGACTTTCCTTGCTGGCACTCATCAACTCATTTCACTGCGCCTGGTGATACTGGTGTTCTAGCAACTTACAGTTTATGATGAGTTTGAGCCTTGGTGTTCCTGGCTTCTTCTTGACAATTCTAACCCACTGCCTTTCATTAGAGATTACAGTTTGGGTTAGATAAATGAAACTTGGACACAAGTGGTTAATCTAACTGGACAATTATCTTTAGGAGCTTGGCAAAACAATCTATTTACAACTCGGAAAGTTAAGATGCAATTCTAAATTATTGTGGTAACACTGACCTCCCCGCCTTTTCTCTTGCCTCTATACATACTGATCTTTCACTTCATCTGTAACTAAAATGAAATCCATCTAAGCAAGCCTCCCTTTCTTCACTAGACATGTATGACTCTCGTTCACTACTCCTGTTTCAGCACACAACCTGCTAGCAGCTGTGAATCAGAAAATCTGCAGTCATGGTGACATAAGATACCGTGGTAATGGGTTTCCATGCATCACGTTAGAGCTGTTAGAACCTGCTGGTTATCTCTTTCATTAATTTTGGTCTTGCTGCAGTTCTTGTTGATGGGGAGTTTTAGTGATGCATCTTCAATGTGCAGTGTTTTCTCTAAAGATCTCTCCAAAGATCGCTCCAAAGCACAAAAGCCCCGATACTCAACTCTCAATGGCCGCGGTAAAAGGTAAACCCCCACTAATTTATGTGTAACCGTTTCTTTTGTTCCTTGCGTCTTAAGACATTTCCATTCAGTTGCACACATCCTGCAAATGGCATGGATCTTGAGTGCCGCACTTGCATGCTTCTGCGTTCCCCAAAATTAGATGATACATTCTTGAGATATAAAGATGCCCATTATCATGATATCATAGATCATCAGATATAAAGATGCCCCCCCCCCCCCCCCCCCCAGGAAAGCTTCTTTTCAAGGTTTGAAGTAGAACATTATCGTGGGATAAAGTAATATAATCGTGACAGTAAATTAATAAGTAAACTAATATATTAATATTTTTGTAACGTTGTTTCTCTTATGATTGTCTTGAATAATTTAATGTTTTGTTAATGTCATTGTACAGTTTATATATTAGTTTTGGCATGTGTATATAATTGAATTAAAGTTACTTAATTCATTGTTGCAATATTTTTGCAACGGTGTATTCCATTTATTTCGCTGTATTTATTCACAAATTCCATTTGTATTTTTGGTCCAAGGTAATTATTTTATGTTAATTTAAAATCCTTTAATGAAAAGCAAGTTACTTTTTTTTTACTTGGTAAAACTTTTTTCCCCAATTTACATCTGTTTTTAAAAACTTTTATAAGCATGTATATGAGGCTTTAACTAAGATTTTTTTGGCCAGGAAGGATCTCCTGTAGTGGTCTGTGTTACAGCTGTTTTAGAGTCCATCTGAAAACACTCCATTGTAAAGTAGTTTCATGAAGCAGATACAAAAATCCGCAAAATCAGACTTGTGCACCCTGTGCTTGCTTTTAATATTAATTTACGTTGTATGTTCTGTCTCCCTCACTAAAAGCCCAGAATAAAGATAAAATTCATGCCGAGTGTTTGTCAACCCTCTGATCTGCACCAAATTTTTTCGAGTGTACAGATTTCCTGTCATATCGGCTGTTTTAGTTAAGGGTATGAACACGTGAGCATCCCTCTGTGCTTGTGCTCCATGTAAGTAATGCAAGATTGATTTTTATACTGGGTTTCTATGCTCTCTGGTACTGGCATTATGTCATACTGTCCTGTAAATCAAAGCGTAGTGTGTCACCGACTGCCTTGCTATTGGAAGATGCTTATCACATCAGATAATGTATATTGTTTCACCTAATGTCTTGAGCAGCACTCTGCTGTGGTGTGGATATAAAACAGTGTGTCTCCGCAGCGGAGTTGTTGGCAATTGAATCCTTGCAAAACATACTACGTTGTTATTCACTACAGCGTGTTCATTTAAATGTTTTGACCCCTTTTTGCTACAAACATCTAGTCAGTTTTTTTCCCCTCCACAGTGATGCTATTAGGATGCCTATAAAAATGGATCTAAAAGTACCTCAGATAAAAGTCAATACCATAACTTGCCACCTGGTTGCTCTCTGAAATTGGAACCTTAGTTTCAGCTGACTCAAGCTGTTTGGGGGGGGGGGGGGGGGGGTACTTTTCTCCCATTAGGGTGGAGTCTGTTGGACAATGTTGTTGTGTGTTGCTTTTCTTTATTTTAAATAAATGAAACATTTAACATTGAAAGGAGCCAAGGTCCGCCCGCCTCAGCTTCCGTTAGATTTGCAGCGATGCATTTCAAAGGAGGCAATTTCTATGCCTGATATGGAAACCCCTTTTTAACCTTAATTGCATCGCAGCTCTGCAAGGACCAAATGTTCTCTGCAGAAATTAATTTCCCAGCAGGGATTCTTATCAGAGAATTCACATGTACCTTCTTATCATCTATGGTCAGTGGCACTGCGTAGAAAATTTGCTCTGAATTAATTGGGAGTATTATCTGCCAAATTTCTATTTGGATATCTCTAATGTTGACATGAGGCCTAATAGCCATCAGCAGAGTGCAACTCATTATGGTACATATCTTTTATTTCTGTGTATAAAGGAAGTCTTTGTTTTACACGGTTTTCCAGTGCAGTTTGCAAATCTGACGAAGGTGCCAAGGTTGGTGTGCATGAAGCAGAGAAAAGCTAACTACGTTTTATCCTTATAGAGGCTGCTGAGAGTCTGAATATTTTTAGTCCTTTAGCTAAGGGCAAGAGTGCAGACATAATAAACTGAGCCATTATACCAGCAAGCTACGGTCATTTGCAGTTATACATATAGACATACACTTGAGAATAAAGACTTTAGTTTCTGAGAGTTTAATGACACAATCAGGAGCTGCTTTACTTCTCTAGATCTGCAGGAGGTTTATAGATGGCATACATATGCAGTGCAGATGTCAAAGGTATGTTATGGGAGTTTAGAGGCAACCCAACTCTTGTAAGCGTGCATTCCTGCACCCTATGTTTTCAGACATTACATTTTGGCTTATAGTGAGGCAAAACAATGCATCCCTATTAAATCCTGCGGTTTACAAAAACAAAACGTTGCATAAGGCTTGCCAAAAACGCATCACTACAAATTTTGCCTCAAACTTGTATGCCCAAGAGCTTTTTGAAAGCTTTTGGTTTAAGCACCAAATGGGCATGGTCTGGTTAGCAGTGTTAAAGTAATGCATTTTTTTTTCACATTTCAAATTGTTCCATCATATTTATATTATTTAAATTTGTATTAATGAGATGCCAATTAAGGGTCTGGAGTGACCAAGTAACTTCTCTGGCTGTGTGGAGTATAGAGTTGCACAACACTGGTTCACCCTCAGTTGTTGCTGTTCAGTGTCTGGGGTTTCTATGGAATTCTAAAGTCTTGTAGTATAAAAATGTCTATTTAAGGCCAAATTGAGGAATATTCAAAGCCAAGAAAATATGCCAGATGTCTGTTATTTTTGTTTGTTTTTTGAACTTGTGGCCATTTATTGCTTTTTCCTTTTGCCATCTTTCATTGTATTTTTGTATTTATTGCCTCTGCCAAGGAGGTTATGTTTTTGCCAGGGTTTGTCTGTTAGTTACCAACATAGCTCAAATTTATAAACTAATTTTGGGATCAGGAACAAGTGACTAGTTCTTACTTGGGGGGTAGGTATAGGGTTAAGATTGAGCTGCCTTGGCACAGGTGCTTTTCTAGTTGAGGTGATGTTTTAATTGAAAATGTATTTATTCATTAGTCTTGTGGCTTTGTTGCATCTTAAATTGACACCTAAATTCCTCACCTATTACTGCAAGCCTTGACATTGATCTTTTTTGATAAACTCTTAAAAACAAGTTGTTAAAAAGCAAAATGTTCTTGGTTAATCTAATTTCCCATACAGTATGTGGTTAAGTTGACCTAATGTTATTTTGCTAAATTGTTTGTTTTAGTCTTTGACTTATATGGTCTTTAAAAAGGTCTTGATCTTGAACGTAAGTAATAGAAACTTTCTGTAAACCTGTTTGCTGGTTAGGGGGTTGAGAGAATCAAATCAAACTTCATTTACAATGCACTTTTCAAACCACAACAAAGCATCTCAAAGTGCTTTACGGTTTAAAAAGGACCCACAACCCAAAAGTAAAAAAACACCATAGCTATACCCCCCCTTCCCCATGCACGCACACACATAAAAGCAACAATAGACAAAAGCAGAACGGCTGAGTACAGATGAGCCAGGAAACGTCATCATGGGAGCCATCTACATCAGCAGCAGCAGATCAACAGCAGCAGCCAAGGCACTGACCCAGGGAGCCCAGAGGAGGGAGGGCTGGTAGCCCCACCTCCAGGAATGCTCCTACACTTTACCCCTCACTTATAAGAAAGACAAATTCAACTGTTTGGGAATAGTTCCAGTCACGTAAGATGGGCGGTCATGGTTCGTAAGCTGAAGCACAACTGTTGAACGCTGCTGTAGTTGGCATGCTGGTATACTTTCGCTACATTTCCCTTTTGCTAAGGTACTTGTTATACTATGGTTATTCTATAAAGAGAGGAATGGCCACAGGGTACAATATTGTGTGCAATACACATAGGTACTTAATCTTTATTCAAGTGTTTATTCTAAATTGTGCATCAATCAAAATAAATGAGTTTTAAAGGAGCATGGGGCAGAATGAAGAAACAAATCTCACGAGCGACAAGCCGGCACTGCAAGTAACTGCAGCCACCCCCACGGGAGCGCGCACAAACGCTTCACAAAAAAAACATACCTCTTCACAGTGACATACTACTTTTTCTTAGTGCCACTTTTTAGTAGGCTTTGAGTCGTCCTTTGTCGTTTCCCAGTTGCAGAAGAGAAGAATCCATTCTCACAATTGACTCAATGGAGGTCTGCGACCATTTTTCTTCTTTTAAAGCTGTCGAACGCACACGCAGTGTCAATTGACGCCACACTAAGACAGCGCGGGAAATTCGGGCCCCGAACTGCAGCACATTTTGCAGCACACAGCCAGTTTAAGGAAATGGAATGATACGTGGGTGGGCTCACTCTATTTGGTTTATAACGCTTCATCACCCAACAGCATAAAAAAAAATGGACATGGATGTTTACTTTATTTACAAATCCTGCCCCATGTTCCTTTAAGAGTATAATAATCCTTGTGGGCAATAGTAGTAAGAATTGTTTTTGTGCATTTTTTATATTTGTGGATTTTCAACATTTTTGTTTTCAATTTTTAGCATAAATACAGTGAAACCTGTGTTTTTATTCAAATTTATCACCAGTATGCCTAACATCAAACCTGATTTTTCAGAAAACCTTTGACTCTGGCAGAATTTTCTTTACCAGGCATGTTGACAGTGATGTGCTTGAAGAAGCTGTTGAGCAGGTGTTACCTTTAGGAGAGGGGTTTAAAAAAAAGGAACTCTCAGCTATACATACTGACCTCCTGTAGCTAGAAGAGCTGATGAAAGGGACGTAAACATGTTTGAACAGTCTTAAGAAAATGCTGCGCCTCTCTCCACCTGTCTCCCAGGTGTTACTTCAGAGAAACCACCTACAAATTTGCTAGCACTGTTTGATTTAAAGCATCCAGCAGGCATTCTTCCTGAGTCTGCAAGCATCCTTTGTCTCCCGTCATGTAACTGTTGTGCCTTTGTGTAGAAGTCTGTCTTTGTATATGAGTATGTTCTGTTTTTCTCAAACTTACAACCCACACACTGTGATTAGGTTAACTCCAACTACCCGAACACAACACCACTGATTTGCACGCCTGGAGCAAAGCATGCTGGGATGGTGAAGATGTTTGAAGTACACTGCTCTGCGAAAGCAGAAATGGCCAGTAACATTAGTGGCACTGTCCCCTGTAATTACTGTGAATCTAATTTGGTTAGGGTCTGTGCTGCAATTTAATGCAGCCACTCCGTAATATGTTTTTATGAGATTCTGTATAATCTTGTTTTCTCTGCAATCACTGCTGCACATATGTTGTTTATTTAATTTGATCACTTTGTGTGTAGATGAAGTTCCCCACATCTGTGCTGGGAAAACAAAACCGGACTGCAGTAGAGGATGAACTCCTTGGCATTGCTGCATGAGATGCAGCATGTCCTGAGTCGGAATAAAATAGTGGAGTCCATTAAGTCCAGCAGTGTAATTATCATATGAAAGACCAGTCAAATAGTGATCCTCCATTTAATCCGTCCCTCTATGTCTCTTTTCACTTCAGCGCCCTTAATTCTGGCGATATTTGACAAAACCTTCAATTTGTGGCTTTTATTAAGTGAAGTGGAGAGGGAGGGAGAGCAAGTACTAGATTTTTATAAATGTATTGATGGATTGTTTCTCTGAAATAATCCTATTTTCAATCTTTTAGGAATGAAATAAAATATTTCGAGAAGAATTATCATGCAGTATATACAGTGGAGAAAATAATTCTTCAACACACTGTAAAAGCTGACACTTGCAAAATCAGCTAAGAATGGAGAGGTCTGTTTTTATTGTAGGTACACCTTAACTGAGAGACAAAATCCAGATAATCACGTTGGTAGATTTTTAAATAATTTACTATTTATTGCAGGAAATTAGTATTTGATCACCTATGAACTACCAAGAATTCTGGCTTTCACAGACCTGTTGGTTTGTCTTCAGGAAGCCCTCCTATCATACACTCATTACCTGTACTAATTGCACCCGTTTGGTCTTGTACATGGCAGAGAAGTTGGAGTCTGAGTGATTGAATGTTTTTTAATTTACCTTTTTTTTATTTTTTATTATACAGTTAAGTTCAAAGAGCTGTCAAAGGACAACGGGAACAAACTATTAGATCTGCACAAGGCTGGAATGGGCTATAGGACAATGGACAAACAGCCTGGTGAGAAGGCAACCACTGTTGGCTTAATTAGTAGAAACTCAAAAAAACTTGAATCGATGGTGCATCAAATACTTATTTTCCCCTCTGAATTTGATTGCTAAAAATAAAAATATATCCAGGAAAATAATCATTAAGGTCACAGTGAATGAGCAGGCACATGAGTAACACAGAACAGGGACATTTCTGGATTCAAAGAGCTGCATTGACTTTTAAAGCAAATCTATCTATACAAGTGAGGGGCATCTAATGTGTAGTTCTGCAGTTACAAGAGTGTTGTAGTAGATTTTATAGATGCTTGTGGTATCCATATTTGTAATGGTGTTCTACCTTGCTTCAATATTTTTTTTTTTTCCAGATCAACTCAAGCCCCCACGAGCACAGAGGTCAAGTCTGATAAAGAACTGGTTGCAAACATTGTATGTGGAATGACATGTTTGGCTACTTGTAGTGAGCGCAAGAGCACATTCTGGACAATGCTTTACTGTTGATGAATTCTGTTCCTGCTCAAATAAACTTCTGCATTCATTGTACCTAAACACTATTTTAGGAAGACGAGCACAAAGTAGCGCAAAATTATGAAGTGGAGATTACAAATGCATAAAATGAATGGACACAAGTGGTTAATCCCATGAGTCATTTTATGCAAATATTGCATCAATACACTTCAAATGACTACTAAAGCTCGTCTTTTTTTGCTGTTCAGTTCGATATGATTTTAGGCAAATGTCTTTAGGAGTCACAGTAAGCATCTTGGCTTCACAGGTCTACCACATAAAATTCCAAGAAAAACATTGTGATTGGAAATGTTAAAAATAGTTTGAATATTGTTGGAAGGCAGTAAAATTTTAAGATCAGTTTAAACACAAACTAAACATTTCGTTCTTCTACCAGCTAATACTGAAGAGCCACTTAGGATTTTTTATGCATGGAAAGAAAGTAGTTCAGTTTGACTCTTTACCTTTTTAAATATTAAAATTTTTTCATCCCCATGGCAAAACATGGAACATCTTTTTGAGGTAGATCTACTTCCCTATCAACTCTGGGGAATTGAGTTTGTGACATGCCTGGAGTGATTTCTGCTCATCCAAGTAAAGAGCTGACAAGGTCACAAACCTGGGAGTTTCAGGCCTCTCCCTTTGTCACACCCGTGCCACCCCCTCTGCCTCCTTTTTGTAATCCACATATCCTTTAAAAAAACTTTCTTTTATTCCCTTTATTTGTTTTTACACCAACTTGGCCAGCTCTATCTGAAGAGGACTTTTTGTTTGCTTGTGTAAAATCAATAGCCATTACCGAAAATGGAGGGAAAAAGAACGTGTTGAAAAAGAGGGAGACAGACTGCTATCCCTGTCAGTCTGACCCTGCCTGACGGCTGTCATCTCCTTAATTGCTTTGCTAATATCATCCCTACTCAGCCTGTATCTAGGTCAGCGGGGCCCCTCTGCTGGAGCTGACTTCAGGCTGTCCTCCTTCATGATCTCTCCTGTAGTATGACTCTTTTTTTATTTATTTTTCTCCATTTATGGCCATTTCAGTAAGGATTAAAACCCACCATAGTAATATGGGGAAGAGACTTTTGCTCTTCTGAGGTGACCCTGGATGGGCTTAATAGATAATCATTTAGGCTTCTAACTTTATCATTGGATTAGAAATTGGTTTGTCAGAATTAACCTTTTCATTTCCCTCAGGTAGTGCTAAATGTGTTCCGTTTTGTCCTTTTTTCTGCTTTCAATGTCTTTAGAGCAAGCTTGTCTTGCTAAAAATATGGATCTAGTGCCACAAAAGTTGTCACTTTGCTGAATTTCTTTTTGTAAATGTAAGAAAAGTATAGCTCCCTTCTTTTAGCCAGCTGACCATCGGTGCTTAGCAACTTCTACCCTATAAATGGCAAGAAAAAACTCCCGTCACACTGGTGCTTTCTCTAGTGTTAAAAATGACAAATGCATTTTAGACCATAGGAATAGTATTGAGGAATGTTTTTAAAACGATGTTTAACTTTATACCTGTAGTCAGCACCCTGACTCTTGTTTGTGTAATCTGTACCAAGGAACAATGTCTCATTTGCATTTTCAGTGGTTTAAGAAAAAAAACTTAACACAAATAATTGCCCTAATGTAATTGAAATTGGGAATATTGTAATATCTATCACATAAAAAGAAAATCCTCGCATTAAACACCTTCAGTTATCACACTATACCAGAGAGCTAATCTATTTCAATTAGGGTTGGAAAGCACCATGTTTATTCATCAAAAATATTTCTCAGCATGATGGAGGGATTACTGAAATCTATCATAGTAGAGGTATATCTAAATAATTGAATGTCGTAAACTTTTAGAAGCAATTCATTAAGGAGCAATAAATGTAATATTAATAGGGTTATGAGTCAGACTAGTAACGTTTGCAGGAGGCATGTTCCCCTCTCTTAGTTAAGCCGTTTTCAGACAGAAGTTTTGGAATATTTGCGGACAATTCAATCCGGTCTTTAACCGGAGTTGTGTTTTCATACACGCCACTTTTTCCCGGAATATTGCCTTTCGGCTGCTTTTTACACACACCAAGAAATGTACCGGAGGATCCTGATGAATATCTGTGGGGGGGGGGGGGGTATTACGTAAACTTAGTGCGGCGGGCGTATGTCATTTCCCCAAACAAATGCATTATTGCAAAGATGCTAGACGAAACTGCAGATCTACTCGCAGCACTCGTCTTTGCGATGTGTGGAATTTTCACATGGAGACGCTTAAGAGACATCGATGAAAAAGCTGAAAGGAAAATGACATTTATACGTCATCAATGTGTGCGCTCACAGCGTTCCCTGCCCCCCTTCCCTTTTCCCCACCACCCCACACCCCTCCAGCTTTGCGGAACATTACCTGACTGTCTGAATGCAAACACCATACCGTGAAAAGTCCGCTCCTGTTACTAGGTCTTCAGGCGTAAAATTACAGGTAAAGGGTATCGGACAAAGTCCGGAAGATTGCTTTCAGACACTAAAGCAAAACAGACAAAGTCCGGAAAATTACCGTTTTTCATGGCCTGTTTGAAAGGGGGTTTTAGAAAAACTACTTCACTGCTAATGTATGTTAGGCAGCCTTCAATCAGAAGTGTCAGTAATCCTTAAATCAAGCCAGTAAGATATAGGTCTTTTCGATAAATATACAGTTGATCACTTGCCAGACATTGGTTTAGATTTTAGTAATATTTTTTTCCTCATATTTTATATAAATGTACCCAATAAAGTTTGGAATGCTCTCCCTACTCATTTCTGCCAACACACCATGGTGGTACTGCCTACAATCATTTGATGCCTCAGTCATTTGAAATCTGCTTGCATAACAAAAATAGGGTAAAACTTGAGTTTTGCTTCCAGCTTCACTTGGCAGGCTCTCTGGTGCTTGTTAAAAAAGTAGCCAACGTGGAGTCTATCTCCCCAGGGGGGAGGAAATTCATGGGTGTTTGGGATGA
This sequence comes from Valencia hispanica, assembly GCA_963556495.2. NCBI lineage: Eukaryota > Metazoa > Chordata > Actinopteri > Cyprinodontiformes > Valenciidae > Valencia > Valencia hispanica. The sequence goes on along the minus strand of OY747719.1, from coordinate 19,722,708 downwards.
AGCACAGAGCAGTTGTTTTCTGCCCTAGTTAAAACTGCAATTTTAATTTCATTGTGAGGTGGGAATCTTTTTTTTTTTTGCTTCTGTTTCTTCCAAATTGCCTGTATTTTTGGATATTTCACACCAGAAGTACCGAGAACCGTTTTGGCAAGTTTCTAACGAGAGCAGTTGTAGGAAATGCTATAAAAGATCTGTCTAAAAGGATTGGATCGTATCAGTCTGTCTAGTTTGTTTCCCAAACTTTTCAGCTTAAGGCCCAAAGAGGGAAAGAACCCAACTGTAATGCTGATTTTAAGAACACAAACATTGCCAGTAGGCCAGATAAACAATGGCATGATGTGAATGACAAGCATGTTTATTTTTCCCATATACTTATATTTTTAAGCCTCTTGTGAAGTATAAAATGTCCTTTCCAGCAAGAAATGTTATGCAATTCTTACATGAACTAAATGATGAGCTCCTAGGAAATCTTCATAGGTCCCTCCCACTGCAGCATGCCCACTTCATGTTTCTTGAACACAATATAAGATGAAGGTTTTGCCTAGTCTCGAGGTATGTTTCAAGAACAAGCTGCAAGAACTCCCAACCACTGATGGAACTAATTTCTGTTTTTGCCAACCATGTATTGGCCTTGCATGTTTGTGTGTTTGACAGTTTAATTGGGATAGCTAGATGACTGGGTCAGAACATCTCTAAAACTGCAGCTGTTGTGAGGTTGTTCCGGTCTACACTGGTCAGTTTCCTTAAAGTAGTCCAATGAATCAACAGTGGTGTAGCAGCAAACGGCGTCATAATCATGTGCGGGGTGAGCAAAGGCTGGCTGGTGTGGTCCAGTCAAATAAGCTACTGTAGGACTAATTTGTTTTCTGACATCACCATTGACTTCTTCAGCAAAGTGTATGTATGTGTATATATATGTATGTGTGTATATATATGTATGTGTGTATATATATATATATATATATATATATATATATATATATATATATATATATATATATATATATATATATATATATATATATATATAAAAAACATTAGCCTAGATGTAGACCAGTCAGGGTGTGGTCCAGTCAAATAAGCTACTGTAGGACTAATTTGTTTTCTGACATCACCATTGACTTCTTCAGCAAAGTGTATGTATGTGTATATATATGTATGTGTGTATATATATGTATGTGTGTATATATATATATATATATATATATATATATATATATATATATATATATATATATATATATATATATATATATATACTGTAGGACTAATTTGTTTTCTATCACCATTGACTTCTTCAGCAAAGTGTATGTATGTGTATATATATATATATATATATATATATATATATATATATATATATATATATATATATATATATATATATATATAAAAAGCATTAGCATAGATGTAGACCAGTCAGGGTGCCCTTTAAAAGGAGTCATAACCTAGTATTATCTTGGATACCCACGCTCTATTATAGTCTTTCAGGCCCTTCTAAAAAGGAAAAGTGAAAAAAAATAAACAGAACTCCTCTGACCCTTATTTCTGAAGGCATTATTGTCTCGCGAGATCTGATGCGATACTTTGGCTGTCGTGGACGGGCATTGTAATAATGCATATGAGGGGCGCTTTGATTGGTGGCAGGAAGGAGGGGGGTTGACACCGCAGGTAACGCTTCAGCATATCTAACCCATATCTACTACTCCCGCTAGCATACAATAGCCACATTAGCAGTTAGCTGCTGTTTGCTACACACAGCAGAGCAATAAAAACACAGCCTTACCGTTTGAATTGCAGGCAAGTCTCTGATTGTTGGAATGGCCCCTTTTTCCAAACGGAGCTTCGATGCCAACTTCGCCTGATATTGTCCCAAATTCGTAAAGGATTCCGGCATAAAAATACATTAGAAAAAGTATTTCCATGTTGATTCTGGCAGTCAACAACAGAGCAACTCATGTGTGCACTACGTTTCTGGTAGAAATGGTTTTAAACTGGTTTAGCTGATTAAAATAAAAGGCTGACACGACTGTCTTCCTAATGCATCATTGCGTGAAGAAACTTTCTGCATCTTTCACGGTGGAGTTCGTACTTCGAATCGGTGCTGTCGGTCGCGAACGAACCGGCTCTAAGAGCTAACTCTTTGAAGTGAACGATTGGAGTCGGCTTGTCATTGGGAGCCGTTTATTTTTTCATTACCCCTGCTTGTTTTGGTACATTTGGTACACATCGTTTTTGCATTAATATTGGTAATAAATACACTTTAAGCAACAGAAAATCTGAGGAGCCGAAAGAGCCGGCTCTTTATGGTGAGCCAAGCCAAAAGAACTGGCTCTCTAAAAACAGGTGTAATTCCCATCACTAGAATTCAGTAATGGCGGCGCTCGACTGAATATGAGGGGTAGAGGAGCAAGGGGGAGAGGAGCAGGGCGGGCTTCCTGCAGCATAGGTAGGTCTGCGATGTCTATATATGGTATATCCTGCGGCCAGAAATTAAAATCACGTATTTGAGTGCACGTGGGCTGGTTGACGAACCCAGGGGTAAACAAACGCTTCACTTTTAAATATCGGCTTCCCGGGCAGTGTATAATCGTTAGGCAATCACAACATACATTTTTTTTCTCATGGAAAAGTGAAAATTGCAGGTCATGACTCCTTTAACTCTTGTCCACCACCCAATGGTTGGAACCACAGAATGGCTGTAGGGTTCTGGTTTGATCTGGGCAGTTTTGCAAAATGTAATTTTGTTAGCAATGGCGATTTGTTTTTCTACTGGTAATGTCTTCTCAGGCTGGCCGATGCGTTTTGGTTTTAATAGTGGAGACTTGCAATTCAATAGATCTACCCCTTTTTTTTTTATATATTAGGAAGCCAAGCCAAAAATTGTCTGACAGCAAGATTTCTTTTTTTTTTATGCTATGTTCTTGTAGGTTTCAAGATCTGCAGTACCATGAATGTTCTGTACGTGGTTTTCCTATGAAAAAAAAATTCATGTCTCTTTGTATTTGAGTTTGAAAGCCCAATCCACCTGTCTGCAGATGTTTTCTTGTTTTCGTACACATTGGTGGCTTTCAGCCATTTTAAACTAGGTAACAAAGCCCAGAGAAGGGATGAGGGGCTAGTAATTGTGTCAGCAGCAGGGCCATGAGCCAGGAACTGCCGAGATCTCAAAGTTTCCCCTGCTTCTGGTTTAATGGAGCGTGTGAGGGCCAAGGTGTGTTGCCCTGGCTCCAGCGTATGTTCTGTTCAAATGGCCTCCCATCATTCTTTGATAGGCACAGTGGAACAATAAGGCTAAGGTGGAGCAGCTGGAGAAAGCATTAGTATAAGACCCTTCCTGCTGTTTGCCATTTCGGCCTCCATGTCCCTTGTTGGCTTTCATGGAAAGTCTTCTTTTTCATGACATTTTATGAAAGGACTGACCCGTTTTTATGACCCACATTGAGACTGAATCTTAGTAGAAATCTACAGTCTGTGCCTAGGTGTAGCATTCATAAAGGTGGCAACAAATGAGCAGAATAGTTTTCTAATTACTCCCTTAGAGAGCCTTTTTTGTAGTTTCGCCATCCTCTGGTGGGCTGTAATCTTGTGTATATTGGCCCACACTTGAGGATTCCAAACACAGTCGAAATGAAGCTTCCATTCATGGTAAAGAGTGAAAGTCCAGACTGTTTGGTTTCAGGAATCTGAGTGGAGGCAGGCCCTCTAGACTTTTGTGTTTCGATGTGACAATAAGAAATGCCCAGATTTCACAGATTCATGGCATCTCTGCTTAAATCCTTATAACCTGGTGATAAGCTTTTGACTCATAAGGAGGCGTTTTTGTTTTTTTTAATCGGCGCCAACTCTGTCTGACACCAGCTTGATTTCTTTGAATTTCATTGTTCAGCCCCAGACAAACAACTGGTCTTGATACAAAAAATACTTAATTTTATATTGCATTAACCTATCGATTTAAATGGGCTTATTTGATCACCTAAAGCTAACAGAAGCATGACGTATTATATTGGACCTGTCCAAGCACTGCTGTGGTTACTCATCTTTTTGACAACAAATGTAAAGTGTTTTTATGTGTTTTTGTTTTAACTAAACCTATTAGGAGATGTGTAAATTTGATGCTCTCTCTCAGAATATTGGACAGGGGTGTTTTTCTTACTTAGGAAATGTTAGAAAAACTCAGAAAACATTGAGGGTAAGTATTAGTTTAGTCTTCATCAGCAAACTAAACCTTAAGAAGCAAAGCAGTAGAGTAGCAGACTGTTTAAAGACAATATCTGGTAGATCAAATATTAACAATTTCATTGGATCCCAGTTAAATATAGCAATCTCTGGGTTAAGATTTTTTTTTTTTGTCATTTGGTTTTATTTCTCACATTTGAAGGCACTTCCATGAGCATCTAGTTTAGTTTCAGTGTTTTTATGCCAATTTATTCCTAATATTTTTAGTTTAGAAGTACCACTTTTTTTAAAAATCAGGTCGTCCATGTACCACCATCTTGATAGACTTTTTTTAAAAGTGTGGCACAACAGGATGTGCTTGTATTATGTTTAATGTCAAGGCATGAAAAAAGAAGGATTTGTAATCACTAGCACTATATGGTTTGCTGAAGGATGCAGAGCAATGATGTTTTACTACTTAGAACTTAAAAGCTTGGAAAAATTAACAGAGGTTCCTAGAAGTCAGAATTTGGACTGGAAGGTTTGAAGTTTCTCACAAACCCCTTCCTAAAAATCCAATAGGGCTGCCTTGTCTGTGAAACATGGTGATTGCTGCAGAAAATAATAGTGGGGGGGACAAAATGTTAATCTATTCTAAAAAAAATTCAATTGGATTACATCTTTCAAACACACCGCACTACTTGTACATGTCAATTAGCTTGTATTGTTAATAGTAGCTTGATCACTGAGCATATCAATTAGTAAAACCCACTGGTTTTTGAACTGTGAACTGGAACACACTTAAGTTGGGTTTTCAGAAGTAGATTAAAGATGGCTTGAGTAGCTTCTAGCGCTTGTTTCCGTCTACTGTTACCACAGTTAATATATCCATGCTTGGTGTCCAAATGATTGCCATCATTTTTTCTGAATACCTTTTGAGGAAGCCCAGCTACCAACATTGGTTATAGTACCACATTTTAAGAACCATGCTCCATGGCTGTCTATATTAAAAGTTCAGCTCATATGCCCAACTGTATGTGTCCTGCCCTGACATTGTAGGTACATTAGAATGCCTGTGCTGTTTCTGAAAACACTCAGAATGCAAGCTTGCACAAAACAGATTTCTCATAGCTATTTTGGTATCAATTTAACATTACCAACAGTCATATCTCTTGGGACAAACAGTTTTTAATTGTGTTAAAGTAAAATAATTACTATTTGGCAACTTTGTTGTTGCTGGCTAAGGCAGATATGATTAGTTATGATAGACCCTTATCCGTCTTGTTAAACTAGCACCTACATATTTTTAAAAGATAACTTTCACGCCTATTGTGTTGCTTTTTGAAATCTTAACACTTTTTGTGTAGCCGGTCTGTGGTCCGAAAGATCAATTCTGGCCATTTTGAGCTGTGTAAAAGAATGTGACTTTGTGTAATAGGAAAATGAAGCCGTTTTAACTGTTAAATGTTGCATTCATATGCTTTGCTGTTGGGTGGCAAGTTTATCATAAGTAAATTTAAATAACCGCATCGTAGTACATTCAGTGGTGATTCGCCAGATCGAATCAGCTCTCTCCATTTAGTCCTATCCTCTGCATCCTCTGCCCTCACACCAACTAACTTCATGTCCTCTTTCACCATATCCATAAATCTCCTTTTCGGTCTTCCTCTCTGCCTCCTGCCTGATGGCTCCAACCTCAGCATCCTTCTACCGATGTAATCGTCGTCTCTCCTCTGAACATGTCCAACCATCTCAGTCTGGCCTCTTTGACTTTATCTCCAAAACATCCAACATGAGCTGTTCCTCTGATGTACTCACTCCTGATCCTATCTCTCCTCATCACTCCCAAAGAGAATCTCAACATCTTGAGTTTTGCAACCTCCAGTTCTGCTTCCTGAGTTTTCCTCATTGGTACTGTCTCTAAATCATACAACATCGCTGGTCTCACTACTGTCTTGTAAATCTTTCCGTTCATTCTTGCTGAAACCCTTTTATCACACATCACACCTGACACTTTTCTTCACCCTTTCCAACCATTTTGCACATGCTTCTTCACCTCTTTTCCACACTTTGCATTGCTCTGGACCGTTGACCATAAGTACTCAAATTCCTCTACCTTCTTTCCGGAATTGCGCCGCTCAAGGTGGCAGCATGTTGGAGTAGCTCTGTTACTTTGGTTCATATTTTTTTCTTTTTTAAAACTTTAATTCTTCCATTTCTGGTAGAAACATTGTTTTTGTGGACAACTGTTCTCTCTGGTTTTGAATGCTGTGCAGCTGGAAGGATTTTTGCTGATACTTTTTATTTTTGGACATTTGTTATGATGCATAACCATGGCAACAAGGTGGTTTACAACTGGCAGCAGCTGATTAACATCACAAAAGCTCAAATAATACCTCAACTATAGCCACAAAACCCTGATGAGTTGAAAAGAAGACGCCATAGATCCAGAGCATCCTCTACATCAGACTGTCATACAACTACAGAGCGTCTTCAGTCAGAGGCTTCTTCAGATCTGCAGAACGCTACAAGAGATCATCCCTACCCACAGCCATCAGCATCTACAACAAATCTTTGAAGGAACTTGCATAATGAGTTACAACAACATTTAATTTCCCTTTGGGATTAATAAAGTAATTTTGAATTTGAATTTACTTCCACTCCCTGTAACTTTCACTGTTTAATTTGTGTCTCTCATTTACACGCATGTATTGTCTTGCTGGAACTAATCTTCATTCCTCTCTATTCCAGTGCATACCTCTACCTCTCTTACTTTTCCTCTACCTGCACCCTGCTCTCACCGCAGATCACAATGTCATCTGCAAATATCATAGTCCATGGAGACCCCTGCCTAACCTCATCTGTCAGCCTGTCTATCACCAAAGCAAACAAGAAGGGGCTTGGAGTCGATCCTTGATGTAGTCCCACCGCCAACTTGAACTCTCCTCACTCCTACAGCACACCTCACTACTGTCTCATAGCTAAATGGTAAATGGCCTGCATTTGTATAGCACTTTCTCAGAGGACCACAAAGCACTTTACACTATATTCAGTCATTCACACATTCACGCACACATTCACACGCTGATGGTGGCAAGCTACTACATTGTAGCCACAGCTGCCCTGGGGCACACTGACAGAGGCAAGGCTGCCGGACACAGGCGCCACCGGACCCTGTGACCACCACCAGCAGCCAACAGGGTAAAATGTCTTGCCCAAGGACACAACGACCAAGGCACACAGAGCAGGGATTTAAGCCGACGACCCACCCATTACAGGACAAAGCGCATACATGACGATGCTGGTCTCTCTGACCTTCTCTGTACTTCTCCATCAGCATCCTTAAAACAAAAAATGCATCCGTAGGCCTCATTCTTGGCATGAAATCGTACTGCTTCTCCCAGATGCTCTCTTCTGACCGAAGCCTAGCTGCCACCACTCTTTCCCACCGCTTCATTGCAGGACTCTTTCGCTTTATTCCTCTGTAGTTGCACAATTCTGTACAATTCACTTGTTCTTAAAAAACGGCACTAGAACACTTTTCTTCCATTCCACAGGCTTCTTCTCACTCTTCAAGATCTTGTTGAAGAACCTAGTCAAAAACTCTGACACCTCTCCTAGGCGCACTATACCTCCACAGGTATGTCACCAGGACGAACTGCCTTTCTACTCTTCATCCTCTTCAAAGCTTTCCTCACTTCATCCTTACTAATCTCAGCTACTTCCTGATCCACAACAGTCATCTCTTCTACTCTACATTCCCTCTCATTTTTCTCATTCACAATTCGCATATTTGATTCCGGTTAACTTTAATGTTTGATGCATTTTTCCGGACTTGGGACCAAAACAAGAAATCACTGGCTTGTGACCCCGTATGGTTGCATTTGACCCCTTAAGATTGCATTACCACCAACCTCAAGCCCCATGCCCACTAAAATAAATCCCATAGTTTTTTTGCTGAAGTAGCATCAGAAGTAAAACGCTACAAAAACGTATGATGAGATGGCTATTCACTGAAATGACTGTAGACCAGAAGTCTAACAAACTGTGCAGGTGTTTCCTACACCATGTTTCATCACTGTCCTCTCTGTACCCAGCTATTGCCCACTCTCAGCTTGACTATGTTCTTGTATTGATTAACCACAGCATGTCTGGTGGTGACACTTGAGCCAATCTCTCTTATTGGAGCACCATCTGCAGCTCGCAGCTTCAGTGTCTGTCTCATACTTCCAATCCATTTTAGAAGTGAGTGCCAAAACAATCAAATGGAAGATACTGACATGAAAACTCATGAGGCTGAATTTGTGAGTCAAGTGTTCCCTTTTGTGCTAAACTGCTTCTTCGCAAGCAGATTTTTAGATGAGCTTGTCAACTGGCATCCTATTTGAAGCGAAAGGCCACAGCCTCATATGAGAAGCAATAGTATCTCGCAGAGAGAAATATGCAGGAGACCATATTGGAATAATCTTTTGTTGCTTTTTGAATGTCCTAATTTATTTATTTACTAGATTATACTCTGTTTGGGTTCAGCACAATCTGAAACAGTACCAAGCCTTGGAAAATTCTTCTTAACCCATTTCTTTTTGCTGTGTTATAATTAAAAACTTCAGTGTATGTTATTAGAATTATAGGTAATAAAACAAAACAATGTATTGCATAATTGTAAGGCTGGCTTGCGAAAGCCTAAGAGAAAGCTTTGTGTTTTCGGAAGACGACCAAAAAAACAAGTTCACATTATGTAAACAATGGGATTTCTGCATTGACTACCAGTTTATTTTTTACGAAAAGGCACTTTTGTTTCAAGTGTTAACAGTTTAGTCCTGTTTATCCAAGCCTCCAGAGAAATCAGGTTTTCTGAAATAAGCCATGAATCCTTGTAACCAGACGGGTCAAAGAGAAAGTTGTGGAGAAGTTAAAAGCAGGGTTATTTTATAAAACGATATCGGCCACTGAGCATTTTCACTCATCACTGTTCCGTCAGTTCTCTGGAAAGTATAGCACATCTGCAAATCTACCAAACCATAGACATCCACCTAAACTGACAAAATAGGACTGAAGAGCATTAGTCAGAGAAGCAACAAAGAGGCCCATGGTAACTCTGGAGGAGCTGCAGAGATCCATGGCTTAGTTGGAAGAATCGGCCAACAGAACTGAAAGAAATCTGTTGAGAGTCTTTGGCCAAACATGAAAGTTGACATTCAGATTATCTTCATCTTATCTGCCTGAGTAAGTTATTTTGCAAAGAATAATGTGGAAAAAGTTTAATCTCTAGATGTGCAAAGCTGGCGGAGTCGAACAATTTGTAGTTCTAACTGTAACAAGGTGGTTCAAGGCGGTATTGTCTCAAGGTCGCTGAAATTAATGCACATGTCACTTTTTTGATTTTTATATGGGAAATATTTTTAAAAGCCATCTATCACCTAACAATTATGTACTACTTTGTGATGGGCTCTGTCTCATAAAATTCAATCAAATTGGAGGTTGTAATGTGACAAAATGTGAGACTGTTAAAGAGATGTGAATAGTTTTTTTGCAAGGTACTGTACAGAAATGTGAAGCAGTGTACCCAACTCCTACCTTTCACACCTGCCATCATCTGTTTCATTAGATAGTATTGGCTTTAAAGGAGAAACCTGAAATGGGCAATGAAAGAGCTAGAGTCTCTGAAAACCATTAATTTAGCTGCACCTTTTAAAAACCAAACAAAATGGGCTAAGTTCATTGGATAACTGCTGGCTCAGGGCCATGATGAACTCAAAACTACTCAAAGCTGAAGAATAAATGTGTAATTGCTGCATAAAAAAAAAAATTAGAATTCCCTTGAGAATTGAGAGATTAACATTGATGAAATCATAAATTTTTAGAATAACATTTCCCTAATAATCAAATCTGATGTAAGCTTTCTAGTTGTCAGTTTATAAATATTCGCCAATTTGAACCAAAACCATTCAGTGTAAACTTTAATTACTCTTCTAAACATACACTCATTTTAAATGTGTGATCCTATAAGTATTAGAAAGCAACTGCAGCCCATCCCATGACACATCTCCTGGTTGGAGGGGTGTAAGGATGTGTTTTCTTTTCTTTTACAAGTCAAATGCCTGAACAGGGATCTCAGTGAGAAGGGAGGCCTGGGGTGAAAATAACCTAAAAATAACATGCACATCTAAACTGAGACCGTACAATATAAATCTTGTGATTGCAGCCACTCGAATAAGTGACATTGCTTTCAGTAAGCTGCCTTGATTGTTAGGGGTTTTAAGTAATCTGACGTCTACTGACAGGAACCACCTGTACTTTCTTCAAAACCTCCACACTCATATGAGAATGTTTATTTTACCCAAACATCACACAGGAGTTGCTGGTCACACTTTGTTGTACATTACTTTGAATTTGATTGAAGCAATGGGAAATCTGCAACTTTGTTTTGGATGGTAAAATTATTATTTTTTTTTTTCCAAGACTGCAGTGTCTTTGAAATGAACAATCTAATAGCTGGATATGCATCATGGCAAACATAAGGTCCTTGCCTATTTTTTTTTTCTGATTAGTTCTGAAATGGATTACTAAGATTAAATACTAACAATCAATATGTTTATGAAATCCCAAATAACCTTCCTTCCTCAGTGAAGATCAACCTGAGTCATGTCACTTCCACAGTCTTCTTGAGTTCATCTTAAGCTGTTAGTAATTCAGTAGCCAAGCGATGCTGGTTAATGATTAGTTAAGTATTACCATGTAACATTGTTAGTACTGATATTGCTAACTTGGTTATGGTAGCTTTTCAACCCCATTTGGCTTGTTGGGGCCAGGAAATGCGTCTCCTGGTCCACGAGCCCCTCGACGTTAAGTAAAAACATGTATTCCTGTTCATGTTTTTAGCTCGGCTGAACAACCCCGTCCCACTTGGAGATATACAGTCGTGGCCAAAATTTTTGAGATTTACATAAATATTGGAAATTGGAAAAGTTGCTGCTTAAATGTTTATAATAGCAATTTGCATATACTCCAGAATGTTATGAACAGTGATCAGATGAATTGCATAATCATTCTTTGCCATGAAAATTCCACTGCATTTCATTGCTATCATTAAAGGACCTGCTGAGATCATTTCAGTAATCGTCTTGTTAACTCAGGTGAGAATGTTGACGAGCACAAGGCTGGAGATCATTATGTCAGGCTGATTGGGTTAGAATGGCAGACTTGACATGTTAAAAGGAGGTGATGCTTGAAATCATTGTTCTTCCATTGTTAACCATGGTGACCTGCAAAGAAACGTGTGCAGCCATCATTGCCATGCATAAAAATGGCTTCACAGGCAAGGATATCGTGGCTTCTAAAATTGCACCTAAATCAACAATTTATAGGATTATCAAGAACGTCAAGGAAAGAGGTTCAGTTCTTGTTAAGAAGGCTTCAGGGCGTCCAAGAAAGTCCAGCAAGCGCCAGGATCGTCTCCTAAAGAGGATTCAGTTGCGGGATCGGAGTCCCACCAGTGCAGAGCTTGCTCAGGAATGGCAGCAAGCAGGTGTGTGGCGGCAGCAGGCAGGTGTGGGCGGGTGGACAAACAAAAACCCACTAATTCTGACAAACTCCAAGGAGTGATTGTGAAAGAATGGGTTGCTATCAGTCAGGATTTGGCCCAGAAGTTGATTGAGAGCATGCACAGTCGAATAGCAGAGGTCCTGAAAAAGAAGGACCAACACTGCAAACACTGACTCTTTGCATAAATGTCATGTAATTGTCAATAAAAGCCTTTGAAACATATAAAGTGCTTGTAATTATATTTCAGTACATCACAGAAACAACTGAAACAAAGATCTAAAAGTAGTTTTGCAGCAAACTTTGTGAAAACTAATATTTGTTTCATTCTCAAATCTTTTGGCCACAACTGTACAGCTACTACAACCCCACTAATGCACTAGTTTATGCAGTGATTCTGAAAAGAGATGAGTAAAGACCTGAAAAAGAATAATTAGTGATTTCTCACCAGAATATCAGAACAGTATTTATTTATATTGTTACTCCTGGCAGATAATTATCCACACTAGGAATACTGCTCTCTCTTTTCTGTAATACTAAAACTAGTGTTTCTTTCTCTGCTCATGACCAGAGATTTCTCTCTGACTTGGTGTATGATTGTCCTTGTTGGGGTACACAGCCAAGGCAGTAAATTGTTGCTTTTCTGTAGTTGTCACAGAATTTATATAATAGCGGTATGGCTGACATTCAGGTCACAAGATGAGATGATGTACAATGTTGGTTTACAGAGATGAGCTTTTCCTAATACAGTATGTTGAGGGAAAACAAAATTTTTCATTGTTGGGAGAAATCACTACTCAATAAAGGGCTGCATCCATTACAAACCACCGGAATATAAACCAGGTAGTTTTAAAACTATGTACTGTAGATTTTTACTTGAGGGTACACGAAGGAAATTCTGATTCTCTGACACAGATTCAAACTCTAGTGTCATTAGCGACTAACAGTTAGCCACCTACAATATTCCTACAGTGCTTACAAACCATTTGACCTTGGCTCCCACTCGGAACAGTTTTTTCTACTTGGTGGCTAAAACGGTACCACACAAACCGTATGAAAGTGGTGGAGACTTGTTTAATGCTAAAGTATGAGTATTTTGTCCTTCAATCTAATGTGCAGTCTTTGTTAGTTAACTCTATTACACAACTGCACAACACCTCAAGAACTGCTTCCTTTACATTAAAGTAAGACTAAAATGTATGCGCTTAAAGCACTCATATGCTGGGATCACAACTGTGCTTAAACCAGTGGTTCCCAAAGTGGGGGACATGCCCCTTTGGGTGAGGTGCAGGGTCATTGCAGGGGGGGCGCGGTATGAAAGGATCAAATTTAAAACCTAACATTACTGACAGGTTTTTGGCGAGGCTCCCACATAAACGCAAAGCAGAAGATAAAACATTGGCAAATAAGCTTCCAAACCAACTTCCTTCCCAGCCAAAGAGTAGAATATATGATGAATTATATCTTGCCTTTGGTTTTCCTCCACTGAACACCTGCAAATGCTCAACTGAGCTCATATAAAGGGTGCATTTCTACTGTCAGAACTTCAGGGTAATTTGACTGGACCTTCCCAATATGTGTCTACCCACTTCATCGGGTCGGGCCGACGGAACCATTTTCGGGGCCTTTTCAGGAACCAACGGAGTACCAGTCTGGGGTGTATATATTCGGAATGGCCTATCAAGTCACTCAGCGGGAGCAAAAATGCCGTGATATGCGGCTGTCTTTAGTTGATACTTAAAGGGCCGATTGTGTATGGAGACAGGGCGGCAGAGAGGAGTGGGCCAACAGATTACTCCCTCAGAAAGAGAATCTGGTTAAATTACCCTGAAGTTCCAATAGTGGAAACATGGCTAAAATGTTGTACATAGTGGCACAGTGTGAAAAACCGCACACAATTGAGGAGGAATACACATATCACTGCACTATGGACATGGTTCCATCTGTTATTCATAACAGAGGACAGCAAACTATGGGTTATTCCTCTGTCCAACATACGCATTTATGAGATGTCAACGGACATATAGGGACTTTGTTGCGCTCTGCACAGATGAGGTAATGACTATGGCTAGAAAACAACTTATTATTCTCACTTTATATGCTTGGTCTGCGTTTTATTGCCATTTTTATTTTATCCCCTGATCATGTGAAGCACCTTGAATTACCTTGTTGTTGAAAGTGTGCTATACAAATAAAATTGCCTTGCCTTGCCTAGGAGGGCTACAGCTGTTGATGAAGAGCATCTCCCCCAATATTGCAGTACACGCGCTGCATTATACACCGCGTCGCACTGACGTCCGAACAGCAGAGTCCCGAGCTGAACGATTCAATGATCGATGTCTTTGGCACAGTCAACTACATCAAAACACAACCTGTCAAAGCTCTGATTTTTGCTGTACGGTGAAATGGGCTCCGACAGACAGCCGTTCCGTTTTACAGCGAGTCTCGATAAGTTATGTAGGAAGGTGCTGCCAGGGTCTTTAAGCTGCGAGATGAGATTTACATCTTTTTGAAAAAGGAGGGCAGTCATCATGGCCACAAATTGTGCTGTAACAAGTTTTTAATCAAACTCTCATATAGTGGCAGATTTCTAAAAGCAATGTTTAATTAACTAAATTCAGTGACGGAGGGCACAAACACACACCTCCACGTGGCAGATAAAGTGACATCACAGCAGACTCACACCAGGTACTGAAAAGTTGATTATTGAAGACCTCAGTTTTGCAAAACCTTTACAATTGTTTTTTTTCCTTCTGAGTTCTTTGCTTTAAACCAACTGTGCACAGAGGGAGTTTATTATTAAAATTAATAAAAAATAAAATAAAGTAATAATTACACTGGGGGAGGCGTGAACATTTTCTTATAAACCAAAGAGGGTCCAGCAGAAATAGTTTGGGAACCCCTAACAATTTATGGCGCTCCATGAGACACTGAATTCCCTTTGGCAACAAGTATTGAGGTGTTTTAAAATCATGCAGTCTTTTGCCCCTTGCTACACCACGTTTACTATACTGAACAGCTATTTAAAAGGATCATTGTCAATGAGGGACCTTCAACATGTTAAAAATGAGTGGGATCTGACAGTCAACACTGTTTATACACTTTGAAGACAAGAAAAAGTAATTCACTTATGTTTCAGTGTGTTTAATGGGGGACCGTGGTATAGGAGGTATGAGCTCGTCCTGTAACCGGACCGCTGCTCTGTCCGTCTTGGTCATTGTCTTTGAGCAAGACACTTCACTCGCCTTGCCTAGTGGTGGTGGTCAGAGGGCCCGGTGGCACCTGTGACTACAATGTAGCTTACCATCACCAGTGTGTGTGAAGAACTGAATGACTGAATGTAGTGTGAAGCGCTTTGGGGTTCTCAGGACTAGAAAAAGGACAATTTACCATTTAATGCTTTCTTTGTGTTTAAAGACACTTTATCTGTTAAACCAATAGCAAATACAGTGTCGAAAAAATGTTGGCATGTCTGCATTCTAAACTGATATTACTCAAACTCAGGGTTCTAATAAATCTTTCATCATCACCTTGAATCCCACAGATGTGAATCAGTGCAGCAGTTTAATAATAAAACAATTTCATCCATGCAGTAACCCTCTAATTTTTAAATTCACTGTTACTTATGACCCAGACGTCGAACTGAAGAGGATGTAATATTTAATAAATGAGCAACAGGATAGTTCCTTTTTCAAATAGTCCACCGGTCATGTTAGATAGATGTGTCTCAAGTTATATTTTATGACTTGGCTAATTAAAATGTCCAGTCATTTTTTATGGCTGTGGCAGGAAACTTTATGACCTCCTTTGAGGCATAGTGGGGAAGAGATGCTGTGGAAGGACGGGCAGATTCTTTCATTACACAAGCGTTCTGTTTGCATTTTACTGAGAGAATGGAAATGCCTCAAAATAACCTTTTTTTTTAGATTTCAAATTCTGTCACTTGGGGTTTTAAACAGTCTATTGGGCAATTGCAAATACAGTGCTGTGATATTTGTCCCTGTTCCAGAGTTCTTGTTATTTCGGTTATAATTTGATAAAAATTTGTTTGACGATCAGGAGTAAAGATAGATTTTCTGTTGATCTAATTTATGGGGGAAAAAGCTAACCAAACAAGCCTTGTCCTATGTGGAAAAAATAATCACTCCTACCTCTTGTTAAATTGTAAAACCGCTGTGATTAACATTTATTTGGGAAATCTGACTTCAATTTCCCTAGCCACACCTACCCCTAATTACTGCCAGGCCTGGAGAATCAAGAAATCACTTAACAAGAAACTGTCTGACATGAAGTAGTCTTAAAAGGTTTAAATTGACAATCATGCCCCAATCTAAAAGAATTCAAGAACAGATGGTTTACTGTGAACCATCTTAGGAGTGACAAAATTACTCTTCCAGGAGGTCAAGAAGAACCCAGAACATTCAAAGAACAGCAGTTAATGTTGGCGTTTGTGATTTAACCGAGACTGGATTGAAATGGCATCCATGGGAAATTTCAATGAAAAGAAGACAAAAAATAACTTAAAGATCCATTTCATATTTGCCAAAAAAAACATCTTAATGATCCATAATACGTTTTGTCTTCTCTGTCCACAGAGAAGTTTCCCAAAAGTGGCAGTTCTTAGAAGCTGGATGTCCCATTACATGTGGCGTAAAACTGACACAGTACATCAGATAAATACTGTATTTTACTCATGCTCAAACATGATTATTCTAGATTGTCTAAGGCTACTTCAGGTTCTGAAGACCCTATTGACTGTACTTAATTTAGTTTATTCTGGAATTACTAGCAGTATCTCGTTCTTGCTTGTTTTAACAAGAACAGTAGGCTTCTCCGTCCTTGCTCATAGCAGCTATGTTTTTTTTAGTTTTCCCATGGTTGGGATTTGATATGAGATTCACTGGACAATTTTCAGTTTATTACTGCTGTGTCCAGGTAGTCCCTGATAAGATTAACCAATGTCTATGAATCATTGCGGTGTGGCATCTGAGGCGCTGGTCAGTGGCTCGGCTTGTATATCCAGGGTTGTTCACTGGAGCGGGGCTATGTTCTTGTTTTATAAACAGCATTTTACAGCAACTGGCCCTGACTAGTTACAAAGGGCTGCTGTGATGACATGCCTATTCTGTTCTGATATTGGCTTTGGTCTGGACACGCTGTGTTTGTGTACAACTATCCCTCATATATGAAGAAAGCCGCAATGTGCCTCTGGCTGGGTCTGAATAAAACACTCTTTGGCCCCAAACTCGTTTTCCACTGAAAGATTGAGGTGACCAGTTTGCTCAGGGCAAAGAGATCAGCTACTTTTCTTGCCTTGTGTTCCAATCACATCAGGCATTTTAATTATTTCATGAACTTACTCGAGCCTTTTTCTTTAGCCTTTCATAAAGTCCAGGTGAGTAACAGGGCTGTGATTGCCTCGTCGATCTCCAGAGTCTCAGTAGAAACAGAATTACCTTTTTATTCTACCGTAAGACTTCTAGTTATGGTGCATCGTTGACTAATGGATTTCCCTGCCGTCAACCATGTACACATGGGATACCCGAGTACAGAAGAACTGATGAATTATTTATCATTTCACTGGAAACAATCTAATCAATATAAAAAGTGTAGCACCAGTATTGACCAGACATGAGAAATCCCATTGTAGTGATATGAGGTTACATGTTTTTTGAGCCAGTATGTCAGCCAATAAGAAACGGAACAATTCATGCACTCCTTCAGTGCTCGTTTTCTCACATTGAGACACATCAGCTGCTTTTGTCCTGGCGTGTAGATCATAGATTGACTGATAGTTGGACATCAGATCGGTGTCTGTTTCCATGCTTTTTGTCTATATTGTTCTTCTAGAAAGCAAATCCTGACTGATGAAAAGGTTGCTCATGTAATCTGTGTGGGCTTCTGTCAAGTTAAACTAAGATCAATATGCTTCTTTGTGATTCTTGCCAGTGCATGCTTCCTAACCAGTTACCCTTAAAAGTGCCAAGATATCTTTCTCTTTACCTCTCAAAGGTTTGGAGCCGTGTGTCTTCCCAGAATCCAGTCATCCGTGACTGCTTAGGAACTCTGTACAACACCCACCGGCCGTCTTCCTCCTGCGTGATTAGCTGTGAGATCTTTTATGAGATAGATGGTTCAAACGTCCTTGACTGGTTTGCAATAAGCGCTGCCGTACCCTCCTTCTATCATGCATTTTAAATCACTGCTTTCTGTTTGTTGGCAGGCAATTACTTGAGATTGTTTCTCCTTTGTTGTACAAGCTTCCTGGCACGGTGCCCCTTTTCTTCTTGGGAGCTAGTGTCCTGTTTTTTTAATTTTTCTTAGCTTTTGACAGTTGCACAAAGCCTCAAGTTTAGCATGATCTAACTTGGCAATCACAAAGATTGATAGCTTTATGAGTAAATTATTTCATAGGTATCGGCAGTTCCTTAGAATTTCTTTACTTTACTGTTTGTTTTCTTCAGCCCAGCTGAAAGACTAATTATTGTTTTTGTAGAGGACTAGGTGTCTTGCACACAACTGCCCATCATAGTTTGTTTTGTTTACTATTCATTGTGGAGCTGTCATTAGAAAGGCCTGCCGTCAGAGCTTATAAAGGTTCCTTTAAGAGGCTATTGCTTTTTAGCTGATGCACTTACTTGTGTGTCCTATATGGCAAAAATGTATTGTTAGTGCAGTTACTCCAGGGTACCTTTATACAATTAGTTGGGTTACACATGAGAAAAGAACTTAAAGTGAGGTATGGATTCACAAATAGGCTGAAATCATTTTTTCTGGTTAATAAGCCTCGATTATTGTATGACTAGTTGCAAACTCAAAAATGATCTTTTTAGATCATGAACACATAAATAGCACTTTCATGTTGTGCTATTACTGTAACAGTATGCATGCTGTCACTGAGGGAAAGTTATAATTTGCTGTTTTCAGTATCTGTAAGGTGTTTAAAAGAAAGTTTAGAGTGGATAGTGGGGAGTTGTAGGAAGTGGTATTTTCTACTACAGGTTGAAGATATCACCGTGCTTCATTATAGCTTTATCAAGAGAACGGATAACGGGAAGGCTAAGTGGAGCACATAAATGCTTCTTTAATCTCTCTCCCTCCACCTCAAAACCGTTGTAACAAATCCAGACGTGAAGATGGACTCCTCCTTAAAATGGATGCCCAGGTCAACATCATCGTGAAGTCCTGCTTTGTTTAACTCTGCCGCCTCACTAAATGGAAGCCCATCCTCTGCAGAAAGCATCTCGAGTCAATGATACATGCCTTTGTCACATCTAGACTGGACTTCTCGAATGCGATCCTGCTCGGTGTTAATAAAACCACTCTTGCCCGACTCCAGTTGGTGCAGAACACAACATTTCTGTCACGCACTGACAGACGACAACACGACACAGATTCTGAAATCCCTCCTGCTCCTTTTCATTTTTAAATCTTTACATGTCTTGCACACTCCTACCTGTCTGATCTGCTGTCTTCACACACAACCCCCCCCCCCCCCAATGCTTAGGTCTTCCAGTCAACTACTCTTGGAGGATCCGATAGCTCGCTGTAAATCACGGGGTCAAAGAGCTTTCTCAGGCAGTCAGGCAGGCGTCCTCTTTAGCCGTTTTTTAAACGACCTATTATTTCTCCCTGGGTTTTAAAAATTAAGTTTTCTGCTCTTAATTTCTTGTTACTTGCTCTTAACCTTTTTAATGCTCTAGTGTCTTTTTTTTAATTTTTTTTATTTGGTGTATCTTTTCCCTTACTGTTAAAGCACTTTGGCCAGCTGTATCTGTGTATAGAGTGCTATACAAAAAAAAGTTGTATGGTATGTTTTAACCCTTTAGCTTTCACTGTCTGTTATTGAATCTGCTGCATTTAGAAACATTAGGAGCCTTTTGGTAATTTAAGATGAGAATCGATATTCTCTTGGAAGCTTGTTTTAGGAATACTAAATGTGCTAAAAAATGCTACATATCAGAGCTGTATCATTTAGTCCTAGTTTTAAAATAACCAAACCTAATTTTACAGCGCCTGCTCACACATGTCGCTTCCACTGCTAATACGAATGATAAGAATAGCTGGAAGAAAATTATTATACACTATTATATCATATTTCTTTGTGAAAATTCAGAATTGGCTAATATCAGTATAGTCCAGTCAAAGTCAGATTAAAATACAAAATTTTCTCAAAATTTTGAGCAGTCCATCTCTAAACAAACTGCTCAAATCAGGAACAAAGTTGTATAAAACGCCAAAAATGATCAAACACTAAGGTCCTTTAAATTGGTGCTAATTGATGCTCATTTGTTTAGAGCTGCCTTTGATTCATAACTGGAACATCATAAACTACTCGTTCAACCTGTCATGATTTTCCCTTACTTTGCCACTTTTTTTCTTTTTCTTGCTTTCTTGTTTTATTTTCCTTCTTGTCATGTAAAGTACTTTGAATTGCTGAAAATGTGCTCTACAAATATGCCTTGCCTAAACATATTGAATATGACTTTTGGCATTAGGCAAATCAGATTGCATTTCAAATTATCAACACTCTTCAACCTGTAGCTTTTTCTTACTGAAAGATTTGTAGATGAAAAAGAGGCAGTAGTTTGAGCACCTCCATCCTCAACAGCAGATGATGTGATAAAGCAGGACTGAGTGACGGCTGAATAAGATGTATGAATAGCCAGAGGAGAATGACCTTGGCATTCATATCAGAAGATGTGGGAAATAATCAGGAGCAGTCTGGCCCTGATGACTGTGCTGCAAACAATGAGCTTCAGTTATGAAGAGAGTCCAAGAGTTCCTTTTCAGGTTCTTTTTATTGTTTCTTTTTGTTCGTTTCTGGGTATGTTCCAAAGCTTTAACAGAATGCCAACTGAAAGGGTTGGTTGGTCATTAAAATAAATGGCAACTTCTGCACCTCCTCTAATAACATTTCACACAAAAGAAGCTCCTATAGTGTTTGTTTACACCTATATAGTAATATTTGCAGACTAATATTGTTGGCGCTCAGTTCGGGAGAAAAGGATTCAATATTACCACCTCTCAGCTGTTTGAAAAAGCAGGACCAGGTATTGGCTTTAGGTTCTGACAGTACTCTGCATGAACACCCCAAACAATTGCCTTTAGACTTTCTGACTCATTGGAATGTATTTGGCTTGTAGTAACTGCAGCTTTCTTCTTTTTTTTTTTGGTATTCTGAAAGCAGGCTTGCATAAAGTCAACGGCGGGAATATAGACATCACAATGCTCTGCAGGATTAGCAGTCACCCAAACAGTCTGTGACATTCAGCAGCTTGAAATGGCATTTATGACATTCACTGAGTGAGAGTAATAAATTCACCTCTGTTGGTTCATCAAGTCCCCACCAGAATAGACAGCTGCTATAAAGGCTATGTGCACCACGTATTCTCACCCTGTCAACAGCTTTCTGTAGCCAGGCTGCCTGATTTTTATCACCTTAGGATGGAGTGAAAAGTAAGCGATACAGGGCTCATGCTTTTTTAGAGCTGCTGCTATATGGGGTGTGCTTTGTTTTTTTTAATGTCTGTTACATGACATGCGTGCAGATTTTCACACCATCGCATGTATGCCTTCTCTTTTTTCTTCCTACCATTGTGCTCGAGCATGGTAGAGTGGCTTTAACCCACACACAAATGTGGGAAGATGTGACAGAAGGCTATTACTTTCTGACATATTGCAGTGGCTGTGCCATATAACATTTAATTCAGATGATGGATATTGAGGCGTGACTTCATTCAGCTTGTCACACAGAGCATTCCTTTAAAAATTTTTGTTTCACGCTATATTGGATGATAAAATCACTGTCTTTCACAGCGTTCTCGATGCCAGAATTTTTATTTATCATCTCCATCGAGTGTGAGGATGTCACACAGCTAACTCCTCCACCTGTGGGAGAAGACAATAGGTTGTTAAATTCTCTCTGCATTTATAATCACCACTGTTGAGTTAATACTTAAAAAAAAAAAAAGCAGCTACAGGTCTTAATTAATCAGCTTTGCAGATCTAGAGTTTTCGGTCTGGACCATTCTTATATCTATCTCTATCCCAAAAATAACCTAATTTGGAAAATGCCTAAGATTTTTATCAGTTGATAAAGTCTTAAAACTTTCCTTTTTGATAAAGCTTATAGTTAGAGTGGCTTAGGTCATCCTGAGCTATCTCTGTAGTTATGCTGCTATAGGCTTAGACTGCTGGAGGACAGACTTACCAATTTTCTTCACTCTGCTACTTCCTTTTCTCCTACGACTCTCCAGTTGTATTACAGTACATTCTGTTATTTCGACTGTTAACTTTGTTTTCTCTCAGTGTTTTTCTCCCCATCGAAGATACACCTGGTCTGGTATCCTGCTTGGCTGCAATGCCCTGTTGGACGGGGGTCATCGACTGGGATGATCCTCTCAGTAACTGAAGATCCACTGTGTCCTGTTATCAACTTTTTACTTTCTGTAACATAGAAAGTTCTCTTATATCGGATCTTCTGTTCCTTCTATGTTCTGCTCTGTCTTCTCAAACCCCCAGACGGTCGTGGCAGATGGCCGCCCCTACTGAGCCTGGTTCTGTTGGAGGTTTCTTCCTGTTAAAGGGGAGTTTTTCCTCTCCACTGTCGCTACATGCTTGCTCAGTATGAGGGATTGCTGAAGGATTGCTGTGGTTGGAAATCTGCCCAACCTCACGCCAATGACTGACGCAATCTGCTGGGATTCCTTAAATAGGAAACTTTTTAACTGATTGGAATGTTTGTATAATTGTATTGAAATGACTTCTTGTTAAGTGCCTTGAGATGACATCTGTTGTGAATTGGCGCTATATAAATAAACTGAATTGAATTGAATTGAATTGAATTGAAAGTTTTAACCTCAAGAAATGGTACCTCTCTTTAGAAGGGTAAACTTATGGTTTTCCATGCATTGGAAATACCCGTCTTAGCTTTAGAAACGTATGGAGTAATTCAGGATTCAACAGAGAAAGCCCCTAGAGGTCGAAAAAGGTTCTGGTGTAAGAAAATGGGCATATCATACGGCAATAAAGTAACCCTCGAGGCGGGACAGGAGCAGTTTACTGTCTTGGAGCCAGCTCGGACCAAGTTGATCCAGGCTTGGTTAGCCCAAAAGGGCACAACTTCTTGGTTCTGGGTGTTGGCTGGTCAGTCAGTCTTGGTCAAATTCAGTTTCTCTTTTTCTCTTTGCCTTAAGAGTCTCTGTTCTCAGAAGCACACGGGGATCGCAGAAGTGTTCTTGCTGCATCTCTGTGGAAAGCAATTTGCCAAAATTTACTTTTACATTGGGATGCTCCAATAAAAACCTTTGGGCTGATATTGATAATATTGCTGACCAATAACTTGCACATAAATGTGCACACGCACAGACACACACTCTCACACCTACACACACACACACACATTGCCCTACCGTTTCGCTATACCACATGGGCAACCTCCTCCCTTCCTTCTCCCAAAATATATTGTCTCTGCTGCTCGGATATTGAGCTGTTGGCATGTCATGAAACTGTCGTACATCAGCTGTCTTGAGTCAGAGGCCTCTTCAGATTTGTTGCAAGACTGCTACCGGAGATCATTCCTGCCCTCAGCATCCACAACGACTACTTGAAGATACTTTGATATGAGTTACAACATTCAATAAAAGTATTTTTGAATTGAACTGAAACAAATACAAAAATGGCAAAAAGATAAAAAATAAACATGGACCAGTTTTACTTACCGAACTGATACCGATGTGTTAAAACTAATAATATTGGCTGATACTGATGTTAATCCCAATATAAACCATTTCTTTACTTACTGTTTAGGCAATTTTAAGAACAGTCAATAGAATGGATTTCTCATTTAACATGTCACCTAAAAGCGTGGTCAGAATAGTAAAATGTTTACATCTGAGTATGCAAAAAATCAGTTTTGGTGATCCAATCAACGTCTCTCTCCTTGCTAAAAAGCACCTACTGCCACCACCATGTTTTACTGTAGGAATCACATATTCAGTGTGATGCACAGTGCTTGTACCTACAGTTACATTTTGGTGTCATCTGACTTGGTTGCTTTCTCCCACATGGCTTGTGGCTATCTGCATTTGGAGCTTTGGCAATCTTCTTCCCTCTCTTCTATAAAGTCCAGATTTGTGGATTAAACGACTTATGGCTGTGCCGTCAACAGATTCCACTACCTGAGCGGTGGACCTCTTCAGCTTCTCCAGGGCTACTGTTGGTCTTTTGGCTGCTTCTCTAATCAATGCTCTTTTTCCCCGACCGTCGGTTTGTGGACAACCTTGTCCATTGCAAGTTTACAGCTATGTCATTTTCTTTTCATTGTATGGCTCATGGCAAAATGCAAATGGGGCTTCATATGGCTTAATTATATCGGGACGCTTTTGAAGGCTGTATGTTGCACTGGTTTTTATTTTATTTTACAATAAAGGGGGGTGAACACACATACAGCTCAGATTCTTCAGAGTTATTTGTGAAAATCGTGAATCACGTTACGTCCACTTCACAATTATGTGCTATTTTGTTTTAGTCTAACACATAAAACTCCCTGAAGTTTGCTGTAGTGTGTGGTTGTAGTGTGACAGAATGCTGAAAACCTAAAGGAGTACAAGTAGTTTTGCAAGGAATTGTACGTCTGTGAGAACATAGACTTGAATGTTTGTCCGTATCTTTTTACATTTATAATTCTCATACCATGTGACATTTCATAAGCTTTAGAAGTAATTCCTCCCATATAAAGTCATTTATTTCTATTTGCTATAGATTGGAATACCCCACTTGTAAAAACTTTAACTTTGCTTTGAGTATGTAATCCATCACACTGAACATTTCATTGCCTTTAGTATTTGTCAGAGTTACAACTCCATTCCTGCTGCCCCTCACCTTAATTTATTACTCCCTTTCAACTCTGGCTTAGGACTTTTAACCACTCATTGATTTTTGTGCCTCACTTTATTATTCTGTGAGGCTAAAATCTGAGAACCAACTTTACTTTTACAAGGTTTATTTCATCCACTCATGTACAACTAACATAGCCACTTCTCTCTTTGCTTGGATTGATGCCATCTGCTAAGTAGGCCTGATTTTTTTTTTTTTTTTTTTTTTTAACTCATCTCTTCTTCTTTTTGTTGTCGTTTATGCTGACAAACTCCAAACACAAACCTCTGCCAGCATCTGTAGTAATGGTAAAGCAGTTTATACTGATGTTTTGGTGTATTAAATGACCTTTTAACATCGGACATTTCAGTCATTGGGCTGCCCAGTGCTACTTTTTAAATCCACAATTATTTTATTTCCTGAAACATCCAGCACAAAGTTTTCTAAAATTTGATTCTTTTGGTGTTTTGGAATGCATTTTTCTTCATAAAAGCCAACTTTTTAAAATGTCTTACATTGTGTGTCCTTGACTAGAAGAGTCGTTGAAATGCTTCATACGTTAACTGGATTTATCACACAAAAACAGCATAGCTTTAAAAGGAAGCCAAAGGATTTTTGCTTTGCCGTTGCAGGAAAGTTTTTGTAGAGTTGAAACAAAGATGTGTGGCTCCATTGATAATCAAATATGACTGAAAACATTTTGTGTACTTGTGCAAAGTGAAATGTAGGCACTTGGAAAAAATGTATGTTGACACCTATAAGATATTAAAAAAATGACTAAACTAGTAGTTGGTGAACATAAAGTACAGTACTGGCCACATTTGTCGTTAAAGATGTATAAAATTACCAGAATTTATGCTCCTTTGAGGGCATTTATTCAATGTTAATGAAATATATGTTCTTAACAAAATCCACCACAGCACTATTATTGGTACCCAAGCTGACAATACTTCAAACAACCGATATTTACTAAAATTATGGTTTTCTTTTATAACATCCACTAATTTGGAACATTCGGAGAGGGGATCCTTTAGCAAAAAAAAGATTATGCAAAGAGGAATTATTCTCTTTGAAGAGTCTTGGATACCTCTGTAATCTGTTTTCTCTTCACCCCAGGACAAAGCTATTAAATAGCATTTAGGTTTGTAAATTGAGATGAACATGGAGCAATGTGGATTTATGTGTTGGCCAATCAATTTCTTAGCTGATTTTACCATATTATATTTAAAAACTCCTAGTAGTTTTACATGTTCATGAGTGACTGGTCAAAAGCATCTCAGATCTTCTGCATTACTTAACAGTGGACATAAGTCCCCCGCGTATTCACGGTCCAGCATTAGCACCTTCCCCTATTCACATTTATGTGGAACATGACTCCAAATTATGAGGAAGATTTGTCTGTTTACTGAATTTTATTTTTTTTCTATGCGCAGTGCTACTTGACATGCTATTGTGTGCCAAGAGCAGAGATGAGGAAGATTTTAGATATTAGCTTCTGTGGTAGTGCTAAGACAGTCTCTCCACTGTGTGTAATATGCATATTAAAGTACATTTAATGTTTGAACTAATCGGGCAGTTCAAAGCGTTTCTATAGTGGCTGTTGGGGGCTCTTAGTCTTAATGCTTACAGTTTTTCTAAACTGGAGTTATTTCAAGGCTATTTACCTGTCGTTATCTGGAGTTCCAACAAAATTTTCTGCTTTTGTTTTCAAGAAAAATTGCCTATTAGTCTATAATGCAAAAGAGAGAAATCTCTAAGAGAAGATGATTGATACTGTCCTTCAGGACTTCTAACGAGCGATGATAGTCTTCTCTCCACTGCCAACAACTGCTGCCGCTTGAGATCCCCTGCTGTGGCTCAAGGACATCTCTGCATCCTGCTATGCCCACGTTTTACCCACATAGCCTCCTGCCTGAACACCCTGTGATGAGTGAACTCCCACATTTGATCAACCCAGTAATGGCTGCTTGGACCTGTGATGAGAAAAATATTAGAAACAAAACAAAATGGGAATTTCTCCAATGTGGCTATCCTCGTCAAGCTATATAGTAAAAATGTTAAGTTGTGTTGTGGACTGGAGGAGTAGTGTGAGTAAGCATAGTCAAAAGAACCCGATTGGACTAACAGCTCAGGAGAAAGTGGATTATTGTATTTACAAACCTAGCATAGATCTGTACTCTCCAAAGTCTCTCCGTTGTGGTTCTCCACCAGAGGATTGAGAATAAGTGTGTGTATAGCATAGGGTCTTGCAAAGGGTTCTCAACACTGCTGTGCATTTTACCGCTTGCAAAGTAATCATTTCCATCTCAGGCTCCCCCTTCTGCATCTAAAGCTGCTGAGTCAGCTCACCTTCATATGGAGAGTGGCTCCCTGAACCGAGACGATATTGATTTGCCTCCGTTTGTAAGGGGGAAATGTTCCCAAACCTCTGAGGCCAATTTTGCTGCGCTGCACAGTTGGGAAGGCCGTTGGGCATTGGATATAAGGAGAGGGGAAACAAAACATCAACACTACCACCTTATTCATGAACACACAGGCAGTCCATCTGTGCATTTAGGGGAAACTCTGAAAATTGAGAAAAAGCTTACACCTACATAACGATACAAGTAGGGAGGTGGATGTTGGTGTGAGTCTAGACCATGAGAGTTAAAGCTGCAGGTAAGTGGGAAAGCAACAAAGCAGTAACGGATTAGAAAAACATTGGCTCAGACTCCTCTCAATTTCAGTTGCAACATTCAGATGTTGGGGTCAGAGTTTGGTTCTAACATGAAAGCTTGAATTCTTCCTTCCTAAAAACGGTGGTGGTGAAATTGGGTGGGGCATGTTTTCTTGGCACGTTTCAGGATCTTTAGCACAAACGAAGCATTTAAAAGCCATAACCTTCCTGTGTATTGTTGTTAATCATGTCTTTCCGTTTATGACCACAATGTTGTCTTCTGATGGCTGTTTCCAGTTAGAATAATGAATCATGCTGCAAAGCTCAAATCATTTCAAACTTTCGTCTTGAACATGACTGCATTTAAGTGCACTCTAATGACATCTGGATTCACCAGATCTCAATCCAGTAGAGAGCCTTTGTAATAAAATGAAAGATGTCTTGTACTGTATGTGCACACCTGACAAATCTGCAGTATCAGCACGATAATGTCGTGTGAAAATGGACCAAAAATTCAGTTTTAAAAACTGCCATTCACCTAACAAAGTGGCTGGTAAGTTATTTTATTTATTTATATATAGATATTTAGATATAGATATAGATGGATATAGATATTTAGATATAGATATAGATGGATATAGATATTTAGATATAGATATAGATGGATATAGATATTTAGATATAGATATAGATGGATATAGATATTTAGATATAGATATAGATGGATATAGATATTTAGATATAGATATAGATGGATATAGATATTTAGATATAGATATAGATGGATATAGATAGAGAGATATGTGCATATAGAGAGATATGTGCATATAGATAGATATAGAGATATAGATAGATATAGATAGATATAGATATATATAGAGATATGTATATATAGATGGAGATATAGAGATATGAAATATATAGAGATATGAAATATATAGAGATATGAAATATATAGAGATATGAAATATATAGAGATATGAAATATATAGAGGTATGTATGTATGTATGTATGTATGTATGTATGTATGTATGTATGTATGTATGTATGTATGTATGTAGAGCTATATAGAGAGAGAGATATGCACCTTTTACATGCATCCTGCTCCAACATAGCTTATATCTTATGACTGATTTACTTCTTCAGCATGCTATAAAGTTTGGTAATGGCCTGGTAAGAATTCAAGTGTGTTGGAGCACGCAAGCGCCTAAAAGCTGTAGGACAGTACCTCTTGGGGACTGGAGTTGGAGACCCCTGTATTGAAGATTTTTCTGTTTCAGTTTATGATAAAATGTCAACTAACTGGATTTTAGCACTTTCTCTACTTGTGGGATGGTAAGGTGGACAGACTGCAGAAAGAGCAGTAGGAGTAGGGAGGTGACATTGCATTACTTGATGGTATATAATTGAACCCCATGTCAGATGGAAGAACCTGCACACCTCAAATACGGAATATCTGCTACTCTTCAAACTGTTAAACTGCCCTTTTTTCTCATCTAAAAAAACAGCAGCAACAGAATTAGTGCAAAGCAGTTCTCTAGTGTTTTAACTCTGCATCACAGCTTAGTATAAATTCATTCTACCTGATTCCAGCCAAGCAAAACAAATAATACAGATTTGAAACATTCCTGCTCATTTTAGCAGGTAAAATGAATTTTTTTGGGTTTAAAAACAATTTTGTTGAAACACTTTTCAGAAAAAAAAATGAAAATGTTATCCCCTTCTGTAGACTTGTTTCTGCCTCCAGTCCTTTGTCTTTCCACTCTTTCTTCTAAGCTGATTTAAAATTACACTTGCCAATACATGGAAAATAATAAATGATCAAATTCAGTGAGAAGCAACTAAAGGTGGAATACTGCTAAAGACCATTTATCTTTAATCAAAACCTTTCTACTCCATGATCATTTTGGATGCAGATTTATTGAGAACCAGCACTGATTGTAAAATCACACTGAGGCACATATTGGTGAAACCCATAGCTCAAGGTGGTGTAACCATGTCTATTTTTCCCCATATGTTCCTGACAGATTTGTGAGCATATTCATGTATTCAATTCTCTCTCACCCACACACATTCTGATTCAGCCAAACCACATTTAACTAGTGCACACTTTCACTTCAGTGTGGGCACGAGTCAGTGAGCTACATCATTGCTTCATTTGGATCAAACTCCAAAGCTCAGGAGTCATTTATCTACATACTGGCCGTGTGTCTAACCTTCAGGCATCCCACTCTCCACCACTTGCAGAAATCGATGGCTGGGTATAGAACAAAAAGATTCCCCCAGAGGATTAATTCACACGATAGAGATTTGAATAATTTATTTGTTCCTCATTGGCTGCAGACAATTTAGAAAGAGTGCTGACACTTTATAGTTTTCTTCTTAAAAATCTTAAACATTTTTTTCATGTTCAGAGCAAGCAGGAGAAGGCCTTGGAACAGTTTGTTTACTGAAGCAAACAAATCTATAACTGAGGATAAAACAAAAATCACCAAGACATCTTTTTTCTTAGAAGTAGAAGCTCCTGTGCATTTATTCATTTGTAAATATTGCCAGTCTCAGTATTGAACCAGACCCTTCACAGGTGTTTAACAAGTCTCTGGTGTCCTCTAACTTTGTTTTACTGTGCCCACTTCTTGCTTTTCTCTATCTGCTTTGAAAGAAGCACAGTAGTGCTTGCCAAAAGAAGAGCTCGCTTGTATAAAAGTGTCAAGGAGATTTAGACAGTTGCAAAATTCATAAGGTAGCAGTTTGCTATTATCAGCTTCTGTCTGTTTAAGCCTGGAGTTTTCCAAAGCTGTAAGTTCTCAGCCTGTGTTTGTATCCCTTGAGCATCAGATATTACTGTTGACCAGTCGCTTTGTTTGCTCCTTCATTCCCTTTCTTGGGAGTTTATTACACACGCTGGCATCTATAAGTACATCACACTCAGTGGGTATCCTGCCATCCTGTTTTCCCACCTCCTGTGACCCTGTCTAGCTGGTACTGTTTGAGTGACGGCTCTTGGTTTGTCTGAGTATTTGTGGTTACAGCCGAGAGGTCTCTGCTGGGGGACCCAGACCTGTCAGTGCTCTCTGGATCCTGAAATCAGAGATGGATGGCCAAAAGCCACCGCTGCTCTCAGCTCTGGTAGTGTGCTGCTTTTTCTTAAAGGTCCGTTCTTGAACTTTTCTTCTGCCATAAAATGGAGCTAAACATGTCTAGTTACCTGTTGGTCACTAGAGAAGTGAAATGAACATAGGCTGACAACTGAAGGTCATTTTTGTCATTCGCCTTTTCAGGAACCAATGTCCTTTTCTGGAACTATTACTACCCCTCTCCCACCCGTGTCCCCTCCCCTCCATTTATCCAGGATAAAAACTACTTGTCAAGGTAGAGATTTACCCCAGAAAAATTCCCTGGTAGGGAGTTGGTGCTCTTTCGTTTACCAGGAGGTTTTGGTTGGTGTTGTGAAGGGAGAGTGCTAAAAGTCAAAGCTTTTTAATGTATTCCAGCCTTATAATTCAGTCATATTTCTTTCTTTCAGTCAGTAACAACTTCCACACCAATTAATGTTGCCAGCATGAATTGCTAGTTCTTAGCACATTATCTGATCAGAAAACAATGGGACATTTTAATTGGAGTTGCTGAAATTAAGAGGCTGATTTATCAGTGCATTTAAAAAAATAGGTGAGAGCTGACACTACAAATAATAAATACTACAAATAATGACTGCAGATTTCAAGTTGATGTTTAAGGACCGCTGCGTCTGTTGATCGTGAATCTCATGCTAACAACGTGGATAAGCCTTTCCCAAAGGGGTCTACCAGTTACAACAGATCAGGTGTCTGTCCGTCCCCAGAGTCACACCGACACTGCCTCTGCTTTGACAGGGACATGCATGACAGCTATGATGCCAATACTGCTTGTCGTTCCAATCCCTGATCCTCCACGAATGATGGATTGAGACAGGGGGAAAAAGGAAGGATGATGAAGGGGAAGGAAAGGGGGGGTGGGGGGTGTTTGGACCGCCTCAGGCTCAGCCCATTAAAGGCGGTAGCAGTGCTGCTAGAGCATGTGTGCGAGCTCTCAAGCAGCTAATGAGAATATTTAACATTTGCTGAGTCCACAGTGTGTTGAAAGTCATTCATCACTCCACTGATTCAGTTCTTGCTAGTTGAGCATGTTGATTATGCAAGATGCATGCCTTTAGGCCTGAGGATGAGTTTAGAAAGGTGTGTTTAGTGCAAGGAAAATACTCCAAGAACTGAGCTCCAGTTTTGCACTTAACATCTAAAATCTGCTCCAATTTAGAAATGGTCGATGTTCATCTTGGCTCCTTATCATCCATAACCATTGTAACAAGTATGTCTAACTGAATTATATGCAAGTCTTTAAGAAGTAACTCTAAACTTGAATCTTTAGAGGCTTTTGGTGTTTTTGAGATACAAACCATAGCGGGAAAGAGTAAATCATAAAACCTGAAACTTTTTGACAAAGCAATGGTCAGAAAAGGGCTCAAGGCCAGTTGTTTAGGAACATCATTTGTGAGAAGAAAATGTGCTTGAATTGAAACATGCCTCTGGATCCCTGAAATTGAACCAGGCCCATATATCATTTAGGAGGTGCTCCCCACACCTTTGCAGAGGTGATGCCTAACTTAGCTGGAGAGATGAACCTGATAGATCTCGACTTCACAGCTAATTGCAGATTTTTTAACAATTGTGGGGGTGTTGGAATCGTTCTGTCTTTTGGGAGGCTATCATGAATGCAGTAAAACCTTTTTTCCCCCCCAAGAACATATTTAAGATGCATTTAGCAGATACACAAATGCAAATAAAAATAATTCTACGTCTTCCAACTTAAGGTTTGGATGAAATGGTAATGAGTATGTTCAGAGTTTGCTACACTGCTGAAAGATGTTAACAGCCCTCTCAAACATGAATTATTAAAAGATTTTTCAAATCTTTCACAATGGCTTTAAAAACTTGACAAAATAAGAACCAATTTGTCCTCTCAAATACTCCGTGCATTTCTGCTGTGGTGGGTTCCTGAGGACAAGAATTGACTGCTCTGATCAGTTGGCCCTACTGCTTAGTACTAAACATATAAGGTAACTGATTCACTGCTGGGATATCCTGCTGATATGGCGCCAGATGTCAGCGCAATGGGAGGACAAAAGCCTAGGAGGGCAGAAAATCTGTTCTGCCATGATAAGCACTATCAGTGGTTTATCTGTTAATCCTGGTTGTCTCAGTGGAAACTTTGAAAAGCCACCAGGTGTAAAATGGACTAAAATGGGGATCCACAGCTGTCAGTCAGTGTGCCACTGCACAAAGTGAAGTCACAAAGTTGAGTGTATTACTCTTAACCTTTAGAACTCAAGTTCTGAGAACAGCCATAGTGTTGAGGGTAGATGCATTCGTTAGACAAAGGCAGAAAGTCTTGCTCACTAAATGTCTCATATTGCAATGCATAGTTCGCAAGTAGAGATGTAATGAGACAATTTTGAGTATGATAATATTGTGAATAAAATTATCACTACGATTAATGTTATGGTTTTGTTAAAATGTGCAGAAAACATGGTTGGACCCAGTAGTGTTGCCCAGTTTTCTGAAAATGTTTAGAATAGTAGTTTTTTTCTCCGCATTTGACTCTGCCTCATATCTCAAACACATACACCTTCTTCTGTATTAAATGATATCTGTTTAAGTATAAAGTTGGTTCCTGACAATAGGAACCTGTGTCTTATGTATCTTGACCTGTGTACAGGTCAAAGTTTAACAAATAAACATATGAATAATGGAAAAACTTTTAATCACTGCAATCAATATTTAGCTTACATTTGTTTTGTTTTTTTACAAGTAGGACACATAATTTTGCACCAATCACACACAAGACATCCTGTTGCTTTTTTGAGAGAAAATGCCATGAGCTGTTTCAAACGGCTTTAAAATGCACCATTTGAAGCGCTGAGTCCAGTTTATGCCTATTAACGCTCTTATTTTGAAGGCTTGAAGGTAGTCGTTTTACTGCAAACAAACTAAATTTTACCTGATTTGGCATTTGCTGCTAGGCTGCTATTGGTGCACCCTAAAATGGATGTACTGAAACGAAGAACATCTTCAGTCTTCTTGCTGGTTGATATATTCCGTCTTTAAAAAACTTCAGTTTTGAATGTGCAATAACAATGTACAGTTGTGACAGTTCTTAATTGAAATGTCAAAATTTGATCATGGCTACCAAAAAAAAAAAACGTTTTCTGTCCTGTTACCTAATGAAATGGTGAAGTCTTCTTAGATTCACATTTCAACATATTGTTGAGTAATCTGAGCTGCCCAAAAAGTTGTAGGCAAAGAGATGATCTACTTCTAAACAGTGTGACAGTCCAACTCTCTGCATTTTTGCGGAGAACACCACAGTTCTTAGACTTATAACAATTATGGTCTAACACGTATAATTTGTTCACAAACTAATCTCTGCATTTGCTTTACACACATACTCCAAACGTCCTCCAGCTGGTGGTGGAAAACAAGTGTTATTTGTTTAGAATCAGCTTTGCATTTTAGCTTCATGTTGCATTGTGAAGACAACTTGCATTCGTTGAACTAAGTGATGGATGGTTGCCTTTCTTTGCCTCAAAGTCTCAATTTATTTTTGATGCTTTCACATCTAATCCTAAAAGGTTACCTTAAATATGATATTTTCCTGTTTCGCTGCAGAGTTTAAATTCCTTAAAGACCTTGTGTCATGCTGAGGTTTCAAAGAGGACCCAAATGCAGAACGTAAAGTAACTTAGATTTAATTAAATAATAAATAGCACACTTACAATAATCACAGAGAAACCAGGGAACATGGAGACCAGGAAACGCGGGAAGACAGACCATGGATGAATGACAAGCAGCAGGGAAGGGAAGAAATGACAACGAACCAGCGAGTAGTGATTGAAAGAGAGCTGAATATATACTGAGGAGGGAATGAGGAAGTGACAGAGAAGACCAATGACCAATTAGTGAGAGCAGATGCAGGTGAGAGGGAGAGAGCAGGTGGAAATAATCAACTGGGATAGAAGGTAGAATGGCTAGGGAGACAGAAAACTCTAAAGAAACTATACAGCAAAGAAAATACGTCTGGGGAGGAATCTTAAGGAAACACCGGAGAACAGAAGGGAGAAATAAATAAGGAAACTATCTAAAGAGAAATACAAATAAGAAAGTGGACACAGAAGCAAAGGGGGAAAAACATCTAAGAGCAAGGAGAAATACAGAAACAAAGTGCCAGAAATAACTAATAAAGACAAAGAATAACCTAACATGATAATGGAGCTAAATAAGGAAAAGAACAAACAAAACACAACACCTAAGAACTATGACACCTTGCAGTTATAACAATGATTTAAGATCAAAACAAATAAGTACTAGTTTTTTGTTTTGTTTTTTAATTTGTATAAAATTTGTTTTCTCATACTTTTAGATTTTTTTAAAAATCATAGTAAATTTTTTTGGGGGGGTATTTTGTTCCACAAATATTCTTAGCACCATAGTTTCGGGCTTTTACTTTAATGGGTTTCTAGTAAATCATCAAAGTTTAGTCAATAAAATGTACAAATTATTGTAATCAATCTTTGTTTTTCTTAGTATATGGAAGGGAATGAAGCGTGGTGTAACAAATAATCCCTGCCAGATCTTTTGAGCTAATCTGCTGAGTTGAATCCTGCAAATTGCTTCCCTATATTGACTGCCCAAATGTACACACACTGCTCTTTTAGCACTTGATAAGACCTCTGAGGCTGCTTCCATTTTATTGGCTTTTACTGGTGCCCTTCACATAACCAGCTTATAAATCCATTCAGAAAATACATACCAACAGGTATACTCCGAAGAAGGCAGATGCCCTTTCCAAAAACTGAGAGGAGTCCCCCATCGTGTGTCACTGCGATGTGTCAAACCAGTCAGTGACCGTGATATGACCTTACCCCCAACACAGACAAGTCTGCAGGGTGAGAGTGAGGTGAACGTGCGTGTGTGTCTGTGCCTGTGTGCAACTTATTTTGCCGTAAATGTTTGTGTGTGTGTGCGCTCAAGCCCACGCATAGTGACGAAGAACTGGTGCTGTAACCGAAGAGCAGCCTGCACTCTACCTGACCCCTGCGGCGATGAGTATTACATGAGCACTAAGACTGAAGGAGCCTGGCCCAGTCTAACCGAGCACGATGCAACCCTGCACAGGGACCTATGACTATTTAATGACCATTTCCAGGGCATAAGCCCAGAAAAATGCCTCTTCCTAAAATGTGTGTTTTTGCTTCATCCAGAATGAACCATTCCCCTGTGAATGAACACGGATGTTGTCTGACGGAGACAGCATTACTGTGTCTGCATGTTTCTGCTTGACTATTATATGTAATTTTTCTCTGAACTTTAGGGTATGGGGAGGTCACATAACACTTGGATTTCTTCTTCTCCATGTAGATTTTTAGTATTTTTAGTCTCCATCTGGTGTAGAATGGGACTGAGAAACAAACCGATTTCCCAGTGACCCTGAGCCTCATTCATTTTTCATAGGATGTAACGGCAAAAGATTAATTTTTAAAGGGACGTTTGCATCACTAACATTGTTTCTATTTGTGAAGCGGCAATCACCAGGGCATACAGACTGATGTAATCACACAAACTGAAGAGTAAGCAAAAACCTTCACAATTACAGCCTCTTATCTAGTGGGATGGTCATTATGAATCTTACTGTTGCCATGAAAGTATGTGTTCTGGCATATTTTACATATGAGTTCTCTTTAAATACTGTTTGCTCTGTTACAAAAAACTTAGGATGTGTAATCTAGAGGGCAAAAGTAAAAAGTTATTGAGCTGTTCTTTTTGATGCAACATAAAATCTCAGATATTTTCCTTTTCCATTGTATATATTGCCAGTGGCTCCTGAAACTGTTCTCAACTGCTTTGCTTACTGTTAGCCCTGTTGGTTTAAATGCAGTTTTTCGCTTGTATATGTGATGCCAATTGGGTTGCTGCCAGGGGCGGGTGGTGAAAAATATTCTTGGTGGGCGTGTGCTTTTTTTTCTTTTTTTAAATCAAACTTGTGCTTTCTGAGCTTTGTGCCCAACTCCACTATTTCCTAAACTAAGTACAGCTCTTTTATTTCCTGTCTTACATCATTGGACAAACTGATTAGTCCAGGTGTGTCTGACCATTGTTGTTGTGATTACTGAGGTCAGACACACCTGGATTGATCGGTTTGTCCAATACAGACAGGAAATAAAAGGGCTGTACTTAGTTCAGGAAGTAGTGGAGCTGTGCATATAGCTTATCAAGTCATTTTCAATAATCATCCCAGAACAATTGAACATAAACGGCTGGATACCAGTACTATGTGAAATACTGATTATTTTAATGCCAATATTAACAACTTGAGGTATTATACTAAACATAAATACAATATTGCACAAACAAGTTTAGAACCAAACTGGAAACAAATAACTTATTAGGTTTACACAAAAATGTTACACGCCAAGCTGTTAACTCTTACAGCAGCGCGCCCTTGTAGCAGAGAAATCACACTGCCAATGCCACCACCAGATATCTTGCCCCAGAGGCGGAGTGGCAATCAGGATGACCAGGACCTTTCCCGAAGGATTTACACAGCAGAACACATTTTAAGCGTTCACTCTCTATATCTTAGTCATAGTCTTATCTTGCAGAACATTCATGGTCACAGATTAAAAAAAATAAAACTGTTTGTTCTTGAATTTCCTCTTGGGGATCAATAAAGTATCTATCTCTATCTCTATCTATATCTATCCATATCTATCTATATCTATCTATATCTATCCATATCTATCCATATCTATCTATATCTATCTATATCTATCTATATCTATCCATATCTATCCATATCTATCTATCTATATCTATCTATATCTATCTTATCTATCTGAGTAAAGCCTCTTGGGAATGGGGAATGCGTTTATCCAATGAACCGATTGTGGGTCAAGTCTGAACAGACAGTGTTGCCCACTTACCGACTTTGTCGCTTTTTTTCCAAAAAGCACCTAGAGACAAATCTAGCGACATCTCCGTTGCAGATATTTCCTGCAGTTTAGAGACCCAGCTTGCTCTTTCCCGACGCTCAGACAGGGAATGACCTGCGCATGTGTATTCAGCATGATCACACTGTCCACTGACCAATCATAAACCTTTTTCGGTTCATTTCATCCACTCACAAACGAAGTTGTTGGGTAGTTAATGTTAATTCAAAATTAAAAAATAAAAGATGCATGTATATAGACCATAGACCGATCTTTCAACGGGAATTAAGGCAGAAGCTTGTCTGTACTACGCTGCATCGGCATCTCACACCTGTGGTGCATTCAAGGAACGTTCGAAATGTATGGTGAGTTCAAAAACGAAGGACATTTAAAACTTATGACAAAAAAACCCCACTGAAAATATTACCATAAGCAATAAACTTCTGTTTAATGGCAGTTGGCAAGAAACATTTGATGCATGCTAAATATGCCATACTTATTTTTTTACAAAGTTAACAAAACAAAAAACATATTCTCTATTATCCAAATTGA
The DNA here is from genome assembly GCA_963556495.2 of Valencia hispanica. NCBI lineage: Eukaryota > Metazoa > Chordata > Actinopteri > Cyprinodontiformes > Valenciidae > Valencia > Valencia hispanica. The sequence goes on along the minus strand of OY747719.1, from coordinate 19,684,902 downwards.
GGTGTTTATGTCATTGTGTGGATGTCGATTGTGGTATAGCCCTGTGAGTGAGACTGATTTGGTTGAATGCACTGCACAGAATGATGGTGGAGACAGGGCCGGCTCTACGGGTGGGCAAGGGTGGGCAATGCCCACCCAAACAGAGTGCCTTCCCACCCAATAAAAATACAAGGAAACGAACGTGACGTAGCTTAGTCTTCCAATTAAATGGTATAAAACATAGCAGGAAATATCTACACTTTTGATTGGGCGTGCTGTAGATGTATAGCTAAAGCTTAATACTGAATATAATATAAATTACATAGACTATCATATAGCCTAAACCTAATATAGAAGAGTATAACTATAATATATAGCCTAATGTTATTTAATATATTATATAGCTAATGCCTAATACTGAATATAACTATAATATAACTTACATAGAATATCATATAGCCTAAGCTTAATATAGAATAGTGTAACCATAATGTATAACCTAATGTTATTAACAATATATTATATAGCTAAAGCCTAATATTGAATATGATGTGACTACAATGTAATATAACATGATATAACAATAGTATAATACCTAATATATTTACTGACCCATAATATATATTTATACACATAGATAGATATATACTTTATTGATCCCCAAAGGGAAATTCATTCAATTATCTATAGTTCCTTTCCCCAAATGTATACAAATGTTATATTTCAGCTTCTGTTTATTAATGGGAACCCCATAAAAGCTTTAAACCTACAATTTATTGTCAATAATGTGCATTTGTCTAGTGCCATCTTTTGGTCAGGGTTCATATATCCGGTAAGTCCTTCCAAAATGCGTAGTCGCAAAGAAACAACATAATCTGGGTCTTCATCCAGTGGGCTGGAGGGAGGGGTTGCGGGTTGCGGTCAGAATTTTCCATGTGGATTTTAGTGCCCCACTCCGCCCCTGTCTTGCCCGCCCTCACACCAGCCTTGGGGCGATTTCTCTATCATCCTTCAACCGTCCGAATCAACAACACTGATTGGATAAATTTGTCAGTAATTGGCTGGCTGCTGCACTGGTTGGGCTATCTTTATGTTGCCCCAGCCGCTCAGCAGCGGGAGCTTTTTCTCCGAAAATGATACATATTTTTATATATGATACTTTGTTATGAATTTAAACATGCAATTAACTTAGAATATGTGATTATTGTTTTGTTTTATTGTTTTTCTAATCAAAAACATTTATTTCTAACCCATTTCTAAAAAATTTGTGATTTTTTAAAAATAAATTTATGTTCCCTCAGTGAATGCTTTTGAGAACACCCAATGTTTTTTCTACGTATTTTGAGGTATCCTTAACATGCATCTGATGTTTTACATTACATTAAGACCGTAAAGTATGATTCATTATTTTTCTTATTGCAGCATTTCAAGGTATGCCAAAAAAGGTTTTATCACGGTTCAAAAATGTATGTAAAGATAAAAATGGCTAGATTTAATGACATTGGAAATGGATAGCACTGAATGCAATGAATGATTTGGATAATCTCATTTTAAAATTTTCTCTTGGATTAAACATGTTAAAAAGGACTCAAACAAATAACATTGGATAAATTATTTTGATGCATTTTTATTATTAAAAAAAGTTATGTCTTGATTTATTTATTTTTTTCAGAATTTTTTTTTTTTTTCATGAGTTACACTGCATAGATGACAAAGGAATTAGGAATGTTTACAAAATTCAAGTATGTGTTCTGACTTTGGCATTTGGGGGAGAGTCACAAAGGAGAATGTGCAAGTCTCTGGACTACCTAGAACCCAATTGTATGTTTCCAGGCTGCAGGAATTCATCAGAAGTTTAGGTGGCTTTGTATGATTATATATTCCACAGCGCAATTTCCAACATGTCATTGAAAACGTTCCTTTGACTGGCAGAGCTTTGCCAAATACAAGCAACTGTGAAAGTGAATAAGCCTACATCAATGGGTTTGATTGCAAATTGAAAATGTGTTTTTCTTCTTGTCCATGACTTGTTTTTACTTGGTGTGAGTGAGAGAATGAGTCTGTGCTTAAAAACTTTTCATCAGTTTCTTCACCGACCTTTATTTGTTTAATCTACATTCATTTGACTTTCGTTTCTGATAAACAGAAATTAGTCCTTTTTCATTTTCCCTCTTTGTGGCCACAATAGCTGCAGGTCAGCCTTAGAGGAGCCACCATGACGGCACCAAACGTCTTTGTCTCAACAAAGACTAATGGTGGTGTTTTCTGGTATTTTAAGACTATTGCTTAGTATGTAAACTTTAGATAATTAACCTTCATGCAAAGCAATGCAATGATTTGCAGCTTTTAAATGTCAGGGGCAGCAGTTCTCTAAGGGATTTTTGCAGTTCTGAAGAAGTAGTTTGTAACTGCAAAAAAGCTGATAAGCACTCACTAACTAGAGGGAATGTCAGTCCTAGGTCCCATGTTAATATTTCTGTCATGTAGAGAAATGACGATGACCAGCCAGGTAAAAGGGAAAAAAAGGGTGATTAGCCTGAGGCTATCCAAGCTGTGAGCATGGTTCAACACCAACTGTGCAATTTTCCAATTAAGATTTTTCTACTTCAGAAATTTAATCTTTGATTTTAAAAATAATAAAATACTCTCTGTAAATCATGATGTTGAATCTGGCACTGATAAAAAAAAAAAAAAATCAAAACTAACGGCAGGATTCTGAACTAATTCCAAACCTTTTCATTTTTGCTTAACTCTCTTACAGTCAAATAAAGTTTTGTTAGTCTCTCAGGCCATTCTAGCCCTTATAGCATTTTTAATGCTTGCTCATACAGTATAGCCTAGTGAACTCCTTTTTTGTAAGTTTGAAACACAGAAAATGGAAGAATAGTAAATTAACGTGTGTGTGTGTGTGTTATTTCTGTTCATGCTGTAAAATACTTTACAATTAACTTATGGAAAGTATGGGAACAAAAAAGAAAAACAACCCATTCCTGATGTCCCTACTAGTATCAACCTTTATGGTTAAAAAAAAGCTGTATTAAATAATTCTCTCATGAGCTTGGGAAGATTTCCAAAGAAGGCCCCCACGTGTGCATTGCAGAATAATCTTTGTTCAATATCATCTTCAGAGAAAAGAATAAGGGGGATGGAACAAAGGTGGATGCAAATGAAGAAGGGTCAAGCCATTTAATACATGGTAATTAGACTCTGTGGTGCCTCTAACGATGACCTTTTTCAGTTGTGGGCATGAGCCGGATACTGGCAGAATGAAACCCTCTGTGGAAATATTAAGTGAAGTCCAGTGAAGTTGATACCACAATCCAGGCAGGGAATTATTCATGATGTCAACCACACACTTTCTACTTTCACATTTGTTTATGTTGTCATAACAAGCTTTGATAATTGCATTTTTGCTCTAGGGGACATCGTTGCCAATTCAATCTCTCAGTCTTGCTTTTGATGATGGTTTATTCAATGCATATATTAATAATTTTAACATGCATTCCTGATTGTGCAGACCCTTTCATCCAAATGCACATTAGTAATTTTAAAGATAAAAACCAATTTCAAAGCTGCTGATGCAGATGGATTCGTCGAACAGACACGTTTGTTGACTCCTATCATTTCCTCCTGCTATTCAGAGATGAATTTATTATTTTCATTGTGCTTGAATATGATTGTGCCAGTCCTCCTGCTATGATTTTATTCATGTTAAAATATGGTAAACGTTAAGTGACTGTTTTCGGACAAAGTAACATTTTTTAGCGCTCGTACCTCCATTAATTTTATGTTGCTGTGATGCAAACAGGAAGAGAATAACAGAGGTGCAACTGAAGTTAACATAAGTCCAACTTTACAAAAGTTAAAACATTTACATTTGTTCATTTCTCTTTGCAAAACAGCTCACCTCATTCAGATTGATTGATATGCACTGTTTTTTTGTTGTCCCTGCCTTGGTAAGTAAACTATTGTGCTACACTCCTTCTGTTAAAGGTGCTGCATGAGATGTTGGATAAGTGTTGGATATTCTTTCATAACCTAATCCTGCTTTTAAATTTGTCCACAATGTTGTCTCTGAACAACATTTTTGTGGTCTTTTCATGATTCAGTTTGCTAATGTTCTCTATTCAACATCTGAGACCTTCAAAGAACAGCTTTATTTATGCTGAGATACATTTACACTGGTAACTCTATTTACTTGTTTTGTCATACTTGAAGGCAATTATTTGCACTGGATGTAATTTAGGGTTAAACAGTAAAAGAAACTGAATACACTTGCATGCCACACATCTTCCTTCAAATTCAGTCATGCACTACTTAATGCAGCTCCTCCAGACTCATTGTGACATAAAGTCCTAATAAAATACTCTGACATTTGTAGTTGTAATTTTAAGATATGTGTAAAAGTTCAAAATTGTAAAAAAACAGCTATAAGTACTATAAAATTTTGAAACCGTTTTCACTGGCGCTTTTTTTTAACCTGTAGATTAGACCCTTACCAAAGCACAGTCCCGCACAAGTATAAAAAAACAAAAAGCCATGGCTTTGTCATATTTTGACTGCACTCACTGAACTAAACGGAGCATGCCATCTCAGTGCAGCTTTCTTTTGTTATGCTGAGTTTACAGTTCTGCCTTGAACTCTTGAGGCCTTTTGCAGAATTATTGCTGATGCATGCATCTACTTTGTACAACTTAAGAGAAGGAAAGAGGGACAATACACTGAAGAAATATTATGTGGATATTGCGAGAAAATGAGGACAATCTAAAGTTGGGGAGCTAGTTTAAGGTGTATTTCATATGTGGCTGAAGGATGAGCCAGCATGCAGACCGACAGACTACCACACAGGGGCACGTCAATGCACAAATATGCACTCTGCAGTACATGCAAGCAGGGGTCCACAGCTGGGGCCAATCTATGATGGTTTATTGAACACCATCGCTTGCTGTGCATCCAGTCAGATCAAACCTCCTATTCCTTGGACACAGTATCTGCCTTCACTTCATAAAGCAAAAACATTACATCCTCTGAGTTGTGGACTGTTTCATATGGCTTCAAATATTTACAGCCGTGGTTGTTCATCCTGTGTTTATGAAATACATGGGTATTTAATGCTTTCCCCATTTAAATATGTGGATGTGCATTGTATGAGGAGCGCATTCCTGTTTCTCTATGAGAGCTCTTTGTGAGCGTGCGGTGTGATGGGAGGTCAGTCGGAGTGCAGAGACAAAAGTGACATCAGGTACTCCTGTGGTATTTTCAGCTAAGTGAAACACCAGCTCTACTGACAAATAAGTGATGCAGAAGCTCCCCGTCACTCTCTCATTGACAAACTGCCCTCTGCATGCACGCACGCAACCACTTTGTCACAAACAGTCACACTATCTTGTAGTGATTCACACGTAACCGTAATAGCACACAGCAATGGTAAAAGGCAACAGCGGCACGTAGCTACACATGAATTTGCAGCCACCGTTCTGCTGCATTTTGTACAGCACACAAAGTCACACGCTCTCGAGCACAGAATTGTTTTGTCACATAAATTCACACAGTCTCAGACTGTCTCTCACCTTCTCACACGATCAGACAGAGCAGCTCTCCTGTAGATGGGATTCACAAATGTTCATGCTTATAGCATGCATCAAAGAAAAGCTGTGTCCAGAGCATCCACAAGCTAATGTAAACCTGTTAACACATTGGCATAATCGCTACTGCAAATGGACTGCTTATTGTTGTTAAGCACCCTTTGTATTGCACAAATTGTTTTTGGATTTACAGCTCCACAAAATGTGAAGCCCCTTTTCAAGGCTGTATAAATATTTACTCGTTTTTGTCGGCAATAATTCAAATTATTGCACATCACTGGAAAATAACACTGCACGGTATCAGAAATAAATGGAATTTGCTATACTATAGCCTAAAATTGTGATTATAGCAATTACCTTTAACCCATGTCATAGCAATATTGTGTAAATGGTAAAGAAAAAAGTTACAATCACCGCCTAAGGTTCAGTATCTTGGCATCTAATAAAACATGCATCTAGTTTGGGCATTGTGAGCGGTAATTGCTTCCAGGCAGTGTTTTGCGTTTGTGATATGAGACACACTAAGGCCTTGTCCACACGTAGCAGGCTATCACACAAAACAGAGATTTTTCTTTAACCTGGCCCATCATCTACACGAAAAGCAGATTTACTGCATCAAAAATGATTTTTTTTAAAACTCAAAGCAAAGTGAAGATTGGCAAATTCTCTTTTTGCTTGTTGACATAAATTACCGGGATGTTAGATTTCATGTGCGACCTGCCTTTATGCCTTCAGAGCTGTGCTGGCATTATCGATTGTTAAAGAAAATATTTTGCAATTTAATAGCTTCTTACTACTGCCCCCCCCCCCTCATTTTGTAAAACTTTACCGATACTGAAAACGGCTAATCTTGCAACTTGGTAACAAAATTGTGTTGTTGGCAGAAAATTGAGGGTTGAAGTAGGGTGGGATGATATGGACCAAAAGCTATATTGAAAACTTTTTTCAGCTGAAATCAGATTTTAATATGTATCTAGATTTTTTTTCTTCCTAAAATGTATTGACCAAAAAGAAATTAAGAATCTAAGCTACATGTGTTAAATGTCACAAAGGCACTTTTATTGACACACAGCTGTAGATGTACATTAGGAAAAGTATCAGCGCATTTAATTACTTTCTTGAATAAAATGTTTTATTCTTCCGTAACAAAATAGTTAGTACTTTTTAATAGCAAAGCTATGTTTTGGGTCGGGGAGGGCTGGCGTTGAAATTCCGCCCGGGAGCTTGGTTCTGAAAGGGTTTTTATCTGATCGCACTGATGCAAGCGGAACCATAATTTTAATAAAAATACTTTTATTAGTTGTATAACATAAGATATAACATCTAACATATAAGTGTGTGTTAAATGATATGAGCAAATCAAAAATAAGTTCTTGAGGACGTTGAGGAAAAAAAACCGATCTAAATCTTTGAAGGCTGTACGGTCATACAAATCCAAACCCTCATCTTCATCTAGCTGTATCCCCTCTGCATAACCTTGCCTTTTCATTATGTATCCTTTGTTTTAGCAATGTCTGCTTCTCTTTCCTCTTTTTTTAATTTTTTGTAAAACTGAAGCAACAGTTTAATTGTTGATTGGTTGAGTGGCTAAGCCAATAACATTTCAAAAGCAACTGCTGAAATCGGAGTCCTGCAATAAAATTTTGCGGTTATGGGTGAAAGCTTCTTTAAGTTTGGTGGGTCGTGGATGAGAAATGTTGTTTTTTGAAAATAGCTCAAAACTCTCAGGTGCCATGGCGACACTATTTGGAGCTTGGGCGGCCTTCCTTTCAAAGCAGAAGAGAGCTGCTGATGCCTGTTGGCAGCTAACAAACGATATCAAAATATCTGATGCAAAAACATTCTGCAATATTTCCAAAACTTCCAGAATCGAGCGCAGGTGCAGCAGTAGGGCGTACAAAGATCTTCTATAAAAGAAGATGCCTCACTCACATACACAGACACACAGCAGGATCATGACGGTGGTCCGACCTATCCACCCAATGGCCAGCCCGCACCTGGATTCGAGTCAGGAGGAGGCTGGGAAAGTCTTTTCTATACTGTTCTTTGTATCGCCATTGTAAATAGTGGTAAACATTGGTAGTGCTGGAGTTCTTTAACACGTATTTTTGACATTCTCTACAGACTGCAATAATCTGTTTGTTCGGATTCAAAGTGTCAGATGTCAATCTCCAAATAATTAAGGCAGTAGTTTTATTTTTACTAACCAGCGGCTCCTGTTCAATACTTTCCCCCGTGCCTTCGTCTGTCTCCATGCTGCCGATACCTTCCAGACTGAGTGCAGCAGTGCGGTTGGCAGTCGGTGCGAGACGCATTCAGCGGGGAAGGGAGATGGAGCAAGGTGAAGTAATGCAAGAAATAGATGAGGAGGCAAGAAGACATTCTGGTATATTTATAGCGATATAAATGATATGGGGTCATCTTGTGACTTCTATTAAAATGTGACGATATTTTAAAAAAACTCTATGGTCCAGCCAGAGGTTGAAGTATAATACATTGAAAAAGAGTGGATTTTTAGTTTCAACCTAACCCCTAATTTCCACCGGTGCTGTGATTTGTATAGATTGACTGACTGAGAAATTTTGCCGCTCGACGGCAGCAGTGGAGACGCTCTCATCGACTACAAAGGGAGCGTTTTTGCTGCGGCATACGTGTCGGAGCGGAGCGCATGCTGTGGAAATTGGGGGTAAATGTCACTAGTTGGGATCAATCAATCTGGAACTTGTCCTGTCAACTGCTTTTTTTTTTTTTTTGATCAGATCCATTACATTTCTAAGTTGGCTTATATGCACCTTTATGTATTTTTTGGTTAATTTTTCCATTGTAATTTAGTTGAATTTGAGCAGATATTTGTGACGTCAGAATTTTTCCTGAAGCTCGTCTTACTTTTATGCTTTCATTGGATCCACTTACATTTACCTTTGCAGGTGGATTATGTAACAAACACCCTGTCATCTTTCTTCCCAGCATTGTTTCAGCGTTGTTTTTGACTTTCTAATCTTTAAGATTATAAAGGGTTTGCAGGTTACCAAACCTTTTAAGTTTTTTTTGGGGGGGGGGTTGTTTTTGTTCTTGTCCTCTGAAGGATTTAGACGTTTTTCAGTTTGCTTTGATCTTGAGTTTTTTTTGTCTCTTATTTAACCAGGAAGGGGATGCTATGATCCACCTCTTTCTCTTATTGACATTTTTGATGTAAAGTCAGATTCTGGATTTTGCCACCCGTGGTCTGTTTTAGCCTCATTGAGAGCCACATGATTTTGGGTTTCACTGCTGCAGCTTTTAGACCTGAATGGTATACATGGAAATCAACTCCAATTTTTTTTTTACTTTTCTAAAGTGATAGTGGTGTTTTGAAGGCTGTATAAGCAGTTATTATTCTACCTGCAGTAGATGACTTGGCTTTTCTCAGCCTCTATTGAAAATCTCAAGACCAAAGTGGACTTAAAACTATCTCAAAAACATCAGCAGTTTTTTTTTACTCCTAAGAACCACTTAAACCTCCTGAATTATCTTTTAATTCCTGAATGACAATAATGTAATTTTCCCTTAAGTTTGATTCTGTTCTTTGAGAGTAAATAAATCCTTTTTCCTTTAGTCCAACAGGGAAATGACTAATTCTGACAAGTGAGATTTTTTAGTTTTGACATTTTATACTCCATATGTAACAAAGGAAGGGGAATGCTATGTACAAGCTTAAAAATCATTACTTACATCAGCATTGGATTTATAATTTATTACTGGTATGCCTGACAAAATATAATTTGAGTGGTTTATGGACAATTGAGGGTTATTTGTTTAATTTTATTTTTAATCTAATGGGGAAACCGGCAATATTTAATTGCTGTCAGCTATCCAAATGTGATATATTCTAGCTGAAGTTGTTTTATTAGATTTTTAATCATACAGATCTACTGAAGGAACAAAAGACGCCATATTGACACTAATTTTCAGCAGTTTGTGTACTTTTGTTGTTGCTTGTTCCATTTTCTAGCTTTTATGGATTAAATGATTAATTTGTCCATGCAGATAACAATCAGTTTTAAAAAGTGATATGAAGAACATGAGTGTTAATAAATTGTATTATGGAAAGAATATCAACATATCCAACGTTAATAGTAAATAAAGGCAATTCCTGATGACTGTGCTTTAGTGAAAGAGTGACGATGAGCTCAAACAGTTTTGTTTGTTTCCATCCTATCGTTTCTAAATGTATTCGTCTTTTATAAACTTTTAACTCTTCCGTTCCATGCAAACAGATTAACATGGTATAACATATCTGATGGAAGTTCCACAACACTCACAAACGTGAGGCAGTCAGTGCAGTGTCATGGTACAAATACTGTAAACACACTTCTAGCCACGCAGCGACGTTGTTTGAGCTGGAGAGGCCATTCCCAGCTGAGCGGGCTGACTGAGGGTTTTGGGCTACGGTTCTGACAGGAACAGACCTGGGGAGAAGAAAAAAAACCCAGCAGTGATGTGCATTTTAAGGGGAGTGTTGCAGTATTTATTTGCCTACGAATGAGCTGGAGACTTAAACTAGACTAAGACATTTTGACTATCTTTCTGTTTGCTTTTTCTGTTGGTATGCCGTTTGTATAGATTGGAAGTGGGTGTGTATATATATATATATATATATATATATATATATATATATATATATATATATATATATATATATATATATATATGTGTATATATATATATATATATATATATATATGTGTATATATATATATATATATATATATATATATATATATATATATATATATATATATATATATATATATATATATATATGTATATATATATATAGTATGCCATTAAGTGCTCTGACTTCTCCATTTAATGGGTTGCTGCAAAAGGAATGAACTGATTTCTTGGTTTATGCCACAGACGTTTTCGTACAGCACCGAGCATAAAAAAAATGTTCTGCTCTTGCGTGATTTTGTGCGATGAGAGAGCAAAAGCAGTTGAGAGAGATTTTGAGAGGGGAAAAAAAAAGGCAGAGTGAGAGTTTTCAAAAAGGGAGAGTTTAGTTTCTCCCCTGCTCTTTAGAGTTTCCCTGGTGAGTTGGCTGGCAGCTTGTTTGCTGGTGGAGAAACGGTAGGAGCAGCAGTCGTCGGAGGTAGAGAGATGGTGATAAGCTCCTTCAGAGGCAGACAATAGACGGTATAATGCTGTTGGAATTGATGACTGGCATCCCATCGTTTCTCATCTGATTAAGACCTAGTGACAATCTTGGAGCTACAGTCTCTAGTTGTCACCAGCTATGACTAATGAACTGTGATATCCTGCTTCTCCTTCCCTCTCCTTCTCCGTGTCTCACTCTCTTCACTTCACGCTCTATCGATTATTGAAATACTCTCCGATCCCTCCCATTCTTAACACACCCCAGCAGCCCTCCCTCTCTCCCTTAGCTCCTTTCATTTGCCCGTCTGCCCGTTCTCGCTCTCCTCCCCGTGCTGTCCTTTATCTTGTACCATTCATTTGGCTAATTTGATATTTGGAGTTGATAGAGCTCCGAATAGAGGACCGTGTTTTCACACACATTTGTCTCCATCTCCCATTCTCTCATTTTTTCCCCCTGTCTTTCCCCCTCAGCCTCTTTCTTCTTGCTTCCTCCTCTTGTTCAGAGGAGCGATAATGAAATCAGGCTCCAGCCCCTCATCTGTATTAGCAGCATTTGCAGGGTCTAAGAGAGACTAACAGCCTGCTAATTCTCTGCCTCTGATTCGTTAAACTGACAGGCATTTGCATAATTTAGTCGACCGCCTCCTCCTCAAAGGTTGCCTGCAGAGGCTTCTGACATTGAATGGAATCAAAAGTTGTCAACATAGGGGCTTGTTTGATTAGATTTTGAGTATTTGCTTAGAGATGAATTTGAAACTACAGGAATATGCTGCTAAAGTGCCATCGATTTCGAAGAAACTTAGTTAATCCTATGCGACGAAATTTAAATGTTATTTATTTCTCTTGTCTGAAGTTAACCAAATTCTCTTCAGCTCCTCCATCTCTCTTATTTGGCTCACCTTCAAGGCATACAGCATTCACATGAGCACGTTATTCCCCAAAAGTGTGCTACCGTTTGAGGCAGAAGACTTTTTCATTTTTTTTCCCCCTGTATGATGCTGACAGATATGAGTAGTGCCTTCCCTTTTTACCATTTTCTTTTGAGCTGCAGTGTCTCAAGGCTTTACAGCATTTTCAGTGAATAATGCACACACGCACTGTCACATGAACCAGGCACATGAGTCTGCAAAAAAAAAAAAAAAAACCCTTCCGCCGATTCACGCACACAAAGGAAGGCTTGCTCTTGTGTCTCTCTCGCAGCTTGCATACAGGTGTGCCATTAACCTTGTAGGCTGACAGCGTCTCTAGGTGTCTCCATAATGTGACATGATTAGCTTTAAACGACGTCGTTGGGTTTGAGGGCTTGCATAAACACAAACATCGAGCTCCACAGCCCCTTGCTGTCAAGGGGGCACCCACAGTGTAGTCATGCTTTTCACCATAGATAAGTGACTTGTGTGGAGGATTGAGAAGTTATGCGAGATCCACCCCCTGCCCCAGCTCCAGGCATTAATAAAGAGATGTAGTACCAGGTGTCCTCTGTGAGAAAGAGACATTGAGCAAACCTAGTAGAAGAGAAAGAAGAAGGAAGGGGAGGAGGACAAAGGAGCAGGGGTCGATATTGTGGTTTGGCATTTTGGCGGCCTCCTTTTCTTAATGGTGCTTCGGTCTCACTGGGATTATCTAGCTGGCGTGCAGTGTCATGGTCTGTAAACTGCATCGCACCCAAGGGGGAAAAGCCACACGGGCCGGAGGCTTTGAGGTGGAAGTGAGGGGAAAAGAGGCAGGATGTATTTTCAATATGCCAGGCAGAATGGAACCCTCTTATCAAACAGAATAGACCAAAGGGAGCACATGAAGTTGCAGCCTGGTTGCACCCATCGCTCTTCAGTCCTTAAACTCTTTTTCCATCATAAACGGCTGCCCAGTCTCTAGTGCCATGCAGGCTCCCACCGGATGTCTGTCAGTAGTATAGTGTATTTAGCTCCATCCATCTTCTCATCAACTCTGACCAGCGTCCCTGGAAATAGGTCCTCAAACACTATGATGCTGCCACCACCACCACATTTCACAGTGTGTATGGTATTCTGGGCAATGTACAGTTAGTTTTCCACCACCCACATCAGTTGTATGTGGGCTGAGATCTTTAGTTTTTCAATCTCACCAGGGCACCATCTTCTACAAGTCTGCTGTTTTTCCTACATGGCTCGTGATAAACTGCAAACAGGAACGCTGATGGATTTCTTCCACCATTGGCTTTCTTGTTGCCCCTCTTAAAGGTCACTTGTGTTTGGTGCACGACTAATAGTAGTTTTGTATGCTGCTAAACCGCGCTCTGTGAGATGCTTAAAGCTCAGGATATTGTTTTATAATTTTGCTTTATTTAGGGGGAACTGTGGCTCAGTAGGTAGAGTGGTTGTCTTTCTATCAGAGGGTCATAGGTCGAAGGGTTCCAGCTTCCTCCTGTGACATGTCAATGTGTCCCTGGGCAAGGCACTTAACCCCAAGTTGCCTACTGACCTCTGCATCGGTGTGTAAATCTGCTTGCGTTTGTAATTGCGAACAGGTGAATGTGTCTCCAGTGTAGAGCGCTTTGAGTGGTCAGTATGGCTAGAAAAGTGCTATATAAGTTCAGTCCATTTATAACCTAACCATGTTTTACACTTCCCTACAACTTTGTCTGACCATTCTTATGTGCCCCTTGACCCTCATGATGCACTTTGATCATTAAAGTAGACCCTATTTATTAGGTGACTTATTAAGGCAGTTGTACTGGGTTTTATATAAGGGTAACAGAATAATCACAAAATGTGCAAATGTAAATGTGCAATGTAAATTAGGAAAAGATACAAATTAACACCAGTCTGGTGAATTTTCAACTCATGTACTCACATTTTCTTTACTTCATTACCAACACCTCTTTCAGGGCAGGTGAAACAATATCCTAAACTAAACCATTTAGCTCCAATGTTCTTCAGGGATGACTTGAGTCTTTTGCTTTCGGCTGATGAAAAATGGGTGCACACATGTATAAAACAGCACTCCCTCTAAAGAACGGTTTGGCATTTTTGCTTTAGTAACATCCAAGCCAACCCTTCTTTTACAACACCTGTAAAATATTGCCCTCCACTGAAACCTCTTCCCGAAATTATTTTCCCTTCTCCATCTCATCCCTCTTTGTTTCCGTTACCTTTTTCATTTATGTCTTCAACACAAATCACAGATCCGTCCGCTGGCAGCTGTAATAGTGAACTCTTTAGGTGTACAACGGGAGGTGCAGTGGGTCAGCGGGTGTATCTTTGGTGCATTAATATAATTCTCCACGCTGCTGCTGTCACTGCTTTGGTCACAGTATCCGTAGTGTATGAATACATAGTAGTGCAGGATGTATTTTTTTCTGTGCCTATTCTGTACATAAACATACTCCATCCCTTTCATTTCAGCCTCATCTGCTTTTCCACTACTTTGAGAGCGTGGGGTTGACCCTCAACATATATCAAATTCTACATTTCACAGCTTTTTATTATTTTTCACAGACTCTGCTGAGTGTGGAGAACATTATCCACATATTTATTCCTCGGAGTGCAGGTTTTTCTCTGAATCTATCTCTCCACATTTGGTGTTGGTTGTTGTCACCTGAGGTCAAAAGACCCTAGAACCATTCCCAGTTTAACATTTCATTTCCTCCGTTGGCATAGATTCCACCATCCAAGTGCAGTTTTGACCATTTGACTGTTTTGTTTTACTTATCTAATACCTTCAGTTGCTACAAATGACCAGTGCAAGAACCAGTGGGAGAATGTTATACAAAATTCCCAACTTTTTACCCTGATCCTGATTTCTTTTTTACAGGGACGAAGGGTTGTAGTGCATCACACCTCGAGTGAATCAAAGCCTGTATTTCAGTCATGAGGAATCAAAAGGTCTGATTTAAACAGTTCATAATTTGCATGGAAAATGAGATGCAGGTTCATAAAGGGGAACACTGATGGATGTCTGTGGCTGTTCTTTTGATGCCAGTCATAAGAAGCGGTCTAAGAGAAGTTGGCCTGGCAGTGTGTCATGGGTTTGTCACAGGCTGAAACTAAACACAGATCATTAGGCCCACATGTCATTAGGGATTGTAGTGTGAAATCTGAGCAATATCAAAATGGCTTTTAAAGAGAAAACCAGATTGAAGCGGAGAAAAACAGTCTCATCTGCATCAGTTGTAATGTGCAGCTCTTTATGGTCAGCTAATTAAGATCAAATTGAGTGTGCTGATTTTAGCAGAGTTTCTGCTGCATTTAGTTTGGCCTGTTGCTGTAGTTGTCAGTGGAGCACTGAGAATGTGCTCACAAAGAGATGAGAGCAGCTTTACTGTGTTTCAGTGGAGACAACTTGTCAAATGCAGTCGGATAGGCTCCTATGGTTTCTTTCTGCTTTTACAGCAAACGAATACTATTCAGACAAATGTCATCTCAAACCTGACCAATCCACATGACAGATTTTATTTTATTGGAGGGTTTTATGTTGCAGAAAAGTAATCAAAAACCATAAAATTAGACCCAAAGGCAAAGAAAATAGTCAAGCAAGTAAAATCAGACATAAAATCCACTGCTCATAACAACCCTCTTAATTCTTAAGAATCAAATAAATTGCACTGATATGACTGCAGTAGTAGCATATTATGCAGTATCTGGGTTTAAGACTTTGTCTAAATGTTGAACAGATGGATCAAAAAAACTGAAACCCCATGATCCAGTCACTTGTCTTGCAATTGTCAACAGCAATACCTTAAGCAGTCATTGTTTTTGATGACTTATGATTCTAGTCGTTGTTAGAGTAATTTTGACCTGCGCATCTTTAAAACATTGATTAATTGAGGATAGCATTTTTTTTATTGGACAGCCCGCAAATTCTCACCTCAGGAATTGTAAAAGGTTGAGGTCCAGACTTTGACTGGGTCTTTGAGAGAGGCATGCGTTATGTTCTCCATCTCTTCTGTTGTAGATTAATGGAACCTCCAACTGTACAAATCGGAATTTAAGGTGCACCACAAATATGTATGGCATGCTTTTATAATAATTTGCGGCCACTTCTAAGGTAATGTGACACTACGTGTTTGAGAGAACAACCGCTCCAAAAACCTATTGGTTACACTTTTGGTTAACCTTTTCCCCTTTTATTAGCTATTAGTGCAGCGTTTGTAACATTAAATCACTTGTCAGCTTCCTAGAGAAGCCACAGGTGGAACTCAAAAAATTAGAATATCGTGCAAAAATGTATTTCAGTAATTTAACTTAAGGTAAAACTAATATGATATAGACTCATTACATGCAAAGCAAGATATTTCAAGTCTTTATCATTTTGATGATTACGGCTTACAGATTATGAAAACCCCAAATTCAAAATCTCAGAAAATGTGAATATTGTGAAATGGTTCAATATTTTAGGCTCAAAGTGTCACACTAATCGGCTAATAAATCAAAACACTTACAAAGGCTTTCTGAGCCTTTAAATGGTCTCTTAGTCTGGTTCAGTAGGAATCACAATCCTGGTGAAGACTGCTGACCTGACAGTTGTACAGAAGTCCATCATTGACCTCCTCCATAAGGAGGGAAAGAATGAAAAGGTAATTGCGAAAGAAGTTTGATGTTCCCAAAGTGGTGCACCAAAGCAAATTAATATATACTTATGTGGAAGGGAAAACTGTGGAAGAAAAAGGTGCACAAGAAGCAGGCATGACAGCAGCCTGGAGAGGATTGTCAGGAAAAGGCCATTCAAAAGTGTTGGACCTTCACAAGGAGTGGACTGAGACGGGAGTTGGTGCATCAAGAGCCACCACACACACACAGACTTATCCTGGACAAGGGCTTCAAATGTTGTATTCTTTGTGTCAAGCTGCTCCTGAACAACAAAAGTCAGAAGCGTCTTAGCTGGGCTAAAAAAACAAACAAAAAAAACAACTGCAAATGTTGCGTCTCATTTAGAAACCAAGGTCCCAGAATCTGGAGGAAGAATGGAGAGGCACACAATCCAAGATGCTTGAAGTCCAGTGTGAAGTTTCCACAGTCTGTGTTGATTTGGGGAGCCATGTTGTCTGCTGATGTTGATCCACAGTTTTATTAATTCCAGAGTCAACATGCATGCTTCCTTCCGCAGACCAGCGTTATGGAGATGCTGACTTCATTTTGAAGCAGGACTTGGTACCTACCCACACTGCCAAAAGTACCAAAACCTGGTTCAGTGACCATGGGATTACTGTGCTTGATTGGCCAGCTAACTCGCCTGACCTGAACCCTATAGAGAATCTATGACCAAGAGAAAGATGAGACATTAGACCGAACAACGCTGAAGGCTGCTATTGAAGCATACTGGTCTTCCATAACACCTCAGCAGTGTCACAAACTGATAGCATTCATGCCACGCCGCATTGAGGCAGTCATTGATGCAAAAGGGGCCCAATTCAGGTACTGAGTACATTTGCATGATTATACTTTCCAGAGGTCTGACATTTCTCTATTCAAAATCCTTGTTTTACTGATGTATGTTATATTCTGAGATGTAGAATTTGCCGTTTTCATAAGCTGTAAGCCATAATCATCAAAATTATAACAAATAAAGGCTTGAAATATCTCGCTTTGCATGTAATTAGTCTATCATATATTAGTTTCACCTTTTAGGTTGAATTACTGAAATAAATGAACTTTCGCACAATATTCTGATTTTTCGCGTTTCACCTGTAGATCATTGGTGTCCAGCTCCAATCCTCAAGGGCCGGTCTCCTGCCAGTTTTAGATGCGTCTCTACTCGATGCTGATTCTAATGGTCCAACTATCCCCCAAGCATGCCAGACCTCTTCAGAGGCCAGCTAATGAACCATCATTTGATTCAGGTGTGTTGAACCAGGGAGAGAACTAACACATGCAAGATACCGATCCTTGAGGACTGACTTTGGACACTGATTTAGATTCTAACCTTTAATCTGACATTTCCAAAAGACTGCTAATGTTTCAAAATCCAAAGTGTTCCCAAACTCTAAAGTTTAGCCAAATTTCTTCAAACCTGGCTACAAATTATCTAAAAGCAAAGTGGTGAAATCATCTGCACCAATAAAGTCTTGCCCTCTGTTGTTGCATCTTGAATTATCAGTCAACATGCCTATGTAGGGAAAAAAAGCTTATTTTCTAGACCAAAGACTGTTGGTTTGACCAGGTGATGCATGGGTAGAATTCACTGACGGTAAAGATAACATTTTTGAGTTTCCTACAGGTCACTCTCCACTCAAGGCTAGTAGAACTGAAAGCTGTTAAATTCTGTTTAGCATTTGATTTTTGGTTTATCTGCACCACTACGCTGAGTTCTTTGTAATTTATGTTGGCATTGTTCCTAGAAAATTGTGCTTTTCAAGTGCAAATTGCAAGTGGGAACATTAAAACGTATTTGATAACCATTGCAAACAAACCTTGGTGGATTTTTTTTCTTAACATTAACACATGGTAACCAAGCCCTGGAGAGTTTAGGATAAATCTTTAAGGATTAGTGCAGATTCTGAGCATTACAGAGTCTGACCTTAGGCGAACTGGCTGGGATATCTTTTCTGAAGCGATTTTTAAAGTTTTCACTGTGTGCATTAATCTTTTCTGCAGTAAAATGATAAAGTGCAAATTCTTTGACCTCATACTCGACATACTAGACTAAATGCCTGCATCAGGTGTCTCTAGGATCAGTTCTGGTATCTCCTTGCTTTTAGCATAATGTTAATTAAAACCTGAATGGCGTAATCTAGAACAGTGCTGAATAGTCTTCTTTTATGAGAGCACAAACTTATGATCACTCAAGGACCATTTAAAGGTCAATTACCAAGTGCTACTTACCTTCTGCATTTCTTTAAAAGCAATAACATGTAATTTATTGTTCATCTGAGACGGGCTTACTTAAACCATGACTGTAGATTGAAATTTCATAATCATTATTCTAATGCCAATGGTGCCAGGCTGCAAGTCTGTTAAAACAATGGCATAAATTTCAAACATAATTTGTGCAATATTGTTTATCATGAAAAAATCAACCCTCTGGGGTCCATGATATAGATATATATATCTATATATATAGATATATATAGATATATAGATAGATCTATCGATCGATCGATCGATAGATAGATATGGTTGTTTTAGGCAAATTTTGATTTTAGCTTGATATTCAACAATTAAAAAGAAACATTAATACTGGTGTTTGTGGAATAATTGTTTTTCAGCACGAGCTGAACTTCTTGAATTTACACCAATTGTTTTAAATTAGACAAATTGATGAATGATTGAACATTTACAAAAAGTTAAGGCAAGATTTCTGTGTGGTATTTAGATGACTTTTAGATGTCCTTTCAACCAAAAAATGCTCAGTGGGTTACTGTAACCCATCCAGTTGCGGGCTAGTCAAACGAGATAAGATGTCCCATTACTTATTTAGCAGCACTTTAAAGGGTACCCGAGTCAATTGAGAAGCCACTCTCTTTTATGATAACATTTGCCAAGCAGCCTCTAACACGGCGGGCAAGGATGAAATTGAATGACATGGAATCAAGTAAAGGTATAATAAAAATGGTTGGTAATGTGCCCTGTGGTCAGATAGTAAAGTGAAGGTCAACCTGCATTGTATATTTTGGTTGCTGTCTGGGCAGTGACAGGCAGACAGATTTGTGAGGCCAAGATGGAAAAGTTGCTTGCCTTTAAATTGATGTGACCAGAAGAGGGAAGTCCCCACCCCCCCACCCCCGTGTAATGAAATTTTTTGGGGGGCACTTTCATATTATAGCCAAGCCTTGCTTTAGGAATGGCAAGTTTTGATGCATTGAGAGCTCATGTGAAAGGACACATAAGAGGGGTTATAGGAGAGAGGGCGGACTGTTCTTTGTGAGTGTGTGTGTGTAGAGAGTTCAGCACGGACACTTTTCCCCAACTTAATCCTGAGCCCCCTCTTTTATCTGAGTGCTTACCAACTGCCCAGGCCTATACATCACAGTAACGCAATGCACACACACATACATTCAAACAACTGCTGTCTTTCTTGTCTTTCTCCTCTTCGAAGCCATATATTACCGTGTATCACCCACTGACACTCTGGCAACATATTAAAAAGAGGGATAGTGGCTGCTCTGTTATTGCCAGGAGAGTGATTTACCATGGGGCCACATTCCCACCATATTGATTAAAGAATGTGTGTTTGTTTCACCTTTTCTCCCATCTCACTGAGCTTTCTCATTTTCCCTCGCTGCTGTAGCCTGCTCTCCTCCTCCATCTCTCTTTCCCCCTTCCTCTCCTCCTTTTATCTCTCACTTCACTTCCCTTATCCCTGATCTTGCCTAAAAACCTCCACCACTCCCGTGAGTGTATGTGAGTCTCCCTCTCTCATCTGTGTCGGCCCCGGACTCATGTGGCTGATTGTGTTTGAGAGTACAGCCAAGGCATGGGCTGGAAAGCGAAGGAGGAAATAGGAAAGTGAAAATAAGAACAAGACGAAGAGAGAAGTTGAGAAGAAAAATCTTTGTTTCCGGTGTGGTTCGGTCTACTGTCAAAGTGACATATTTCAATCATTTATATAAATGCAGATGAGAAAGGGCACCGCATGTTTGTTAAAAACGTTTCAAGGAGTGTCATCAGATTTGCTTAGTTGGAATTTAACAATACCCTTTATACACTGTAAATTCATATGCATTTATCATACACATAATCACCATTGAAATTATTAGATTGTTCTTGAAAAGAGCAAATTAATCTCCCAGTTGTCAATATTGGTAATGCCTAGTCATTTTGGTAGCTTGACATGACATGTTAAAACACTTTTAACCTAGAGATGTGCTGATGGGAATTCTGTGGCCAGTTTCTTTGACCTGTTGATTCTGATGTTTCTTTTAGAAATCTAACCTATCCCTACATAAGCCTAGCAATAAAGGTTTCTTGAGACTTCATGTCATGAGGGATCGGTAACAACCTATACTATGTTAGTAACATAGCCAACTGTATAATGTGAGAACATCTGCTCTAAAGCAAGGTTTTACAGTTTTCTAGAAAAATCTGTGAATAGAGATTAGCATCCTATTATAGCTATTAGCATAGCTAGCATCAATAACAGAGCAGTCTGTTTATTTTTAAAGAAACTTTGCTGTACTTGGTTCAACCTTCCTGTTATCTGATTCAAACGTCTGTATATATATATATATATATAGATAGATAGATAGATAGATAGATAGATAGATAGATAGATAGATAGATAGATAGATAGATAGATAGATAGATAGATAGATAGATAGATAGATAGATTGTTTGTTTTAGATGGACGGCCTTGTCTTGGTAAGTTTACAGTTGTGCCATACTCCTTCCATTTCTGAATGTATATATATATATATATATATATATATATATATATATATATATATATATATATATATATATCATTCAGAAATGGAATATATATATATATATATTATATTAAAATATTATATTATTATATATATATATATATATATATATATATATATATATATATATATATATATATATATATATATCATTCAGAAATGGAAGGAGTATGGCACAACTGTAAACCTACCAAGACAAGGCCGTCCACCTAAACTCACAAGCCGAACAAGGAGAGCGCTGATCAGAAATGCAGCCAAGAGGCCCATGGTGACTCTGGACGAGCTGCAGAGATGTAGTTCTTAGGTGGGGGAATTTGTCCATAGTACAACTATTAGTCGTGCACTGCACAAAGTTGGCCTTTATGGAAGAGTGGCAAGAAGAAAGCCATTGTTAAAAGAAAACCATAAGAAGTCCCGTTTGCAGTTTGCCACAAGCCATGTGGGGGACACAGCAAACATGTGGAAGAAGGTGCTCTGGTCAGATGAGACAAAAATGGAACTTTTTGGCCAAAATGCAAAACGCTGTGTGTGGCGGAAAACTAACACTACACATCACTCTGACCACACCATCCCCACTGTCAAATATGGTGGTGGCAGCATTGTGCTCTGGGGGTGCTTCTCTTCAGCAGGGACAAGGAATCTGGAAGATGTATGGAGCCAAATCCTGGGCAATCTTTGAAGAAAACCTCTTGGAGTCTGCAAAAGACTTGAGACTGGGGCGGAGGTTCACCTTCCAGCAGGACAACGACCCTAAACATAAAGCCAGGGCAACAATGGAATGGTTTAAAACAAAACATATCCATGTGTTAGAATGGCCCAGTCAAAGTCCAGATCTAAATCCAATCGCGAATTTGTGGCAAGATCTGAAAACTGCTGTTCACAAACGCTGTCCATCTAATCTGACTGAGCTGGTGCTGTTTTGCAAAGAAGAATGGGCAAGAATTTCAGTCTCTTGATGTGCAAAGCTGGTAGAGACATACCCTAAAAGACTGGCAACTGTAATTGCAGCAAAAGGTGGTTCTACAAAGTATTTACTCAGGGGCTAAATAATTACACACACCCCACTTTTCAGTTATTTATTTGTAAAAAATGTTTGGAATCATGTACGATTTTCGTTCCACTTCTCACATGTACACCACTTTGTATTGGTCTTTCACGTGGAATTCCAATAAAATTGATTCATGTTTGTTGCTGTAATGTGACAAAATGTGGAAAAGTTCAAGGGGGCCGAATACTTTTGCAAGCCACTGTATCACTAATGGTTAGGTTTAGGTAAAGTGTCTGGGTTAGGCATAGTAAAATCAATGGAAGTCAATACAATGTCAACACAAGTATAGCAAAACGTGTGTGTGTATGTATGTATGTATGTATATATGTACATGAATAGCCATACTTGTGTGGACCAAGCTTTGACAGGCCATCAGCATTGTGTGGACATTTGTAGTTGTGAGGACATTTTGCCTGGTCCCCACAATGTTTAACAAGCTATTAAACTCTACTAGTTAGGTTTAGAGTTATGGTGTGAATTAGGTTCACGTTAGGGTTGGGCATGTATCACTAATGGTTAGATTTAGGGAAAGTGTCTGGGTTAGGCATAGTAAAATCAATGGAAGTCCATACAATGTCAACACAAGTATAGCAAGACGTGTGTGTGTGTGTGTGTGTGTGTGTGTGTGTGTGTGTGTGTGTGTGTGTGTGAATATGTATGTATGTGTATGCGTATGTATGTATGTATGTGTATGCGTATGTATGTATGTATGTATGCGTATGTATGTATGCGTATGTATGTATGTATGTGTATGCGTATGTATGTATGTATGTGTATGCGTATGTATGTATGTATGTGTATGCGTATGTATGTATGTATGTGTATGCGTATGTATGTATGTATGTGTATGCGTATGTATGTATATATGTGTATGCGTATGTATGTATATATGTGTATGCGTATATATGTGTATGCGTATGTATGTATATATGCGTATGTATATGCGTATGTATGTGCGTATGTATATGCGTATGTATGTATGTGCGTATGTATGTATATGCGTATGTGCATGCGTATGCGTATGTATGTATATATGTATGTATGTATATATATCTCCCTCTATATCTATCTCTCTATCTCTCTCTCCATCTCTCTCTATCTAGGTGCCTCCTCTGACTGTAGTGGCAGGGAAACTTACCTTTGTAGTTTCAAGTTGGCAGATTCGTACTGATCAGGTTGAAAATTAACCCATTCCAGTAAGCATCCTCTTTCTTTGCAGAATTCTAGTATAACCACAAATGGATGGTAATTTTTATGATGTTTCTCTGTCAATATTTTTTCCCGTTCTTGTGGAAATAAATTCTTTTAAAAAGAAGAGGACATTTTTAAGCTTTTTCAGCCAGCAAAACAATTTCAGCAAGTTATTTTTAATTTACCCAGGATGACAATGCTTTTTGTGATCAATTTATATTTCTGGCTGCACAATGGTGAATTGTTTGCACTGTTATTTTCCTGTATTTCCTGGTCGGTATAATCAAAACACATTTTTTTCTGTTTTCAGACATTATTATTTACTTTCCATCTAGGCAAAGTGACATTCCTATGAGAACGTTGAATTGAGATCTCCTGTTTTATACTAGGAAAGTTAGATTGCATTAGGAAAAACATAGTTTAGAATATAAATTGTCAGGCTGCCTGTTTTAAAAGATTATGCACTGCATGTATTGATAGTTAAAATCTTCCTATGTAAAAAGAACAGTTTGTCTCCAGAATAGCTTACTTCTTACACACAATCAGCAATTCAAGTTGCTCTGAGATAACTTTCTCCAACACTTGAGATTACTTTTCTCACTCGACTTTTAGCTTCAGGTATGCACAATCACGTTTTTCCAGTTGTAAGAGTTTTGATCAGAACATCATCTTTGTAGGTATTTGTAACTTAAAATATTTGCTTGCTATTTTTCCTGTTCTTGCATGTCACAAAATAGCTTTTTAACGTCATATTATGAATGCTAATTAACCGTGTTGACATTCCATTTGTTTTAAAATGGTTTTTGGGGATATTTCTAATTTCACACACACACAAAATATTGCAATAGGTTGATGTTGTAATAATAGGACTGTAGACGCTTGAAATCTGAGAGATTTGTTTTTCTAATATTAAACTTAGAAAACATGCTTTGATTTTTGTTTATGCATTTTATTGGGCCCCTGGTACATAGGGGCCCAAGTCTACCTAATTAAGTCTGCTTGTGGTTACTTCACATATGAATTCTTCTTTCTGCACTCTGTGGCGTGTGCGTCATCTTTCTGGGATTACAGCACAATGCTAATGTTAGCATTAAAGTCAAGGCACTGCTATGCCTAAACTTCCTCTCACTGACTTGCTTTGTTGAAGATTATTATTTGATATCACATGGCATAAAACCTTCTTTTTGTTATTTTTAGAGTTGAGTTGAAAAATGTTGATGCCATTTAATCCCTTAACTGATAAATCTTTAGTGCCTACACGATGTTGCAAAACGTTAGTGTGTGTGTGTGAGAGCGAATTCCCAAATTTCATACCCTTCTTACAGTGGAGTTCACACCTGATTCCCTTTATTTTCCCCTGTTCTTCTCTTCTTTTATGGTCATTTCAGTAGACTCTCTATTTGCTCATTCCATCTGCCCTAGGCTGTCTCCCAGGCCATTAATCTGTACTGCTCCAACCGCTCCTCTGGGCCAGACCATGCTGTGGCGCCACTCTGAAAGGCCACTGTGCTCATACAGATATGAAACGATGGACAGTGACAGAGAATAGCTTTTAGAGGAAGCACCAAGAGACATGAATTAGGGGGAGACAGAGAAACTTACTGAGAGAAATGAAAGTACTGTCGCTTCTTTCTCACTTTTCATCTCACCTGAAACAAAAGTGAAGAAATTATGAATGTGAGATGTTACCCTGAACAACTGCAGCAAATACACTATGGTGTATGCCCTTTTGAAAAGGTTGAGATTTGAGGAGATTAATATGCTGTCGGATCACATGGGGGGGATTTCAAGCTCGCCAGCATCGTGACTGGACAGACGGCAGCAGTCAGTGACATGGGGAGGATTTAACCACTGTCAGTTAGAGACCCCTGTCTGGGTGCACATATTTATTTATGCCCATTCTTTGACTTATGGAACTCTTCAAAAGTATCTACACTCCTTTCAAAAATGTTTTCTGAAATAGGAAATGTATAAGCCTACAGCCAAATAAATCCCCCTCAAAACAGTTGTAAAAAAAGTAAATCAAAGTCTTCAAATAGCTGAGTCCAGGAGTAAATCTGACAGAAAAGCTGTGGGGTCACCTGAAGAGGGCTGGCTGTGGGCAAGAGATGTCCTCACAATGTGATTTGAAAAACATTGCCAAGGGAAAGAGGGCAAATGCTGCCAAGTTGAGATATAGCATGATGACAGAATCCTACCAAAGATTGAATGATGAAATTGGATTACAAGTTGATTTTAAGAGGGCACACACTTGCAACCATGTTGTTGCACATATTTTAAACGTACTTTGTGCTGTTTTTGTTCTTTTAGTAGAATGTCATAAAAAGATGGGAAACATTTTTAAATCTCATTTATTAAAATCACAAAAAAATTGCATTCTAACAGTGGTCTGTAACTACAGTTGCTGTAAAGCAAAAATAAGAAGAGCAGCAAACTTTGCTGCCCGGAATATAAGCTGTCACTGAAAGTTTGAGAGTAGGGAAGTTCACTGTGCAGAAAACCAAGACTGTTTTGCTTCAGCTTTAATTTAATTGATTCTCTGAGAAGAACATGTTGACCTTTTTGATTCATTAGTTATTGCTGAATTTTGGTGAAATCCGTGAAAGCTAATCAAGCTCGGTACACAAAACAACTCGCTCATCTGCATCCTTTAGCATCTCTTTTTGATGATCTTCCACAGGAGAAAAAAAAGGAAGCTTGTTATCGTCACAAACTTTGAAATAAAATTAATTGGTGTTTAATTGCATGCATGGTAAATCAGTATTATTTGAATTGGCTTTTTCATTTAAACTGCAGGGGGGGGGTTGTGGATCCAGAGATTAAAAAGTGATGGAAAAAGAAAAGTCTAAATTGTGGTTCAGTGTATTCTCAGTGGAATAACTCTGCGTTCCTAATGTATCGGCTGTTTCTATGCAGGCAGATGACCTGAAATTTGAAGCACTAAAATCCCCTCTGCTGTTGAAAATGGAGTCAAAGTAGAATATTGATATATAAGAAATAATGGTATTAATACCGGTTTCTTGGATTGTCCCTATCACGGAATTTTGAGGGTTAATTTGACCAGTTTATACCTTCGAAGGCTAGTGGTTAAAATATTCCCCAAAACATTTAGACATCCCTCTGAAGAAGCCTTTGCAGTTCTCTCAAAAACGATTTTCCCTCTTATTTTTTTTATTTTTTTTGTAGTGATCTGACACATCAGGAATCTGACTTTTCACAGACATTCAACACATTTCACTGCTTTTATAAAGCTTTTGCGAAAGACCTTGTTATGACTCTATATTGAGCTTAAGAAACATGACTTTCCTGTGATTGCCAAAACACAATGTTCATGACCCTGAGGTGTAATAATCAAGAAATTGCTTATTTAAATGCTGATCCATGTTGAAGCATTTCTTAAAATAAAATAAATTCTCAACGTATACTGCTAGTTGAGAACTCAGAAAACTTTTGAGATGATACATAATTGATTCATGAAGTGTGTATTTAAAGGGAATTCAATATGTGAAACTCTAAATGCAAACTTCTCTGTTTTCCTGCAATGAATACTATAAAACATTGAAAGAAAAAAGCTGCTGCTAGTTTGGCTTTTAATTTATGTTTCAAGTACACTCTTTTCATTTGAATGTGGATCAGAGTCCGATGATGACACTGTAAACAGCTTCTGGAGCTCTGAGTTCTGAGAGAGTTGGTGGTCGTAGTTGGTTGGTGGTTGTAGTAGGATTGTCAAAATATCTGATTTGTGGATGAAGGCAATACAAAAAAAAAATTTCGTTAATGATAGTAAATGGAGTCGGAATCTGTACAAACCAAAACCATTTTGATCTCACCATGTAGATGCACAACTTTGCACATCAGTGCTGCAGACTTCGACACTTTCTGCCTTCCACTAGAGCGGCTCACCTGAACAAGCATGACTAGAAATCAAACAATATGCTGCTGCTGGAAGTTTAAAACTACAGTAACATGACGAGGAGAAAGCAGATGCAAAGCATCTTTGTGAAGGCGAAGCAGACACTCATGTTAAGATTGTTTCCACCTAAAATGACGCAGCCACATATTACGTTTAAATGTCAGTTTTATTGCCAATAAGAGCCAGGTTGGTTTAGATAGCCTTTTTTCCCTGTAATAAATTAAATCTTTTCAAATATAATTTAGATTTTCTCAAGCTGACCATGCTTTGCCTTCTTGACTGGGGTCACTAAAGCAGGTAGAGGTCTAAAGTCTTGTAAGGGAGGGCTGTGTGAATACAACAGTGGATCAAACATATGTATTCTGAGGTTGACCCTTGTCACCACTTGGCAGTGTGCAAGTCTATTCTCCACACCTGTATGTTCAAGAGAGGCCAAAATGTTAGCCCAGTAGCTGACAATAGCCAGTCATTTGGTAAACCTCTTCTCTCACTGTCCCTGGAGCCCCCTTCCTCTCTTCCACGTTGTTCTCTATCTCATGCTCTCATTTAATTCCTTTTGTCCCATTTCTTTTCACCCTCCTATCGCTTGTCTGTCGTTTTGATGTTTAGATCTCTTGATCTTTCCTCCTTGGCCGCGCACTCTTAAGCTGGTGGCGTTGAAAGAGATGGATGCCCACTGGCCTCAGTAATCTCTCCAGCAGCCATTTAGATAATTAAGTCACTATTCTTTCACCAGTGTCGTGTTATCCTCCCAAAGCTGAACTACACCCACATCCAATGCCACATGCACGTGGCGTCGGTTCACTACAGCAGTGCAATGCTGAGCCTATGTAATTTTTTTTTTCCTTTATTCCCCTTGATATGTGTATGGAAAGTAAGGCGTGGCATCACCAGTGAGTTGTTTGTTTTGACGTTGTTGGGTTTTGTTAAGAGAACAGAGAATTTTGCAAAAGGATGCAGCGAGAAGAGGAAAGACGACAGCTGACACGGGCCACTGAGAATACGCAACAAACACACAAACGTGCACACAACAGAAGAGCGCATGATTGGCGTCTGGAAATTTGCTACTGCATACCCTAAAGAAGCTTGCAGAGAGGCTGGTTGGGAAAGTGCTCTCTCTGGCGCCTCAGGGTTTTTCTCTAGCTTTGTGTCTTGTCATGGTGGTAATGTAGCTTTTTGTTGAAAGTCTGTGTTTTAATTAACTGAGCAGCAGCGATCAACGGTGGAGCTTGCAGTGCCTCTGTTCCTCAGGCTAATGACATGCCTGGGATACTGACAGGCAAACTATTGCGGGGTAGTGCTAACGCTGTTACTGCAACATTTTATAACATGGTCATTCGCATCTGCACGGGAAGGGAGGTGACTATTTTTAAGCAGAAAACAGATCATCGTCCTTGCTATTTTTGCTGTGTAAAAATAAACCGTTGTGCTCAAACTTCATTAAACAAATGGCTTGGAAATCCTTGCATCCAGGTGCCATCTTCTTGAATTGCCTTTTTCCCCTCTTAAAAATGTACCCATTAACACTTTACAGGAAGATTTGTGCTGATGTACAATGAGTAGGAACTTTTCTATTAGTAGAGCAGGCATTTGCAAAAGTTCTTTATATTAGAAAAAATAACCCTTAGCCTGACTTCCTTTTATTTCACTCCTTGCTGTCTAACACAAATGAACCTTTTTCATTTGCTTCAGAAGGTCTGGCCTTTGCTTGTGTGCTTCATGAAAGAGGAGATGCTCAGGAAATGACTGTCTCTGGGAAAACGAGTCAGTGCGTGCATGTAATCCATGAGTGTTTGATCCATCAAGGTGTCAGATTATTATGCAAAGTGTCATTTCTCACTCTGATCTCAGGACCGGTGGGTAAGTTCCAACAAGCAGATTATAGAAGGCGCTGTGCTGGTTTCTTGTATTTGTCCTTGATGATTACCCAATGGTTCAGTTTTATTTGTGTCAAGCTCTTTTCCTAGTTGTACTGTAGCACTGGCTCTCAAAGTAAAAAACCAACCCGTATGCCTCTAATCTGCTAAAATGGAAGCTATTTTTGGTTCCAGTGGCGCTTAAGCTGTTGAGATCCGTTATGAAAGAGCCTACATTTGTATGATTTGCTGCCGTGTCTGTGCGGTGTCTTCAGATTCCACTCAGACCACTAATTAGGTGTGCAAATAGTAGCAAAGTACTAATTCCCCCTCAAACCGCTGAGATTAATCCACTCTGCTAATGCCAGGAATAAATCCCAACAAAAGGCTTTTTAGTTTTCCTGCCAGCAGGTAGCTGCATCTAGCTTTACTTCTTCTGAAACTGAAGATGCCCCTTTCTCTCACACACTGTTTGAGCTGCTGCGATAAATCCAACTATTCTTTATTTTTTCCAGTTTGCTGTAGTTCAACCTGCTTCTTCATTGTTTTTATGTTTAATGCCTTAAGAGCTAAAGATAAAATAACCAGAGGTTTCTGACACTTAATTTCCTCTGTCAGTGCTTCATTGCAAGAGCAAAAAGACTGACTCTGCAACAGCAGAACATACAATAAATTGACCATTTACAAGGAATGTGACTAACTGTCTCTTCATCATGGGTCTTGTTAGTGAGCTGGATATATTGAGCAGCAAATTAATTTCCCTCCACATTAATGTGTTAGAAGAAGGAAAGCTGAGTGTGATTGGCTTTGACAAGACCCAACGTGTAATGGCTAGATGGCTACGTCAAATTATGTTCAAACTGCATCTCTTATGGGGTGTATCTAGTCTGTATCGATCAGTATCTCTTAAATATCCTCCAAGGAAACAATGGTTGTAAACCAGTGATTTTGCCATGGGTGGCCATGGGTCATTATTGCATGTGGGGAGGTTAGACCGACCCTTGACGCTCCAATTCAACAGTGATCTGCTCTATCTCAAATTGTAGAAGAAAATGACATTTTTGATAGAAAGGTGTCAGAATACACATCATTTTGTTTGACATGGAGCTGCCTATCCACAGGTCAGTCAGGATATCTGTTAAAACGTATCCTCTATTTAAAAGGCCAACAATAGGCATGAGAACTGGACCACATAGCAATGGCCCAGTGGCTATGTGTTGCTCACCTGGGGAACACATGGAACCAGGATGCGCTCTGGTAAAAAGGCAAACCGGCTATTAAATATCGTTTGAGCAGGTGGGAACTGGAAGAGAACTTGAACATGTTTTCCTTTGCAGTGATATATTATCGATATTGGTGTGTGGCCTCTTGGATGAAGATAATATGCCCTGTTTACAAAGCAAAAATTATTCAGGGAACGGTTGGAGAGGAACATCAATCCTATCAGGAATCTGTAGAATGTCCTGGAAAAACAACTATAGCCTCGTTTCCACTGAGCAGAACGGTGCGGCTCGGTCCAGTCCGGTCCGCTATTGCGTAATTCTGACTTTTCGAGGGAACGTTTCCAATGCTTTCTGAACTCTCCTTGAGCAGGCAGGGTTTATCCTGAACGCTTGCTTGGCATCACACTGGAGGGATGAGGAAGTGGGTGACGCACAAAAAACACAGAAGAGGAGGAAGAAACAACAACAACAACAACAAAGGAGTCCATCCCGCAACTTATGCTTGTCTTTCTTGCTTTTTGTTTTTTTCTTTACACAAAAACGACCGCTGTGTTTAATAGAAGGCTCCGTGTGGAACAAAGGACCGGTGTGTAAAGTTGTCGCTGAGTTCACCCATTCAAAGGACTGTTATGTGATGCCAGTAGCTACGCTCTAACTGTATCGAACCATTGTCCTGTGGACCTACACCTGAAGGGGGACCCATTAATGGACCGGTATGGACTGCTTTACAATGGAAACAGACAAAAAGGTGGACTGGACCCCTCAGTAGAAACGAGGCATATGTTCAATGGTGGATCTAATCCCAAAATCTTGGGGTACCAATCATGGAGACCAACACATTATTAGGCAGGTGGTTATAGTTATTTGGCTCTGTATTACCTAGCATGGGAGATTTTATTTTAGGAGTACATTGCATTATTAAAAAAGTCTTTATTGTTGGCTTTTTCACATTTCTACGCTGTAAAACAGGAATTCATAGGTGACATTCAAATGAAGACGGTATATCAGGTGTATCCCTGGCAGCAAGGAGAATTTATAAGGCTCTGGACTGTGGCTTGCATTGCTCCGGGTTATTCTTGTACCAACGGTGTCTCCTTTTATTTAAATATCGGTGTGAACACCTCTGTGAGGAATTGTCAGCACATGGTGTCTAGCTCCATTCGTGTCGATGTGGAGTGTGTGAGCAAAGTGCAAGCACCTGCGCCACTTACTGTGCATGTGGTCATGTTTCTCCCACAGGGGCCCTCATTTACAGCAATATCTTGTTCTCATAAACTTCCAGCATTACCTACTATTTTTGGACCTCATTTGTACCATTCAGACTTTGTGAAGGACGAGTTGATCATTAGCATAGACTTGTGAGTGGGACAGGTGGCTGTCTGTGTGTTAGCATGGTAAAAGCTGAGCTGTCACCAGGTCAATAGAGGCAAACACTAGTACAGATTGGAAATGGGAGCTTGATCTCTTAGGGAGTATTTGTGGCAGGGGCACTTACTGAAGTATTAAACATGGGATAGAATGTGCCAGGAAAGTAAACATCACACACTCGAACAGGGAAACGACACACAGCCCACCCTTCTACTGTCTGATCCCATCCTTAACACCCTTCTCTATATTTCTGCCTGCACACACACACTTTACTGCTGTTATTTCTCGTTTGCACGCCATCTCATACGGCCTGGCTGTCTCTCCGCTACTGCCGCGTTCTGTCCATCTGTTACATTCCCTCTTTCCTCACGTCTCTCCACAGCTCCCCTCATATTCCCACATGGCTTTGTTAATGCAACTGTCACACACACACCCAGCATGCTGCACGTCGCCTCAGAGTGACAGATGCTGTTCTAAAGGATGTGGGTCTCACATTTCCACTTCCAGACAACTTTTATTTTAGCTAATAGTTTAAGTTTCTTAAGATCAGATCCTCTCAGATCATTCTGTTCTTGTTTGCACTGTTAAAATGACCCTGAATCCTGCATCTTGATGCTAAGATGTTGGCCTTAGAGGTGCTCAGATTTGCTGTTGATCAGTTTCAGGTTGATTTGAACCTTTTCACATTATAGCCACAAATGTTTTTTATTTTGATTTAATGTAATAAACCAGCTGAAGGAAAATAATGCATGCCTTACAAAAAATAAATCTGAAAGATGGGGCAGGCATTTGTTTCCTTTACTCTGACACCCCTAAATGAAGTCCGGTGCAACCGGTCGCCTTCAGGAATCACCTAATTAACACCACAATGAGTGGTTTGCATATTTGCAGCACTCTGAAAACACCATCCCCATGAGGAAATGTGGGGGTTAGGGTTGGGAACTGAAAACCAGTTCCGACCTGGAACCAGTCCCAAAAGACCGATTTCTTCAGAACTGTAAGCCTCCAATGTTATCAATACTTCAACAAAAAAAAATCAGCCCTTCAGATGAGCACCATCATGGAAAGGAGGAAGCCATCTAACGCCTGGTACCATTTAACCAAACGATGAAAATTCTGCAGTGTGTAGTCCGTGCAATGCTGTAATATCGAGCAAATACCAGCAATATGCTAAAACAAGTCTACCCAGCGTGAAACCAAGTACCAAGAATGTCAGGTTCGCACGCCTGCATACAAGTCCTACGCAGGTAATTAAACAAGCTCCTCCGTGATCTCTGTTGACGATGATGATATTATATTCCTGCATTAACACACTGCTGCCTTGCAACTGCAAGCAGCAGGCACAGTTTTATTTCTATTAAAAGCTGAGGTACTTCCAAATATATGACAATGACCTACTCAGACAGGCCGATACAGATGGCTCTCAGGCACCCAGCCCCTTGACATCGGCTCAATTTAACCATTTCATGCTTGCTGCTCAGGGAGCTAGGTGGAAGGAGAAGATGGCGGAATATCACTGGACACTGACCATGTTCATGGTGAAGGGCTTCCTTCTCCACTGTAGAGCAACCCCATTTTCAGTAGTTGGTCTAGTTACAGCTAGAATGTTTTTAGCCTATTGTAGCCTATATGGCGTATCTGCAGTAAATTTTTAAAAGTACAGTCACACCATGTGTTTTCCTGGAGGCTCATACATCATCAGAATTGTGAATGGTAAATGGCCTATATTTGTATAGCTCTTTTTCAGTCTGGACCACAAAGCGCTCTACACTACATTCATTCACCCATTTCACATTCACATGCTGATGGTGGCCAGCTACTACATTGTAGTACACTAACAGAGGCGAGGCACACACAACGAACGAGATGGACGAAGCAGGGACTCAAACCTGCAACAACCGCTTACGGGACGGGAATTCCTACCACTTGAACCACAGTATGTCTTGTTGAATGTTAATTTATGTCTTGTTAAATATATATCCTAACCACTGTAAATATTATTGAAAAATTATTTTTAGGCAGATTGTGATCTTAAATCCCAGATAAAAAACCCCATCAGTTTAATATATTCATATTCACATGCTTGTGCAGATATAATTTTTGGGGAAAAAATTAAATGTTTGCCCGTGGTACAGGAGACTGTGTAGACTTCATTTTCTGTCACTCATTGAACTACTCGGGAATTGATGAGGAAATGAATTGATGGGAAGAATTGACAATGGCGGGGATATTTATAAAAAAAAACAACGTATCAGTTCCCACCGGTAATGGTGGTGACAACATCATACTGTGGTCAGAGATGATGGTGAAGTTCTACCAACAGTTTCCCAACTGGATTTAGGTTTAGCCCTTGAAATAGCCATATTAACATGAATATGCTTTGATCTAAACCAATTTCTAATGGCTATGGCTATACATTTGGGATAATTATCCTGTAGGAAAGTGTACCTTCAGCCCAGTCTAGACTCTTTTGCACCTTCTAACTGGTTTTCTTGCAGGATTGCCCTGTGTTGGGCTTCACCCCTCTTATCATGAAGTTTGAGCAGCTTTCCTGTCCCTGTTGCAAAAGAAAAACAAATCCCCCCCAGCATTAGAGAGGGTGTGATCAGGATGATGTGCAGCTTGAGTTTGCTGCCACAGAGCTTTTTGCATAAAGGTCAAAAACTTTATTCTAGGTCTCATCTGACCAGACCACCTTCTCCACATGCTTTTTGTGCCCCCCCACATGGCTTCTGGCAAAGCCCAAACAGGGCTTTCTATCAACAATATCTTTCTTTTTGCCAATCTGAGGCAGTTGTGGAGGACTCCTGATGTGCACTGCGTGGAGTTACATTGCACTCGGAGAATCACAGGGCATCTCCATGGAGATGGCACTAAGGTCAGAGTGATGTCAGCCATAATTGGATTTGCACTCATGCAGACTCTGTATGCCCACACAGAAAATCACCAACAAGCCCTCATTTTTTCATGCATCCACACACCGTGTGCATTAGAAGGACTGTGAGCTGGGTGTCATTTGCATTATGATGCATCAGCAGACTTGGTGCTGGTGTACAACAGTTTTCTAAAGTTTCAATTGAAAGCACCCAGCAAGCATGATTTATTTATTTATTTTCTCTCCTCCATGGCTGATGTGACTGACAACACAATGGAGTTGCCAGTCAGTCAGCTCATTAGGTTTGATTGGTGACAGAGTACGTCTTATATTTCTCAACACCTTTGCTCGTGTTGGAAACTGGAGCCCTTATTTTATTTGTTCTGTCTGAGGATTAGTCATTATAATCATTAGTTTAGTTCCTTATCACTTCAGCAGTGAGTCACAATCATCAACTTTCATCTAAGTGGGAGTTAGTCAGAAAATAACGTTTTGCATGAGAAACACCTCCAGGTAAGATGATTAACATGTTGACAGGATTGCCAAAGCTGAAGAACCTCATTAACTGCTACAGGCTAAAACTTTTTTTTTTTTTAATACAACAAAATGTAATTGACTTTTAGATTAACTTGGAGCCAAAGTTGTCTTGTCTCCTTTTAAATAACCAATTCTTGGTCCAGGAGCTGACTTCATTGAATGTGAAAGAAAATGGGCAAATCCTCAATGGCATCATCTCCCTGCAGCAGTGTGGTGCGGGGCAAAGTGTCACTAGAAATGTAAAGTATTTCAGTGTTTATCTGGTCTGGCAGAGCCCACAGGTGTGTGGGGTGTTTCTTTTTCACACACAACTCTGTGCATGACATTTCTTTTTATCGCCTCTCTTACTTAACCACAAACAAGCACACACTCAGCCTCAAGGTGAGATCGCACATGCACTGACACATACGCGTGTGCACAGGTTTTGAAGAAGATGCTGGAAAGTTAGCTGAGAAGGGAATTAAAGTCTGTAATTCGTAGCTTAAATCGTCCTGTTCACCAGGGACCATAAGTGTGGTGGGATTTGTTCCAGCGACACTTGCTCCGCAGGGATCAGTTGCCAGCCTCCTGTTACCCAGTACATACTTCCGTGCATAGTGCAAGGATGACAGGAATTCACTTAGAGGATTGTGGTCACATTGAAATGCTGAGCCAAGATTCTAAAAATGCCACGAGTCGGTGAATGAGATAATGTGGGGAATGGTTATGCAAGAGCCTCCCTTACTCAAAAAAGTGTATAATTTTTGATGTAAGGCACTTGAAGCAACCCAATTAACATTGTCAGCATTGGTGTGCTGTGAAATTTAGTTCATTATATTCGTTTTAGTTTTACAACTAAAGTTTGAAGCCTTTAAAAAAAGCATAGCATGCACCAACCTTTTTGAAAAGTGTCATGAATTGAAAATTAGGACAGACTTTTGTATTGCAATGATTGTTTTAACAATCTGAACGCAGCTTAAAACCCATTTTTAAAATTGCTTTTGCTTAGTATTTCTTACTTTCTGATTTTATATATTCTGTGATTGTTGTAATTTTTTGTAAAGCACTTTGTGATTATTTCTAGAAAGGTGCTATATAAATAAAGTTTTAGTTAATTACTGATCCTATGTGGACTTTACATTAGAAAATGTTTCTCACTGTAGAATGATGGAATCCAAATGTTTTTTGTTCTTTTTGGATATGACCTCTTGTGTGTTTTTTTTAATGCTCAATCAAATCTAAATAATTCTGACACATGAAATGCAAAAAAAAGTCTTTTCAGTATAGGATGAAGCTTATTCTGTTAAGTTTGGTGCGCATATGGAGAACACTAGCAGGCCACATTTAAGGTTAGCGGCTAATAGTTAACCAGTTGCAGTATTTTCAGTGCTTGAAAACCATTTGAATCTTTATCACTGTGCCCCAGTTTCCTTTTTCTACAGAGTAGTGTGTTGTTGGACACAACAGTAATTAATAGCTGACTCAGTCAATTGAACACAGCAATTCAAAAACTGTCATCTTTTCTTATTTCACAAGAGTAAATAAAGTTAAACAAAGATTCAGGGTGTTGGGTTTAAGGCACTTGCCTTCAAATTTTGCTCTGATCATAATAGCTTATGTAAGCCCTCGTAATTCTCTTCAAAACATATTTTGTGTCAAAACTCCAGACGTCTATTTAAAATCTTTAAAGTTCAGTCCTTTTTATTTATTTTTTAAAGCATAGTAGGTGGGTGGATAGCCAGGCAGTGGAACAGATGGATTAATGGATATGCGAATGGATGGATACATGGAAGAATGGATGTGTGCATGGTCTAACAGACTGATGGACAGACTTTGGATGGATAGATGCACGGAATTTACGGAATAAAGTATTACCAATATTATTCCATACTCCAGTTTCTTTTTTAGTAGTTATCCAGCCTAGGAATATATATTTAGATAAAGTCCCATAATTTTTTAGACTGTGTATGAAGCCTGTGGTGGTACTTTGTGTTTCAGAATTAACTTCAATCAGAAATATTGTGTATTTGTATATTGCAAGATCTTGCAAATCAGTACTTTAATTGTCCCTGGATCTTCCAGATCATCTATCTGCCAAAAGTTTAGTTTTCACAGAGGCTCTTAGAATTGCTTAGGTGTATTTCTTTAGCTGCATTTGGTCGATAGCTAACCTCTAAATGTCTATAAAAGCTTATGTAGGCATGATGTAAAATACTTTGTGTGGACTATTTTAGCGATTGATCCTTTGCTTTGAGGAATCCATACTTTTTTAGTTTTATTTAAGCTTAAGCACTGTTTTTTTTTTTTTTTTTTTGTATATAGGTTTTGTTATTACATCTGAAGTCCAGACCCTATACCTGACCATTTTCAGAGAAATTGTCTTGTTTGTTTGCTGAAACTCTTCAGGACTTTCAATCATTCAAACACAAAAATAATACTCATAACCTGAGGGATGGTCTTGACTGTCTGTACTGAAGAAATCCAGCAAAGAACTGATTTTAACTTCGATTTATGGGGGAATTTATAATTAATGTTTTACAATTCGCAATTTAGATTGGCAAAATACTAAGCGCTAGATGTTATGTTATTGACAACATAAATATTTAACAGTATAAAGGAGAGTTTAAAAAGTATTTTGTGTTGACCCAGATATACAGGAAAGAAGCTTTAATAGTTTTTATATGTTTTAAATCAAAAGTTGAGTTTTGCCAAGGTTTTCCTGAACATGTGGAAGTACTGGTGCAGCGAAGATCACCTCTGTCAACCTCAAGAGAAGAAAAACATGGCATCTTGTTAAAGTGATTACAGTATGCCATCCACATCGAATACACAGTTTGAGAGTTGCAATTGTTTTTTTCTTAAAGATTTTGTTTTCAGTTGGCAAATATTATGCCATCTACTATTTCACAGCTTTGCATACCATTGACAGGACCAATACCACTTGTAAAGACTGCAGCCTAGTTTGTTTGCACCAAACACAGTCAATGGACACCTACCTAATTTTCCCAATAAATGCATCAACAAGGGAAGAAGGTTATTGGATTTTCCCCGAAAAGCCGACTTTGAAATGTTTTGATGGCAGACTAATCTATAACTATTGACTTGAAATTAACATTCTCTTGATGAGTCCCCAAATTAAACATCATTGA
The DNA here is from genome assembly GCA_963556495.2 of Valencia hispanica. Lineage (NCBI taxonomy): Eukaryota > Metazoa > Chordata > Actinopteri > Cyprinodontiformes > Valenciidae > Valencia > Valencia hispanica. Next base: position 19,646,721 of record OY747719.1, on the reverse strand, counting down.
GCAAGTTGTATGGGGGAATGAAACCTCCAGCGACCCTTAGCAGTCATTGTTTGGCTTTGCTAATGCCTTGTCCACACAATTCCGGGTATCTCACAAAACGAAGATATTTTTCTACGATATGACGTGTCATCTACATAAAAACACAGATTTACGGCACCGAAAACGAATCTTTCCAAAAACTCCAGCCAAAAGTGAAGATTAGTGTTTTCTCCTTTTTAAGCGTTTTTGTGTGGACAGAAATGACTGGATTTTTTGGCTCCGCAACGTCACTTTCTGCAACAAAAATGCTCCAACATCACTTGTGCGACCTATGTTTACACTCAGAAACAGCATTTATGCCCTCAGAGCTGTGTTGGCATTATCGATTGTCCAAGCGCTTTTTGCTTGCTTATTTTTACAAGATCAATTACTGCTCTATGTAGAAGGTAGAATGTAGAAAGTTACTCTAAGTGGATAGGATTTGGGGGAACTACTGCCCTCTACAGGTTTGGCATGTCTATGAATGTGCTTAACAATGCTCTTATGTGTTTAGGTGTGGACAGGGTTTTTTTATTTAAAATGAGGTGGTGAGAGTATATATTTTTTTAAACCCCCAACTGCATGTGTACATGGCCTAATCCACCTCAGTAGTAAGCAGTGTAGTCAATGGAAACAGAAGGATGCATATTCACCTCAGCCATGGACTCTTCTAATTCCACAAGTTTGACTTCAACCATGTCAGGAAATGCTGCTACCCCCTTTGCCTCCCGCTCCCACTTGTCTGTCTCCAAAAGTCAGGTGAAGAGGCAGCTGAAGAAACTGAACCGGAACAAGGCTGCAGGTCCAGATGGTGTCAGCCCCAGAGTCCTGAAGGCCTGTGCAGAGCAGCTCTGTGGGATTCTGCAGCACCTCTTCAACCTTAGGCTAACTCAGGAGAAGGTTCCAGTGTTGTGGAAGACATCCTGCCTTGTTCCAGTACTCAAAAGAACTCACCCATCAGTCATCAATAACTATAGACCTGTTGCCCTGACATCCCACATCATGAAGGTCCTGGAGAGACTCCTGTTGGCCCCCCTGAATAAGCAAACAAGAACGTATCAGGACCCACTGCAGTTTGCTTATCGCTGTGGAGTTGGAGTTGAAGATGCCATCATCCACCTACTTCAGCCAACCCACCGTCATCTGGACAAAGCAAGCAGCACTGTGAGGATCATGTTCTTTAATTTCTCCAGTGCATTTCACACAATTCAGCCTGATTTGCTTTGTCAGAAACTCCTGAAGACACAGGTGGAGCCCTCAACAATCGCCTGGATTAATGACTACCTGACCAACAGACCACATGAAATCGTCTACAAGAAGGGACAGAGCAGACTGTACTTCTTGCGGAAGCTTAGGTCCTTCAAGGTTTGCAGCAAGATGCTGCAGATCTTCTACAAGTCTGTTGTGGAGAGTGTAATCTCTTCAGCCGTCATCTGTTGGGGTAGCAGCATCAGAGCCAGGGATTTAAATTGACTTAACAACCTGATAAAGAAGGCTGGTTCTGTTCTTGGGACAACTGTGGAACATCTGGAGATGATGATGCAAAGAAGGATTCTTCATAAAATCAAAAAAATTATGGACAACCCTGAGCATCCCCTTCATGAGACAGTCATACAACAGAGCGTCTTCAGTCGGAGGCTTCTTCAGTTTCGGTGCAATACAGCCCGCTAGAGGAAATCCTTCCTGCCCACAGCCATCATCATCTACAAAAACTCCTAAAATAATTAATTATATGAGCTATGCCAACACTTAATTTCCCTCTGGCATCAATAAAGTATTTTTGAATTCGAATTGAATTGAATTTGAAGAGCTGACGGTTTAAAAAATTCATGACAAGTGAAGCTTTTTACTCAGTTTTTTCCACTTCACAGATATTAGTTTAGTTATCCAAATAAATTGTGTTAATATTCATACTAGCTGTCATCAGTGGAACCTAGTGCCTTACAAAAGTATTCATACCCTTTTAATCTTTTCACATATAGCTCCTCCATAGTTAGAATATGCGTTCAGAGAAAATCTTTAATTTCGCTGGGTTTTATTCACACCGGCCCAAAAGGTCCAGCCAAGGGAGTAAACGAGTTTAATTTTTTTAAGCGAACTAAACGAGACTGGTGTGAATACGTCCCTAGATTATTATTCACAAAACTTTTAGTTCATTTATCTCAAACTGCAAAGACATATAAGGAATGGGGCATATTTATTGTGCATATCATATGCATGCATGTGTCTTTCTTTGCCACATGCTGTGAGATGCTGCTTTACTTAGAGCTGCGCCAACAAACTCCCCAGAGACGGAACATGCAAACCTGGCTCAATTCTTTCTTCTGCATAATCAGCTGTATTGATTTGTCCTCCCATGCTTTTATGTGCTTAGACTTTTGCAGGAAGACAAAAACACTTGTCAGTTTCTCTAAATCAGCAGTAGTGAATGGAGAGCGAAATGTCTGCATAGTTTAGTTAAATTGGTATGGGTAAACTGGACCAAATTAAAACTGCTGTAAACCTTTTTTTCTTTTTTTTGAAGAAAACAACTGTCATATTATTTTCCTAATCTTTCATACATCAGAAAGGATTTCATCTGAATAATAAAACAAAAATCTGATTAAAAAAAAAAAATCTAAATGCTCCTTTATAAATCTGCTGCATTGTGAGCTCAGGGGATAAGGCAATATTATCTTGCACTAACACTACCATTGTTCAACTGACCTAGCACCTTGCTACCCTTTTAAATATTTTGAGAGATAATGCGAGGTTACTATGCTGGAAAATTTGAGTTTATTAAAAGGGGTTACTATTGAGAAAGGGAGGTTACTGGAAAGAGTGTTTCCCACAGCTTTTAGTTGCCCCTTTTAGCTCATTTGCCACAGATCAATTTGCACAGAGCGAAAACATACCAGTTTCTTTCTTTACTTGCAATATTTTCCTTTTAACAACAATGTACCAGAACAAACCTCACTTACCCCATCCCAGAGGAGAGATCACATAGTTTCTCAGATTCTGGTCCCAGTAGTTTGTACTCTGACCACCCTATGCCATGTTTGATGTTGATCCTTTTTTGTCTGCATTCTGATTCATTATTTTAAATTCAGTGAGACTTCTACCAGATGTGAATGCACTGAGTTGCCATCATATAATTGGCTGATTTGCTGTTTGTGTTAAAAGACAAATAGGACTATTCTACCTTTAGTACTCGATGACTGAAATAAACGACATGGCAACCCTAGCAAGTAGCAAGCCAAAAGGCCAGTTTCCACAATTATACCGTCCAGCTAATTTTACCTGACCTTTACTGGCCGGCCTGAAAGGACCACTTTCCATGACATTTGCAGAACCAAACAAGTACCTACCTTGGGATATGTACCCGGAAATGGCTCAGAAGAGTCGCTGGGAGGGACTTGTGGTTAACTCATCCTGATTGGTTGTAGCTCAGGGGGACATATCAGCAGACGCCGACATATCAGCAGACGCCACCATACCACCAGCATTTGTAAAATTGGAAGAGTTACTGGCAAAACAGAATGGAAGTAAAAGAAAATAAGAAAATCTATGACAAGTGGACTGACACTCCTTGTATATAACATGGCAAACAGAAACGCAGCAACCATGACTGCTTCTTCCATTGATGATCTCTTGTTCTCAGCTGCTCTGGGCGCCTTTTGGCACTGGTCAGTGACATAACTCACCGGCGGAACAATTGCGATATGCTGACGTCTTAGCAAATTCCTTAAAGGGCCAATTTGGTATGCGGACTCAACGGCTGAGAGGACCGAGCCAGTGTATTTTCCCTGTTACCTTTCCTCCTCTCAGAAATTTCCCAGAACTCATCTACTGGAAACAGTCCTAAAGAACAACTGTTACTTTATGAAGTGTATTATTGTTTCTCTCAAACTGTGCCAAGGAAGGCAAATGAATTAAAGGTCAGCTTTTGTCGGTGACATTGCTCAGTGTGTGAAAAACCTCTGTCCAGAATTTTGCTGAAGCAGGACATGTGACAAGTGGCTTCATAACATCCCACTGTGAGAGGGAGTTTTTTGTGATTATCAGATCATTGTATTAAGGTGACTTTGGTATTTTGTAGCAAGAATACCAAAGTTTATAGCTGCTACAAAAATACAGTGAGAAATATCAGAAAAAATCCCTAAAATCTTGGACCAACATCTTGCTTTGGAAAAGCTTGTCATTCACGCTGGATCAGCAGATATCGCGATGAGACAATCAGAGATTCTGAAGAGAGACTTTTCTGATCTCCTACAGAGACTTTATGGACTTAACGTAAACATCCTCATCAGCGGACCAGTCCCTGAAGGGAATGATGAAAGATTTAGCAGACTCCGCATGCTCCATAAATGGTTGAAGAAACAATCAGCTGAGAAGTCGTTCACATTTATTAATAATTTCAAAGTATTTGGAAGTGCTAATCATCTGTTCAAAGAAGGGATGCGTTATCTGAACAAGGCCAGAGTAAGCACTATAAAGCAAAACACTTGCTCCCAAAAGCTGACCTTGAGGCGCCCATGGATATCAGAGAACAAAAACAGCAAGTCATGATGACACCACAGGACCGAACAGATAAACAACCATCAGAGATTAAGTCTTCATCTTCCTGTGACTCAGCCACATCAAATGAGTCTCCATTTAGAAACTTTACAGACAGACTGAACGAGCAAATCAAATTTGGGACACAATTAACACCTAAACTTAGACTACACCAAACGCCTGGGACTAGTGTCAATAAGCCTGGGAGCTTCCCCCCACTGATTATTACAGATATTTGATATTTGAAGGAACCGGGCAATAAATCCACCCCTACCATCTCCCAGAATTCACCCGGCACCCCTGAGGCTATATCAGTGATTATCAGCAGCAGGAAACATAAACTGTTAACCACACGCTCTTATATTAAACAAAATCTCAAATTGATAACGTGTCAGAAGGTTCAGCTGCCCATCATCACAATACTTGTTAGCTTTATTAAACATTAGATCTCTATCCGGGAAGTCTTTTCTTATCAATGACTTCATCACTGAGCATAATTTACACGCCCTTTTTTTATCAGAAACTTGGCTAGATGAAAATAACGAAACAACTTCATTAATAGAATCTAGTCCTCCAAATTACAATTTTTTAAGCGAGAACAGAAAACACAGACGAGGTGGAGGTGTAGCCACCATCTTTCACAACTCAATGAACTTTAAAAAGGTAACTCTGGGCACGTTTGATTCTTTTGAATACCTAGCCACCCAGATAAATGAGCCTAACAAAGCGTTATTTCTAAGTTTATATAAACCACCAAAACTTAACTCTAACTTCTTTAATGATTTCAAAGACCTTCTTTCTGTAATATGTATCGACTATGACCAACTAATCATCGTGGGGGACTTTAACATCCATACCGACAACCCCCAAGATAGACAAGCAAAAACATTAGATGATACTCTCCACAACTTCGGACTGATCCAGCATGTCAAACAACCAACACACAATAAAGGACACACTCTGGACTTAATTATCAGCAAAGGTTTAAATATTTCCGACAACTCTGTAATTAATATTGCATTATCTGACCATTTCTGTATTTTCTTTTAAAGTACCATCTCTGCTAAATTATCCAGCCACAGTAAGACCACTATAAAAAAGCGTTTTCTAGGGGACAGTTCAGTAGAAACCTTTAAACGTATTTATCCTTCCACCACATCCCCCTCATCTCCCAACTCAAACTCAGTAAATAAGTTGGTAGATAATTTCCTTGCGAAAATCTCAGACATCATGGATTCCATTGCTCCAACTAAAGTGAAAGTAGTCTCAGGTAGAAAAAAGTCTCAGTGGACAAGTAATCAACTGGTACGTAGTGGAAAAAAAAGTGTCGACGAGCCAAGAGAAAATGGCGGAAAACTCGACTCCAGGTTCACTGTGAGATCTACAAAGAGAATCTGAATAGATATCAGCTAACTATAAAAGATGCTAGGGAATCGTTCTTTTCTGAACTAATCAACAGAAACATTAATAAGGCACGGACTCTATTTGCAACAGTGGAAAGACTAACTAATCCTTTAGTGACAGTAGCCCCTGAACTAAATTCTACCAGGGCCTGCAATGAATTTGCCAGCTTTTTCACTGAAAAGATTCTAACAATTAGATGGTCAATCTGTACCTCAATATCGAACCCACAACCAGTGCCATCCCCAATCAACTACAATGTAGAGAAAATGTCTGAATTCCACAAATTAAACCAGAACAGCCTTGAAAAAAATCATTATCCAATTAAGCTCCTCCTCCTGCTATCTTGATATCCTACCCACAGCTTTTCTAAAGAAAGTTCTTCCTGTTATTGGTTCTGATCTTGTTCAAATAGTGAACTCATCACTGCTATCAGGTGTCTTCCCTCAGGCTTTAAAAACAGCAGTTATTAAACCACTGCTAAAGAAGAAAAATCTGGACAACACGTTAATGCAGAACTACAGGCCAATCTCTAATCTTCCATTCATCAGTAAGATTATTGAAAAAGCTGTGTTTCAGCAGTTAAATGGCTTCATAACAATGACAAACCGTTTTGATGTTTTTCAGTCTGGTTTCCACGCTCACCACAGCACCGAGACTGTCCTCGTCAAAGTATTTAATGACATCCGCATAAATACAGACTGTGGAAGAACCACAGTGCTGGTTCTGTTGGACCTCAGTGCAGCATTTGACACTGTTGATCATGATATTTTATTGGAACGACTGGAGAGCTGGGTCGGACTCTCTGGTACAGTACTTGGCTGGTTCGAGTCTTACCTAAAGAACAGGGACTTCTATGTTTCAATAGGAAACTTTTCATCAGAACGAAAAGAAATCACATGTGGGGTGCCCCAGGGCTCCATCCTGGGGCCCCTCTTATTTAATATCTACATGCTCCCACTAGGCAAGATTATAGCAACCAATAACATTAGCTACCATAACTACGCAGGTGACACTCAGCTCTACATTACCATGTCACCAGGTGACTCTGAACCCATTCAAACCCTAAATCAATGCATTGACCAAATAAATGGATGGATGTGCCATAACTTTCTCCAGCTGAATAGAAACAAAACTGAAGTGATTATTTTTGGACCCAAGGAGGAACGATCAAGAGTCAGCACACAGCTTCAATTAATACAGTTAGAAACTACTGATCAGGTTCAAAACCTAGGTGTAGTAATGGACTCAGACCTGAACCTCCAGGGTCACATAAAGGCAATAACAAGGTCAGCGTTCTATCACCTGAAGAACATCTCTAGGATTAAAGGACTGATTTTGCAACACGAACTAGAAAAACTCATCCATGCGTTTATCTTTAGTCGGATTGATTACTGCAACAGCATCTTCACAAGTCTGCCTAAAAAGTCAATCAGACAACTGCAGCAGATCCAGAACGCTGCCGCTCGCGTCCTCACTAGAACCAGGAAAGTAGAGCACATCACCCCAGTTCTAAAGTCCTTACACTGGCTCCCTGTAGCTCAGAGAATAGACTTTAAAATACTTTTACTAGTTTATAAATCATTACATGGCTTAGCACCAAAATATGTTGAAGACCTGTTGTCATGGTACCAACCACCAAGACCACTCAGGTCCTCCAACTCTAGCCTACTAAACATCCCTAGACTCAGAACTAAACATAGAGAAGCAGTTTTCAGTTTTTATGCTCCCCTTATCTGGAACAGACTTCCTGACGAGTGTAGAGCGGCTGAAACTCTGAACTGCTTTAAATCGAGACTAAAAACCCATCTGTTTAGAATTGCCTTTGAGTAAATGCTTGATGTCATATGTATGAAATGTGTTCATGCTCTCTTGCTTTATTTTATTTTTCTCTTGCTTTATTGTGTATCATGTGTAATGTGTGTTTTTTTGTTGTTTTTTTTTTATCACCAAATCATGTAAAGCACCTTGAATTATCCTGCTGTTGAAAGTGTGCTATACAAATAAAATTGCCTTGCCTTGGCTTGCCTAAGGTGAAAGTAGGGATTTAAGAAAATATCGATACGCTGATGTCGATTTTTATTTTTTAGAATTTGAATGGAATCATAAATGACAGTAATGTTCGTAGTAAATTTGTGGCTGTTAGTTGGTGGCTGTTTTCACCGTCTTCCTTCCAGTGGATCAACTAGATCTAGTAATAAAACAGGATGTGTTAAAGTATGAAACAGGTTGGCGTGTTTAGAATGTTGTGACAGTTTTTCAACGGTTAAAATCAGAAGATAGTCTTACTCATAGTATCGTTTTGTCGTATTGTATCGATCCCCTGTATTGTGATGCATATCGTATCACCATAGTCTTGCCAATACACATCACTAGTTGAAAGGTAAGAGAAAACACTTATCTGGTGACCAGGGCATCTGAAAGTTGGACACGGGAATCAAGTTGATGTCTGAGCTGGCAATATCTAAGAGTTTGGGAAGGTAAAACTTTGCATTTAGCTGTTAAAATGAAGCTCGATTGCTCTATATAAAAACATTTTTTTAATGAATACCAGCTCTGTGCCAAAATCGGAAAATATATCCTGAGGTGGAGAGGGGTAATAGATGGTCAGAAAACATTTTGGAACTGAATATTGGAAGATTTCTTCACCTGAAGTTACACAAGTTTATCAGTGATATGAAAAGAACCAAGTAAGTAAAAATTACCCAGACCCAATTCAGTTCAACTGAGTTTCACCAGATTGTGACCAGTAGTTTAAGGTGTGGATATTAGCCACCCCATTAAAAAGGACACAGTTGGGGAATGCCTTTCCACCCTTCCTGTTGGATATCTGTTTGTGCGTCTTAGATGCTTGGATACATATACAATGGCTTGCAAAAGTATTCGGCCCCCCTGAACTTTTCCACATTTTGTCACATTACAGCCACACACATGAATCAATTTTATTGGAATTCCACGTGAAAGACCAATACAAAGTGGTGTACACGTAAGAAGTGGAACGAAATTCACACATGATTCCAAACATTTTTTACAAATAAATAACTGAAATGTGGGGTGTGCGTAATTATTCAGACCCTTTTGGTCTGAGTGCAGTCAGTTGCCCATAGACATTGCCTGATTAGTGCTAATGACTAAATGGGGTGCACGTGTGTGTAATCTAATGTTAGACAAACTCTGAGGCTCTGACAGCCTCAGAGGTTGTCTAAGAGAATGTTGGGAACAACACCACCATGAAGTCCAAAGAACACACCAGACAGGTCAGGGATAAAGTTATTGAGAAATTTAAGGCAGGCTTAGGCTACAAAAAGATTCCCCAAGCACGGAGCACTGTTCAAGCGATCAATCAGAAATGGAAGGAGTATGGCACAACTGTAAACCTACCAAGACAAGGCCGTCCACCTAAACTCACAGGCCGAACAAGTAGTGCGCTGATCAGAAATGCAGCCAAGAGGCCCATGGTGACTCTGGACGAGCTGCAGAGATCTACAGCTCAGGTGGGGGAATCTGTCCATAGGACAACTATTAGTGGTGCACTGCACAAAGTTGCCCTTTATGGAAGAGTGGCAAGAAGAAAGTCATTGTTAAAGGAAAACCATAAGAAGTCCCGTTTGCAGTTTGCCACAAGCCATGTGGGGGACACAGCAAACATGTGGAAGAAGGTGCTCTGGTCAGATGAGACCAAAATGGAACTTTTTGGCCAAAATGCAAAACGCTATGTGTGGCGGAAAACTAACACTGCACATCACTCTGAACACACCATCCCCACTGTCAAATGTGGTGGTGGCAGCATCATGCTCTGGGGGTGCTTCTCTTCAGCAGGGACAGGGAAGCTGGTCAGAGTTGATGGGAAGATGGATGGAGCCAAATCCTGGGCAATCTTGGAAGAAAACCTCTTGGAGTCTGCAAAAGACTTGAGACTGGGGCGGAGGTTCACCTTCCAGCAGGACAATGACCCTAAACATAAAGCCAGGGCAACAATGGAATGGTTTAAAACAAAACATATCCATGTGTTAGAATGGCCCAGTCAAAGTCCAGATCTATATCCAATCGAGAATCTGTGGCAAGATCTGAAAACTGCTGTTCACAAACGCTGTCCATCTAATCTGACTGAGCTGGAGCTGTTTTCCAAAGAAGAATGGGCAAGAATTTCAGTCTCTAGATGTGCAAAGCTGGTAGAGACATACCCTGAAAGACTGGCAGCTGTAATTGCACCAAAAGGTGGTTCTACAAAGTATTGACTCAGGGGGCTGAATAATTACGCACACCCCACTTTTCAGTTATTTATTTGCAAAAAATTTTTGGAATCATGTATGATTTTCGTTCCACTTTTCACGTGTACACCACTTTGTATTGGTCTTTCACATGGAATTCCAATAAAATTGATTCATGTTTGTGGCTGTAATGTGACAAAATGTGGAAAAGTTCAAGGGGGCTGAATACTTTTGCAAGCCACTGTATGTTTTTCTAAATGCCTAGGGCAGTGTTTCTCAAACTTTTTTTTATCATTCCCCACTTTGGACAAAGGAGCATATACAAGCCCCCCATGCTTTTATCACCCCAACAGAATGGTGACCACGCCTGATTTTTTAAGTTTTTTTAAGTTTTTAAACTATTTATATCCCGTTGTCATGCCCCACCTGCAATACCTCTGCACCCCACTAGTGGGGCTCGCCCCATAGTTTGAGAAACACTGGCCTAGGGTGACTGGGGGAAAAAAAGCTGATTTTGACTTGGATATATTTGTTCATCAAATCAAATTAATTTAGACTTGACCATTGTGATGAGCTTTGTTTAATGTTGCTTTGCAATTCAAAGAAGTTTTCTTTTAAGAGATCTTTATGCTTTCCTGCGTCGTAGTCACCAAATCCAATAAAGTTGCATTGATGTCGAGGCTCATAAAGCTGAGTGCATCACCTACATAGAAAGTTTTTGCAAAGAAAATTTTGTTTCCTGCATGCTGCGAGATGATGTCAAACTATTACAAATGTTTTCGGTTTTCTCAATTTTATTTATTATTTTTTTGCTCATGTATGGTCATTCATATTTTGTATATACTGCTTTTAAACGTACACCCACGCACACAGACACACAGACACACGTACTCACAGCAGCTGCAATTTCAAGGCGTTCTTTCCACTGAGAGGCAAAGAAGCAGCGTTACAGACCCCAGCGTGCAGAATAAAGACTTATCATTCGCTGTCATTCTCTCCTCACAGACCAGGGGATTTTGCATGGGACTTGCTAAACGTTTTTTGAGGTTATTTATTTATTTAATCCGTTATCAGGGGCCCTGTAAGCATAACGGGCCTTTGGTGAGATTGAGCACAATGTACTTCAAACCCCCCTCAGCGATAGATTCCACTCCTTATATCCTGTGCGTCTTTGATTTATGATATAAGAGTGATACGCTGCTCATGCAGTACAATAACACTCCATGCTGGTATAATTCTGGCTCACTGTCGCCTCTCAGCCTTTCACAGCCTGTCGCGCACGAAAAGGGGAGACCCCTGAAATGCACTTGAAGGGCAGTGGGATTGAATTAACCAGCCATTAGATGTGGGAGATGAGCTCTAATTGCATGGGTATTTATCTATTCAGATGAAAGAGTTTTGACCGCGAGGTCATGTTACTGCTGTGCTGCCCCCAGGATAAAATGTGTGTACCTGTTTACATCTTCCCCAGTCGTGTTGTTTTAACCTCTCATTGTTGAGCCTAGATTCTCCGTGTAACACCGTCTAACAGTTTTGCTCCTCGTGGCGTAAACCATTGGTGTTGTGGCTCAGCAGTGCTTATCCCTCTCCATGTTGCTGCAGCCATCATGTCATCAGGAGAATAGGAATTAGTGGCATTAAATGATCCACAGTCTGGTACCATGCGTGTAGATGTTGTGAGCTTTTACTCGATTGTGTCACTGTGTTCTTTCCTTATTTCACCTAATGTCTTGCTCGTTATTTTTCCTCTTAACAGCTCTTTCCCCCCCCCCTTTTTTTAAGTGTTCTTTTGTGAGTTATTTCTGTTTCCACCTCCCATCATAGAAGAGAATGTCATCCTGACCTTCTTCTTTTCATTTCATTTCATGTAGTCCTGCCCCCGTTCTTCCCGCTGAGAGGAAGTGATGTCACGTCACCACCACCGCTTTGAGAGGGACTACCGGGGACCCTGGGATCGGAGAGACATCCGTCCGTCCGGCCTTCACAATGGAGGAGCCAACCATAGCTGTGCCTCTGCCGTCGTCAATGGCAACAACCGTCCTGGGCTGCTTCCCCTCCCGGTCATCCCCTCACTCCTCCCCACTCCAGTTACAGTTGCCGTGACAACGTCGAGCTGTGACCTAGTGGTCAAGCGAGGCATCACGGCAGCAGGATCAGTGGCTCCAGCATCGGCCAAGGTAAGATGCTGCTTTCCTTTTCCACCTTCCTCCTTCTCACTCATCTGTCAAACCTGTAAGGTTTCCTCCTTTTCTGTATCAACTTTTTTTCATTTATCATCATCCCCCAACCGGACATAACATCCAACTTACTCCCATCTCCCAGGCCTTCACTATTTTCCTCTGTCCTCCAGTTCTCCCTTAGCACATCCTCCAAATATTGCTGCACCACCACGTCTGTCTTCATGGTTCATCTGACTCACCTCTTCAAGCCCCTCCACCCCTCCTTTTTCCCTCTTTGCTGCCTCCTCCACTCTCCACCTTTATCCCTCACTCCAGTTTTGCTGCTCTCCCCGCACTTTCACTTTCCAGTGCCTCTTTCTTGCCAAACCATTTTCCTTCCATCTTCATTTTCTTTCTCTGCCAAATGGCAGGCTCGTCCTGCTTTTGCCTCCTTAGTAATTCTCCTCTTTCATTATGTAAATGACCCCTGACAGTTGCTCAGATGGATGCTGCTGTCGCAAGTGATGGTTAGAGGGGAACTAAATAATTGTAAAAGACCTAATTTGATGGGGCTTTGAAAATGTGTCTTGCATCTAAACATCCTATGATCACGATGTTTGGGCCCAAACTGATTGTAAAGCATCTTATATAAGGGTGTGTATTAGAATTGCACAATTACAGATTTTAGATGGCTGATTTTTGATCCCTGGTTGAAACAAGCTGCTGATAGTGATTTTAGCAAGTTTCAGTTTCTCTTTAAAACAGTTTTTCTTGTAAATCAGCAAACACAAAGTACTTCTTAGATGCAACAATATGCAATGAGAAGTTTAAATGGCTGTAAAGTTGGCCTGCAGGACGAACTATTACTGCCCTAGTTGCCCACACTTGATAAATGTTTTAAGTGGCAAAAACGTTTTCTTTTTGGGGGGGAGGCATCTTGATAAAGGCCAAGGGAGAAAAGGGTTAGATAAATGCTGGAAGATCATTCAGTATCTTTATCGCAATGCAGCTCTACGTTCTAACCTGTGTCATAAACCGTGATTTTATGGTAATTCAGTCATGAATAGAGAGATTTACCAATATTATGAGCTGAGCAGACATCACACAGTGGATATGAGAGCAGTAACTGTAAATCAAGTTTTTACTGTATAGACATGCACAAAAGGATTCCAACCTCATTTAGCATCTTGTCTAATGATTAGCTTGGTTAGCACTACTAAATGGCAGTTTCCAACCATGTTCCCTGGAGAAGTTAGACCCTTACATTAACACTGAGATCTCCACAAGTCTGAAAACATTCCCATATCCAGCATGTTGAATAACAAAGGTTAAAAACCCAAAATGATAAAACAGAGCAACTTTACTGTAATTGTTCAACTTCCTGCTATCTATTAAAATTGTCTCTGGGTAAAATTACCCCTTTGCCAATCCCTAAACCTGGCTTGAATAAATGTTTTGTAACAGGCTCCTGCTTTCCCCTGGAACAGTCAGGGTGAATTGACCACAACTGCAAAAATACAAAACGGTAAAGGAGCATAGTGACTAGCACTTGATACCATCTAGCTCTTTGTTTTAGCATACTGCATAAACATTAGACATGCCTCTTCATTGATGCTGAAAAGGGCTAACTTTTAGTCTCTTTTTTTTAGTCCCAGTACCACTGAAGAGTGTTTAGGAGGATCTGGTTGGGTCTGCATATGGTGCATTCACTGATTAGAAGAAGATGAGGTTTTAAAGTTTACTTCAGTCATCACCAAACTAGTGGAAAATCAGACTGGTATTTTTACTGTCTGATTCGATTCATCCCTAGTTAATATGTTCTTTATTTAAGAGTGTGCTGAGCAATCAGATACACAAGAACAGTGGAGCTGTACACTCTGGCCAATCCCCCCTGGGTGTGTTTTAGAGACGGAACGGCTGTGGCGCGGTCCGTGTTGATGAAGGCATAGACTGCTGTGTATTTCAACAATAATGTTGTAAATATCCAAATAACTTTTCAGATCTTCAAGGGTTTAAACAATGTTTTCCATGCATGTTCAATTAACCATAATCAATTAATTAACATGCACCTGTGGAATGGTCATTAAGACCATAACAGCTTACAGAAAGAAGGCATTTAAGGTCACAGTTCTAAAAACGCAGGACACTAAAGAGACTTGTCTACCGACTGTCAAAAACACCCAAAGAAAGATGTCCAGGGTCCCTGCTCATCTGAGTGAACGTGCATTAGGCATGCTGCAGGGAGGCATGAGGACTGCTGATGTGGCCAGGGCAATAAATTGCCATGTCCGGACTTTGAGACTGTGAGACAGCGCTACAGGGAGACAGGAAGGACAGCTGATCATCCTCGCAGTGGAAGACCACGTGTAACAACACCTGCACAGGATCTGTACATCCGAATATCACACCTGCGTGACAGGTACAGGATGGCCACAACAACTGCCCGAGTCACACCAGCAACACACAATCCCTCCATCGGTGCTCAGACTGTCCGCAATAGGCTGAGAGAGGCTGGATTGAGGGCTTGTAGGCCTGTTGTAAGGCAGGTCCTTACCAGACATCACCAGCAACAACGCCGACTATGGGCACAAACCCACCTTCGCTGGACCAGAAAGAGAGTGGCAAAAAGTGCTCTTCACTGATGAATCACGGTTTTGTCTCACCAGGGGTGATGGACGGATTCGTGTTTATCGTCGAAGGAATGAGCGTTACGCTGAGGCCTGTACCCTGGAGCGGGATCGATTTGGAGGTGGGGGGTCCGTCATGGTCTGGGGCGGTATATCACATCACCTTCGGACTGAGCTTGTTGTCATTGCAGGCAATCTCAATGCCTTGCGGTACAGGGAAGACATCCTCCTCCTTCATGTGGTTCCCTTTATGCATGCTCATCCGGACATGATCCTCCAGCAGGACAATGCCACCAGCCATACTGCTCTTTCATTGCGTGATTTTCTGTATGACAGCAATGTCAGTGTTCTGCCATGGCCAGCGAAGAGCCCCGATCTCAATCCCATTGAGCACGTCTGGGACCTGTTGGATCGCAGGGTGAGGGCTAGGGCCATTCCCCCCAGAAATGTCCAGGAACTTGCAAGTGCCTTGGTGGAAGAGTGGGGTAACATCTCACAGTAGGAACTGACAAATCTGGTCCAGTCCATGAGGAGGAGATGCACTGCAGTACTTCAAGCAGCTGATGGCCACACCAGATACTGACTGGTACTTCTGATATTGAGCCTCCCTTCATTCAAGGACACATTATTCTTTTTCTGTTAGTCACATGTCTGTGAAACATTTTTAGTTCATGTCTTATGGTGTTAACTCTTTTAGTGTTCATACAAATATTTACACACATTAAGTTTACTGAAAGTAAAAACAGTTGAAAGTCAGAGGACGTTTCTTTTTTTGCTGAGTTAATAAAGCTTTAGTCCTTGTATAGTTAAACTCCAAAAATTTAATTGCACATCATTGACAACATTGTTTAAATCCCTGATAAAGATCTGCAAACAGGTAATTCTGTAAACAGAATATACATTTTTGTAAGATAACTAAATGAAACTATTTTCTGTAAATCCATGTGTAATTTCAATACACTTTAAACAACTTATTTTAGTAGATATTAGCACAAGGCTCTTTACTGAAGTTTTTTTTTTAAACTCACTATCCACGAAGGCAGTGGTTCCCAAACAATTTCTCCTGGGCCCCCCTTTGGTTTATAGGAAAATGTTAACGCCACCCCCATACCTTCCAGTCTATTCATTTGAAGTATACCTTCATTTTGTTACTGAGTATCAGTATCCAACATTGCTTTCATTGCTTTTCGATTTTTAAATTTTTTAATAATCTCTGTGCACAAGTGCGTTAAAAACATAAAGAACTGCAAGAGGAAAGAAATCACTAATGGAGAGGGTTGTTTTGCAAAACTGAGGCCTTCGATCAACATAACTTTTCAGTACCTGGTGTGAGCCTGCTGTGATGTCATTCTATCTGCCAGGTGGAGGTGTGTGTTTGTGCCCTGCATCAAGGGATTTGATTCATTGAACACTGGTTTCTGGAAAAAAATCACTGTATGCAAGTTTACTAATTAACTTGTTATAGTAAAATATGTAGGCACGATCGCTGCACTCTTCCATCAAAAAGATGCGGCTATCATCTCGCTTATTGAATACTCCTTATTTGAGGTTTTTTTTTTTATCTCCAATGTGGCAGCGGATTCAGCCTCCAGAACATCTAAACCCCCATGAGAAGTCATATGTCTGAGGCAAAAATCCAAATCCTCATGACAATAACCTCTGCAGCAATCTCACTTGAGACATTAGATTAAGCACAACTGAGCATTTCAGTTCCATGCATACCTGGAGGAGGATGTGAGACTGTGCATTTAAGCCACAGGTGAACTGTTCGTATTTTAAGTGCAGTTGTTTAAATTTCATAGTTTATATATAATTCTCAGTTCAGCTTGTTCGGACTGAATATTTAAAATGGAAAAAAATCCTATTGAGTATGTAATAATTTTAAAAATTCCCATGTAAAAATAAATGATGGAATTACTTTTATTTTACCCCTCAAAAATGTCTAGCCCGACCTCTAGTATTACTGGACAGAGGAATAACTGGTAGTGTGGTGGCTGCTGTTGTCAGTCATTGTTTGAATTGTCCATAGTACAGTATTAAATCCTCTATAACTTTTTGAGGATTTTTACACTTTGCCACTCGGTTCCCAAAAATTTTTTATGCTCCGTTGAACATTTTGCAGGTGTTTAGTGTAACCAAACCAAAGGCAAGATAAGCATCATCATATTTTCTACTCTATGGCTTGAAAGGAAGTTGGTTTAGACACATGACGCATGCTTGTCGTGCCTCGTCAAAAACCTGTCCAATTATGTTAGCAGTGTCCAAAAAGTTATTTTACCCATTTGGGGGGCCTGCCCCCCACCTTGGCAACCACCACACTAAGACGTCATTTTAGCCAGGGGCTACAACAATATTTATGAATGTTTTGTCCCCACCACTTTTAAAAACCTAACGCGAAATTTCAGCGCAGATCCAACATCCACTTGTGCTCCCAGCACAACTTCAATATGATCAGTATCCAAACTGAGTGGTAGTTAAATCACTCTATTCCACTATATGCAAGTTATAGTTGAGTCATTGCAAGTTGTTGCTGTCACATTCATGTATGCACAGGTCTGTGTACTGTGGGCAGAGACCAGTTAAAATAACTTGTGTATATAATTGTCCACTGCCAGGATAAAAGCCTTGTTGTTTATGCTGATAAACACCGATGATTTCCTCAAAAGATGCAGGGAGCAAAACAAAAACTTTGGTCACCGGTAATTAATACATGTTTTTGCTTAGTTAATTCATTAATGTTTAAGCTACCTCAAATCTGCATGCATCTTTTATTGTGAAATTTACCAGATGCTTTACACTGATATTGTGGGTGTTTTCCTGTTTAGCCCTATGTTAACTGTGGAGCTTGACGCGTTTTGGAAGCGTGTTTCATCAAAAATGGAACCCAATCCCATTTTAAGCAGAGCGGCCGTAAACTATAAGGCTTTCTATTTGCTGCGGAGACTGCGCCGCAGCCATAACGCGCCACAGACTCATCTGGTGTAAATTGGGGGTTAACCATGTCGGAACAAGTGGTTTGTTCTCTATTTCATCCTGGGACTTGCTGGTGAGCTTGTTGTCAGCATCATGTGAAGCAAAAAAGTTCCTGACCAAGAAACTATAAGGCATTTTCCCCTTTTTGCCTTGCTTACCTTTAGCTGATGAATAATCGTTACTTTCAGTGCTGTTCTACTCCAGAAGATCTTTTACTTTAAATAAAACCTAATTCTTACACACCTTCTTTGTTTCCTGCTCTCAGAGGAGTCTGCATTTGTAAGAGCAGAGGTAAACAATGCAGTAGTAATTTACCCCCTAAGAGCTCCTCATTAGATACCCTGCTGAATGTACTGACCACAGAAACAGTAAATCTGCTCTGGCACCACGTAACCACTCCTTTTTTCCCCCCTTTTTTTGCTGAATAATTGCTTGCATTCAGAGTAAGTCTTTCCACATCCCACTATGGTTGTTATCATGCAATGGGTGCCAGCACAATTAGGTGCTTTCCCTTGTACAAATGTGCACACATAAAAAATGGTACAGTGTATGTGGGAACATGGGATGTCTGGGCAGCAGATATATGGATGTTTATCGCAACATGCAATTCTGTTACCTTAAATTAGGGTAACAGAGTTTCGGAAGTCTGTGTGTGCTTTGATTAGTACAACTGAGCTGGAAGGAAATTCAAACTTTTTTTTCTTTTAACAAAAGTAAATTGTAGCATCCACATGCATTTAAGCACATCCTAAATAAATAAAAAAATGTGCCAAAAATATTTTACATGAATAACTGGATTAATTAATCAAAAAGTCCATTGAGGTTTTAGACAGCTGCAAACCTACCAAGACATGGCTGCTTACCTAAACCAGGTGTCAGAAACTGTTACCATCTAAAGAGCCATTTTACCCCCAGTCCAGCTAAATAATGTAGATTTGTACATTTTATGACCTTTTGAAAATAACCATATATATATAAAAAAGTTTTTGATAAATAGCTGAAGTATACAATTTTGTCAGTTCTAAAGAATGAGCAATTCTTGATTCTTTATTTCTATTTTTAGATTTTAAATAAGGAAAACAAAAAAGCATAGATTTTAATTAAAGCATTGTTTTGCAAAAGTTGTAAAAACTACACTTGACATAAATGCATTACAAAATCCGCCATAATATGTAGTGTATTTGGAGTATATTCTTTCCTTTATCATGTAACAAATACTATTTAATACATCCCCAGATTTTGCATTCAAAAGATTATATGGTAGAGTGGCAGGAAGAAAGCCATTTTGAAAGAACTGTTTGCCACAACCCATGTAGGGAGACAGCAAATATGTTTAAGAAGGTTCTCGGTCAGATCGCACACCATCCCTCCATTAAAAAAATAAATAGTGGCATAAGATCATGCTGTTCGGAAACATTTCTTTGGTAAGGAGTTGGTTAGAGACGATATGAAGATGGATGGAGGCATGTCCTGGGCAATCCTTGAAGAAATTTTACGCTGCAAAGTAATTCAAACTAGCCAGAGGGTTTCCAGTAAGAAAAAAATTAAAATGGAATGGTTCAGATCTAAGCATTTTTTTGTTTTAGGGTGGCCCAGTCTTAATCCAGGCCTAAATCTGTGGTAAGACTTTTCTGTGTAGGAACTGAAATTTTTTCCATTTTCATTTTCTTGATAGCCAAAACTGGCAGAGATCATTTTTAAATATGCAATTATGCTAAAAGTTAG
The DNA here is from genome assembly GCA_963556495.2 of Valencia hispanica. Taxonomy (NCBI): domain Eukaryota; kingdom Metazoa; phylum Chordata; class Actinopteri; order Cyprinodontiformes; family Valenciidae; genus Valencia; species Valencia hispanica. Next base: position 19,627,071 of record OY747719.1, on the reverse strand, counting down.
TTCTATAAATGATTGACTCAGCGATATGGAATGGATATACTCACTATAATCTTTAGGTATTTCTTTGTGAAAAATGTAAATGCTCTGTATACTTTCTGTTTCAACGCCACACACATGCATTATTTTCTGTTCATAAGCTAAAACATCTTTAAAATACATTGAGGTTATTGGTTGTCTTGCAAACTGTACCTTTGCAAGACTTTCTATATGATTGAGAAACAAAACAGTTGTATTTTGCATTCATTTTGACATGTAAAATCTAGAGTTGCCCATAGATATAACAACTCAGGTGTTTGGCCATGTGAACTTTCTGCTGCCTCACACTCACAGGCTGCCTTTCTGTCGCGTATGGTGAAATCTGTGGGTGGCCACAGGAAGTCCGATGAACCGATGCAGCTCTCTCCATGGTCCCTGTGTCTCTGTTCTATACATGGCCACGATAAAAAGCTGACAGACTATATTGATTTCTGCTGTTTGGGGACTCTCCTCATAAACACACCAGCCCAAATGGAGAAGGTGTCCAATAGCCAGACAATGTACTGAAGCGTCTGAAACTGATAGGTGTACATGCACTGTACCATCCTCTAGGAGAGAATTGGTGTCGTTTAGCTTTACAGCTTTTCTTTGTGATCATTTAAAAAAAATAACATGTCATATTTAATGATCAGCTAAATGTGTGTGAGGTTGGTGTAATGGCACTCTGAATGTGCGTGTATGAACACATTTGTAGCAGTGCATAAATGTGAGGGACGAATGCTGACAGTCAGAAAGTGCCATCTGGCTACATCTTCCATGGGGATGTAAAACTGACCAAGTGGAACAGTGAACTACAGTTAATTCAGAGCTACACTTTGTCTGCCAGACCATTAATTGTTTTGTTATATTACTTTTATCTTTTTTGTCCTGCTGTCAGGAATTCATAGACCCTGCTTATACTAAATTAAATGGATGGTAATGAGAAGAGAAACATGTTTTGCCCTGTGCAGACCAGGACCTGTAGATGCCATCAGAGTGTAGTTTCTGTTTGTAAGTTAGATTGTTCCTCCGGGTGAGAAGTAGTAAAATAGATTTATCATATATGACTTTAAATTGACTTGAAATGAAATTTTTGTATTGCCAGACTTGGTGAGGTAAACTGTGATAGCTTTTGATTTTACAAGCCAACATTTGAGCTGCATTGGATTGTTTTACTCCCTTCAGTTTGAAGAGCTTCTGATGTTTATTTTGAACGCTGTCTTTATGTAAGCACTGGATTAATGCATAGCTTTGAATAAATTTGCAGTTTTATCAACGTCATATAGAATGCAAATGTTTGTTCTCGTTTTTGTGTCAGAGTATGCAACACGGATACTCTTGTTTTAATTTATGTACCTGTTTGAATGTATGAAGATTCAGATTTGAATAGATTCAGAAACTGCTTTAAAAGCTTCTGAATAAATAAAAAAATTTGCAATCTTAACCAAGTATTGTTAAATAAAAGGAATAGTTCTCAAAAACAACCAAAGGTTATGAAGATGTTCCTGGCCTTACTAATAATCTACAAATGGAGTAAAAGCCTCCAGGTTTTAGTACAGAGAGGTATTTGTACAGATAAAACAGCTTATTGCTTATTTGCTCTGCCATAAAACGAATTCTTAAAAACCTTTTTCTATGCTTAAAATGCAATGTACACTACAATTATCTTTTCTTACTAGTTCATTTCAAAATAAAAACAGTTGTGTTCATCTTAATATTTGAGAGGTAAAATGCTCTAATTTCTGCTGTTAGATTATTGAATAACTATTTTATCATTAGAACTATACATGAGAGTTGTATGTGGACCAGGTTCGGCGTGACGATATGAGAGAGCAGGCTGCATTCCACAGCTCTGCAGTTAAACAGGATTTCACTTTTACTGTATTTCAAAAAAGACAAGATTAACCAGTTGGCACTGCAAACTGTCTCTAGCATCTGTTTAGTGTTTAGCTCTGTTGATTAGCATAGTTTTACCAACAGCTGTCCCTGGTCATTATTTTATACAACAAAAAATGTATTTTATACAACAGATTTAGAATATTGTGTTATAGTCGATCCCCTGGAAATACAGTAAAGTTGTTTTTTTATATGTCCAGATATATAAAGCTTTGTCCTCTTGCTGGGCTTGTTGATTCTTTTCAGTGGAGCCGGGTTGAAGTGACACTGTGGTTGTTTTAGATGATCTTTTCTGTACAATGTTTCCAATCAAATGAGAAGCAGCATATAATTGTTTGGCTTGTCTGGCATGTTTAAGCACCTAAAACGTACAAAGCATGTCTGTTTTCTTACATTGAGCTTTTATGGCACCAAACAACCTAGAAGTTGGTTCATCCCGCTATATCGACTTTCCTCCAAAAAGGAGCTGTGGCTGTTTAAGAGAGAGGGAAGTGATGTGATGCGAGATGGATTCCTATCTGCATCTTTAGTTTTGATAAGAGTTGGTACCAGGATATCATGAGAACACATTGCAATTTTAAAACTGATCTCTCTAGTTACCATATTTTACAAATAAATAGAAGCCCCTTTTTGGTCTTGCAGATGTGATGAGGACATTGGTCACAAAATATGCGTCTGCTAGTACATAGATGTCATTTTCTTTCGGTAGACTGAACCAAGAATTTCCTTTTAGTTTGGCCATGAGCTACAACATGTTAGAAGACTGAGTCACTGAAAGACAGCAGACACTGTGGGATTACCATCAGTGAGCAGCCTTTTTACTGCACTGCTGCTGTACTTTTCAAATAACTGTCTCCCATGATTTCCTGTGTTGCTGCTCACGCTGACTTATCTTTAGAAAGAGTTTCTTATTCCTTTTCATTTTTATCAAAGCCTTGTGAGCAGAATATCGGCATGTTCTCAATGATGATTAAAAAAGCAAAGGCTGCTCTAAAGGTTAATTTCCAGGTATTTGGAATATATTACCCATGTCTTAATTAATATTTTTCTGAATGTAATTCTAAAGAGTGGAGTTGTGCACCTGTAAAAGCAAAACTGCATTCAGCATTTGACTTTTCAAAGATATGCTCTCTTCTAAAGGTCTTGTGAGAATCCATGCATTTAAATCTAATGTTAAATATTTACTCTTTAATATGATAACCTGTCATTAAGTGGTATACAGGATTTTCTTGGCTTTGTGCATGGGCTAAATCTATAATTATTCATCTAACATATTACTCAGGAACCATCTTTCCATGGACAGTTGGCTGGAAGCTGGATTTTCTGGCAGAGCCCTAATAGGAAAGTTTCAAATCCATCCTACCTTGATGTTTAATAACGCCAGTGCTGTGATTTTTCTACCAATCATTATTTATCAAAAATGCCAGATCTATGGTAAATACTGTGAGCATTTATTGATCGATGAACACTGATAGAATTTTACTTTGTAGGATTATGTTGATTTATGTTGTAATTTGGTTACCAGTTTATTTTTACATTAGCCATTAGTTTGTTAAAAAGTTGATCCATACAGTTTGGTGTTTGATCAATAGAATAATCTCAAAAGGCTCTACAATTGTCAAATATAAACTCAGGTGTACAACATCTAAGAACAGATTCTACATTTTCATGTCTATTGAACATGAAAAGCCAAAATTTAAATGTGCATGTAAAAAAAACCCACAATTTCTTTAAATACATCTTATATTCAGCACCAAAAAGCTAGCATTTCTGCATTGACAATATTCTCACCCAGCTGAAGGTAACTGCAAATAGCTAAAATCCACAAATGCTCTAAAAAGGCTTATAGTCTATAATCTTTTTCAATACCAAAAAAGTTTTATTTCCAATTCTTCATTAGCTTGTGTTTTTTTTTTCTTTCTTATTTCAGATTCCAGGCATAAAACTGAATCTATGGTCTTCAGATCTACCAAACAACAGACCAATTGAATTAAAAAATAAATTGCACAATTTTGTTTTCCTATAATTATAAAGTGTGACTATCCCTATTTGCTTATAACTGAAATAATTGTTGCACAAATGATTAGGGGAACTACAGACTTAAATCTTAATGCCCAACTAAAATGAAATTTGAGATCAGAAGGTTGACTTGTCAAACAGCAGTGCTGAGAGGCGAGTTTGCCTGAACTTGCATGGCAATTCACATGGCCGCATACTGACAAATATCACACTTTTATCCAGAGTTCCTTTCTTTCTTCAGAAGAATAAACTCAAAGAAAGATGCATGATGTCAACCATGAAGCATTTATGGTTATCCTTGAAGATAAGACCGTGCCAGAGATAACTGATGGCCTTTTTAATATTGCAAGACCCCCGTTACAGTCTAAGCCTTACTAAAAAGACTAACTAAACCTCAATATTTGTACTCATTGGCAGGGGCGGATCTAGAAAAATATTTATGGGGTGGCAAGAAAGGGGCAAGAATTTTTCAGGGGTGGCACCATATGCCAGAATTTTATATATATATTGGTTTTATTGATCAGTCAAACACATGCTTCACCTCTTCACTCCCCAGTATTTACATATATGATAGATACATACATGTATTTGTTTTGCTTCAGGTTATTTAAGCACATTAAAGCTGCATTGTGCAATATTTTTGTTAAAATAAAATTGTTTTTTAAAGATCAATAGTCAGTTTTTTTCATCTCCTGACGATACAATTGAATCAAGTGCTGTAGTTTGCTGTAGTTTGATTCTACCGCGGTTGCATGTAGAGGCAGCAATTCCATTTATTTTGAGGTGGTTCAGGGTGCGCGTGTGGGCTTGTGAGAGCTCGTAGCGTGACGTAATGATGCACGTATGTACCCATGTACACAAGCTCTCTGTAAGTCAAAGGAGAAAATAATTTTATCCAGCATTACAAAAAGAGCAAAAATGGCCTCTGCTGTCGCAGAGCTCGAAATAATGAGCACACGCCTGAAAGTCATGGGAGTGCGCATTTTGCTGATTGCAGTTTGTCTAACGGGCACATGGTGCACTCTCTGAAGCACTTTCTGCAAACTAGCAGCTTTAAAGGTTCACAAAAGAGAATATAATGCAACTATTTTCATGAGCTTCAAGCTCCTAATGTCCAATTTTACCCCCTTAACATTCCTGCAATTTCCGCCCTACATTTTTTTTTAAACGCATGCCCAAAATTAACTTAAAGCTGTTCTTGAACCATTTTGAGTAGAGACATGGCTGTGATCTCTTTGGAAAGCAAACACTCTAAAATGTATCTCAGAACTGTGTTAATATATCCGAGTGCGATTGTTACCAAGCAATATGAATTTTAATACACTGAAAAATAATTTTTTTATGTCCGATTATTTATTTTATATAAATACATGCTGTAAAAATGGCTTTAAAAATAGGTTGGGACCTAAAACACACTGTGGGTCTAAAGCCTGAAGTTTTGCCTTCATCCACACCAAATTTGACAGCAATAACTAAAAAAGGAGTATTCTGCACACATTTTTATAACTACAGGTCAAAGGTGGTCGAAAGTGTGCCAAATGCGCCAACTCCTGGGTAAATGCCGTAGTCCTCACTGAAATAAAAATATCGTCAGAATCATAACTGCATTTTACCATATAAAGCTCCACGGCTTCCTTCAATGTTGTATTTTGATTATAAAGGGTGTTTGGACATGGTGCTGAAACAGTATGTTACTGGTACGCACTGTGCGTAATCTCTTCATGAATAAGACATTTTACGCACGTCATATACTATGGCAGCACCCGGTCAACTTATATATCTGCGTTTACAGCATTACATTGGCTATTCGATGCGTCAATCATCAGAGTTCTGGACTGCGATTGGTTCGAGTTACTTACCATAACGTGACTTTTCATCCATGCGCCATTGATTGGCAGATGGATGAAATAAACTGGATGAAAACATTTTTTTTTCTTCTGGGCATGCTCAGTGACCTTTGTAGGCGGAAGTAGAAGCGAAGGAATCGGAAACAAAGCCTTAAAGACTACAAAAATGGCCATAGACAATTCGGAAGCACATTATCACTGTTTGTTTTACATTTTTTATCGGTTTTGCTGTTGTTCTGGTCTAATCACTTTATTGGAGGACTTTAATCGGACCCTTATTGATGTAAAAATACAATTTTTGTTTGTAATGGATCGGTTTTGTCACGTTTATTGGACTACAAAGTGGTGAGTTCCATATTTTTATACCTCCGTCAGGAGAACATTTGTGTTGGCAAAAACGCTCACTGTGTCTACAGATATGATTGTATCCTTGATCGCCATCCATAATTGGAATCACAAGACTCTTAGCTTTCCAATGATGTAAAATATGTATAGGTTCATAGAAGTTAGAAGTCAGAAAATCGATGGATTTAAACTACAAAATGGGCTGGGCCCGCCTGCGGGCCCACGGAACGTTAACGGGTTTGAATTCATAGCTGCTAGGGTGGCAGCAGAGGTGGAAAAGCTTTCTTTTAGGGTGGCAACTGCCACCCTATGCCACCCCAGTAGATCCGCCCATGCTCATTGGTGACTATCCTCAACCAAGTGATATTTTAGCTTCAGTTGCAAAACCAACTGCCTGTATGAACTCTAGCTTAGAGCTATTCAATGAAATTCCTGCTGTTGGAAGTCCGTTTTCCTGAGCAAGACCAGTGGTGTGTTTTCCAGTGCATGTATCCAAACAAGCTGCTTAGCATCCGTCGCTTTGGCCTCTCCGACTCTTATATTTTTTGTGTGGAATAATACAATTTGGTAAAAGTTATGCAAAGAAATCTGCAGTAATCAGTAGATCCTGTCATGAAATAAAATTACACTTGTTGGGAATTAGACCTTGCCTGGTCACTGATTTCAGCCAGGTTAGTTACTCAGTGGATTGAAGTAGCCCCCATACTGTGACCACCCAACTCTGAACAGCAGGTGTCAGCTCCCCACTCTGATAAAATCAAAAAGGAAAACTTCAGTCATGTCTCCTATAAGTTATTTTTTTTTTGTTTAGTTTTTTCCTTTGACGGTTTAAGCTATTTTCCAGAAATCTGAATGACTAGGTGAACACATTGGAAAGTTATGCTTTCTATTAAACTAACACATCTGCAATGAGGCCATTTGAACTAGCAGTTTATCACAGTGGATTACCTTTGTGTTGCAGCAACACTGATTTAGTTTTCATTTTTATGCATTTTTTTTCATATAGCCTGGTCTTTATATCTGTATCGAGAGAGAAAAAAACCCTCTTTATATGAATGTCAGTCTTTGGTTGAGAAGCCTTGTAATGAATAGACTCGAAGATTCTAAAATTATTGAATCTCTGCAGGGGTTGAGGCTAAAAGGGGAAATGTCTTTTGAAAAGTGGGATAACCTTGTGATGAGTTACTGTGAAATGTGTTGAATATGAAAAGATTAAAGTTTGAAAAGGCGCACACAGGGAAAGCTTGATGAGAGAGACAGAACCGGGAGAAAGGGGGGGGGGTGTAATAGTGGCAGAGTAGAGTTGTTTTTGAATTAGCTCCAGATAGGGAAGAGAACGCAGGAGTAGAACTCAATCATCACGATAAGGTGAAACTTCACATTTTCAAGGCAGGTACACTCACTATGGGGTCTTACAAGAAAACTGCTACAGGGAAAGCAAAGAATAACGCCTGGGCGTCTTTTATTATCTATATGTTGTCAATAGGTTGTCATGGTGCTTTACTTCCTTTTACTGTGAAAATGCCACAAGATCCAGCTGTCAAAAAAGGAAATTGTAACAAATAAACCAGTCTGACTTTGGAGAAGTCTGTCATTTATTATCCAAAAGGCATTATGTTAAACCTGGAGGCTTTTTGTAGGTGAGTTAAGAGTTCCATTATTTCAGTGGTTGAACAGGTTTAAATATGCAGAGCAAGAGGTCTACTGCATTTTTTTCCCTCAACTAAAGTGGTTAAGTGATGCATGTGTCGGAGTGCATTTTAACGCCAAAAGTCAGCTTGTTGACAAGAAGCAGAGAAGAACCTGTCTGCTTTTTCCGCTCCACCCGTCCAGTTTAAATGCCAGTTTTGATGAAGATGGCTATCATTGGGTACATGAAAATCAGCTGTCTAGTATTGGACCTAGTGTGATTAAGCACAATTATGAAGTTAGTGCCTAATAAAGAACCAAAAGAATTAAATGAGAGCTAGAAACTAAGAAAACCAGGCTTTCATCTCTGGCAAAAGAAGTATAGCAGCTGCTTAGAAAGGAACATATAGCTTGCCACATTTCTATGTACAAACAAAGATGTAAAGCATTCATACCCAATGAACTTTTTAATTTTTTGTGTGAATATTACAACCACACACCAATGTATTTTGTTGAATATGATCAACAGAAAGTAGAGCATAATTATGAAATGAGGGAACATAATACATGGTTTTCAATAATTTAACAAATTAAATGGAAAGGTTTGGTGTCCATTTTTTTTTAAGGGCCCTGAGTCAACACTTTGTAGAACAGTGGTGTCAAAACTTTTGCCACACAGGCCAACATCGAAGTACTCATGGGCCATCAGAAATGCAGATTCTACTAATGAAAAACAGATTTTTACGTTCTAAACAAAGTAAATAAAATAAGTGTGATTTGGTTGAAAAACGATCTTTGTACAATGTCTTAAATTAAAACGGATTCTATGGAGAGACTGAACACCAATTTTCTAACTAAAAATTTTCTAACTAAGGATTTGTGCTCTATTTAGCACCATCGGTCATCAATTCTGGCCACTTTCCTTCTCCCTGCTGAAGAAAAACATCCCCTCAGCATGACGCTGCCACCTCTGTGTTTTTTTACAGTGGGCAATGTTTAGTCTTCTGCCACGCAGTGTTTACTTATTAGGTCTCTTCTAAAGGCAATTAGTTGCATTGGATTTTATTTTGTGGTTCTATCAAGGCACTGTTAGAAACACAGCTTAATTTCTAAAAAGTTAATTCTTCTTACATCGGTAGTTTTTTTGAGCAATGTGTTGTCTTGGCTGATTTTTTTTTTGATTGCAAACAAATCAGCTTTAGGTCATCCACGTCATAGCTTGGATTAAAGCGTTGGACTTTGAATAAGAAGAGAATATGCTGCTGAGAAAGCTAATAAATGACAAAGATACAGAGGCAGCGAGACAGTCACCTCGGTTTTGAGGGCTGTGCTGTCAAACTGTCAGAAAAATGGCATTTTTAAAGAAGCTGTCAGACCTTCCTTTTTTTTTCTTTCTGCATCTAAAATCAAATGGATGGAAAACGAGAGTCATGACAGGTTTATCAGAACTCTTAGATGGCAATTGGGACATTATCTTTGACTGTTGAAGGAAAATATTGATTGAGATCTTATAAGGTAAAATGGCCCAAATTGACAAAATGGGTAGAACCAAATTACAGAACAATGATTGGGGGAGGGGGGGGGGGGGGTCAAAGAAAAAGTTAAAGGCGAGGGTTATCTCTGCCTGTCTTGCCCATTTGGTTATGACGGGACTTGAGGCCTCGTCCAATTCACATCCTATCAGTGGTTCTTTAGCATCTTTTCGGTCTGTAGTGGTGGGATGCGAGCTGACTGACAATAGACTCCACCCAACTAATTTTCCTTTGGAATCAACAAACCTTGTTAGGTTTTCTGTCTGGCCGTCTTGCTTGAGTGCATGTTGAAAATTAAAACTTGTGCAGAAAATAAAGTTGAGACTCACCGATTACTTTTCCGAGGACTGAATATATTAAAGAAAAACCTTACACATGCTGGCTGTGGCTGCAGAGGACATAACTTTTCCTGTAGATTTCCAACTCTACCTATATCTGCAGTGTTTCCATCCGAGTTGGTGAGAATAGATGGCTACCTTAACACATCAGCTGTTTTATGAGTGTGTCTCCGAACAGGTAGCTTTATGGCTCAATCTAATGAGCAGTCATTGGATATCGCATTCAGAGCTCTGTTTGCTGCATGTAAGATGAGATGTAAGTCCCTTTTTTCCATTTCTGTCCCAATGACAAGGTGTTGTAATAAAAGTACTGTGAGGATCACCCAACACTATTCTGCTCTCTTAGTAGCACCCATTGATTATTCTTCTGCTGATCTTTAAATGTGCAGAAACTGACACTATGGACATGAAACAACCGACTTTTCTTTACAAGGATCTCTGATCTTCATTTTGGATTCTCCATCTTTATCCACTGTGGTTGCTGTTGCTGCAGTTGAGATAAAAAGCTTCTATTTAATTATACCCACTGTTGGAGTCAAAATGAACAAGGATCTGGGGGCGTCGCGTAGCAGAGTGGTTAAGAAGGGTGCCCCATGTTCAGAGACCTCAGTCCTCGACACAGTTGGCCAGGGGTTCGATTACACCCTGTGGACATTTGCCAAATCTTTCTTCCCTCACCTCTCTCCCGTTTTTACACACTATCCACTGTTTTTTTGTTTTTTTTTATGAGGATCTGGGCCTTAAGGCTTAAAATAAAGTTTATCAGATGAACAACGAAATGTAAAAAAAAAAAGTGTTCAAATCATTGTTTCAAACTAGTTCAAACTGTCTAGCATAGTATGGAAAAACTAAGCTGATGTAACATTTTCTTGCACAAAAATAGAGTGGTAGAATCTTTTCACTGCTTATCAAACATTTTGTTTACTGAGTTTAAGCAAGTGGAATCACCTCAGCCTTTGTGGTGCACATGGTTACAAGACCATATCATTAATACCAAAGATTAAGTGGAAACCTTATAGATTGTAATCCTCCTTTTTTTTTTTGCGCTGTTAATTTTTAATATTGTTTTATTTAATATTAACATTAAATTTCAATTGAAATTACTTATTTTAATTGTACATAGGTTGCCTTTGTTTTTAATTTGACTACTTATTGAACCTATTTATCTTATTTTGCACCTTTCCAACTCTCTGCACCCCCCTCCCCCACTGTGTGTTTTTCACGCTGTTGTAACTAGTGAATTTCTCCACTGTGAGATCAATAACATTTTAGCTTATTTTAGCTTATGTAGTAGACACCCCAACAACATGGTATAATACTTATTTTCACTCTGGGATCAATAAAGTATTTTTAAATTTGAATTGAATTTGAATAAAGAACAATGTCGTCTGAAAACCTGAGAAAGTGGACATATTAAAGTACATGTGACATGTTGGCAAATATGGCATGAACACAAACGCCTGGTGGTGAAGGTTTTATGGTTCAGGTTTGTTTCCTTGAACCCTACTGTAAACCAAAAATATTCAAGCTTAACCAATCCAATTTCCAAAAGTCTGCCTATATTTCAAAATCATGTGACACTTCATGACACAGGTTGAAAGCTCAAAGATAAAACAGATTAATGTTTTTTTTCACTCTGATTAGAAGTCTGCTGAAAGTTCTCTATTACTCTCTGGCAGACTTCAGACATGTCACTTCGTGCAAAATCCACTTTTAAAAAGTTTCTTGCCTCTGTTTTCTCTGAGCTGATCATAAACATCTCATCTACTCTTAAAATGGCTTAGTCTTTTTCTACTTCTCAGTCAGTATGTTTACATGCACATCTAAATTGAGCTAATCACGATAATCAAATTAATACCCTAACCAGATGGGAGCCTTTATCCCAGTTTACATGTCATTCAGAAAATCTAATTGAGTGAAGTGCGTTCCACTCCACAACACCAGGTGGCGACATGCGCTCTTTCATGTTGGCATCCTTCTGGTTGGTCTAGAGCAGGGGTGCCCAATTCTGGTCCTCAAGGGCCGGTCTCCTGCATGTTCTAGTTATTTCCCTGGTTCAGCACACCTGAATCAAATCATGGCTCATTACCAGGCCTCTGCAGAACTTTGACATGCTGAGGAGGTAGTTGGACCACTTGAATCAGCTGTGTTGGAGCAGAGACGCATCTAAAACTGGCTGGAGACCGGCCATTGAGGCCAGGAATTGGACACCCATGGTCTAGGACGTTACAGAGTAAAACCAGGATAATCACAATGAGCAAAGAAATGGATGCCAACAACAACACTGCAGCACAGTACATTTAGTAAGTACTGTACTGTTCGATTGTGTTAAACTCGTTGTTGCTGCTGTGCTGTCGTCATTGCGGTGTTATTCCTGCTTCCTTGGTCTCGTCACTTTCCAAAGAGGGAGTACCTGCTGTATACATGCATTTCTAAAGTTTGAAGTCAGTCAGACTAAGGCAATGATTCAGTTTTCTCTTACCACATGTAAAAGCACTGACTGTGACCTCGTAATGCTAAGATTTTTTTAGTGGTGCTAGTGACCTTTATTTACAGTAAGTGGGAGGGGGCAGTAAAGGTCAGGAATCGAACCCCAGATTGCTGCATCAAGGACCAATAGCCTCAGGATACTAGGCAACAGCTGTATGTTATGTGCCAACCAAAGGGTCATGTTTTTTATTTTTGGCCACCTATTCAGGGCCAACAAAGCTGAAAATGTTCCCGTTTTGGACAAGAAAAACTTTCTTTCTGCATCTCTGAAAATTATTTTGCGATCAAGCTTGGCCAGTGGGGTATCCAGCAGCCAATTATCTTATACAGTGCTGGAAATCAAAATTGGATTGGCTGAAATAGAAAAAAAACATAGGTGCTGTGAAGAAAAACTCAAATTTTGGACTCAATTAACAGATTAATCTGTAAATTATAGAAACTAAAATGTTAGACAAATTCATTTTATTCAACTGCTCGCAGGACTACTTGACAAGGGTAACGAAGCCAAAGAAAACTCTGCTTATTAGAATCTTTTCTTCTATATATCGCTGTCACATCTGGGTTTGTCAGCTAAGTTCTTTGGTCCAACTCGGTTTCCTTCTGTCCACCATTCCCTCAGCTTCTTTGAATACCTTCTTGTGTTTGAGGCATAGATCCTCATTCCTACATAAGGATCACCTCCCTCTGAGCACACTTGTGTGAAATTGGATTGCTGATCCGTTGGTGCTGAATCGCAGAGATGTAATATGGGATAGCAGCAACCGCATGGTCCACTGGCAGAGACAGCTGTTACAGGACACCAAGGGATCAGAGATGACGCTTGACTTCTGGTCCCCATCTCTTCAAGACCGATGATGCTCTCAGCAATTCTCATGACAGCATAAAGTAGAACACCACTGAAACTAAAAAAAAACAAAACTCATAAGACCGCAATGAGGCACGACACAGTTCACAGCATGCAGGGGCCTGCCTAGTTTGCTTTATTCACTTACATGTCAACAGGTCATTGTTGATTCCTGGGCAATTTGATGTGGCTGTCGTCTTATATTTGCTATAATCATGTGTCATCGCTCCCACTATCGCTGGTTACTACTCCTCTTCATCATCTGAGGGTGAAAGGGCTGTGTCAAAGGGTAAAATTCTATTTCACATAAATGTATCTTCATTACTATGTTTTCTCTCTCCGTCAGCCTTTATGGTTGATTTAAAAGGGTTGATCTTGAATAAATCCAAAGCTAGACTATTATCAAAACGTAGAAACCTCTTTTCTGGTCAGTCAGTAAATCCCCTCAGCATTCATGAGTCATTTTAAACCTAGCTGCCTAGAAATGTATTGTATTTTTCTTAACTGCTGTAAGTGGGGCACAAAATAGGGGTAAAAGTAAAGTCTTTTCCTTGAACATCGAATATCTTTATTTTATGGAATCAACACACAGGGGATTTTTATTGTGAAATGGAAGGGAGATGTACTTTTCAGTTTGCTCTTGTTTTTGACAAATTAAGCTCCAAAAATATTGTACACATACATTTCAGTCCTCTATACTTACAGTTGATGGGATGATGGCTGGAGCAAAACTTGACTCTGTGGTAAAACTAAATACTTGATGTTCGCAGGCACCTTCCATTCAATCTCACAGAGCTTGAGCTATTTTGCAAAGAATTGCCAACCATTCGTCTCTAGATGTTCAAAACTGGTAGAGACATTATATAGAAGACTGTCAATGTAGCACACCGTGGTTCTACAAATTACTGACTGGGGACTGAATACAAATGTATCACACCTTTCAGATTTTTCTTTAAAAAGAACGTTTGTTTGTCAGCCAAAAGAAAACCTCAACAAAACACACTGACAAAGTTTTGCAAGGCAATTTATATAATAGTGGGCAAGGCCTTGACACTCTTACTGAAGTGTAATATTGTCCTTAACCATCATTGCTATTCACCTACTGTGAATATCTTCTTTAAAATCTGGGCTACACTGAAAGGAAACCAAGGTTCCAAGGTTGGTTCCTCAAGTGTTGAAGAACACAACCTTATGTAAGACAGCTATGAGAAAAAACAAAATTGGGGTAGATTGATGGCTTTGCTTTGTATTTAGATTAGCTTTCCTCTGTATGTTCTTGCATACATATAATTTGTTTAGACTTGATTTTCATTTTATAGTCGGGATTTCTACATGTTTTTATTTTGATAAAAGCAATGTAGATGGTGTTTTGAAGGGCCGATGTTTTGCTAAGTGCTGACTTATACTATATATTTTTAAACTACTTGCCAAGTCTAACACCGAGTTCAAGGCTGTCATTCATCCATCTGTGTAATTGAGCACATTATCAAATGAGTGAATCAGCTCTCTTGCCCGTCAAAGAACCACACTTAGTACCCATATTTCCTTCGAGTGCTAAATGAACCACCCGCTGAGCTTAGCTGATTGTATGTCATTTGCTTTTTGTGCATTGAGGGTAACCCCCCCCCCCCGCCATCTCCCAGCCTCTTGCCTGTGCCTCCTTCCTCCGTGGCCACCCCACTATCCCATTGTCTGTCCTTTTGCGCGGTTATAGAATGAAGGAAAATGGCATTTAAAAAGGTGCACATGTGGAGTGGTTGACATTCAGAGTGCTGCTACCTTAAGGTTAACCCTAAATGAAAGACAATGGCAAATGCTGGCTTTTAAAGCGTCAGTCATGTGGTGTGGAATATCAGGTGTCAGTGAGGAGGCAGACAGGATACCGTTTGAGATGCATGAGTAAATAATACATCTCTTTTCAGCATGTCTGGCACTTGACTCAGCTTCGTCTCACACCTGTGCTATTAAAGTCTGGGGGCTCTCTTGGTATTGGTTACTTGCTGTAACAGACAAGGTTATTTTTTTCAAGCTTATTTTATTCAAGCTAAGTTGCTTTTAGGTTTTGTTCCACTGTGATAACAGAAGTAGTTATGGACTTGCCCTCAGATGCTGCCCTAGTTGGTACTTGACTACTGATAAAACCTTTTTTCCCCCTGTTTGTTTTTGAGAAAGGTGAACTCAAGGTGCATTTTCTTTGACTGTAAATAGACATTGACAGTCTTGGCTTTGAAAATTCTTCGCTCGATTAGGTATGGCTTTCAGTTGGGTGCACAAAGGAGACAATAAGTGAGGCTTAAGAGCGCCTTCTGGAGAATAGTGTAAGACAAAATCATCAGCCAATTGACTGCTTGTTTCTCCCCCTGAGCTCCTCTCTGATGACCATTTTTCCCACATCTTGTTTTGTTTGAATGTTTGTCATTTAACTGAACGATTTAGTCTTCCACCCTGTGGCATTAGAGATGTGATACATGTCAGTCCATGCTCCTTTCTAGTTAAGCCCGACGCATCTTCATTTCTACCGAAGCGATATTCATACATTTCTGTGCTCACATTCTGATTGACTTTGTCTGCTGTTATGCTTTAAGGCTGAATTTTTCAGTTTCTAAGCAAAGGTCATGCATGCAGGGTCATGACGCTTGACAGAGATGTATAGTTCCTTATTATTACATTCTAATAATAGTGTTATCCTTCGTTGAACTTTGTATTTAGCAGAATCATTGGTTCATGAAAAGGCCATATTCCAGTCTTTTTTTCGCAGTCACGAGATTTTCTTAAGTGACTCACAAAGCTGTCTTTCATTTTACTTTTTTTTTTCTTTGTGGTGTCCTAAATTTCTCTGGTTGCTTTAGTAGATTACATTTAAAGTTGAACCAATGAGTAGGCTAGCCTTCAAAAACATAATTGTATGATCAGTTCAGATGGAGAGGTTTAAATGACAAGTATTTTGAATTTTTAAAGGGGGGACTACTCAGACTTGATCATAGGGATTCAAAAACCTTTATCCTGAATGTTACTGGAACTGAAGCATTAATTGTTACAGTAAAAGTCAGAATTATTTAGCCCCCTGATGAAATTACAGAAAGCTCGTAATATTTCCATGGAAACTACCATAAAAAACTGTTCATTGTTGTATTGCTTCCAAAAGAACAAGGACAAAATCTCCTCAAAGTTTGATTAGTATATCTTATTGATTTGCTGAATTGTAACAAGAAAATTGACAAATGACGAGGCTAAAGCTTTTGGCCCTTCTGATATTTAATGGCCTCACTGTCTTACAGTTCATAGCTTCTTTCTGTAGTTTTTTTTTTACTAGGTTGGCACATGCCTCTTGAGCTATATGAGCCCACCCTTTCATGGAAAATTGTTCCATCTCATCTAGATTCTGTGGTCTTCAAGCGTGAACATTGACCTTAAATCCCTGCTGCAGATTCTCGATGGGATTGAGATCTGGGTTCTGTAAGGGCCACTCCAGGACTCTGAGGTATGCTTTGGGTCATTAACTTGTTGAAAGAACCGGCGGCGGCCTAAAACGACACTTGCAGCAGAGTTCTTTAAATTATTCTTCCAAATGCCCACATTTTACTCCTTATTTTCATGACCCCATGAAAACAACCAAGGTTCCCAGTGCCTGAAGCAGGAAGACAGCCCCAGGACACTGTGCTCCCACTACCATGCTCAACAGTGAGAACTGTGTTTTTGGAGTTGAAGGCCTCTCCTTTCCTTCTCTAAACAAAAGCAAACTCCCTGTGCCCAAAGAGCTCAATTTTAGTCTAATCGGACCAGAGAAAGGATTTCTAAAGCACATCACTCTGTTTCAAATGTTCATAGGCAAACTTTTGTCAGGAATTTATGTACCATTGTTTCAGCAATGGAGTCTTTCTTGGATGGTGACCTCCGAACCCAGCTTTGTTTGCAACAGAATTTTATTTGTCTTCTTCAGCTTTGCAATGATGCATCATAGATCTCTTCTCGACACCATGAAACATTTGGAAATGGCAGAGTAGCCTTACAATGAGTGTCTACTATCCTCTTTTAGGTACAGAATAATTTCATTTCTTTTCTTTTTGGGGCGTGATGGATTTGCTTCTAACAAAAAGTGTCAGAGAAGTCTAAGTGTTTAAAAGCACTGGCCCTGCTAACCAGAGTTCCTTATGTAAGGTTCAGTGCTGGTTGAGTACTCAGGAGTGGTGTGAAAGTTAATTGGGTGTTTAGGTGCGGTCCTAAAGGTAATTGGTAACATTTGTCTTTGATTTAAAGAAAGCAGAGGAGAGCTAATAAGTTTGGACATTTCATTTTCTTGTTACAATTCAGCATGTCAATAAAATATACTGATCACACTTTGTGGAGATTGTGTATTTGTTTTTTACGAAGCAACCTTTTGCCCACCTTTTTTTCCGGACAAAATGGGTAACGGGTACCATGGGACTTTTTTTTTCTCATACCAGATATGAATGGTTCCCTAGGGGAACATTTCAATATCTGCTTTGACAATCAGTGATTTAAAATACTTTCTAAATACTACTCATACAGTTATTCCCAAAGTTATTCATGCTCCTGATAATTTTAGGTTTAAAATAATCTTATAATTTTCCGAACATGTTTGTTCAAAATGAAATATTAATAATGTTCTGGAGTGACCCAGCAAGAGTGCCAACTTGAATCTGATGGAGGGAACTAAAGATTAGGCTGATGGCAAGAAAGCCTCCAGATTCAAGAAGTTGGAGTTCATCAATTGTCAAAATCGCAAAGAAACTATCCAAAAAGCTGGCCAGCAGTTATAAGGAGAAGTTTAATTGCTATAATTTCCCCAAAATATTTTTTCTGTCTTGTTCTGAGATTGGCAGGATTTTCAACACTACACATTTTAATCAAATGTGAATTAAACTATTTATTTATTTATTTATTTATTTATTTATTTATTTATTTATTTATTTATTTATTTATTTATTTATTTATTTAATTTATTTATTTATTTATTTATTGTCTTTATATCCTTTATTTTTTTTTAGATGTCCATCTGATTTTCTATCAGAAATAAAATGCCTAGCTGATTAAAACATATTTAAATCAAAAAATGCCAGGCGTATGAATAATTTTGCCCTTAATGTAGTCTACTGTAAGAATTCTGGATTATATGACTACAGGAAATATGTCCCAGGAGGAGGTTACTTGGTTAACCTTTCATTAAGGGTCATCCTAACTGTCATTTTATATTTTAAAAGTAAAGTGGTCTAAATGTGGATCAGAACCAAAATAAATGGTTATGGCATGTATGCATGGCAGTTCAAATACACTAACCAGCCAAATGCTTGTACACAACTTCTTACTGAAGTGAATGAGAAGGTCTGTTCAAACATTTGACAGTTAGTTTATACATTATATAATTTATATCCTACTAAATATTGCAACCAAGCAGATGATTGCAGTTTTTCACACATCTATATAATGGAAACCGTGGGAATATATTGTGAAACTCCAGTGCACTATAAAATTTTTAGATGATATACAATTGAAATAAAGAACACATGAACTATGTCAATCTATTCATAATTCATGAAAATTCTCACTAACATTGAACATATTTAATGGTTTAAGTGCATCTCTACAAATTGGTTTGTTTGCAGAGGTGGGACCAAGTCATTGTTTTGCAAGTCTCAAGTAGTTATCCTAAAGTCCTGAGTTAAGTCAAAGAATCAACGACAATGGATAATAAGACAAAAGAATGGAGAAATAAAATCATATAAATTCAAAGTATTATGAATTACAAATGAAGTTGTCTCAAGATTGAGACAAACAACTTGCAGTATAAATTGTTCAGACACGGTTTGCTTACCAGATTAAATTAAATTGGGTACATTTTAATTATTCTAAACTGTGCTTAAATTGCACTTTTTACAATTGTAAGCTTTATGAGCAGAACAAACTTGCATCTAATAAACAAGTCTATTCAACGTTTTTCTTGTGGATTGGCTTCTAGTCTGATCAGGATCTTCTGTTGCTGTGAGCCAGTCCTTTGAGCTTTTGGGTCTCTTTGATCATTACTGTCAATTAAAACTAGCAACACTACACCACTACTAATTAACTTGGTTTGGGGGTATAAAATAATTGCCTATGGGCTAACTAGTTGTGGTAATGCATATCTTTCATAAGCAAATAACTAAACTACCGCTCAAAGATGTTTGAAAACAAATCCAGGGAAGAGGCGCTTAGGAACACCTTTGTCATTCCCGTTCCAAAGAGTACACTTATGAGTATTTTACATGGATTAATAAAACGTTTATTCGTGGCTCAGATGAGACCAATATAGAACTTTTTGGTCTAAACTTCACTTGCGTGTTTGGAGGAAAAGGATGGAGGAGGAGAAGGATGAGTTGCATCCCAAGAACACAATCCCTACTATGAAGCATGCGGGTGGAAACATCATGGTTTGGGGCTTCTTTTCTGCGAAGGGGACAGGATGACTGCACTGTATTTTTGAGAGGATGAATTGGGCCGTGTATTTTGAGATTTTGAGCAACAACCTCCTTCCCTCAGTCAGAGCATTGAAGATTGGTCGTGGCTGGGTCTTCCAATATGACAATGGACCGAAGCACACAGCCAGGATAACCAAGGAGTGGGTCCATAAGAAACATATCAAGGTTCTGGAGGGGCTTAGCCAGTCTCCAGGCCTAAATCAAATATAAAATCTGTGGAGGGAGCTGAAACTGTGTTCCTCAGCGACAGCCCCGAAACCTGACAGACCTACAGAAGATCTGTGTGGAGGAGTCTGCCAAAATCCCTGTTGCAGTGTGTGCAAACCTGGTCAAGAACTACAGGAAATGTTTGACCTCTGTAATTGCAAACAAAGTGGAAATACATTTACAATGTGAATTTCAGACCCCTCCATAATTTCTAAGTGGGAGAACTTGCAAAATCACAGGGTGTTAAAGTACTAATGTTCCTCACTGTATTTTGCCTCTTAATAAGCTGATGAATTTTACATTGGATTTTAAATTGAAAGTCAGACATGTTTTCACAGAAACATAATTAAATCAAGGATTGTGATCTGTTAATACTATAAGCTAGAAAGACTCTTCAATATAATGTCAAATTGCGGCAGGGAGAGATAAGACGTCTAAGGGTAGGAGGAAACGTCGAGAGGAGATTCTGAGGCGTTCTCAAAGCAAACAAAAGCAATCCTGTTAGTGTATAAGTAGCGAGATGAAGAACGGAGTTGGAGAGACAAACGGGAGGCGAGGCAAAAGAATGAACCAAGAAACTTATTCAAACCAGGGGGCTTTTCCGCTAAAAAACAACCCGTGCTAGTTCTGTGCTGGTACCAGCACTGGTGCTTAAGTATGTTCTTTACTTGTTCTTTCAAAGAACCAATTGCTTTTCCACTGACACAGGTGCCTAGTCAGTGCTGTGTCATAACATAATCTAAAGCGTTGCAACGCAGCTGTATACGCCCACATGTGGAGATGAAAACGAGAACCGCGAACAGAGAGAGATTAATCAACATAATAGTTAATCGTGCTCTTACAAGCATACTTAATACATGTAGCTTATTAAGCTGCTCCATGTGTGATAATAATAATGGATTGCATTTATATAGTGCTTTTTTAGACCCTCAAAGCACTTTGCAACTCCATTATCCATTCATCATTCACACACTGGTGGAAGCAAGCTATGATTGTAGCCACAGTTGCCCTGGGGCAGACTGACAAAAGTGAGGCTGCCATATCGCGCCATGGGCCCCTCTGGCCAACACCAGTAGGTGGGAAGTGTCCTGCCCAAGGACACGACATGTAGCAAAAAAAGGGAATCGAACCCACAATGCCTGGGTCGCGGGGCGACAACTCTACCACTGAACTACAGCCACCCCAAATGATGATTCTCTGTTCAGTTTGTTCAGACTTAACATTATTAAAATGAATAAAAATAAATACTACTCATTTTTTTAAATTGACAGTTTGCATCTAAATGTAAATGTAAATGCATCTTCCTATACAGAATATATAACTGTGCATTGTGGAACAGAATGCAAATCTTTTGAAATTGGCATCTGGAAACAATAAAAGCAAAAATACTTTGTTTCAACACAAAAAGGCTTTATTGTTAAAATAAACTAATAAATAAATCTATGAAGGTGTGTAGCGAAAAACCTATACAGAATTTAAAAAACACACATCACTGTGGTGCAGCTTGCTCCATGAAAGATGCTATGCGACCCAGCCAGTTGTTGCTGTGCAGATTTCCCCAGTCAGTCGCTCATTTCTCTCACGGTCCTCCTGCAGCCTTTCCTCTCACCTCTGAGGATATTCCAATAATTTAGTGTCCCGCCTTCACTTACCTGTGTAAAATGACAAAATCTAATTAATTGGCTGGGCCAGACGGAGATAACCCAATCTGGCCCAGCCAAGAAGTTGGTGCTTGGAACCAAGAAACGGGTGTTTGGGCGGTGGAAAACCAAAGAACTGGTTCTAAGTCAGGATCTGATACCGAACCAGAACTGGAACCAGCTCCGTGGAAAAAGGCCAAGTGTGTGCTTTTCCCTTTTGTGAAATAGCAGTTCATCATTTCAAGACACACAAACAGTTGATGGTTAAAGATGACTCATAGCAGTATAGAGACATATTAATACATTATGATGAAATGCAAGGGATTAGGTTTCAAAAATTAGTTCAGGTTACTTGATCTTCCAAAAACGAGATTCTGTAGAAAGATGGCCTTTACACTTTAAAAACCAAAATTGAAACTTTGAATCATTGTACTTGTGAAAAAGAAACTTTATATGAATAAAATATTTGATTTAATAGAGAATGTGTTTGAGGGAATGTGCCTACCAAGCATAGTTTTAAAGCAACATAATAAAAAAAACAGCTTGGTGAAATGTGTTGAAGCTAGGCTTTGTTAAATTTTCTGAATATTTTTGCTGTGAGAATCTGCAACACATGAACCCGGCATAACTAAGAAACAAAGATACAGAACATTGAGGCGGTATATACTGTAGGTTTCCTTACCTTACCTGGCTCATCTGTACTTGGCCAGATGTACTAATGTTGCTCTTGAGTGTGTGCGCATGGGGATTGTGTTGGGGGGGGGGGGGGTATAAATGTGATCATGCTTTTAATTCTGTGGGGGTGGGATGAGAATGTGGTTTATGTGGGGTCCTTTTTAATCTGTAAAGGACTTTGACTTGCAATCTTTGTATGACATGTGCTTTATAAATAAAATATAATGGATACAACTGAAGTTGAGTTGGAATTTCAGTAGGAAGCCTGTTATCTCTTCATAAACATTTTTAGGATTTTCACATTGTTTGAGACACTCCTATTTCTTTATTGACATTTTTCAGCACTAAAACCTGGATGGATTTAGGGAACCTTTTTATACAGATTACATTTGATTGGCTGTTTTTGGTTATCAGTAATAAAATGCTGAAAATGTTTGATTGGTGACACTAAGTGTTGCTTAATGTGTTTCAAATGGCAGAACACAATAATTTATCCCACTTGCAATTTTGTGTCTGCCATGCAAATGTTATGCTTTTAAAGTTTTAAATGCATTTAATATAAAGACGAGCAGTTGGCATTCTTCTTCATATTAGTAGTATTTTTTGATAAGAGAAAATGCAGAAGCAATGAGGGACAAAAAGCCAACCTGTAAATGTTCTTCATTGCGTGGGCAAGTCATATGAAGTTTTGCATATCAAATATGTTTAACTGCATCATCATTTGGCCAACTCTAAAAGGCATAGGTTTTCATAGTTTGATCTGAGAAAAAGCTTCACAAAGGGAACAACAATTTCCTGTTCTTTCCTGTTGTTTTTCTTTAGAGTATACAGAGCTAAGTTTACCCAAAGGGTCAGAGAACTTGCAGGTAAAAAAAATCAAGGATTTAGTCTCTCTACAGGTCTCAATTCCATTTCAATTTGAAATAAAATGATGGAACAGGCAGATATTGTGCATTGGAAATGTTGGGAGGAGATAATCTCTATTCTAAACACATCTTTGCAAGGTTGCATCTAAATGAACTAAGGAAATTCTACATAGACTTCCTTTTATAAAGCAATATGAATGTAAATATAAGCCTAGATGCCTAATATCGTGTTTTGTGACCATTAAACCTAGAATACCAGTACAAACCTTTGAGCAACATTCAATCCTGGTTGTAGAGGAATGAGGCACCTCCTTTCAAGTATGATGGTATAGAGAATGTAAGTGTGGCCCAGATTATTATGGAGCAGGACAATAATCCTAAAAAAATTGTAATCTGCAAGAGAATGGTTTAAAAATGTAATTGCCAAGAAATCAGTTAAAGACCAGCCTTCCATTGTTGGTGAATTCTTTGGTAGGACTTTAAGAGGGCAGCAAAATGAGCCAGCAATTTAAAGATTAGTAACTGAGCAAATTATTAGAAATAGTGGGTTGAAATTCTTTCAGTGATGTTAGGAACTACTTAAGATGATTACTTCAAAGTTTCCCTGGTAAATTAAATGTCTTGTTGAGTTTTTCATAGACTTGATGTGGCTTTTGTTCAATAATAACTGTTTAAAAAAAAAAAAAACGCTTTAATTATAAAAAACGATAAGATATACACTATTTTATGTATTGATAAATATCACATGAGAAATAAAATATTTTAATTCCATGATTTCAGTTTCCCATGGCTTTAGGCAGGCTTTAAAGACCACCAGGTTTGCACAGGTGTGAGGTAAATACTGCATAATTTAACATCAAATCTTTCATGCAATTCCTACATAAGTCCCATTGATTAATAACAAAAGTCTAATTGGGTTGTCTCTGGCTCCAGACTTTTTATCTGTCTCTCATTATTCTTCCATTACTATTCGATTGTCCGCCCTCAGTGCCGTTTTTCAGTTGCTCCGGTCCTTCCCTGTGTGGTATGCTCAAGGGACCCAAAGCTCGTCATTTTAATAATACACACATAAATAATAGATATATTTTAAATGCTAATTCTAAAAGGGAGTCTTGGGGTGACTCAATCTCGCAGCATTTGCGGTTTGACCTTAGCACAGGCAAACAAATTACTGAGAGCTCAGCGTTTCTCATTAGGTTCTCCACGCATCATCACGCTGCCAAGTTGCCCTCCTCTATTTGCACAACCTCTGTATATATACGTATCATGTATATTTTTTGGTTTCAGCTTTGTAGAGCTTACCTCCATCTTCTGTTTTCTTAGTTTTGTCACTTTGGTGTTTGGTAGTAGATAGAGTTGAGATTACACACTAATACCGTAATTGTATATGATAATTCATAAAGCAGTTCTTTGAATACAAAAAGAATATCAAAGTTTATGTTGAGTCAGTTAATTTGAATTATTTTCATCTTGTAAACATGCTTTGTGAGTGAATAAGGTATTTTACAGTAAGCACAGGTAAATATTGGGTATGAATCCAGCTCAGAAAATGAGATTAATTATGATTTGGATCAAGAGAATCAGACGTGACAAGAGTTTTGTAATATTTTTGGAAAACTGAATTTCTCTTATTTTTTTGTTGTACCTAAGGGAGTAAAGGTCCTAAATTGTCCTGAATTCATTGATAGAGGATGAAAAAAGGACTGTGGTCCAACACTCAACAAATGGCTTCAAGTGATTAGATTCCAGAGCTGCTGTAACGATGTTTCCTTTCTTGTCATGTACAGCTTTTGTGGAAGATCAAGTCCGGTCACATCTGTGAACATCGTGTTGTTTTTGGTGTGCTCTTTGGTGTGATTACAATAGTATGTCAATTTGATCCAAGGGGAATTCAGTGAGTAGATTGGGATACATTGCTTTGTTCCTGACATCACCCACCCCCATAAAATAAAACAAATGCACAAATATAAGAATTTTGGTGTTCATCTGTGGACATTTTTGACTAATGAAAATTCTATGTCAGCTTTGCTTTGCACGTGATCAAAGGGCTTTAGTGTTGAATGTGTAGAAAGGAGATGCTGGACCATTATTTACCAAAGGCAGCATTTCTTTTCCAAATGGGTAGATATTGGGGATGTATACAGCTCACGAGCTGAGATTAATAATGGTTCGGATCAAGAGAACGAGACGAGACAACAGTTTTTTTAAATATTTTTTCGAAACCTAAGAATGTCTCTTATTTTGTTGTTGTACCTAATGGGGTAAAGGTCTCACAAATCACAAACTTTGCATTGCAGACTCATTTAAGAAGTTAAATAGAAGCATATGCAAATTTTATCACCCGACAGGTAGCCAGTCCCAGTATTCTCACGGTGTTCATAAACGGCTCGTTTTTCTCCGCTTCTTTTCATTTACAAAGTACCCATAGTACTGTCACAAAAATAACTTAAAGGGGGGGGGTATTATGCTTCTTCCAGGCACATATTACCCTTCTATAGCACACTCCAATAAAATTGTCACCTTATGGCGTCATATATCCAAGTCCACCTTAAAGAAATTTACTTCCGTATTGGACGCCTTGATTTTCGCCTCTGCCTCTCTAAGACCCTCCTACTCTATCTGACACTCCCCCTTCAGTTCGTCACATACCGTTCATCATCGCAGCATGCACGGAGTCGGAAAAGAAATCCCACAAAAGACGTGCAGCTGCAGCTGGTGTGTTATAATTACTGCACCTGGGACTCCGCCGGAGTTGTGTGAGGTGGGGAGGGGTAGGGGGAGGGGTAGGGGGAGCTCTGCAGGGGCGAGGCTCTCGGCTGACTACGTAAGGTCGGGGGAGGAGATGGGTGGAAAAGGCGGGGATAGGTGGGAGCAGGTGTTTCAGCAACCCCGAGAACTACCAGCAGAGACTCAAAGATTACTCTAACATGAGTGAATGGGTCAGAGCAACACTTCAGGTATGTTTTTAATGAGGGAAAGACAGGTTCTTAGGATATTAAGAGTCAGAAAGTCAATTTTGCATAATACCCCCCCCTTTAACATTTATTACCAACCTGTTGCCGCCAACAGGATTTTACATGCCTACTTCTCACTACTGTATTTCCTAAACTGTTCAATATATCCAAAAGGCCCGAAAAGCTTAGAAATAGGACTTTCAGGACACATTTCTGTAGCACCAGGGACTTCCGTACCATAAGCACTGTGTATGAACATTTTTAAAAGTTAAAAAAGTTTGGTGTTTATAAACTCCTATTGGATAACTCTGTGAAGTGCAAGTGTAGCAAAATAAATTCCTCAATTAAAAAGCCACCTTTGGATACATAAGGATAAAGAATTACCATCACAAGCTTAGCACTGTGTTTTATCAAAGCACCCTGAACCCGTTATTCATAAAGGGAGCTCACGGGAAAGAGTGTTTTATTGGAAATTGTTGTCCTTTAACAATTCCTACTGTGGAATGTATGGTATTCCATCATTTTGAGCAAAGGTTGCAACATTAAGAAATTATTCGTTCTATTTGGATTCAATATAAGTCAAAATTTCAGTGTCCTGGTATGGAATTTCTGTGAAACAATTTCTCTATGGATCCATTTGGCCAGTCTTTCCGCACTGCTGATATAGCATCCTTCTCTTATAGTTACATACAACTCTAAAGCTCTCATTATCCCTGGTATATACACTGTATTTTTAAACCCATGTTGCCACTAAATGAATGAATGTAGATCACCAGAGGCCACACACTTTGTATTCCTGTGTATTTCAGCTCTAATAACAGCACTGTCAACTTTATTGCAACCCCTAATCAGATTAGATTCTTCAGGGAAATAACAGCTGATAATGTTTGAAGGGGAGGGTAATATCCTTATTTGAATTAGTCTACAAATTGGAACGGAATAAATCGTCTGTTCGACATAATATTTTACCGAGTCGAGAGACGAAGCAATTCAAAAGTAATTGAAAGCAATTAGATTATGATTACTAAATTTAATTTACCTTGGGGATTACCTAACTGTTTGTTTGGCAGTTTTAGGTTTGTAAAAGCGTTAGCTGTTTTATGTTTTCACAAGTACATCTTTAATCAGATCGTGCTTCATAGCATTGTTCAGAGGTTTGGATGTTCTGCCGACATTTTGTCCTGTGCAATATGTAATTATGTTTTTTGGGGCTAACATTTCAAATCTTGCTCCTGAATTTTATTTGGTTGTAGGCACAGGCTAATATGAGATTCTTCTTGGGAATAATACCTAGGCTTTGCAGGATGTGCACAAATATTGGAAGTTATATAATATAATCTGATTGCTTTTAAATGAGACAGAATAGCAATAAGTGTTAACTATTGTGGCAGTCATTTTATCTATAACATTCTGCTTGATTTTGACACATTGACTTAAGTCAGTAACTCGATGTAATCTGCTGTGTTTTCTTAGATAGAAAACATTTAGGCTAATTTGAATAATAAACTGGACTTGACTGCATTGGTTCATAGGACCAGTTGAAATGCTTGTACTTGACTTGAAATCTACCTGTATGATAAAATAAAAATGTCTTGAGACAAGATGTTATGAGTTGGTGCTACAAATGAACTTAATTAAATTGACTCACCAGGACCAAAAATAAATAGCTTTCAACCTAACATTATTGTAGTTTTAAGTGCTAATTGCGCAGAGTAATGTACCCTTTTGCATGTCTTCTCTTTATAGCATAATAACCAGCTCATGTTGGTTGTTTAATTTATCAGGCTATCTTTTCGGTAAGCCAAGAAACCACTGACATAATCAAATCCACTGAAATTAAAAGCACGCACATGTTTTTTCTGTGTATTTTTTAGAATGGAATCCTTTTATTCTGCCCAAGGTTTTAAGACCTTACTAGGGTGATTTAGCATTAGACTTTTAACAATGGTTAAAGTTAAGGTTGGAGTACATGAAATCCAGGTTTTTTGTACGGTCTGTAAACTTTAGCCTTATTGAATAACAGAACAAATTTATTTCCTCAAATTTTTGAAATAAAAAGCATTACTTCATCCTTTTGTGCATACAGAAATTTCTGACCCATCTATTCATGATCAATTTGGACGCACTCAGTAGGTGACTATACTGGACTGTGGTCTAGTGGTGACACAGAAACATAAGGCTGTATCTTATCAGCATATATATTGTTAGTGATGTTATACTCTTCTGTAGTTAGAGCTGGGGACATGAAGATGATTTGGTAAAGGTGGCTTGGGATTGGCTAGCCATTTATTGGCTAGCCATGTACAAAATTCATCAGTATAATTTCCCCATAAACTACTGCAAACTCTATAACATCGAAATTGAATCAATTAATTACACCACATAATTACATAGTACTCCATCACAGCGCTACTTTTCTAACTTAGTTCTGAGTTGGTGCTCCAGTTTTGTGGTGTTTTTTTTATGCAGGCCATACAGGAATGCTCTGTTGGTCACCTCAGGAAAAAAAAAAAAGATAGCTTGGAAATACCATTTGGCACAAATTGGAACTGGAAAGTGAACGATTCCCCAATGTATAATGAGATTCTATAATCATTACTGGTGCTATTACTGAGTTATATGCTAAATGTCAGCCCAGTCTTTCGTATTTCTACCAAAAATAAAACAAAAACAAGAAAAAAGCTCATGTGTCCCAAAACGACAGCTTTGTTTTGGTTGTTGTGTTGGATATCCTCCAGCTGTCATCTCAATTAACAAGCTGATTTTGAAGCAGCATTTGCGCAGTCCCGCAGCATCTCTAGTGTCTCCTGATGACTCGCAGAATGTCAGAACAGCGCATGTGGAGAACACACTCAAGGTCAGATTGAAATTGGAGCAATTTCATCATGAGTCATTATGGGAAGTGCTGTGCATCAGAGGGTGCAATAAATATTCCTAAAACACGAGCCTGGCACAGTATAAAATATAGTGTACAGTATGCAACTCATGCAGAATGTTTTCTTTTACCATAACTTATACAGTAGTAGGCTTGTTGTTTGTAGAGCTTTTTCATTCTATACTTGCTGCAGATATAATACCAAGAGGTGTTCTTTTTATGTTCCATCCGATGCATTAATAAAAAAGCAGAATAATTGTGAGTTCTCTCCCAGTTGTGGTTACTTGTATTTATATATATATATATATATATATATATTTTGCATTGAGTTGAAATGTGTGGGTTTAGGCCTGTTATCTCTTTAAAGGATAAAAGCTGTGATGAAGTGTGTGGGTGTGTTTGTGTTCTCCAACACAATGATTATCCTTCATAATTACAAATGAACAAGTAGATTTGAATAAACTACGATTTCTATGAAAATGGCTGCAGTCTTTGCAAGATGGCTGCACAATAGAACCCTGACATGAGTAAAATGACTTGGATCAGCAAGGTCACTGGCTCTTAAAAATTCCCTATTTGATTGCAGTATTCTTGTACCAGATTGCTTCAGTAAAATGTAACTATAGGAGTAAAACATTATTCCCCAATGTGTGCACACAGAAAGATAATAAGGGTACAGCGGGCTGAAGTGAATGCCTTGTACCATATAGGATTTCCAAGGATTAGAATTTTCCTGTTAAACAGCATTAACCTCCTACAAATCACAGAGCCAGCCAGCTTGAAGGGCAACCATTGAAATTATATCTTGATTCACGCACAAAGCAGTAAAATTTAAAGCTGAGGAGTCCTTGGGTTTCTCTCCCTTGGCATGTGTTGTACTTGTACATTTTAATTGTATTATCATCTCCCACACTTACAGAACTGCATTTCAGAAAGAATTGTGAGCTAATCATTAGTTATTTCAGCTCTGACTTCTAGTTACAAAACAAAGCCATGCAAGTGCATCTCAATAACATAGAATGTCAAAAAATTGGAAAGTTAATTTTTTTGAGCAGGAGTTCGAAACCCCATCCGATTACTATGGTACTATGGTCATATAGTACAACAGTACAACACATGTCCATGCCTTGTGAATCTCCCACAAACTCTTGAATGTGCTTTGCTTCACAGTCCTCAAAAGGCTAAGGATATCCCTGTTGCTTGTGGATCTTTTTCTCCTCAGTTTTTACCTTCCACTTAACTTCCCATTAATTACACTTGGCTTCTGCACTCTGCTAATAGCCACCTTGTTTTGAAATGATCTTTTGTGGTTTAGTGTCCTTGTGCCTGCTTGGATAACTGTCAAGTCAGCAGTCCTCACCATGATTGTGTAGGGCTTTACAAAATCTGTCCATAGCTTGTCTCTACCATCTGATTCTTGCAGGGCAACAGGGGGAGTTGGACACTGTAAGAGGCAGGTACACCCTGCCTCTTATACAGGTCGCAGGTTGCCATTCCATCACAGGGCAACAAATATTTAGGACAAACAACCATACATACACACACTCACTCCTAATGGCAATTTACAAAAATCATTTGCTCAAACATGCACATCTTTGAGGCTCTGGGGGGAAGCTGAAGTTCTATGATAGAATCCATATTCAGTCATGTTCAGGAAATTAGAATATGCGATCAAATTAACCCTATTTCTCAGGTTCAAAGTATCTTTTTAAAATAACCTTTAAGTGGATATTACTTTTCATTAGACCCCCAAATTCTGTATTTAATATTCTTTTTTTGTCTGAATTATTTCGTAATGTTTTTATTAACTGTAAGCAGAAAATAATTAACAATTAATGTCTTACTTGAAGTTGATTCCTGTTTGCATGCCCTCAGTATGAAAAGAAAAGTTTGGAAAAATGGTTTGGATGAGAAAGAATGAGACGTAATATCGAGTCAGAGGAGGGTAATATCAATTTGTTTTCTTCCATCCTAAAACTAGTAATAACCAAATGTCATTAGGTTTGCTCTCAGGTTTGTTACCTGTAATATTCCCCATGGAACATATTCAGCAAAACAGAGTATTTCATAAAATAGTTGCACAGAAGTGTCTAATTCAAAATTTTGTGGTTAAAGAATATTAGTAAAGCGCATATGTAGTTAGATTGCTACATAATTTCTTAACTCTTTAGTTTTTCATCAGTCCTTTTTTTTCCCAATTACACATAGCACCTTAAGTATTGCATTAAGTCTTTAATTTGAAATATTACAGGCAATGGATAAACTCTTCAATGCAATCTGCTTCGACCATGTCCCTGCTCAAGCTGTTGCCTTGTCTGGCAGTTCCACTTTCATTCTTTTTTTTAATCCAAACTGCAGGTATGATGCAAATTTTGTATAACCTTTAACCAGAACTTCACTTCAAAAATATTTGAGCCATCCTTGTAAATATCAGATCAGTGTCCAATTTAAGGTATCTTTCCTTGATTGAGCCCAGAGTCACAGACAGGTAACTAAACAACCAATATGTTGGTTTACAGTCACAAATCAGAATATAGTATAGCACATGGCTAATTTGAACATCAATACAGACACAGATTGAACTTTTTATATTGCTATATTTCTTCGTGACTGAGAAATGAAATGTATTTTTCTTCAATGACTTACTCAATTACAACCCAGTGTAGGTGTGAGATAATAGTGAAGACTCAGCAATACATGCTCAGTGTCTAATACTGAAAGATTTCAGTTTGATCATTTATTTTCATTCTATAGTTTTATTTTACTTACTTTAAACAATATTAAGTTTAAGTGTCAGATTGGCTAGAAAAAAGTTTTTTTTTAAATGTAGTTCTTAGAATATTTACAGATAAAGGATGATGCATTTTTCAGTTATTTGAATTTCTTCTTTTTTTTTGGAGGCATACTGCAAAAAAATTGAAATGTATAAGAATTACATGGAATTGTTTTAACCAATTAACTAAATCTATTCTTCCTCACACATGAAGAGTCGCTAAGGTTCCTAGAAAACACATATATAATATAATTTCTTTAGATTATGTAATAATCAATCATCAACAGTGGAGGAATTAAAGCATAGACTCCCAACTCTGTCATCTGTCCAAACTCTGCTTTACCTCTCAAATGCTCTCCTGGAAGAATGGTCAGATATTCCCTAAACCCATCTACCATCATTTTCGGACTATAAGCCACTACTTTTTTCACACGCTTAGGACACTGCGTTTTATAAAATGATCTGGATAATTTATAGAGGTTTTTTTTAACTGGCTAACGGCCTCCAAGGGGCACTATAGCAGGAAGCGCATAAGTGAGGCAGACTTGTGGGGAAAGATTATGCACAGAAGCAGACTCTACCTGTAGTTTTCATGCATACACCCTGATCATGGAAAACATATGAAGAAATGCAGCTTTTAAGTTAAAGGCAAATGAGCTGGTCGTCAAAGAGGGAAATGAAGCTACTGCATGTAAGCTTGTCATCAATGAATCGATGGCGAGACGTTGGAAGAGGCCGCAGGAAGAACTGAGTCAGTGTAAGAAGACAAAAGCTTTCAGAGGACATAAAGACACAGAAGAAGACTACTTCAGTGGCTTTAATGAGAAGGATGAAGATGGCGACAAATGTCTTTTTTGGTAGGCTAAAGTATGTTCTGTTTTGTTTTGTTTTTCTAACCTGGCATGTTAATGTTTTGTTGTAGTGGCGCCCTACCCCCATCCCCATGTTGTGATCTAACTTTCGGTACTTTTCCAATAAAATGTCTGTTAATAAAATGCATGGCTGCGCTCTTCCAGTGAAGAGCAGAGATTCGGGGCAGCTGTGCGAGGGGAGCCGCTTATGAGCTCTCATGGGAGAGGAGGGGAGGTTAGCACTGCTGGTCGGTGGGTGGATACTCGCTTCATGTCGGACCAACCCCACAATTTAATCAGTTGTTCCTGGACCCATTGCGGAAATTTCCTGAAAATGTCATCAAAATCCGTCCAGAGATTTTTGAGTTATGTTGCTAACAGAAAGTCAAATGGGCACGAAAACATTACATCCTGGGGGAGGTAATAAAGAAAAATCTTTAGTGTACCGCCTTTCTGTGTAAATATGTTAAAACATTTAAACATGCGGCTTGTATTCAGGTCTGGTTTATATATGTACAAAATGTATTTTCAAATTTAGCTGCTGCGCCTTATATTCAGGTGCGCTTAATTGTCCGAAAATTATTTCTGACAAAAATTGTCCGGTAAACCTTGGAGCCATTTTAGCTGCAAAGGACAGGCTGTCTACAACTCGTTTGGGAAGGCAAACACCATAATAAAGCCTTTCTATTAAAAATGGGATGTCATTAATGCTTATTCATGTTTAAAGGGAAGTAACCTAGTGCTTTTTGCAATATAGTGTAAGTTGCTGGTTATAGTATTGCCCTAATATGGACACAGAGTTATGATGGAGTCAGGCGTTATACAAAATTATTGTACGTTTTGTGGCAAAAACGTAGTTTCACATTTTAACGTGTCTAATTCTTTCAATTTGAACATAAATATAGCTAGCTGATTTTAACTTAAATGAAGATTCCAACATGTTTTAGTCATCTGACGTGCTAATTGGATGGACAAATGATAAATGCTGTAATCAACCAAGAAAATGAAAGTTGTTGACTCTGTTGATAGAAAATTAGCCCAATGTGAACATTTTTCTTCAGAGCTGCATTCACTCATCCACTTTTAGATTGTATTAACATGGTTTGATTCTCATTATGTAACACTGATTTGAGTGATGGAAAGGTTTAAATGTTGAGAAGGTTATTTACTGTAACCAACATTCATAGCTACAAGCACACTCGAAAAACTGAAGTGCAAGTAAAGAAAGCCTTTAATAGTGAATGGCAGACATTTTAATGAAAGCCTTGCCAAGATAATGAGTTGAGAATAAGCACATATTGAACCTGATGCAGATTTATTTCAAAATGTTTTACGTGAGGAAATTGTATATTGTTTTTGACTCACTGACTATAAAGCTAGCAGTTATAAATGTATTATTCTAATTTGAAATGGTGTACTTTAATTATATTTTGCTTATCGAATGCTCCTGGGAAGGGCATGTTATTTGATATTTGTAGCATGGCTATCCATCAGAATGTGTAACCTCATTTTCATATATCTTTTGTAGCTGAACTGAATATTTGCTCCTTTTTATGACTGAAGGTTGATTCTTTTGTAGGTATATTAAGGTGCCTCTCAAAGATCTAGACTGAGACATCATCACCCCATAGAGAGGCCATTTTCCCCCCGCTTTCCACTGAAGGCACCTGCTTAAACCCTATTGTGGTCAAAGAAAAAGAGAACATTAATATTTATCAGGTGGAAACACAAGGAGGAGAAAAAATTTAATAGTTGTTCGAATTTAAATCCTTTAAATTTGTTCTGAGCGTGGTGAGGATGTGACCACAAATCTCCTGGTGTGTGACCTGCATATTTTCCTGGTAAATGAGACATGTTAAATGGTGTGCCAGAGGGAAAATGGGACTTTTCAAGCAGCACACAGTGTTCTGATCATCACAGATAACCAAGCTGGAAGGCCAGGGACCTAATTTAAGGACTATTTACCATATGCCAGATTTTCAGCAGAGCTGTACCCAGGCAGAAAAATGAAGAAATTCTGCAAGAGGAAAAGCTGACAAACAGAAGAGAAACCATGAATATTGGACATCCATCTCTGTCCAACTATACATAAAAAGATATCAAAAGAAACATACTTCTTTTTAATTAAAAAAACACATAATATAATCTTTATTCCAGACTTTCCCAACAAAAGGAACATCTTCAATCACAGTGGAAATCTAAGATCTGTGTTTAAGCAGCATTCTTCTCCAAACCAGTGATGTCATCCGTGAGGATGTTGAAGCACTTCAGGCTCTCTTCCTATGTGCCATACTTTTCTTTAATTAAATTTTACTATGCACTTCCCCACTTGTGAGCACTGTGTTTTAAATTATTAAGAAGCAGTACATTCAAAAGCCCAAATCTCTGTAAACAGTTTTACTTTCTGTACTGTAACTCTCACTCAGGTTCATAAAGCCGTATTAAGTCTGGACTGGGAAAACAGTCTCATGGTCCAGATCAGATTATGGCCTTAAAATGTCATTGTCTGTTTTTAATTTGCCTTTGTAATTGGTTAGTTCTTTTCTCATGGAAGCCTGCAATGATTTTAATGGTTAAAAGGCAGCTCTCTTACAGTTTTAGCTAGTTATCCTTTTCAAAAATGTAATTGCAGTTACAATATCTGAATCTCTTATGAATGAACAGTTTAAACACCTATTTGATAATGATACTTTAAGCAATGCTTTGGACAAAGCCACAGAACAAAAACTGCCATTGCATCTGTTACAATTTCCTTTATTCTTACTTTGGTAAGAAGGAATCATGTGCTGAGCTTGTATAGACTTATATAAAAATATGATTGTGTAGATTAGGGCCATTTCTAAACTCTGCAATACTGTAGGCTTTGGTGACTCTTTACTGAGGTGGTTTTCAATCAAACAACTGGGAGAACTCTGTCCATAGATAGCTGCAAATCTGCAGGTTTAGAGATAGAGATGGATGTTCCACTAGGGGCACTCTTGAGACTAAATATGATTTCTGTTTTTATATAAATAATCTTGGAGTGTTTCTAGATGTAGCTATTTATTTTTGTGCAGATTAGGCTATGATTCATACAGTGGCATCTTTAAAAATGGCAGTAGACTCTATCCAAAGTTCTTGAGCCAAGTTAAAATGTATATTTCATGTCAAAAAGGCTAAACATTTGGCTTTTACTAGTTCCTGCTCCTTGACTGCTAACCTTACAGTTAAAGCTAGAAATCAGATGGCACTCATCAGGACTGGGTTATGTTCATATGTGGACTTTAGCATCAGGCCTGATTGGTGTCCATATTGCTCATCAGTAATAACTCCTATCGAATAAGCTTAGATCAAAGTTGAGTATTTTTATTATGAAATGTATTTTCTTTTTTTATTGTTGCAAGAAAAATATATTTGTCTGCAGCACATAGTCAGCTTTAGACTGTGGACATGTCATTTACATTAAGACACTTATATTGTTTAAAAAATAGGGTATATTATACTAAATTGTACTTTATTACTGGTGCAATGACACTCATTCGTCATTGCAAAGTTTGTCAGTTAGACATCATAATCACTTAGAACAACTCCTGTGTTCATATTTTCTTTTTCATGCTTAAAGCATCAATGGGTCAAATGCTACAACAGTGTCCTCAGATATGGTTCCATTTCATTAAATATGCTGTCTTTGGGAATGGTTCTCTTAATAGTTAATAGGTGATCAACAGAATTAGCCAAAGCTTCTGTTAAACCTTTCTCTTAATGTGTAGAAGGACCTCAAGAACATGCTGAACTTGGATTCATCTCTCTCACTTGGTGTACAGAACGTTAATTTTTTTCAGTATTTGTTCTTTGTTACTCATTTTTTGTTCCATGTCCTTTATATTCATATATAATTTTTTAGCACTCATCTTCACCAGAACTCCATGCAGGAGAGAGATTATATCTCACTAGGGCAATCCTGGTTTATAAAATACTACATGTTTTAGTAAAAGTTGCAAATTGAGTTTATATTTTAATATTTCTACTTTTTTTAAGTTATCCAAGTATTATTAATAAGATGCAGAACAAAGAACTATCTTTATTCTAAAAGTTTGATGGTGATATTTTTCTA
Source organism: Valencia hispanica (assembly GCA_963556495.2). Lineage (NCBI taxonomy): Eukaryota > Metazoa > Chordata > Actinopteri > Cyprinodontiformes > Valenciidae > Valencia > Valencia hispanica. Next base: position 19,590,709 of record OY747719.1, on the reverse strand, counting down.
AATATTGTTTCTTCTGACTTCTAGCCTTTTAAATGTCTCCTCTAGGCCGTTTCTTTCAGCGAGTTATTGTGTTTCTTTCTTTGAGGAGGTTGTGCAATAATGAGAAATGGGAGACTTTCTTTTGTTTCAGCACTCAAATATATGGCCTCATTTCATCGGCTTAACAACCTCATTTAAATGAGCCTAATGACTCTCACTAATGTCCAGGCATGGCCGAGAGATTGTGACTGCTCTCACAAGCAATGTCCTCTTAATGCGCATTGTATATCTCCATTATGAGACCCGCTCCCAGTGGAAAACACAACCCATTTGTTGTCTTCCACCGGTCACGATTAATTTTGATATTAATTTGGGGGTTTCTCTTTTGTTCAGTTTGCATGTTCAGTTTCTTCAGCTTAATGGTGTGGAAATGAAAAAGTTTGATGCCTTTTTTTTTTTTTCTCAGGCAACTATTCATGATAAAAATACTGTTTTCGGTGAAGACCAAAGAAAAGTTTAATAGATCCATTTAATCAGTCATTTCAAAGATGTGCTGACTTTTTAACATTCCTTTCCTGCAGTAGAGCTTTTGACAACTCAATTGAGAGCTGAAAAGGTCACTGATACTGCTAATGCTGAAAATGATCATTTTTAGCAGTTCTTTCTTTAAAATTCACTGAAAAACACACAGTCGAAGCGAAATGTTAAATCTCCGCAATCACAAACATTAGCATTATGAGCTGCTGCTGTGGCTCCCCAATATCAGATTGTGATGACTCCTCTGTGTTGCACTCAATATACTACCTGATAGTTTTCATTAAACGTCAGTGTGTGAAACCAGCACTTGGCTACACAGCTGTGGATCAATTTAAATAAAGGACTGTGCTTGCCGTCAACACAAATCAATAGATGAACGGGCTTCCTGATGTGGTCATAACCACCAACAGCAGGCCCATTATGTGAAGCGCTTCTGTCAAAGGCGAATTTAAAAGTACACAGAGTCGAATATGTGACAGGAAATCAATGTTCTCTGATAGGGAGTAAAACCTGACAGCTCAATAAGCTTTGGATTAAAGATGGTCCCCATCCCCCCCTGGTCCCCATCCCAAACCCTCCTACAACCAAAATTACCTTCCCATTCTACAAGGGACTTAAAAGCTCAAACCTGTACACTATTTAAGATTACAAGCTCCTGTTGACATGTGCGCGAGGTGCATGTGTGCACGGTTGAGAATTGAAAACAAGAAGGTAGAGATGATGGAGCTTACATCCATTTTGAAGGCATAATCAGTTGTGGTTTGTGACTGACCCTAGTCCAGGGTGACACAAGTTTAGAGGTGAGAGCGCTACATGGCACAAAAGAGAAATTTGAACCCAGAGTGACTTTATTTTTTGCATGGTCCAGTTAATGGCATTGTGATCCCCTGTTTGCAGAGTAAGCCACAAAAGGTTGCTTTATATGAAAATATTTATTCTTTTTATGAAAACAAACACACAAAACAATTTTGTGCTGTTTTGACATTAAGACAAATTTATATTTAGACAATAAACTCATCAAAACTTCACAAAATATCTGTAGTCCTTAAAACATTTAGTAGGTAGGTTGATAAGCCAGCTCCTGGTTAGGAGGATGGACCTCTAGATAAAATCCTCAAAAAATATTTAAAACTAGCTGATCAAATTCAGTAAAATATCATTCTAAAGGAGAAATATGTACAGTGTAATTAGATGGTATTTGACATACTAGATTGGAACGCAAATTCAGCCACAGCTGTGATATCCAAACATTTTAACCACTAATAGTATTTCTTTGTGCACATTATTGATCTGTAATGTCAACCCAGATACATGAGATGGAAAAAGCAGAGGCATCTCCAGGTAAGCTCCACCTCTGTGCGGTAATCCATCTTTATTTTTGTCTCCAAGAACAGTTTTAAATAACATGATTCATCTCAATGTGATTTATTATCAAGCTCATAAATATTAATGCCGTGTGTCAGCATCCAAGCAATGACACATGACGACCTCAAAAGTTTTTTCCTCTCTTTGTTTTTTATGTACTTGGTGTCACATTTAGTCTGTTTGCTACACACAATATGAGTGTCTTTATCCACTTCACTAGTGGGATGACTTATTAGTTGGATATTACTACAACATAGTTGCCATATTTTTACCTAAAGTAAGGAAGAAGGAAACTTGGAAAAGCAGTTCAAAAAGCTAAAGGAATGGCAATCCAACTGCATTGATTTTAGCTCCTCATATAGTATATGCTATAATGGCTAACATGCTCTTTCCTTCAGTTCAAGGGTTTGTACTCATCCAGACATTACTATAATTAAAAAAGTTGTTTTGTGGCATTTTAAAAATAGATATATTTTATCCATAATTAGTCAAAACTGCAAGTAATCAAAAACAGTTTCACAAAATGCAGAAACCTCATTGAATAACATTCGTATATACTTTCAAAACTGGTTTATATTATGTCTTTATACATTTTCATAACCGCAAATTTAGCTTACAACCGGCACTAGCATGGAGCCATCAACCAAGTTTCAAACAGTGTAATTGTACTTGTTAATTGCAACTTTTATTACAGGAACATGGGAGATGGACCCTGAAATTACTTTTGCCATCTGTATAGACTGGCATTAGCATTTGAAATAACCAACTACAGTCCAAATCAACAGAAGCTCATTCACAGGCACTTGAAAGGCGTCTCCAAACAGAAAAGTCTTTTGCTTGGGGAAGAAAAAAACCAAAATCCTCCCATAATTCGAGCGAAGGTCTGTTTATCCACCTGCCGCTGCACAGTTCATGGCTATTTATCAGTTTTCTTTAGGAGACTTGGGTCTCTAATGATCCCAGCATGTCTCTCCGGTGTATGTCTTACCCCAAGCAGAGCTCTGTGTGGACTCCCTCCTGTGCTTGTAGGAGTGCAAAGCTGCACTGACCACTTCATCTTGTGGGATAAAACCAGTCTTTCAGTCCTCGCTCAAACCCTGGGGGAGCAGAGCAGGAGTTCCAAGACTAAATGCTCAAAGGCTGGAACATCAACACAGGTTATTTGAATAGCTGCTGGAGCTCTACTTTTTGGCCGATGTTCCTAGGCACCCATCCTTGAGGTAAGTCATGTGACCTACCAAAAATTAAATCAGCATTTTGAGTACGTCTTTATTTTCTTGTGAAGTCTCGTCACACAGTGACATGCATTTAATTCAGTTCACTGTGTTTAAGCATTTAAAAAGGTTGCAAACCGCACTTTTTTTTACAAATTTTTACATCCTCTAGTAATTCTAGACATTAGAGATGTCATAAGAGGTGTCTTATGACAGCAGTAGTGCAGATTCTGCTGTACCTCATTCAGCTATTTTTGGAAAGCTTAATGAAAGATGATAGCTGCTCATTTGCTAAGTGACATAGTTACTTCATCCCAGATCATCCAAGCAGAACTGACAGGTTGGTCATTATGCTCTTGCAGTCTTGTAGCCTTGTTTAGTGTTTGGCTAACAGTCTAAACGAAGAAGAGAGCTGTTTTTTCTGTTTAAATATTTAGCATTTTTCAAGATATTTTTTAAATAAGAGCTATAAAATAATCAAATTCAGGCCCCACCACTGCTGCAAATAAAATGGAGTTTAACAAAATGAAACGCACATTAATCTCAAATCAAACTGCACTCCACAGCTTTTAAATATTTCCCTATTGTTGTAGAGCAAATCATTGCTTTTTGCCACTTGAAATTGCAACACCTTTGAAAAGTATAATCATTTTGTCACATTGCAACCACAAAATTAACATGCAAAACACTTTATGGGATGGAAAACGAATACCTGATACCACTCTGAGGACTCGATCCACAAAGTGAAACACTGCGGTAGAATCATGCTGTGGGGATGCTTTTCTACAGCAGGAACAGGGAAAGCATCCATGGGAGAATGGATGGCGGGAAATACAGGGCAATACTAGATCAAAACCAGCTAGAGGCTGCAAAGATTTCAGCTAGGCAACAACCTTAAACATACAGCCAGAGGTACAATTGAGCTTTAGATCAAATCAACCATGTATTTGAATGGAACAGTCAATGGCTAAATCCAATTGAGAATCTGTGGCTAAATTAAGTTGAGGTCCACAGGCACTACATCTATTTGATTGAGCTTGGTCGTTTTTTTGTTGTTGTTTTTTTGCAAAGTAAGAGGGAAAAATTCAGTTTCTAGATGTGAAAAGCTAGCAGAGACATACCCCATAAGAAAAGTATTGACTTATTGGGGAATTGAAATTCATGCCACAAAGATTTTCATAAAACAAAAAGAAAGACCATGTTTTAGCCTTCTTCTACTTCACAACTTTGCACTGCTTTGTCTTAGTTAACCAGAAAATTCCAATAATACACATTGTGTGCGGTTGTAGTGGGACAAATGTGAAGTAGTTTAAGGGGTATAAATACTTTTTCAAGTACTGTAGCTGCTATATCCTGCTGAAAAGCTCCACAATCCCTACATGCTATTCTTGGAGGAAGTCTTTACTGCATTGTTAATCAAGTGAATGGATGTATGTCAGTAACATCAATGTATGGGAAAAGTAAAAAAAAAAAACATCCTCAAAACTCTAGTTTATTTAAAGGAAAACACACATTTTCCTGTCTTTTTTTTCCACCTGTTTAGGTGAAAATTATTAACGACTAAACTTTGCAATAATTGTTTCTGACATAAAAAAAATGAAAAAAATCTGTGAACAATATTGCCATTCTGCTTTTCAATAAAACTGGTATGCCTTCCATTCATGGAGTCTGTTACTTTCTTAATCTGATCAACTTTTTGTGCAGCAGCAACCACAGCCTCCCAGTCACTGTTCAGAGAGGTGAGCGGTTTTCCTTCACTGTAAATCTCATGTTTAAGAACTGCCCACAAGTTATCAATTGGGTTCAGGTCAGGTCAAGAAGGGGGCCATGTCATAACTTTTTTAAAATCTTTGATGCTTTTATTGGCTTGCCATGCAGAGGAGTACTTGGATGCATATGATGGAGCATAGTATTTCTTCCTGTACCACTGCTTGAAGTAAGTGTCTTCTAAAAACTTGCAGTTAGGTATGGGAGTTGATTTTGAGTCTATTTACAACCCAAAATGGTCCATCCAACCCTAACCCCATTTTGCCTGGGGAAGAAAAAACAAAACACAAAGAAAGCAGCCTAGTAAATTTGCACACCTTGTCATACTACTTTGACCACACCCTCCCTCATTACCTGGATACACATCACCTGCTATGTTTAAATCCATTAAGCATTCAAGTTTTTTCAGCTTGGAGTTAGAAACTATGCCTAAAAATGTCAAAATACTCACTTGCCTAACAATTGTGCTCACAGTGTAAACATTGAGCTCCACTGCTCTGGTTTTCTTTGTTGTAGCGTTTTAAAAATGACTATTGAACCACAGCAGCAATTGGTGCAATCACACCAAATAACAAATTGTAATATAGAATTAGAGCAAAACATGGGCAAAAAAACGCGGTGACTTCCTGTTTCCCAGGTGTCTGTAAAGTTACGTTAAAGTTGGGAAGACATTCAGATAAGGAGACTGAATTTCTTCTCTGAGAAGGGAGTGCAATTTTTTTTTTCCATTGCAAATATGAAGCTGCTCACTGAATATATTTTCAGTGGGCCTCATACAGGGTGACAGGGTTGTATCTCTGAATATATACATGCTTTCTATATAGTCGATGCTCTGAAAAAAAAAAGTCAGTTCATCCAGAATAATGCCTTGTTTTAATAGCTTTTTTTTCTAACATGTATTTTACAGTCTGTTCTAAATTTGTTCCACATACATCATACTTTTAGTCTGTAATAGATTTTGTGAGGGATATGGATATTCAACATTAACAAAAAAATGTCAACCTTTTTTGGGTAGTTTTAATTTACTCAGGTAGGCGCGCTCATCATTGATAGTGGAAGAAGAAACCTCCGCCGTAACGGTCTTTTGCGCTTTCTAACAGCTTAGCTTAACTCAGCTGACGGTCAGCCAACATGACCAATGACGGAAATCAGGGACCTGAAGTAAGAAGTGTGATAGTTGTATGGCCATATAATGGCCATATTCAGTTTAAAGGGATGCAAAACTTTTGCTGGTGGGAGTAAGACGATTGCACCCCAAAGAAGACTGTGATGAGCTCATTGGTCAGCATCATATCTGGCTTCATATTGGCTGGGGGACGTTTGGCAGGGTTTTTCTGCCTCAAAACCAAGAGCACAGGAAAAATCCGTAAGGGCAGGTTTTAAAAGTGCAACTTTTTGAGTGTGAACAGCGTGTTTTGAGGGAGAAAATCATAAGATCTGAGCATAAAAACAGCAAATAATGCTCTGAAATTGACAAAATGCTCTCTTGATTTATGGCAGGGATTTATTCTGATACAAGAGACAATAAAAGCATAATAACGCACATGATAAAAAAACCGGCAATCCAATCACATTTCAAACATACAATTATATATACTCTCAATAAGTTTAAAATAAATATAACACAATATCATGCACTTACAGCACTCTGTCCTTACGAGATCCACTTTCACATACTACATAACTGGTGTGGCATAATCCTTTTTATCTATTTCAAAGAACCTGCAATATTACAACAGTAACACTCATTCAACAATTTTGTTACATGAAAATGCAGGATCTTGCGGAAATGCATCAGGGGTACCAACACACTTGATTATAAATGTTCCTGTGCCTCTGCCCATGTTTTTGGGGCTTGATATTTAATAGCTTGTTTGCCTTGCTTGGTCCTAATATGTGGTATAACAAACATCCCTGTGGTTAGTGATCATAGCTGATAGTTGCTGGTATAACTTGTCATTTTCTTAGCCAGATAGGCTGGCACCATGTGTAAGATAGTTTTATAAACTAGTGTCAGCCAATGTGTAAGACGCCTTTCAGCAAAAGACAGCAGTGCAGCTGTCTTATATAAATCACAGTGATGAGTAGTATGTCTTGCCCCCGTCACAATCTGTAATCCACTGTGATAATGCAGATCAAGTGAGGCCAAATGTGTGTTTGCCGCTGTTCTATAAACCACATTTCCATAATCTATTATTGGTAGAAAGGTTGCAATGTGTCCCATTGTATTAACCCATTTCATATGAATACACTTGCAATTGTTAATTTATCAACTAACAGAACCAGAATCCTAATAAATTCATTCTACAGAGACATGTGGGTTATAGAGCTGTGTTATAGATCAATTTCATGATCTGAAATAACTATCTCTCGAGGGTAGCATGTGCTGCTTTCCTATCACATCTTTCGACAGTTACTGTGATAGATGAATAAGCACAGAATAAGTGCATGGGTTGTGTAGGGTTATGGTCAAACTACAAGAATACAGAGAAGCAGAGAAGAATGTCTATAGCTTCCGTAATTCAAACAAATAGTGTTGCTAACTTGTACAGATGGTGAAGGTTGATCTTTAGCTGTTGCGCTTTATGTAAGACCATAAGGTTGTTGCAAATGCACTCTGCTTTCTATAGCTGCACCCAGCAAACTGCCTTAATTGTTTCAATAGCAGCAGCAGGAGCAACACTCAAGACCTCTTTTGTGTTGAGGCGATACTGAGCCCCTGTTTGCAAAGCTATATTCCACATACAAACAAGACAGTAATAGAATTATTTCACTCAGACAATATGACAGTTTAGTCCTTGAAGCTGTTTTTATACAAGGACTTGTTACCATGACATGAGTTCCCCCTAGTTTGAATCCTTACAGTACAGTATTGACACCTTAGTCTGTCAGTAAATAACACAATGGTCACCTAAGAAGAAAATGGTGATAAAGTATGTAGCTCAAATGTGAGCTCAGTAGGAGTTGATTTTGTGGGGCAAAAAAGTATTTCGTCAGCCACCAGTCGTGCAAGTTCTCCCACTTAAAAAGATGAGGGAGGCCTGTAATTTTATCATAGGTATACCTCAACTATGAGAGACAAATTGAGAAAAACAAATCCAGAAAATCACATGGTCTGATTTTTAAATAACTTATTTGCCAATTATGGTGGAAAATAAGTATTCGGTCAATAACAAAAGTTCATCTCAATACTTTGTCACTGTATATACTCTTTGTTTGCAATGACAGAGGTCAAACGTTTTCTGTAATCTTCACAAGGTTTTCACACACTGTTGCCGGTATTTTGGCCCTTTCTTCCATGCAGATCTTCTCTAGAGCGGTGATGTTTTGGGGCTGTCGCTGGGCAACACAGACTTTCAACTCCCTCCAAAGATTTTCTATGTGGTTTAGATCGGGAGAGTGACTAGGTCACTCCAGGACCTTGAAATGCTTGTTAGGAAGCCACTCCTTTATTACCCGGGCGGTGTGTTTGGGATCATTGTCATGCTGAAAGACCCAGCCATGTTTCATCTTCAATCCGCTTGCTGATGGAAGGAGGTTTTCACTCACGATACATGGCCCCATTCATTTTCTTTTACTTGAATAACAATGGCGAGTTTCCCTCTCATCAACCATATACGGTCGTTCTTTCCATCTTTCGAAGTTTTTCTCTTATAGTTTAAGATTTTAAAATTATTTGCTTTGAAATACAATAGGAAGTCAGATTCTGATTTTTGATTTTGAAGATTTTTAGCTTTTCTGTGTTTAATCTTTTATTTGTTCTTGAATATTTGACTTTTTGTTCCCAGAAAGATAAAAAAAATTCCTTGCATTATATTTTTAAATTTTTTAAAACTACTGCACTCTTGACAAAACTGATTGAATGCCCATTTACTGCCATATTCAAATTAGTTTCTTCTTAGTGCTTTATTATTGTTTTCACTGTTTTTTTTATTGTAATATCTAACAGGCGTAAATTAAGGCTCATACCACATTTTGCCTTTCCTTTTATCCAGAGATTAGAGCTACACTGTTGTCTGTGGGTCTTTGATGGCGCTACAGTGACAGGCTGTGGATATTTTGTTCCCCAAACACTCACCACACATCAGGCTGGGTCATGGCCTGCTGGAAACCTATGTTTCCAACTGTCCCCTGCCAGTGTCCTCCGGGAAGTGTTACCATGACATTAGGAAGTCCCCACAGCTCACATGTCCAACCACTGGTCACCCTCTGTAAGAAACCATACAATGCTGCTCATCCCACGGATAAAAGAAGCTCACAGAACATTGGCAGGTTAGCTATTTGATCTAAATGTATAAGAAAAAGGAAACAAATAAGAAAAGTTGAGGGGGGATTGGAGGGCAAACGCTACAACCTCAGAGTACTCATGGGATATTAGACGGGCCTTCCAACCCTGCTTTTTCACTGAAGCTTATCGGCCTCGCCTCTGCGATCACGCTTCTCTTTTCTGGAACGTGTGCGTCGAGCCAGGAGCTGTCGGAGTGTCTTAGCTTAAATTTCAGAGGAAGGGAAGTTCGTTCCCCTTCACTCGTTCGGCCTGGGGCATGAAATTATAGAGTCTGCATCCATACCCCTCTTTGTGGCACATCAGTATTGTATATATCCTCCAGAGTGCTTTTGCTTTGTTTCCTTTGTGTTGGCATGTTATGCTGCTCGGGGTCAGCATTGTCTGTGTTAAATGTTGGTGCCTGAAAGGATGTATTTTGTTTTGATTTTCAAATCTGACTGCTCAAACTGTCAATCCTGAACAACCAGTCATCAGTAATGGCTGACATTTTTGTTTTATAATAAGAAATATTGCCTGACGGTGGATATGGCATTTTCTTAAACGGTTCTATTTCTTCTACATGAGCCAGGTATTGTCAATTTAAAGGTGTCATGAACTTGATCACGTCATGTATGCTTTAGAAAACATTCCAAACCTACCTTGAGCTATCATAAAATCCCCAAAGAAGACAGGTTTCCTGATATTTGCTCAAATTTTTTTTTAAAGTGGAAATAAAGAACATGATCTAATTACTATCCTTTTAAAAACAAAAGAACTTGAAAGCATTAAAAATACTTTTTTGCACAGCGACAAGCAGTGGAAGGACCATTACTGCAATACTATATATATTTCTTTGGCATCTCACTGAAATGATGAACAGTATGGTGGTTTCAAAACCAGAACTTTGTCAAACCTTTAACATGCTTAGTTTCCACAGTTTTTTATGCACCTGTTTTTAATGCACCTGTAAATGTACTGTCTTTTAAGGAAAGCATATTCATCCATCAATGAACAAATTGTTCTTCTTTTGGACTTAAATGATAAAATAAGGCAAAATTTTGATTTATTTTTTTTCACCATGTAATTATTTTTTTGAGACAAACTATTTTGTATTCTCGGTTTTTCCGATTTTTGTTTTTTTACTAGTATTTTAAACCTTTTATCCTCATTACTCTTGCATGTCATGGATTTAAAAAAATTCTGTGCGTTTTTCCTTTTGTTGTATGGCATCTCAATATTTTCGGCACAGTGCTGCACTGTCGATTTTTTTTTTAAGATGGCTGCCAAACATGGCGCAGCGGACTCTTTGTTTACCAGCAAGATGCTCTGCTATGTTCTCATCGACTAGATTGGACACAGCTAGCCTGCTCTTTGGCTCCGGTATTCACCTCCATTATGACAGAACTCCAGAACAAATCCACTTCACATTTAGTTGTCAGCGCGCTGTCATGGAGAGGAGATACCTTTATACAGTAAGTGAATAATCTCAGAAAGAAAAAGAGATGTGCGCTTTTGTGCCCTACTTAATGCTCCTGGTCACTTTTGGACCACACTCTGCTCAGGCATTTGGATAGAGGAGTAGGAGGAAGAAAATTTATTTTGTCTTCTGCATTTTTACATTTTAGAAAAGCTTTAAATCTGTCAAACGCGATGATACAAGGCGTTGTGATGGATGAGTTTGTTTTACTCTGCTTTTCAGTCTTTCACCCCTTCCAGCGATGCCATTTTTTCAATGTCTTTTCTCTGGGAGAAGCCATTATTCCCCCTTCCTTCCACATTTTACCAAACCATATTCACTGCATCAGTCCATGCCTGGCCAAAGGGAAGAAAAACCCATTGGGTTAGAGTTGAATTTCATTTCCTTGCTTACACATAGTTTTTTTTTATTATTAGTTCTTGTTCATAGTGTGAAATAACAGTGTGATATTATTTTACCCTTGCAGCCCAATATGGTGAGGCATGGCAGTGACTGCTGTAATTGAAATTTCTTTTTGATTAAATTTGGGTCCATGCATCTCCCAGGAGAAAGCCGGCTGATTGTTGAGGTTTCGCTTTTTGGATGCATTTAAAATAAACCGTAATTGCAGCCCGGTGCTGGACCACCACATGTCTGGAAATATTGTGGATTTATCAGTTGGTAGGAAAAATAAATAGCTAAACCCACCAGGAAAAAAAAGCTAAGTGGCACTGTCACGTTTTTTCATGTTTTTGGCTTTTTATTTTGAAGCAGCTATGAGCCGCAACTGTACGGTACTTTGCTACCTAATATACCAGGAATATTAAAAGATGAATATAATCTAGCAGTTTAAAGTACCATCTAGAAATCTGGGTAAGGCTGTCCCAGATTTGTCTAGAAATCTTAAAGCAGATATTTTTATCTGATTGATCTGTGCTGTAAGGTTGTTTCGCTGTGTAGAATCTAGGTTGGCTCTAGGTCACTTTGGTGCATTGAAAATTTATACCCCAATTTCATATCCATGTTTTACCAGTGCGACCCAGCTTTCTTCCATTGTGTGCCTGTGACCAAACCTATTTGTATTCATACCAACAATCATCATGCATCACCTTACTTATGTAGGTATTTTAGCATTTTCTCTGAATTCTGAAGCTTGATGATCATAAAAATCTCAAATCTCATGTGTAGTTTCTTTATTCTTGAAAAAAAAAAAAAAAACACTAGACCACATTTTGGTTGGGTTTCATTCTGATTCCTAGGTCCCTAACTGACACACTGGGTTTGAAGCTTCCTGAAAAGAACTGGTACAGTACAAAGGGACCAAAACTGCAAAAGTACAAAACGGAAAATTAGCAACATGACCATCACCCATCTGGGTCTAATGGACAAACTTATCTCTCATACTCTCTAGTAATTTATTTTAATTTTAAGTTCAGGGGGGAAAAAAATTTTCATTGAAAACTTGTACTTTTTTTAAATGAGACGGAAGCACTATGCATTCAAGCTTAGCCACATGTGTTCTTATCATAAACACAGCAGATACAAAGAGCTGAAGCATGCTGAATGTCCATGGTGGTAGTTTTCTATGGGAAGCTTGATGTCCGGCACCGTGTTATTGTAGGATTAAACTGGTTCAATAAATCAGGGAGGCGATGGCTGGCTTGAACAAAGAGCAAAGACAAACACAATGCCATGAGCAAACGCTTGCTGTTTATTTGGATGTGGATAACTGAAAGCAATCAAAGCCCGAAGTCCTGGATCACAACACAGCCCCTCCTAAACATACTCGCAGCCGATGGTAGCCAGTGGCAAAAAAGCTCTACGAACAACAATGTGGACTGCTAAAGCATTGCCGTACATCAGCGCACAATGACAGATGTCAGTGTTTGCCTTGTCCGAAGGGAAAGCCAACATGCCAACCAGAATTACGCTGCTGCCTCTGCTGCCTGGTCACAGAATGAATCGGGTGGATTCAGCTCTGATGCTTCTTGATATTATCATGCTACCTTAGATGTATGAATCTGACATGTGCACGAATCTGACATGTGCACAACAAGCATAGGATTGAGAAGAAAGGAATTTTTTTTTGTTTTTCTGCTGCGTGTGCTAAGAAGTTTCAGAATATGTCTAGTTCAAAGAATGAGTATAGTCAAAGGGATCCACCATCCAAATCTTTAGTTTGAGAGAGATTGCAGAAAAAAGTTCTCAAAATTAAACCTTATTGCAAAAGTATTCTTATTTCTAACTTTTTTCACATTTCGTTATGTAACAGCCACTTTCTTAAGTGCATTTTTTAAACGGTTTTTGTGGCCACAGCGGCCTTTATTATCAGTGGCTAGTGTGTAGAAACAGGAGAGAAGTGACATTTGGCAAATGTGCACGGGGTGGAATGGAACCTCCGGACAACCACGACGAGGACTGAGACCTCTGAACCACCCTAACCACTCTGCTACGCAACGCCCCTTCTGAATGCATTTTTATGGGATTTTTTGTGATACAGCAGCACAATGTAGTGACTGTTAGGAAGAAAAGCAAAAATGATGGGTTTTTTTTTGTTTTTTGTATAAATAAATACACATCTGACAAGAAGGTGCTCTTTACAAATTAAACCAAAATTGAACCCTAGGGCCTACATCCATAACCATTTGTACCCCAACAGCATCATTCTGTGTGGATTCTTTTGTTGGTGGGAAGAGGGATATAGCTAAATACATAGTGATCCTGGGGGAAAAAGCAAAGTAAAAACAGCCTTAACATATGGAAAAGACCAGAGACATCACATCTTCTTTGCAACAAGATAATGGTCCTAAACATAATGCCAGAGCTACAATAAAATGGTTTATTTCACAGCATATTAACTTCTTAAAATAGCTAGTAGAAGTCAAGTTCTAAATCCAATTAGGAGTCTTTGGCAACAGTTGAAGATTGCTATTAACATGTTATCCATCCTGTCTGACTGAGCTTAAGCTTTATTGGAAAGAAGAGTTGGACAAAAATTGCTGTCTGTCGTTGTGTAAAGCTGCTACCTGGAAAATGTACAGGTTTAACTGCCTCTTTTTCTATGATAAAAGTATTGACTTAGAGGGCTCAATACAAATGGAGACCAAACTTTCAGATTATGGGTTGGAAAAAAAGTATGTATCAATTTACTTCAACTCTTCAAAGATGTGCAGTTCCATTATGGTTTATCACAAGAAATCCCAAAAAATGTATGCTTGTTGGCTATAACGTGACAAAATGTCGAACCTTTTAGGATAATGAGTACTCTCCTACTCCGACTACTCCTTAACTTTGTGTAAGAGCATGCAGTTTCTGTTTCCCGTCTGTTCCAGTTCACCTACTGACTTGACTTTCTCTTTGTGAAGACACTATTGGCTCAGTTGTGTCTAAGTTTTTTAATGTTTTTGACCTAATATCTTGATTGCAGGTTTATATAAATGCATTTCATTACTGACTGAGAGCACTTAGATTGAAGGATGAAATAAATCTGTTCTTAGATAATTGAATAATTAAAATGTGTTTTCTACAGTATGTATGCTAAATCACAGATGGAGAGCAATGTGCCATGACTGGATAAATAGAATTGTGCATTTTATGTGCCTTCTCTTATCCGCTACTTTTTTTTTGTTTTTGTTTTTTTATTTATTTAAAGTAACCATATTTTTCTTAACATGCAAATTTGAGAGTTGGAAATGTGTTTTCCTAACAACTGATGACTGATCACCCCGTCACAAATGGTTCTAATGAACAATATTTTGAGCAGCATGCCTTCACCTTTTATCTAATGAGGACACAGAGGTAAAACACCCATGACCAAAGGAGCTTTGTGTCAGAGCAGTAAACACAAAGTCAGGCTGGTCAAACAAGACAGCGGGCAGTGCAACCACAGAGCCACCGGTGCTTGGAGTATGGGAGTGATTTGGGGCGATCTCTTTAAAAAGGGCATCCTTACCCCTCTACATTTGAAATATTCAGCTTCCATCTGTTATGACATATTTCTGGCTTATGTTTCTTTTTTTCTTTTTGAGATAAAACGAATGCTTTTTCCAGGTTCATGTTACCACTTTACATTTTGAAATCAAACGACAAGTTTCCGTTGTATACCATTCAGTACAGTGTGATGGAACAAGTTTAATAAAGAGAGAAATGCAGATTATTTCAAAGCAATTTGTAATTTAAGCTATTACATTTCAATTTACCCTATCAGTCCATCACCTTAGTTGATATGCTTCAATGTTTACTTAATTAAGGGAAATTTCAGTAAAGTACAAACTGCTGTTTAATGTTTGTATAATCTGAAAATGTTGCCGCTTTAGAAAAAAAGATTTTGATCTTTTTTCCTTCTTTTTTTTGTCTGTTGAACCTACTAATTACTGATCGCAGCCTGTTATGGATTATTTGGCTGATTCAAATGTCTGGCCATCTCTAACCTTGGGTGTGGAATTGTAAAACAATAATCATGAATGACCTCATAAATTCAAGTATTTTAATCATAAATATTATCGGACCAATGGGGAAAAATAGTTTATTCACTGTGAAATGTTTGAATTGCATCATGAAAATGCCATTCTTTTAACTGAACAACTGCCTTTTAGGTTTATGCACATTTTTACCCATTGATGATCCTTCCAATGTGTGGTCTATAGGCAGGGAGGCTGCTTATACCCCCAAAACATCCCCAGTCAGCCTGACGACTAACACAGAATGACTTGGCTCAACTCAAAAAATTATTTATCTGGCTCTCCTCCTCCTCCTCCTCCTCATCCTCCAGCACAGGCTTTGTCAAGTCAGAGGAAACCATCTGCTGCCCGGTGATAATGGTTGGCCAGGGAGGATGGGGACTACAAATGGGGAAAGAAAATAAAATTGAGGGAAAATGGCAGCTACTGTCCCAGAACCTACAGTACCTTCCCGTCTGCCTGCAGCAAGCCTGCCATCTTAATAAAAACCTTTTCCTGATATCTTCTGGCTTCTCTGGGATTGTGTGCGTGTGTGTGTGTGCGTGTACACACTTCTGTGTTTCCTGTGTGGATGTGTTGGCGTATGCGTTTTACTATCTAACCTTGATCATTTTCAAGTCAGGATTGTTCCTGAGCCAAGCTGATATGCTGTCAGTGTGATGCCGCTGACTAAAACCCTTTTCTCTCCTTCCTCTATTTTACATGATGCGCTAGATCACTTACAGATGGACTGCATTTCAGAGTAATGGAAACACAACCCACCCGCCCCCACTGTTTTCACAAAATACGTGGGAGTATAAATAGGAGATTTGGGGACAGCAAGTGTGCTTTAATGAAAAGTTGCCTGAATATAGATAAAAGTAAAGCACGCATGGAATGAAACATGTAAAGCGCAGAAGAGTAAAAACATTTATTAAAACAAATAGCAGGCTGGAGAACCCAGCTCTTCACACTGAAATCGGTCTCCCTGTGTCTCCAGGGCTGTCAAATGCAATTGTGCGCTTTGGGCATTCTCCGAGTGAACCATTTCAGTTTTCTCTTGTCTTTAGCTGACAGGTTGAGCTGAACAAAAAGACCTGACAGTCTGTCTCCACCTAAACCCAGCGTCATGCTCTCACTCCATCACTCTGTTTTCTGCTTTGTCTTGACATGTTTCCTTTAGCTGCTTTATTCCTCTTTTGCCCCCAGCACTTAAAAACTGTCAGATAACTTTGACTATAGATACGTCAAGTAAGTGACACTCATTGAGCTTGTCTGCTTTTATGAATCTGTTCATTAGACAGCAGATGCTGCGCTGCATCAGTAGCATGTAATATATTTAAGTGCTGAAGGCCCCTGTGATAAATCTCTCTTAAAGCTGGGAGGGAAACGTCTTCAGAAGCAGGAATGATCCAGTACACGGCGCCTTAACAAATTATTCATACCCATTAAACTTTTTTACATTTTCCTCTCATTAAAACCTCAAACTTGATGGGATAGACCAAACACATAGTGCATACTTGTAGAGTGCAAGGGAAAGGTCTAGTTTTCGATTAGTTTACCTTTTTGGAAACCAAATTCCCATAGGTGGGACCTACTTTTGCATCCAGCCCGCTTTACTCTGATTCCACTAAATAAAATCCAGAAAAACACTTTCCTTTTTGAAGTGATCGATTTAATAGAGTCCACCTTTGTCTAAGTTCAGTATAAATGCAGCTTTTTGTGAGGGCCTCGGTTTTGTTGAACATCAGTAAACAAACATTTCATGAAAACCAAGAGACACAGCAGACAGATTATGGGGAAAGTTGTAGAGTTTTAAAGCAGGGTTAGGGTATAAAACCCGTATGGCACAACTACAAAACTTCCAAGATATGAAAGTCCACCCAAGCTAACAGTCCACAGAAGAACGACATTAATAGGAGAGGCAGTCAAGAGGTGAGTGGCAACTCTAGAGGAGCTGCAATTATCCACAGAACAGGTGGACGAATCTTCAGTATTAAAAGCTTTGAAAAGCTCCTTGTAAAAGTCGCAAGAAGAAAGTCAGTGTTAAAAGAAAACCATAGAACCTCCCCGTTTATCACTAGCCGTTAAGATGCAGAAAAAATATGAAAGAAGATGCTGTGATGAGTTGAGATCAAAATATAACCCACACAATTAAACACTTAACGTATAACCAAAAGCTTCCCAGAACGGTTGGGAAGATGGATAAATACAGGACAATCCTGGGAGAAAATCGCAGAGGCTGCAAAAGACTTGACGTTCGTCTTCCAGCAGAACAATAACCCTGAACATACAGTCCTTACAGTCAGGGCTAAAGTACAGTGGTTTAGATCAAAGTATAATAACGTCTTATAATGGTTCTGTAAAGATCCAGGCCGATAATCTATTGAAAATATGGTACAGAATTTGCTAAATACAAATGTTTGCCACACTTTTTTGGATATTTGGAAGAAAAGAAAACGTAAAAACCAAAATTTAATATCAACACCCAGTCCAGCACCTATTACTTTGTGTGGGACTGTCACATAAATTCCATATACACTGCATGAAAGTTTGTGACAAAATGTGAAAAGGTTACAGGTGTGAACCCTTCTATAAGCTACTGGATGAAGGTGCATAGTAATTTGTTATAAACCAAATTGTTTGGGCTGCATTTGTGCTGCAGCGCGGCCAGTCTGACCGTAGCTTTGTGGACACGGTTGTTGGAATGCATGACAGAGTGCCTGATGAAGTGGACGCAGGGTCGCGGGGGGATAATGGAACTGAGGGATGGAGGGATCAGGCGTGAGGACGCAGGAGGAGACTTGTGACCAGGTCTTTTCCATTAACTTGGGCTGGGTGGGGCGAGGGGGGGAATCGGTTTTGGTTCTGCCCTCTGCCTGCCCAGTTGTTAGACCAAGCTCCTCAGCTTCTGATAGGGAGAGACGAATATTGCTCAGAGGTCTGCTGGTGATTGACCCTCTGTTTTCATCAACCTGCGCTGGCCTGATAACATTTCTTACTCCCCATCTAGAGAAAAAAAATGATAAAAAGGCTTAGGGGAAGTTTTTAGCAGCCTCTCTTGCAAGAAAGCTTTTCAATTTCCTTTCCTTTTCTCACACTTCTGTGAAAAACGGTATCTTTATTTGGGCTCAGATGGATTTTCTGTAATCAAAATTAATTCCTGATTAAAAGTCACAACTTAAATCTTGTCTAACGTTAATGTTTATTAACATAAAAATGAAGGGTTGCTGTCTGTGGAGACTCTTGAGGCGGTGAGCAGGACTTTTTCTGCTTGTCCCCATTATACATAGGCTGTAATCATCACTCACTCACTGCTAATTATACACCGCACTCCGTCATCACTGCTCACTTTTAGACCTCGAAGAACTGTTCACGTGGCTGCAATTTGCAAATTTAACCCAATTTTAAGGAAAATATTCTATGAAAGGAAAAATAAAATTGTTGATCCAAACAATTTTGGCGGCCGCTGAATCAAAAGCTGCTCAAAAGCTCTGGATAATTAGTTTTTCCTTTTCCCATGTCTCCTCTCTCTGTTGGTGCTTTGCACTAATCAGCAGTGTTGTTTGTGGCTCTCTCTGCTGCAGCTCTCTGGACTGTCTCCTGGAGACAACCAGACCCCAGGACTCCTGTTGGCTCCAGGAGTCAGGTGGGGACAGACGCCCATCAACCAGCTCACGCCCTGGGATACAGACGAGCCCCCTGCCAAGCAACACAGAGATGGCGAGCCCACAGGTAATGAGTCACACACACACAGCATTTCCATATACACACGCAAACACACTTTTTTTTTTTCATTTGCAGCTGACATGTGTTTACAGAGTTTTACATCATCAGTATGCATGTGTGCTGCAGATGTATGCATGCGTGCCGTTTTCTCGCTCATGTGCTACACCCCTGTCAGCCCTGGCCAGCTATACACTCACCTAATGCTAATGAGGCATCCTGCCCTACAAAAAACTACAGATGTGCTTCACAAGTATCCATACCCATAAATATCTTTATATGATGCAACATCAGCAGGCAAGTGGTTGAATTTTTTTCATGGGACAAAACATAAACCTTGGTCTACTTTATTGGGATTTTATGTGATTTTTCAACTCAAAGCCGTGCACAATAGTGATTTAGAAGGAATTTTATTGATTGCTTTACAATATAATATTTTTTTACAAATAAAATTGATAAAGTGGCAACCGGGTGATTAAAACCTACAAAACGCTTCTATCGTAGTTCTTTGGGAGATCAGTGTCCTAGTGGAAGGTGAATTTCTGCCCCATAACCTTCTCCCTGAACATGGGAATGTTCTCTAACAAACCCCTGAGGCCTTCACTGAACGGCTAAATTTATACTGAGGTTAAATCCCATAGATTCACTTTATTTTCTATATGTGGCTTCAAATGTCAGTACTTGGCACTGGATTTAATTTTTGTGGTATCAGAATAAAAGTGGTTAACCGGTTTTTTTTCAGATTTTATTTGTAAAAAATTATTTTAAACCATATATCTTTTCATTCCAAATCATTTATAACTTTGTGTTGGTGTATCAAATGGAATCTAAATAAAATCCATCAAACTTTGCAGTTTTCACAAATTAAAAAGTGACAAAGGTATGAATACTTTTGCAAGGCAGTGTGTAAATTGAAAAATATTCAGTTTATTACTTGGTTAGAAACGTTGTGGAAAAAAACATGATCACAATCATTTGTTACTTTTCTGTGCTTGGTAAAAGCATTTAAAAACTGCTGAGCCACCTTAGTCTCTTTATATCTGTACAGCAAGAGTCCTCCAAATGTAGATGTCGACCTTATTCTTTTCATCCTTGATTGTGCCACTGCTGTACAGCATACAGACCTGACATTAACGAGTTAAACCAGCGTTGAGGCTTTTCTTTTTCTTTTTTCTTTTTGTTTCTTTTTTAACTTGCGCTGTAATGAACTCGCCCAGAATGGCTATGCCCTGGAGCTGTTCATTTTCTCCCTTTGCTCTGCCGGCCTCTGCCTCCTGTTCATCACAAATGTGTCTCATTTAAGAATAATACGTGCACTGAGCAGGATTCTTCAGAAATTCTGGCTCCACTAATGTAAGCCATAGACAGCTGGTTCTCTGTGGTGGTAAACATTTTAAAACACGAAAGCCACAGTGTGTGAAACTGCAGTGCCTTACAATTATAATTTGATGATCTTAAATGCAAATGTGTTATAGATTAATCATTAAACTGTTTCCTTAGCAACTGAGGTAGCAGTTCTTTGATTCGAATAAGTTCCAGGTGCGACCATGATGCCATGAAAGCAGAGTTTGGCTCTGCTGTAAGCCTGCCTTACCAGCACAACGGCACCCCAGTCCCACACCCAAACCACAGCTCAGAGTGAAGCAGGAGGAGAGTGAGATGTTGCCAACCCACCACGCTGTCACATATGACACTCAAATCCGAGCATAGTGTTGCATAGTGATTTGCGTGCATGCGCTATTCCAAACTGTGACTGGGGTTTGCGACGAAGCCAGCTCCTCGCCACACTTCACTGAACTGTGTTGCCAGAAACTTCTCTGCCAACTGTGCCAGAATTAATCAACGGAAGAAACTTCACTGTCTTTTTTCTGTGAGAAAAAGTTTGTAATTGACAAAGTTTTTTTTGTTTTTCTCCCAACTTGGGTGTTATGGTTCTAAAATATTTTTTTATCCCAGGCTAAGACTGATGAAAGACTGTAGATGATTAATAAACAATGAGATTTGAATCTTTTGCTGTAAGTTAGAAGACGGCAATTACAAACGAGGAATATGTTTTAATTATTATTGCGGTTTCTTCATGTCATTCAACTTTGTAGGCAAAGACTGTAAATGTAGGTCACTGTGGGCTTCAAATGACTTTTTGGCAAATAATAAAATATGTTTTAATAAAAGAATAAACCTGGAAGAGCTTAAATGTGTGAGATCCTGATCAACCACGAGTGTTTCTTTAAGGCCTTTGGACTTTATTACATATGCAATAATAAACTAATTCCTTCTCCACAAAGATGTACAAACTAAATGAAATTAAATGCATAGTTAGTGCTGATTAGCTCAATGTTATGTGAATTATAGAGTGAACTAGCATCTCCCCTACAGAGCTCACTTTCATTCTTTTCTGCTCTCACTGTGTCTTTATCTCCTTTTCTTCTTCCCAGAATACTATATCAGCAGGGTTGGTACCGTAAATAATGTGGGCTTCTTTTTCTCTGGCTTTTTGCATGCTGTGATTTAGCCTTTAGCCCCTTAGCAGAGTGCTAGGCTATTTTTGGAGCTTGGACTCTGGCAGAAGGAGTCGGAGATGAAGGAGTCTGAGTGAGGGAGTTTGTGAGGCAAGGGAGGGAGGAAGTATTCAGGTCCAAGATGGCTAGCACACCCTCAGCATCTATCGCCTCAGGGAAGAGAAATGATTGGCTCGGAGTGTGTGGGTAAACACAGACTTGTGCATCAACGATACCAAATGCTGCATGAAACATGTTAGCCTTCACGTTCAGAAAGCCAATTGGTCTTGTAGCAAAATCCAGTCTTAATTTTATAACCAATTCAACTTTGGTTGCAGATCTGTACTTTATTCAAGAATCTTTGTTTTCTTTTTTTTTTGTGGGAAGTCTCGAGTCACAAACAAACGTGGACTGTCATTGAGAAACACACCAAGGGTGGTGGTATGGAAAGTAGTTGCAGTCTCGTCTCCTGCAGAGTTTTGCATTTGCTTGATCGAGTAGCGTAGCATCAGTCTGAAAATCAGCTCTCTGCCCTTATGTTTAGCCTTGTTTACGGTTTCATGGCGTACTGAAAGGACATCCATATTTTTTTAATTCAGTGATAACTCAAACAGGAGTGTGAACTTAAAAAATATGGCTTTTGTTTGCTATAGAATATGATTTTAAAGAAAAAATCCTTTTTGACAAAGGGGTCAGAATTTAGATCAGAGGTATTTAAGTAAAGGCATCTGCTGATAGAGCGCAGGTGTGATAGTACATTAAAATCAATGCCAAGTATTTGTTTCAAAACACATTAGCTTTAGACTGCAGTAAAATAATATGTTATATTGCAAATATTACATGCCCTACCTTAATATTGTAATTCTGCCACATTTGGCTTGGTCACTGTTGACATTCCAGATGCTTCAGTATCCACTTTCTTCACAGCGATACTGTACATATTTTATCCTGACTTGAGTTTTCATAGGACAGGAGTTTGCTCATAAACCCAACTTGACAGAGAGATGCAGTCTAAAGTCAACCCGTGCTTTGCACTTGCTAATAACATTTGCATGCGCAGCAGTTCACTAAAATGCTAGCCTAAAGCTTGCATGTATACTCTTTTTCTTTTTTTTTTTGATCACATAGGTCCTGTTAATCAGACAAAACTTACATCACAAAATGTTTCTGCTTCACAGACTCGGCACTCTTCTTTCAACGTCATAATGTTTAATAACTAGTGTTTCAGCTTCTGTTTGCAATGAACAGATCAGGCCCCTTCACATTGTAAAGGGTGAAAAATACTTTTATGGTCAAAGGAAATCAAAATCGATTATAACAGTGCCTAAAGTGCAGTGGTCAGATCACATGGCAATAGGTTATAGTTTTTGAACAGTTAGTGCGTAAAAAAGAAGCCTTCTGTCTTCCCATTGGTACAAACGGTACGCAAATGGTATTGGAAGCTGATCTTAGTCAGAGATTTAAACACTGTTAATAAAAAAAAAAAAAACGTAATTCTGCAATGTTTTACCCCTACAGATCAGGCAGACAGACTCGCTCCTTGTTTTCAAATCTTCCCTTAAGACTTATTTGTTTTCTCAGGTTTTTAACTCTAACTGAAGTGTTGGGTTTTATTTATCTATTTATTCATTTAGCAGTATTGTTAATTATTTGTTGATTCTTGTGTTATTTATGGCTGTTTGTGTACAGCATTTTGGTCAACTGTGCTTTATAAATTAAGGTGGATTGGATTGGATAATTGGAACTTCAAAATGATTCTTGACATCACAATGGGACATCTCTTTGAAATGATCCCTTAAATGATTGACTTGAGCAAATACTCATTTTTATTTTCATCTGCAGCTAACTAGTTAAGTACATTTCATAGTGTGTTTATTTATTATGTGGCCTTTTAAAATGGGTCAAAGAATGCTGAATTGTTTTTTATTCAAATTAATTCACAATTAGTTTCACTGTAAATTGTATATTGCATATCTTTTTACGTTTGCCTTACATGTGCTGACAAACTGTTTTAGTATCTGTGCAGTGTCCAGGTTGCAGATGTTTTATCTTGGAAGAAACAAGCTTTAAGATGGTCCCAGAAAAACAGTAAATCATGTTGCAAGATAAAGCAATAAAAATCATAGCAGATGAGTTTTTAGTTCTCAAAAATATATGTGAAATATGTTTAATAGAAACTATTAGCTACATAAACAGTCACTTTTAATGGAAGTTATTCATTTTCTGGTGGTACACATGAAAGAATTTTATTACACTAAATTTATAAGCTTTTTACTATTTACATTTTTATATTCCAGTGAGGCATTTAATTATATACTCATAAGTATACAGTAACAAACTATAGCAGAATAAAAACTAAAAAATGTTATCTTATCAACACAAAAACAAGCATTCACTGGTCACTTGCCAAAAATGTTTTTTTATAGTGAGAAGTGCCTTTTCTCTATATTCTTGTAGTATTGTTGCAGTGATACAGAGTTGGATGTCTGCTGTGCTTGTCAACTGAATAAAATTATTTTCATCCTCTCTGTTGCAACTTCATACGTTATCCTGTTGTTGTTGTTTTTTCAGGTCCAGCCTGGGCTGCACCAGTAGCTGCGGTAAGCCAGCAGAGTCTCCTGCCCCATTCCTATGGCCTCCCTCAACCTCCATCCTTCAGCCACAGTGTGACGGCGCAGTCACCCATCATGGGAGTAACCCCGTCCCTCCAGACACCAGTGGCCCCACAGCATCCCCTCATGACCACCCATTTCCAGCTCACAGCGCACTCGACTCAGCAAAGCCCCTCCTTGGTGCTGAGCATGCCCAGTCAGCCTCCATACCCTGCGGCTCAAGCAACAGTTACACCATCCGCCCTTGCTGCCCAAGCCAACCAGGTGGTTCACCCAAACCCTCACAGCTTGATGGGCAATGGCCACTTAACCTCTCACTCCAGTCTCCTCCAGCCCCCTACCCTGCCTCTTACCAATGGACAGGCAGCACTTCATGCTCAGTCTACAGCTGCAGACAATCAGGACGGTCTCAATGGGTTGCAAATGCTGCGGACAGTGGGGAGTGGGAAGTACGAGTTCAGTGACCCGGGACACCCCAAAGGTAAGCCCGAACTAACTGATCTGGTGCATTTTTTATAAAACATATTTTATTTTATGTTTGACTTTTAGGTTTTTCCTTTCTGACTCACCCTGTAAACCGTACATAGATTTGTTTGGTTAACAGGCTGAGGTTAGAGGTGAATTCAATCTTATAGACTTTTGTTCAAATCACATAACTCTGGGCTTTTTTTTTTACTTTGACCTACTCTTATATGGGGTCTCGTTGAATTGAAACACGCAGGCCTGTGCCTTCTCTCTGTAAACAAAAGCTGTTTCACATGGCGGCAGCCATGAACAAGGCTTTAAACATTCAAGCAATAGGTTGTCAAGATACAATTTGCAACCATAGCGAATTTACCTCAAAGCTGCTCCAAGGTTGCAGAGAATAGAGCTGTGACTAAAACCTGCTATACTTCTTATAAGCTGTTCTTTGGAGAAAGTGTTGTACTGATCCCAAACTCCTATACCACAGCAAACATCTGTAATATTGTGCTCTGAAATTGGTTTTCACTGTGTCAGGTTAATCTTTTCTTTGCTATTGGTAGCAATACACACAAGTCCTACTAAAGACAAGGCAGGAAGAGCTTTCAGTCCCTACCCTCACATCTCTCTTGAAATCTTTTGAAGCCTTGTTGACTCTCGCTGTGTTTGTGAGGTTGCCTCACAGCTCCACCTCATGTCTGAGTTTGCAAAGCCAGAAATTAGTGTTTGCTTTAACCTTGCCGTTCATGATGCAGACTTCTAAAAACAGATGTTCACATTTAATGAAGCTTTTAATTTAGACTTAGATTGTTTTCTTTTACCTGACTCATTTTGATCAATAAAATGGCTTCCAATGAACCTGAAGATTGCAAAAAGCAATTATTTTGAGCGGCTGCCTGTGATACATTAAAATGAGGCTGCAGGTAGAAATGGGAGTGGATAATTGGATAGGCTCATCTGCTTTGTCCGGTTGAATACGAACTTTTTAGACTCTGCAATGCTTAATAGACTGTTAGGACCCATTTACATGTTAAAATGTATTTTCCCTGGCCAAAATATATAGAGCCTGATTGGAATTACAGTAATTATTGAGATCAGTTTCCCAGAGTTTCTCTCTGCCTAGCACTAAATTGATTTCAGCCAATCTAAGTCATGATAGTAATGCGACAAACTCAGCAAAAATCGGTGAAACAGTCAGCATCAGTTAATTAGCAGCGATAACATCTCCTCAGTAGCATCTCTTGGCTGACAGGAATCCTTTACGTTTCTGCCGTTATCACAATAATGCCACCCCGACTGCTCTGGCCAATCATGCCTGTTCAGTCCTAATGTATCTCTTTATATGTTACTGGTTTTTCCAGTAGGTTCCAAATCCCCACCTACCGCTGGTGTTGTCTGTTTTAAAACAATTAACGCTGAATTTAAATGTGCCACGGATACCTTCTGTCCTGCTGTAGTGGCATAATGTTAAAATATGGAGGGTAAGCTGTGGACGGTAAGCTCTCTTCTGTTCTGTGCAAAGTGCCAACCTTCTGTCGGGTGAAAAAAATTAGTTTGTAAGGAGATGCGGTGGCATGGAGAGTTTGGATTATAGAAAATAAAGGTACAAACATGGTTGATACAAGCATGCCTGGTGTATCTCAGTATGGAGATGCCAAAAATAAAGAATCCAGGCAAATGCAGTCGTTTTACATTACTTGGTTGGATATTTAAATGTTGATGTTTAAAGTGTCACAATAAAACCTGGACAAAACCGACTGTCAGGAATAAAAATTGAGAAAAAGGCACAAAACCCCCCACAACTTTTGATTAAAGGTCTCCTGCATTTAGGCTTGTTTCAACAGCAGTGCAACATTGCAGTAAGATATTACAATAATGTAATCCCCATTTATGCAATAATGTATAAAGAACTAATCTTTTCTTCACACCGATGTAAATTTAAATTTTTCTTTGAGGAGTTTCCGTTCAACATTTGGATTTAGATTGAATCCATTTTTCCCCTAAGGAATTTAACACAAAGGGGGACAAAAGGTTCCCTGACCTTTGAAAGAAGTACCGTCATTTTCTGACTATTGAGCGCACCTGAATTTAAGCCTCACCAGCTAAAAAAAAAGACGAAAATTTGTACATATGTAGGCTGCACCTGAATACAAGCTGCACATTTTCATGTTGTAACGTGAGATTTACACAGACTGTACATGGAAGATTTGTTTGTTACCTCCACCAGGAGGTAATGTTTCCCTGCCAGTCTGTCTACCAGCAACATAACTCAAAAAGTTATGGATGGATTTCAATGAAATTTTCAGGACATCTCAGCAATGGGACCAGGAACAACTTATTAAATGTTGGGGTTGATCCTACATGAAGCGCGTATCCACCCACCGACCAGCATTCCTAACCTCCATTCCTCTCCTACGTCAAAGAGCTCACAAGCGGCTCCCCTCACACAGGAGCCTCAAATCTCCACTCTCCGCTGGAAGAGTGCAGCAGCAGCACAAACACACCCGCGCTTCTCATTAAGATAAACATTTTTTGGGAAAGTATCGAAAGTTAGAAATATAGATAACAAGATTGTTTTCCATGATGAGGGTGTCTTCTTCAGTGCATAATATTTCCCCACGTCTGTCTTACTTTTACACTTCCTGCTACAGTGCCCCCCAGAGGCCGTTAGCCAGTAAAACAAAATCTATAAATTAGCCACATTGTTGTATAGGATGCAGGGTCCAAAGTGTGTGAAAAAAGTATTGGCTTGTAGTCCAAAAATTATGGTAGCAGTTTCGAACTTACCAAAAGATGAAGGAATTACAAGAGTAATCCCCATTTATGCATCAAGGAATGTGTCCCTCATGTCCATTTCTTTGAAGACTCAAAAATAGTACATCAGAGTAAATAAGGCTGGGTGATGCATTTATAGTAAAAAGGGGCCTTTGTCTTGAAACATTTAATAAAGTGTGATTTTTTTCCAGTGTTTGATCTGCCAGTCAACAGTTGGATCCAATCGAGGGAAAATTTGACATTTTCGATCTCCAATCTTAAATAGATAGTATTAATCTGATCCAATATCCACATTGGACCACATGCAGATGCAACCTATCCACCGATCTAGAAACCTGTTTTCCTGAAGATTATGCTTTGGCTGATTTTACTTTAGAACTTTGCAAATGTATAAAATAAAATAGTCCTCAAATTCCTAATAAATTTTGTGAACAGAGGTTTTCTTTTACCTTTGTGCCCACTGCCTGCTCGGCATCACCTTGTTTGGAGATATTTTAGTGTTGACAGAAAAAAAATACAAGATAGCTGATTTTGTGTTTTGTGCAAATATTTGGAGTGTTGAGAGTCTGATAGTGAGTGCAATATTACCCGAGGAGAATATTCCATGCAGTGACACTTGAGGAGCTTCAGTAGACTACAGGGATAATTACTGTATACATTTCTTTTGTTTTATTCGTTTGAACTTGAACTATGTTTAGCTGTGATGGGATAGATAGGATTGGGAAATGTTGGGAGCTTGTTGGATTTGGAGACGAACTGGAGATATGTTTAATCAAGAAAATCCCTATTGGGACTGCTAGAGTTAGTGATGCACGCTGAACTGGAGCGTCTCTAATTTTAACGCATTACCAGGGTTCAATTGATTGACAATAATTTAATTTTAAAAAGCCAAATGAAATAAAGACATTTAAAACTGGTGTTCTGAAATTAAAGAGAACTTAACCCTGCAGAAAGCTTTTCCAACTTTTTTTCCCCAACAGTTAAACTGCTACAACGGACCCTTGACCGAGCAGCAGTACGACACTGTTTGGACTGTTTATGACATTTGGTATTCCAATGTATATTTGGAGCATCTTCTTGAAATACAAGAGCAGCTACATGAATATACCACTGCACTTCAAATCTCAAAAAAAGAGATTAACGGGGTTTTGAGCCTAGTGACATAGTGCTGGTAACTGATTTGGTTTTGTGGCATTTTGACGGGGAGGGCCGCCATCTCAGAGGATTGGGCCGAGCTATTTGTCCTTAATGCCATCTCGCAACAGGCCATGTGTATCCGTGTGTGTGTGAGCGTAGTTACACGCGTGCCTAACTTCCTGGGTGTGACTTGAGTGGATGTTTTGTCAGATGTCAGCCGTACAGCCTTAAAGCCAAACACCACGGTGACAGAAATCACAGTCCACGTTTGATTTGGCTTTGCCTTCAAAGGGAGCAATTTATCTTTGCTCTGCATCAGTGGGCACATCAAAAAGTGCGTGCTTCCCCTCTTTGTGTCCGCCTGAGTGTCTGCCTAGTTCTGTCTGTTTATGCCATTTAGTGTATTTGTAGATGTGTGTGTGTGTGTGTGTGTGTAGATTCACACAGAGCTGCTGGAAGGCAGCTTTAACTTCATCACCTACTGAGACATGCCAGTCACCTGGCTGTGATCTCCCTACCTGGTTTCTCCATCCACAGCAGAGCTTTTTATAATACCTGCCTGTCACGGCACACAAATCAAACTCCTTCCCACCGGTTGTTAATTTCCTCCCTGCCGCTCACTTCTTGCTCATTTCACCCGTCTTTGTTTTCCTCCAATTCTGATTTTTATCGAAACAAAAACACAAATCTCACCAAGCTTCTCTACTTAACAATCTAGCCACATCTGTGGCTCGAGCACCAGCTGTTCATCCTGACATTCTCACATTTGCAGAAATTTGGGAATTCAAAATGACAGTCGTTGTTTTAGGAGGACGGTTGAGGGAGAAAAGGGTGCAGCACACAGTAGGAGGTGAGATTAGATGGAGACAGAACGAGGCTGGTGTCCTGATGGGGAAAGCCAGAGGAAGATGCTGAGAGTGTGTGTGTGTGTGTGTGTGTGTATGTGTGTCTATTGACAGAGTCATTAAAAGCGATGCTTGTGCTGATGAATATCAGTCCAAGTAGGCTGGTTCTCCGCTAAGCAGGGATGAACACGTTCACTGCGAATGTGACTGAGCACCATTTAAAAGCAGCTCTCAACCAAAAATCATTCAT
Organism: Valencia hispanica; assembly: GCA_963556495.2. Taxonomy (NCBI): domain Eukaryota; kingdom Metazoa; phylum Chordata; class Actinopteri; order Cyprinodontiformes; family Valenciidae; genus Valencia; species Valencia hispanica. The sequence goes on along the minus strand of OY747719.1, from coordinate 19,561,380 downwards.
GTCAAATCAAAGTGATCATTTCTAAAGATCTGTGCCTGTTATTCCCGTTACCCACGCCAGCTGCTAAAATAGTTTTTCATATCCTTCTCCTAGCTCAGCATGTACTGAGAACTGAGACTGGTGTTAGTAGCTTTGTTGTGGTCGGGCCTCACGCTGCCACAGTGGAAGCTTCGGCTTTATTTATTTTTTCCCTCTTGTAGCTGCCTAAAAGCAAGGAGACGTACAAGTTGGCGAAGCTGGCTTTAACTGAAGTTTGGGGTCATGGGCGGATCTGTTGGGCCACCTGCTGCACTACTGAGCATGTGCCGCAGCTCCACGCCTCTTCTGTCATGTCAAGCATCTTTTTAACACTTCTTTTTATCTCGGCGCCCTTTACTTCTAAAGCTTTCTTTTCATTTTTATCTAGATCTCTTACATGCAAACATAACACACACACACCTCTGGACCGCAACACAATCTAGTCCAGCAGTGTCGTACAGCAAGCAGCAGCACCCAGCCTCCTCTCTGCCCAGGAAGTTCATCTTCCAGTCAGCTCACATCAACCTTCATCTGGGGACCAAGCCGCTTCGGAGCTGCTAGTGAATGCAATTAAGATGTCTTGCTGAGTTAAGATCAGAGTTTTACTTTGCTACGGCAAGATTGGCACAGCCTCACATCCCCAGCGCGGAGCATACCCCTGCTTTGCCGCGACCGTTCCATCCCTCTTATCTGCCTTATTCATACTTTGGCCCCTGCAAGATTTTTAATTACACGTTTGTGTTTGTTTACTTTTGGGGTGACCGCATTGCCACAGCTGCAGCACTGTCCATGTTCATATTGGTTTTCATTACTTGGGCAGTCTTTCTACAAAAAGGAGGACTTTCTAGATTATCAAATTAGTGACACGACCTCTTTTTATGAGGCCAGGTTTTGTCTGCTGATGCCGTGTATTTTACAGAGAAACTGTCCTTTTTAGGGGTTGGTGTTTTCTACAGTCTTGCAAAACTATTCACATATGTTTTTCACATTTGATCTTCTTACAACCTCTAATTCGAATTACCTTTTGGGGGATTTGATGTGATAGACCTAGACAAAGTATTAGTACCAAGTAGTTCTAGTAACTGAAGTAGGAACAAAATGTCACATGTGGCCTATGGGTCACAAATAAAGCACTGCAAAAAATTAAGTGTGTGGCATGAATTCACCCCCTTTTTGCTCTTATACTCTATTTAAAAATCCAGTTCAGCTAACTGCTTACAGAGGGGACGGCACAGTGGTTCAGTTGGTAGCAGTGTTGCCTTGCAGCAAAAAGATCCTTGGTTTGAATCTCAGCCTGGGGTCTTTCTGCATGGAGTTTGGTGTCTCCAAATTGTCCTTAGGTCTTACTGTGTGTGTTTGTGTGCATGGTTGTTTGTCCCATGTGTCTCTGTGTTGCCCTGTGATGGACTGTCGATCTGTTCATAGTGTACCCTGCCCCTCCTTCAATGATCACTGGAGACAAGTGCCAGCCCCCACATGACCCTGCAAGGATAAGCAAATCTAAAGAATGGATGGATGGATGGATGGTGGCCTTTTTGTAAGAGGAGCAAGAAAAATACATTTATTGTTAAAAGAAAGCAATTAGAAGTCGGCATACATGTGGAAGAAGGTCCTCTGGTCAGATGAAATCAGAATTTAACCTTGAACTTTACATGCAAATGACTGTGGCATAAAACGAACAGTGTAACACCTTGAATACATCCCATCCCTGTGGAGAAACATGGCAGGGGGGAGTATCATGCTGTGGAAATGCTTTTCTTCAGAGACCAGAATGGAGTTTCATCTTTCACCATAACAAAGAGCCTAACATGCAGCTGGAACTACAATGGAACTGTTCAGATCAAAGCATATTTATGTGCTACAATGGCCTAGTCCAACTCCAGAACCTAATCCGTGGTGAAACTTGAATTGCTGTTGTTCAGACGCTCTCCATCCAAACGGGCAGGGCTTGAGCTGCTTCGCAAAGGAGTTTAGGTTAATTAGGTTAGGTTAAAGGTTTTAATCTTGGATGGACAAAGCTGGTAGAAATATGGTAGAAAAAACATCATAAATACTTTAAGGTTTATGGCTGTAACTTGACAACGAGGGTTACCAAGACTTTTGCAGTGCTCTGCATGTACTAGATCCAATGATGGTTTGTGTAACTTGGTTTATAAAGTCTCTCAATCAGAGAAAGATGTTGACGGACTTTATTTTACCATGCATTGTCTGTGGATGCTGCAGTTCTTGACCTCAAGCTTAAGGTATTTTAGCTTCTGATGTGTAAATATTTATTTTGATTTAACCACTAGAATATACTTCTAGCGTGACAGGCCAGTTATTAAAAACACAGCCACAGTTTGTGATAGCCACAGAGAGACCATTAATCATAGCGAGCACATTAATTAAACCTTCCCCTCTTTTTCTGCCCCCTTCTCTCTGTCTCCGTCTCTCTTCTGCTGAAGCACGTAGACTCTTGACTACATCCTTACTGCCAATTTTTTTTTTTAAGTGAAACTTTCACTGAGACAAATGGAAGCTAAATATGTTATAAGACTTGCAGTAGAAGTTTTTTTACCCCCTTTTTTTTTTATTTCCAACATGCTGACTCAGATCAGCATGCGTAGAATAGGCAGCGGCAAATTAATTAGAATCACTGTGGTGTTGTGCTGGGATATTATCTTAAAGCTATCCACATCAGGATTAGCCAAAGTAGAACTGGGGTTATTATAAATCCAAAACAGGCTTAACTTGGGAGAGGAAATGCACTGATGTGAACATGTTTTTTTTTCTTCTTCCCTTCTCCTCTCATGACATTCGTTAATTTGAGTTAGCTCTAGTGGAAAGGAATTCACAATCTTCTGAGATCGTTGGAAATTATTAATGAGGTTGGAATTTATTCCAATCAGTCTGGACTCTGTATGTGCAGGTAATTCTCTTAAATGAATATGTGCAATACTGTGGCGATATGTAACCTTCACACACAGGTCCACATGGGGCCTGCATATTAATAACATTGAGTTAAACATCTCATTTTAGGACAGCAGGTGCAGAGCGCTTGCATGGCCAGAAGCTACCTGACACCGCATCTTTAACTTTGTTTTGGATGGCATCTGTTAAGATGTCCTAGCGCATCACCACGTTTCAGGGGACGGGTGAAAGTGGAGGGAGAGAAGAACCAGGAGGTCAGCAGCAGCAGAGTGTCATAAGTAGCAGGAAGGAAAGCCGCACGCCCTCCTCCTATCTCGGCCTCTTTATCGTATTTTAAAGGAGAGGAGCCCCGCCAGCCGCCCCATTCATTGTATTCCCCTCAGTTAATTTAAGGACAGCGGATAGCTCATTAAGATTGATCATTCCTCGTCCACCTACTCCATGTAGAACGCGGCACTGCCTCCATTAATCACCGGGATTTCAAGATAAAGCTCGGTGGCAGTGTAGGGCCTGAAGCCTGACAGCCCGGCTGCTTTATGCATAATCACAGACGCGGTGCAGCCCTGGAGCCGCCGCCCAGCATTCTGCCTCGCAAAATGGTCACCACATCTTCACCTCCCTCCATTCTGTCATCTCATCAACCTGTCACTCCCATCTATTAGTTGGTTTTCCTTCTTTTAATCTTTCATACTCTGAGTTTATACTTTCTTATTCTCAGTATCCCCTCTTGTTTTTAGTTCTGCTCTCCTGCTACATCTGCGGGTATCATTCCTCCTACCTGTTAACTATTCCATGCTCCTCCATCTTTCCCTTTGTATTTATTTTACAGCAAAGGTCCAGAGACGCATTCCTTTTCAACAACTATACAATTATAGTAATAGAAGGGTAGCGCACTACGAATTTCAAATGATGGATTTCACAAAATACACAGTGTTTAAAAAGTGCCCTAAAAAGCACAATTGTTTCCACATGGACTGACTGTAGAATCGTGGTGAATAGCCAGGATTGACAAAAGGAAAAAAGTTTCAAGGTGACTTTTTTTCTGCTTTGGTAAACACTACACTGGATGAGCAACTGGATTTTAAAGTGTTGTTATTCAGTCTGAAAGACTTTTTCCTACATCTCAGCTGTGAGCACCTTAGCCTTAGATGTCTGAAATATTTGCATTCCTCGTTGAAGTTTATAATTTGATTGATTTTCTGTGAATGTGCGCCACTCGTAGACATACACTGCTTCTTGTACCTCAACTAGGTATGTGACATGGCATTACAGCAAACAAACGAAATTCAGATTCACTCCTATTGACTCTACAAAGTGTATGACTATTAAATGTATAACAACTTTTAACGACTTAATTTTATGACTACTGTAGACCTGAATCAGATGCTGTGTTCTAAATACCTCCTTCAAACGATTACAGCGTACCTCGCTCTTTATCTTTGAATCAATCGCGTACCATAGCTCACGTTTATCAGCTTCAGACAGGTCAGGCGTTCTGGTTTGAATCGACCAATCGTCAGTCCTTCTACTTGGCTATCATTCTTTGCACTTGTGGCAGATGCTGTTTGTTTTGCAGATGCTGTAAGGATATAAAGTCAGTTCTTGAAAATCAAATCTGACCCTTACAGTCTGCCCTGGTCCTCTGTCCAGAAATCTCAGCAGTGGTCTCGTTGCAGCTTAGTCGTTTTACTGCTGTTGTAAAGTATACAGGTAAAAACAACTGAATAGGGCTGTGTTGCGAATTTATCATTGTTGAAGTATGACTGAACTCAATATCTATATCACGGACAGAAGCAACTGTGAGGCCAAATCAAAAGACAGTATGGATATTTTGTTTATTTTTTATCCATGTATACTTATCCCAACAGTCACCATTATTATCACATATCCCATGTTTAAGTTCCCAAAGGTTGGTTTAAAGTTCACTCACATTTGTCCAGTAATATAAACACCCGTATTGTAGCCTCATGCATCTAAATCAGGTCAATTTCTATTTAGGAACAATACATTTTGTAACACATCCTGATTTCTTGTTTACGTGTATCAGTCCTTCACTTGGATCCAAAAGAGGCTAAACTGTATTTCTCTCTTTATTTCAACTCTTTTAAAAGATTTTAGTCTCAATGACACACTCTTTGCCCTTACAGTCATAAAGATTAAAAAAATGTAAAATAAAATGAGCAGCCAAAGTCAAGGTTGTATCGTTGAGTCAGAAAAAATTTGTCATTCTTTAATCTGAATTATTTCTATGCAGCCTTTATCTTTTTTTCCTTCTTCCTGTCAGCAGTTTCCTTCGGCTAAACCTGTAGCATAGGATTTTCTTTTATTTTTTCATATTTATTTTACATTTTTATATTCTATTTTATGACGTTCTTTTTTGTGAGTTTAAGACTGTGTTGGATCTGTAACTAGTACTTGTGAATTTGAGCTTGTTTCTCTTTTTTATTTTATTTTTAGTACTGGTTACCAGATCTTGGACGTAGTAGATGTGTTTGAGTTGAACTGCTAAGGAGATCTACCCTGTTATTCTTTTCTTAACATCATACATCCACGTTATGATTCTATCATTTACCAATCTATAGGTGGCTTACGATCCTTTTCCTCCAGCAGTAGGAGTATATCAAAGAGTATCCTGACCCTTTGATGGTGATGAAAAGATACTGTAAAGATTTCCTCTGCCATTTGTAGTAATAATGTGAAATCAAATTAGTAGAGTTGGGGCAAAGCTAGCACAGTTTGGCGAGCAATTACAGGTTAACACAAAAAGGCAGACGGCCACATATATTCACAATTACACCCACATAGTTTAGTCACTAATTAACCTAACATGGATGTGTTTGGTTTGTGGGTTGAAGCTAAGACAGCTGGAAAAAACGAGCAAGCTCGGGGAAAACATGCTGACTTGCTTTAGTCTTGCTTTGAATCTTGTTCCTCGAAGCTTGAATATGCTGTAAATTAAGCTTCGAATGTAAAGATTTTCAGTTTAACAGCATGATGCTTCTGCATAATTAGAGGTTAGGTCAGAAGTATACATACACTGGTCATCAGCAGGTATGTTGTACTAATTTGGGACTATTAGTGGTTTATTTGAATGTAATGATTATATATCTTACAAACTCGATGCTTTCTAAGAACTAGAATTCGGTGCACATTTTTTAACTTATTGTAGATTTTCATTAATCCACATAGGGTCAGAATGCTACATAGAAGCTCAAACATCTATGTATATTTCAACTAATACTCTGATAAATGTTCCTTATGAAATGAAACAGAAACACAGCCCTTTTTTGGGTTCACTAACAAGTTTGTGGCATAATTCTAGCTGAATATTGATAGTTGTTTTTTGTGTGTTTTTTTCCCGAAACGATCAACCTCATTTAAATTTGTTTCTTGGCATGGACATGTCTTGAGCATAGAATATACATTTTCAGTACGGTTGAGGTCTGACTCTAGAGGCTTCATCAGTGTAATTGTCCTGTTGGAACTGGACAATGCACCACCTGTTGAAGTTTCAACCATCTAACTTTTGAGGGTGAAGCTGAAGAATTTGAAGGAAATTCTCGTTTTTTATTAGTCTATCATTAATGGTATTAGTCTACCGTTTGTGCAACACCTCAGTATTGGTGGCTGGGAAACCATCCCCTCACCATGATGCTGCCACCACTATCTTTGACAGTTACTATAGCCCTGCGTTTCAAAGCCTTTCGTTGACTCCTATAACTTTGGGGATGACTTTGGCTCAGTGGGAAAAGTTGTAGGTTTGATTTCAGCTAACTCCATTTACATGTCAATATCTCCCCAATATAATCCTATTGTTGTTGTTCATGTCAAAAAGTTAAATTGCTCTTGTCTTCTCTTCTCTTAAGATGTCAGTTATGTAGCTGGGAATTGTTTTTTGCTGCCACCAGTTCCATCTTGATGTGAAAGTAACTTCACTGTGGAAAGTTGCACTGGAGTTTCAGCAGCTTCCAGTTTATGATGGGCTTGAACCTTGGTTGGAACAAACCAATAATAAACTGAATTGAACTGAATTGTTCCTTAACAACTCAACCGATTTTGATCCTAGGTTTGGGTCAGATAGTTGAATGTGGACACAACTGGGTGTTACAGAAGGAAAATAATACCATACATGCATTAAAACTGGCTTTGGAAAGGATGAAGCAGGTTAATAAGTTTTCTGAATGGCCCCATTCTCACCCTTTTTAAAATGTATCAATGTTGCTTAGTGAGCCAAGTGAGTGGCAAGAATCCCTCAATTTGAATTCAATTTATTTAGTTTCAATTTAGTTTATGGATTCAGCACCAATTCACCTTCAAATTCAATCAACTCAGACAGAGTTCAAGTCAAATACATGAATTCCAAACTGATCTTAGTTATCAAAGAATGCAGTCAATTCCTGTTTATTATTCAAATTGAGTAAAACGTTTATCTAAGGAATTTTGCTTTGAGTCACTAACTTGCAACATTCAGTCCTCCTGGATAACCATGTAGCGACAGTGGACTTTGCAGCAATCCCTCACACACTGAGCAAGCATTCAGCGACATCAGAAAGGAACACTCCCCTTTAACAGGAAGAAACCTCCAGGAGAACCTGGCTCAGTGTGAACAACCATCAGCCAAGACCTACTGGCGATTTGAGAAGACGAAGCATGAACACATAAAGATACTGAGGCCCTGATATAGGCATTAGGCATAGACGGAGATCCCTGGAGGGACAGGGGGTGGACATGCCCCCCCCCCACACACACACACACACACAGATGTAATTGTATACAGTTATTGTTTTAATAATATAGCATTGTCCAATAAAAGTACAACAAAAATGATAAAAATTACAAATGCAAAACAATCTGTTTTTATTTGTTGAAAGATTATGATCTCTCCCTCCCCATTCGTTAGATTGGGACAGTCCACACAGGCTGTTTTGAACAGCGGGGTTGCTGCCTCGCCAATGCCCCTATTTAGTTTCAGTAGCGACATTTGATGGGAGTGGGGAACCAAGCAATGTGTGAAACCAGTAAGTCTTTTATCTCACCACTTGTTCTATAAGTTCAAATATGTCTGTTAGATTTGTTCATAAAGGTGGAACATTGTCACCTAATGCTGGACGATGTCTTGAGATTTTGAAAAATATCTGTATAATTCAAGAAGAGATATTTTTTATATCGATATGCTCAATGCCCTGCTAGCATAAGTTAGCATTGAAATTTGTACATTTGTATGGTGGCTTTGGCCCTGAAAAGCAAACAAAATCAGCAAGTCACTAAGTGCAGTTTATCCATCGACTACACCGGGCTCCTCCTCTCTGAGGCAACGGGCTCCACCACAGGAGAACTGTCACACAGCGGGGGATAAAGGAATCAGCTGCTTGGTTCTGGATTTAAAGTTTTGGATGAGCAGCAGACTAAAGTTACCTGCTGAGAATGATTTAAAAGAGCAAGCACAACAGAGCCAGGAGTCTCACTTACTAAATATTTTATGTATTTTAACATGTTTTTTTTAGAACGGTGACAGATAAATCTGAAGGCTGTCCGTCATTTGGATAGATTAGATCACTGATGGATAGATAGAGCTCTGCTACACAGTTCTTAAAGGGGCATACCACTCTGTTCCTTGTGAGGCTCTTGGCTGCACTGATCATAGTTTCATTCATCTCATTCCCACTTATAAACAAAAATTTTAATGTGCAAAGCCTACGATTAGATCAGTGAAGAAATAGACAAATGAAGCGAATGAGTTGTTGCAGGGTTGTTTTGACTGCACAGACTGGAGAGTGTTTGAGAATGCCACAGGTGACCTGGACGAGCTTACAGACACTGACATCCTGCATCAGTTTCTGCGAGGGAGTGGGTGTGCTGAAAAAAACTTTTTGCATCTTCAACAACAATATAAACCATGGTTCACAGCAAAGCTGAGACAGGAAAAGGAGGAGGCATACAGGGCAGGAGACAAGTTTCTGTACAAAACACTTATGAACGTTTTGACTAAGGAAATCAGAGCTGCTAAAAAGAAGTATTCAGCAAAGCTGAAAGACCGATTTTCAGCCAACAACCCTACAGCACTTTGGAGAGACCTTGAGGATATCACCAACTATAAGAGACCATCCTTCAGTGTTGAGGCTAATTGTGGCCTTGCTGAGGCCACATTTCAGTTGAAAGGCTTCTATTGTCGTTTTGAGAAGGGGACATTCACACCCTGTCCCCACTCCAGTCCAGCTACAGTCATCTACACTTACCTGGCTGCCCCTCCTTCCTCTGACACTCAATCCACGTTCATCATACATGAAGGATGATGTCTGCTGCCTCCTTCAGAGACAAAACATCCGGAAGGCACTAGGGCCAGATGGAGTAACACCTTCCTTACTCAGGACCTGTGCTGTCCAACCAGTCCTCACACAGATATTCAGCAGATCACTGGAGTTGTGTGAAGTCCCCTCATGCTTCAGAAGCTCCACTGTCATTCCAGTCCCCAAACAATCCTCCATCACTGGACTGAATGACTACTGACCTGTGGCCTTTACTTCAGTCATCATGAAGTCCTTTGAACGCCTGGTGCTGTCCTATGTTAAAAGCACCACCAGCTGGACCTCCTGCAGTTTGCCCACAGGGCAAACAGGTCAGTGGATGATGCAGTTAACATGGGACTGCACTTCATCCTGCAACATCTTAACCAACTAGGGGCCTATGCCAGGATACCGTTTGTGGACTTCAGCTCTGCGTTCAACACTATCATACCTGAAATCCTCACCGCCAAACTCTCAGCTCACTGTATCTCCTTCTATATGTCAGTAGATCTCCAGCTTCCTGACAAACAGGAGCCAGCATGTGCGGCTGAATGTCACATCTGGAACAAGGACAATCGGCACCAGTGCACCACAGGGGTGCGTTCTTTCCCCACTGCTCTTCACCATCTACACAAATGACTGCACCTCATTGGTGATCATTGGTGATCATTGGTGTCCTCCTGCTCTCACTCCAGGACTTGTACTCTGGCAGGAGACAAAAGAACCAGACAAAAGAACAGCTTATTTCCCATTGCCATCTCTCTTTTGAACTGCAGATAAGTTGATCACCACCATCTGACCACAAAGCTCTACCATTACAGACTTTATCACCTTCTTGCACATCTTTTTGGACTGCTTTAAAAAAAATATACATATTTAAATTTCTTATATAGTCTATATTTTGTCTATTTTTTGTTGCATCGTATGCGACTATAATACTTCCTTGATCACGGAATGTATACTGGTTTATTTGTTGTATGTTTAGAGAGCTAACGTCTACCGAGGTCAAATTCCTTGTACAGTCGTGGCCAAAAGTTATGAGAATTACATAAATATTGGAAATTGGAAAAGTTGCTGCTTAAGTTTTTATTATAGCAATTTGCATATACTCCAGAATGTTATGAACAGTGATCAGATGAATTGCATAATCCTTCTTTGCCATGCAAAGTCCACTGCATTTCATTGCTGTCATTAAATGACCTGCTGAGATCATTTCAGTAATCGTCTTGTTAACTCAGGTGAGAATGTTGACGAGCACAAGGCTGGAGATTATTATGTCAGGCTGATTGGGTTAGAATGGCAGACATGACATGTTAAAAGGAGGGTGATGCTTGAAATCATTGTTCTTCCATTGTTAACCATGGTGATCTGAAAAGAAACGCGTGCAGCCATCATTGCGTTGCTTAAAAATGGCTTCACAGGCAAGGATATTGTGGCTACTAAAATTGCACCTAAATCAACATTTTATAGGATTATCAAGAACTTCAAGGAAAGGGGTTCAATTCTTGTAAAGAAGGCTTCAGGGCGTCCAAGAAAGTCCAGCAAGCGCCAGGATCGTCTCCTAAAGAGGATTCAGCTGCGGGATCGGAATGCCACCGGTGCAGAGCTTGCTCAGGAATGGCAGCAGGCAGGTGTGAGCGCATCTGCACGCACAGTGAGGCGAAGACTTTTGGAAGATGGCCTGGTGTCAAGAAGGGCAGCAAAGAAGCAACTTCTCTCCAAAAAAAACATCAGGTACAGCTTGATCTTCTGCAGAAAGTATGGTGAATGGACTGCTGAGGACTGGGGCAAAGTCATATTCTCCGATGAAGCCTCTTATCGATTGTTTGGGGCACCTGGAAAAAGGCTTGTCCGGAGAAGAAAAGGTGAGCGCTACCATCAGTCCTATGTCATGCCAACAGTAAAGCATCCTGAGACCATTCATGTGTGGGGTTGCTTCTCATCCAAGGGAGTGGGCTCACTTACAATTTTGCCCAAAAACACAGCTATGAATAAAGAATGGTACCAAAACACCCTCTAACAGCAACTTCTTCCAACAATCCAACAGTTTGGTGAAGAACAATGCATTTTCCAGCACGATGTAGCACTGTGCCATAAGGCAAAAGTGATAACTAAGTGGCTCGGGGACCAAAACGTTGAAAGTTTGGGTCCATGGCCTGTAAACTCCCTAGATCTTAATCCCATTGAGAACTTGTGGTCAGTCCTCAAGAGGCGGGTGGACAAACAAAAACCCACTAATTCTGACAAACTCCAAGAAGTGATTATGAAACAATGGGTTGCTATCAGTCAGGATTTGGCCCAGAAGTTGATTGAGAGCATGCCCAGTCGAATTGCAGAGGTCCTGAAAAAGAAGGGCCAACAGTGCAAATACTGACTCTTTGCAAAAATGTCATGTAATTGTCAATAAAAGCCTTTTGAAACGTATAAAGTGCTTGTAATTATATTTCAGTACATCACAGAAACAACTGAAACAAAGATCTAAAAGTAGTTTTGCAGCAAACTTTGTGAAAACTAATATTTCAATTCAAATTCAAAAATACTTTATTGATCCCAGAGGGAAATTAAGTGTTGGTATAGCTCATATAATTAACTCTTTAAGCAGTTGTTATAGATGATGATGGCTGTGGGCAGGAAGGATTTCCTGTAGTGGTCTGTATTGCAGCGAAACTGAAGAAGCCTCCGACTGAAGACGCTCTGTTGTTGTATGACTGTCTCATGAAGAGGAGGCTCAGGGTTGTCCATAATTGTTTTGATTTTATGAAGAATCCTTCTTTGCATTATCATCTCCAGTTTTTCCACAGTTGTCCCAAGAACAGAACCAGCCTTCTTTATCAGGTTGTTAAGCCTTTTTAAATCCCTGGCTCTGATGCTGCTACCCCAACAAATGACGGCTGAAGAGATTACACTCTCCACAACAGACTTGTAGAAGATCTGCAGCATCTTGCTGCAAACCTTGAAGGACCTAAGCTTCCTCAAGAAGTACAGTCTGCTCTGTCCCTTCTTGTAGACAGCTTCACTGTTCAGTCTCCAGTCCAGTCTGTTGTCAAGGTGAACTCCGAGGTTTTTATACCCCTCAACCACCTCCACTTCTTCTCCCATGATGGAAACAGTGTTTGACTTATCCCTGTTTCTTCTGAGATCTACAATCATCTCCTTTGTTTTGTTCACATTCAAGGTGAGACGATTGTTTCCACACCATGTCACAAAGCGGTCCACCAGCTCTCTGTATTTAGCTTCTTGTCCATCTCTGATACACCCGACAATTGCAGAGTCATCTGAGTATTTCTGCAGATGACAGGTCTCGGATTTGTACTGGAAGTCTGAGGTGTACAGAGTGAAAAGGAATGGTGAGAGTTGTGTCATTCTCAAAACGTTTGGCCACGACTGTATATGCAAGTATACTTGGCCTATGATTCTGATTCTGAGATTAGTATTCATACTCCTGACCACTTGGTGCAGAAGCACAAACAAATTGACAATAAAAAAAGAATTTCCCATGAGAGCATCTGAACATCTCATGGCATCTCACTAGATGTGAGCTGGCAGTGGGTTGAAGAGTAACGGAAGCTTTGGAGTGCGCTCCGAAGACCCCTGTGTCGTGCAAAGCACCTGCGCAGCATGATTCAGGATTTCGTCCTGCTGAAGCGATCCCTTGCAGGTCAGGAAACGGCTTGTTCATAATCTTTCCAACTTCTGATCACTTCAATTGCAGAAATGTTACCTGATTTCAAAGCTTTGACTAAAGTGACGCTCGCAATTCAATCTCCTGTGTGGCACCGGAGTGTGGATTCAGCCTCTAGAACATCATCAAACCAACCAATAGAAGTAATCAGTGAGTGATGATCAGTCCCTTAAAACCTCTGCAGATTTCAGGTCAGTGCGGACCAAGAAAATTGTGAGTGCTATCATGTAATTGCATTGTTTATATTTAGTTCTTGGGGCCACCATCAGTGATTTTTGTCTGTGTGGGAAAAAATATTGATAGCACAGTGTGGATTCTCTGTTCAGCTCGTTTGGATTGAATATTAATTAAAATGAATAAAATTTAATAAATGCTATTGAATATATTACCATTTTAAAAATTGACCGGTACAAATGGATTGACGGGATTTTTTTGACCCTGTCGGTTAAAATGATGAATAGTCTACTGCGGCGTCTGAATCAGCACCATGAAAAGCAAAATGAAACCCCACTGAAGTTGGTTTTAGGTTGTAAATCTAACAGATATTCATCCCGGTTGAGCTGAGAGTTTTTAATGTTTGACTAAGTTGTGACACCAATCCAACAGTTCTGATTATCTCATTGTGTTGCTGATAAACAGCAGGTCATTTAGTCACAGACTACTGAATAAAAACAGCAGCTTTCACTTCATGTTACCTGGTCACTCCAGGATTAGTCTACTGGACTATATAGATAACTTTTCAGATTTAATGTTATGTTGATGGAAGATTTGTGGATTTTTAATAGCTCCCACATCATGTGACTCATTTCTTTTTTAAATTTTTTTTAATTGGTGTTCTCTCTCTTTATAGTTAAAAGATTATAGAGATGTTGTAGAACTTTACCTATAGGTTTAACACCTGTCCACACCTGATCTATACAGTTGTTGCTCTGCTAGTAAAATAAGTCATGTAATTTCAGTACACGTTTGATGTTGGATTACTGATTAACATTTTTTTATTAATAGTTTTGGAATTTTATTTTGAGTTTAGGTTTTTTCATTTAAGTTACTTTGATGAACTATAGTGGAAATTAGAGAATGGTCCAAAGAAATGATAGATGTGGGCATAAAGGGTCCATCAGTGCCAACTTCCAACTAATACCATTGTTGATATTGCTAGTTGTACATAGAAATACCTGTATACAGGTAGAATATGGATTACTACAGAACAATGCTATAGCTAGGCTACTATTATGTAACATCCCATAACATTATTTAACATTATTTAACATGCTGAAGGCCCATCCTGCAAGGCAAGTTGCAAAGAAGCAGGAGAGAGCTTTTTGAAATTGGACTTCTGCCCCTGGATCTAGGAGTGATTTCTGTATTAAAGAAAATTTAAAACTTAATGGCTGTAGTAGCTTTTGTAGTTGCTTCATCTTAGAGAAAGACATAGTTTTCAAGTCTGTAGGATGAAGGGAAGCACAGTCAGTCAGTCGGAATAAAAGCTCAGCCAGTAGCTATGTTTGGGAGAGAGACTTGGTTAAACACTGAAAGACAGGGTCAAGTGTATCATCTCTAGAAGGAGGACATTAAGTTGTTGGCAGCAGTAGCTCAGCCGATGGCCCCTCCAGGAAGGTATCACATCTAAACAGAATGCCAAGACAGGTGTAGCTTGGAACATAAGGTCAAAAGTCAAAATCACAGCAAGCCTTACACTTTGTGATTAGAAAAATGGTAAAATGTCCAGCTTGTAATGTGCAAGTCTGAATCTGAAGCCCTTTGCAACAGTGGTGATCTGATGTAACAGGACTGACTGCTGTGAGCCGGATGTCAAAGTGCTACTGTGCGCTTCAGCCTTGAACTACCCAGGAATGGGTTATCAGCTTTGTTAGCAGAGCAGATGTTCCAACGAAGGTAGTCAGTAGTGGGTGTTTTTATCGAATGAGAAGTCATAATTGCAACACAGAGAGAACTTGTAATTGAAACCGCAGCAGATGCTCTGCAACACCACGGAGAAAAAAAAAGACAATTGAGAAATAGCAGCAGTGAGCTAATGTTGATGCTATGCTCGCTTATCTGAGTGGATTGCCAAACTTTTTTCTACCTAGAAACTTTTAAATGGGTTTGATAATGCACGCAGGGCATCTAATAAATACTAATGACAGGACTAGACATTAGCGAGAACCGCTGCCCTCTCCAACTCATTATTCCACAGAGTTAGCAACAGGCTTTGCATGTGAAGAGATATAATTCTCCCGTGACTTAGACAAATGATAATGGTCTGCACTGCAATCAAGTGATCTTTGCTGGCTAGTAGTGCTCTCCTTAAGCCTGATAGCCTTCTTCAGTGTAACGATGAGATGCCAAAACAGCAATGTGCCATTGCTTCTATTAGGTTTGTTGAAAGTGTTTCTTTTCTAAAAGCTGCAGCTCTGAATTATAGTGTTGAGTATTATCATTATTCTGCTACAGTCGAGTCCCTGCACCCAGTTCTCAGATACAGGCACTGTTTATTTATGCACCGCCTTCCTCGGGTCTGAAGGCTAAAAGAAAAGTATTATATTAGAGATTAAAACTTAGATTACAACTTTACAAGGACACACCAGCAATACATAAGCACTGGAGCATGCTGTGCACAATCAGAATTTGTGGGGCCTTCCAGTCACCTCACAGATTGTTTTCTATCCCTGGAGAGAAAAGGTGAAAGAGAGGGAGGAGAATCGCGAAGGAGAGAAGAATGGAGGAAAGAAGCAGAGAAGTAGAAAAAAAAAGTGATGAAAAGCAAAGATTACTCGCCTGATTCCACTCTGTAGGTTGTGGAAGCTCATCCTAGGCGTGCAGTCTGCCGAGAAGACACCCACATACCTCCTAACCCCTCTTCTAACCTTTCTGCTCGAGCTGCTATGACTTTCACAAAGTTACACAGTAAACACATATCCTCTATCTTCAGGGGGAGATGTGACATTTATCTTAAGCTGCTCTGGTGACATGGGATTTTCTCTTCTTTGTACTTTTTTTTTGGGCATTTTGCTTGGGATGAACGCAGGGGAGGTTTGGTCTTCTTACGGTTTAGGGCCAACCTGGAGGGTACACACAGTCACCAAAGTGTAAAGCCAGAGTGGAACAGTCACAAGCCAAACTCATAATCACATACAAGGTGTAAGACAAGCTGGGCAACAAGCTGACATTCTCTCACACCCATATTGGGATGCCAGTACGTGCCTAAATGTGAAGGACGAGTGAGGAACCAGCACAGCTGTGTTCCAGCCACCCACCACTTTAAACTTTTATTCAGGCTTAAGTAAAGCTCAAACCTCTTTTTGTTTGCATTTTGTTCAATTTAATTTCTGTAAGTAGATCTTTACCTACATAAAGCATGAACTTTCTGTTATGTATTGGCTTTCGCTAGTTGCCCTTTAAGGAAAGCTTTTGCTGGAACTTCTGCTACGGTGACATTTGTCTTCCACAACAGCAGCAGTTATTCAGCTCTGGTTTTTTGTCCCATTTGCAACCCCCTGAGATGCTCAGTTAGCAACCAGTAAATACAACAAATATCCCTATTTAGGGGACCCCATTTGTACAGCGGCATCTTGGTAAATTAAAATATCATCAAAAACGTAATTTGCTTCAGTAATTTAGTTTAAAAAGTGAAACTTGTGTATCTTCATTCATTACACAGAGTGATATATTTCAGCTTTTTCTTTCTGTTCATTGTGATGATTATGGCTTACACATAATGAAAATCTAAAATAGATTTTCTCACAAATGAAGAGCATAAAGCCAATAAAGATTGTTTTGTTTTTTAAATCCCGAGATTTTATGTTATGATCTAACCATCACAGGAAAGACTGCTGAGCTGACAGTTGTCCAGCAGACAGTCACTGACATTCTCCGCTACAAAAGATCATTGCTAAAGAAGCCTGGCTGTTTTCCTGTATGAAGCATAATGATGGAAAGCAGAGTGGAAAGGAAATATTCCTCAAGCACAAGGACAACCACAGGAGGAGAACTGTGCTTCAAGAGGAGTCATACACAAATGTAAACTACACATTGGCTACAACTTGGGCATTCTTTGTGTTAAGCCACACCTGGTTTAGAGATGTCAGAAGCATCTTACTTTTTTTCTCGTTTAAATCTGACTTCTTAGAAAATGTTACATTTGTTATGATTTTTTTTTTTTGTCTACATACCCTGATACTGTGATATTTTTGCTCAAGATAATCACACGGTGAGCCTCAAAGGATCAACACAATTTTTTTTACTGAATGTTTGCATAAAACATTCTCTTCAGATGTTTGGGGGGGTTACAAAAGCTGAATTAAAGCTTATGTTTCTTTTTAGAGGCTTTAAATCTTGTTGACCCTAATTTTAGCCCACAATTCTATAGTTCATTCTCAGCGAAAACCTCTATTCAGGAAGAAACTTAGACTGTGGATGATCAGCACATTTGGAAAGGCTCCCTTACTTTGAGCCTGAAGGCAAGTTTTGCATTTGTAGAAGTGTTGGTATGAGATGGGTTAATTTCAAATTTCTGCCTCGCTGAACTCTTGGAGAAGTGATTCGGTTAAAATTGCAAATGGTAAAATATGTATTTCTTTTGTTTGTGCTGAGCGGCACTTGCTTCCTTCTGTGTGACTTGTAGTCTGACACATGCTCCCGATGAGAACTTGGATGATTCACAAAGGACACACCGGTTGCAAAGGTGCTTTTAAAATGATTTTTTTTCCTCCAGGGTTTTTGATGTGGATTAATACAACACTCTGTCCCTTCCAGCAGTTTATAGAAGTGTAACTTAACCATCTTCCCTGTTAATTATGGTGAAGTGTTGGACATCCACTCAGTTATCAAATCCTCTCCAAGCATACAGTATGTTATCTACACCAGCCAGAAACTCAACATTGTTATTAGGATTATTTTCAGGTGACATTGTGTTTTTTTTCTCATAGCTGAGTGTTTGTGCATGCAGACATGCTTATGTGATATTTCATTAGCATAGTGTCTGCATATGCTTCGCTGCCCATTTGTCTCAGCATCAGGGCCTATGTGTTGTCCATGATGACATTGTCCTCTGCTGCAGGGAAGATGATTACTCAACCCTGAGCTAAGCTTGACAATGACGTCCTTCATGATGCTTTGGATGAATGTTTGCTCTTTTCTGGTATACACTGCCTTGCAGAAATATTTTGTCCCTTCAGTTTTGCGTTATAAGCACATACTTCATTCTTTTTTTCATTAGGGTTTTATGTGATAGACCAGCAAAAAAGTAGAAATGGAGTAAAGATTATACCTGGTTATTAAAAATCCTTGCAAGTAAAAATCTAAATTGTGGGATGTGCATCTGTAGTGTACCTCTAGACTTTCCATGGAACCATTCCATTGTAGCTGTGGCTATCTATTAGAGACTGGGTGAACGTGTGGCTCATTCTCAAGGGTTTTACAGTCTCTAAAAGGTTTTCCTCCAGAGGATTTCTTCTGTGTTCAGCTCCATGCCTCTCCTCATCACGTCTGACCGGCTTCCCAGTCCCTGCTGAAGAAAACGAGCCTCCACAGCTTGATGCTGCCACCACCATGTTTCATGGTGTGCTCAGAGCAATGTGCAGTAATAGTTTTTCCCCACACATAGCACTTTGCATCTAGACCAAAATGATACTGGTTTCATCTCAGTCAGGCACCTCCTCTCACATGTTTGCGGTGTCCCCTTCACTGTTTGTGTCAGACTTCAGATGATACTTTTTATGATTTTCTTTTCACCATGACTTTTTTTTTCTTACCACATTAAGGACAGATTTGTGTTGAGCCTCACAAATCGTGTCATCCAGCAGATTCGTCTGTGGACTACTGCAGCTCTTCCAGAGCCACCATGGGCCTCTTGACTGCTAATCCAAAAATATGTTTGTTTTTTAAACATTTTCGGAACTATTTTCCTCACTGTCTGCTGTGTTGTTTTGTTTTTCTAATGCTGATCGTAGACTAATATTCTCCAGCAAACCTTTGAGACTCCCACAAAACAGCTGTAGCTATATTCAAATTAAATTTCATTTCTGCTCTATTTGGTAATTAAGCGACTTCTGAAGGCAAGTTTTTGCACTGGATTTTATATAGAGGTATCGGACTAAAGGGGGTAAAATACAAATCGAATTTTTGAGGAATTTTATATCATATATCATTTTTTACACTACACAATCATGAGCTACTTTGCAACATGACATTTACATTTCAGCGGTATAACAACTTTTGTAAAGCCTTGTGTTGGACTACAGGGTAAAACTGCAGTTTCTTTTCCCATAAAATAAATAAATTAATAAAATGTATATATCTTGATATACTTCTCTGTTCTAAGTGTTTGAGTAATGGACGTTTTAGGCAAGCAGATCCATCTTTTCATGGGCTTTTGTTTTTACCAGTTCTTAAAGGAATCTATTTTCAATATGTCTTGGATTCCTATATAATTATCAGACTGATCTATGTTGAAGATTCATGGCTACAGTAAGACTCTGGAAAATTGGAGTATGAGTGAATTTTAGTTTTAAAAGCTAGTAACTAATCCAGGTTAATACCAACCTATTCTTCAAAAATCATCTTAAAAATGTGGATTGCTTGTGTTGAAGGACATTCCATTTATTTTAAGCAGTATGACTCTGTTGTAATGCACAGTTTGCAGCACTGGGATCTCAATTTATTTAGTTCCCTCCCAAAGTTTTTGCTTCTGTATAAATGTAAATGCATCTGCCAGCCAAAAGCAACAAAAAATCCAGGTAGTAATTTGGTTCTGACAGGATGATTGTTTACATGGAATACATTCAGTTAGCAACTTGGTGTTTTGTGGTGGCACCTTCTCTATATTGCATTTCTTTCCATTTGGCTGGCTGTCATCGCTCAAAATATAACACAGGACAGACATTTTTCTCCTAGTGAAAAAAAAAAAAATGCCTTATTAATAAAACTGGTTAGTTTGTTTCATTATTCCATAATTAGTTTATTCAGTGCTAATCACATCTTATTTCTTTGTGTTCCTGCCCCACACACTTTGTTCTGCTCTTGCGGCTGGCTTTTTGAGCAAATCTGTGACCACATCCACCTAACACATTAGTCTGCCTTCAAGGTGCTGTCGGAAAACCTCACGTGATTCAGGTTGGATATATATCAGCGAGAAGGGAAATATTTGAATGAAACAGTGATGCCCTAGACACTGAAATGTAAACAGTGTATTAAGGATTTGCACCCATATTTATATATATTTATAGTTATTGAACATGCATTTTGCAAATGCTTTATGTAATTACAGTGCCTAGCAAAAGTTTTTATACTCAGATTTTTCTGCAGCCTTAAATTTAATCACAAACTCTTTTGTATTTTCTTTGGATTTTACATAATGCAGTGCATAATTGCAAATTGGAAGAAAAATGATGGTTTGGTGGTTTTACCGAATAGTGTGGTGTGCTTTTGTGTTTAGTTCCCTTTACTTTGGAGAACATTCTTTGGTTGCAGTTACACCTGCAAATCCTTTTGGGTCTGTCTCTGTCACCTTTTGCATTTATAGAGACTCAATTGTTTGTCTGTTATTTTCAAAATAGCTCCAACTCAGTTAGATTGAATGAAGAGTGTCCGTGTATGTCATGTCTGTCTGCCACAGATCATCAGTTGGATTATGTTCTTGACCTTGGGTGAATCTGATGCATAAATATGCTTTGATCCAGCCCATTTTCCTGTAGTTGTATAGCTGTATGTTTAAAGGAAATGTCCGCCGGAGGTTTTAATCTAATTTTAGGTTATCTTTCAGGATTAATCTGAATTTAGCTTTACATATGACTTCACTGTCCCTGTTAAAGGAAATCCTCCCACGCAGCATGATAGTGCAACCACCAAGTTTCTCCAAGGGGCAGGTGCTTTCATGGTGACCATGCAGAGTTTTGCATGTAGAAGTTAGTAAAAATATTTAAGAAATTCATACTTTTACTTTACAATTTAGTTCATCATAGTTTGTGGAGAAATTGTAATCTTGACTGAATGTGGCCAAAAGCAGTTTGGAAGTGCAGCTTAGTCCTCTGATTTGATTTGTTGGTTCAGCTTGTAATGATTTTAGCTGATGTCATGTCTCTGTGGTACTGTCTTGTTGTAGTTGAGACTCAGTTTATGTTCACTGCACAGAAGGATGATGATTGTTCAGGGGGCGCTTTTGTGTTGTGAAGCCTCACAGATTTGCGTGAAGTGACCAGCCAAGTAGAAAAACTTACAATTCTACATATTTAGATCTAAACCTTTATTTGCTTGTGTTTTAACTTCTACTTGGATGGCATTTTGCAAGCAATAGAGCATGGTTCTGGGTTAAAATTATATTTTAACATTACATAGCTAGAAAAGCGCACAACACACTGTATTAGAGAGAGAGCAGTTGTTTAGGTATTGTTTTTAAGATCATTTTAATGTATCCTTAGTATCTGGTTGTGGTGATGAGCAGAATGTAGATCCTTACTTTCCAGAAAGCTGCCACCATTTTCAAATCTGGCATGTTCCGTGATAGACCGACACGGGGAAAGCTCAAAAGGATAAAACCAAGCAACTTTGCAGTAATAAGTTCAGCCTTCCTGGTACTTACTGAAAGTTATTCACCCTCTCGGAGCTTGAATGAATCAGACATGTCTCTGCTTGTTATTGAAAATACAGTTTCCTTTTAAATAGCTTCTTACATCTCTGCTTCCTCTGACTTCATTTCTAACACCTTTCTGATCCTAAAAACGGCTAACAGCAAGTGTTTTTTACTCAGTAATAGCTTTCACACCAAAGCCATTACTGTTGTTACTATGACCTGGTAGCACTCTCTGGTATGGTATGTTCACTGAGAGGAAAAAGATTATTATTTATTTTTTATTTACGGCTCGCTTTTCACCGGTCATGAAAGATCAAAAAAGCACAAAAAATATGTCCGATTTTGGTAAACTGCTGATTTCTTTGTGCATGTCTTGGGCAAGTTAAACCTTTTTTAATGTATAACATGCTCCAAAATAAATATCCTAATCCTCAGATTTTTTTTCAGTGATAAAATCTTAAGACTTTAGCAGGTATGTGTTACATATTTCTACTTTAAGACTTGAACTTTTTATGCAAAGTATCTGAAGTATTTCTGTTTTTCTGCCAGCATTGCAGCGCCTCAAGGAAGGAAGGAGCATGACGGGGCTCCTGTTTGCTATCCGCAGGAGTATCCTCTTGTTAAAAGTTGACTATGACCGCTTGTCAGACACTGTACCCCCTACCTGCCTAATGAGGAAGCCACTGTACCAGCTGGGACCAGAGATTTCTTTTTTTTCATCCCCTCAGTGCACACAAAGAACAGAGCACATTGCATGACATCCTGTCACAATGTTGCAGCAGGCCAGTGGGTGCTCTCTGGGCATCTTTGTTTATGTTCCATCTTCTGAACTTGTGTTTGCCTCAACTAAGTTTTACTGTTGCCAGCTGTTTGTTTGTGTATGCACACATGCTTGGCCCCTCCACTGGTGGGTCCTTCATAGATGTTTGAGCGCATAGCGCAGGACAGAGCAACTCTTTTTCTGTTGCTGCAGGTTTTTAATGCCTATTGTAGAAGGAAACAAAGGCCCAGGCGGCGTCTTTGAGGGGGCACAAGTTTTTTTCCGCTTTGTCTCCCCACGGCTCAGTCCAGTACAGTTGACAGCCACGGTAAGGCTCCAGCAGAGCAGCACAGAAGTTTTAAGCAAGGGGTGGGGTGGCGGGGAGAAATAAAGCGCCCTCATCATGGACTATTCTCTAAGGCTATATGGTGCCTGTGCTCTCTTAAAGACTGAAATCAGGACAGCTAGAAACTCGAGGGGTCTTGAGGATTTCTGATGATGTGCATGGGCTGTTCTGCTTAGAGTAGGCAAAGGCTGTTGAGATGTCTCCAGAAATGAATGTGGCAATGATTGTTAGAGGTATGTTTCAGAGACTGTGAAGAGTAATGGCATATTGAAGCAAAATTGGGTTGCACATGAGATGTGATGGCTTTTATCCATGTGAAAGCTCTGTTTGTTGCAGCAGATGCCATCTCCATGAGTGGTGTGATGGTGTTGATGTTTTGCACCTGGTAAAGTCTGACATTTAGCCATCGAGCCTTTTCAGACGTTCATAATGATGGTGTTAGGAAGTGATTGCTGATGAACCATTCAGCTAGGGTAGTGGTTACCCCCTTCCATTCTTAAAAAAAAAATAGATATATATTTTGGGGTTTTTATTGCTGACATAAATGTAGTTTTAAGTTTTGAATTACACCAAGAATTACCTCAACAAGCTTGTCACCAAGAGGTTTACTTTAGCTTTTATTTAAGAGCTGGTTTAACTTTTTGAGGTGTATATAATGGATTGACAAAATAAATAAATAAATAAATAAATTTAAAAAAACAAAAAATAGTACATATATATATATATATATATATATATATATATATATATATATATATATATATATATATATATATATATATATATATAATATGTGTATGTATTCAACCTTTTTGTTAATATGTATAAAGATAATAATCAAAACAAATCCAGTTTTTCAGATTTTTTATTTATTATAACATTTAAATAAAACGCACTTGGCTTTTAAAACAAAAAGCATTTCTTTAATTTTCTTGTAACTGAAGAAAGCCACAAAATGTAAATTTATAAAAAAAAAACATTTTGTACAAATTTTGAATCTAGTTTAGTTAGCGCAAACTATTTAAGAATTTGAACTTAATCGGTTAAATTTTGTGGTCATTTTTATGTTGGTTTATTATGTTGGCTATTTTTAGTATTTTAGGGTTAAGCAAAAAAGACTGTTATTAGTGGTTATATTATTGCTAATAAGTATCTTAAATTTTTATCATTATTTAAAGTATCTTATAAATTCTAATTTGTTGCGGAATTAGATGCAAAGCAATTTGCTTTTAAATTATGTTGATTAGAGTAATTTTTGTGCAATAACAGAGCATCATTTTATGCCACTAAATTAATCTGTTTTGTATAATTAGATTTTCCTGTGAACCTAATGTCTATATTTTGGATAACTGCAGGATGATCACATGTATAAAAGCATTCTGTAAAAGTGAATTAAAATATTTACCCAGCATTGGAAACAACGCTTACTATGAATACTATGTGTAGATCCATTTATACCATCAAGCTGTTCTCAAGTTTTCCTCATCAAAGTTTGCTGATAAAACAATTTTAGATTTTCTAAACTCCCAAACTCTAAAATAGATTTAGATTATGACAAGTCCATCTATAATTATCAAATAATGAATTTAGCTGATTTTTATTGCTCTAATTCTGCTTTGTTTTGGTGAAGCATTTTTTTAGAAACCACCATTGCTTTTGGAAAGCTTTTTAGCTACAATTAGTTTCTTTGTGTTATATCAGTGCCATCCATTGGCTATTCATACTCTGCTTTTTCTCTCTTTGAAATGAAATTTTCTTTGCATCAGAGGTTTTTGCTTGAGGAAGCCTATTTTGACCTAACCAGCTCAGTCAGGCTTTTTCCTTAAAATATTGTTCTGCTTCCTTTTGAATGCTTCTTTAAATTTACCTTTCAAAGCTAAAACATTCAAAAATTCTCATGTTGATAATGTAAGTTTCTATTTTTGCAAATCCCAAAATTATTAATACTAATAATAATAAATCCAAAAACTGGAAAAAAAAGTATACTGGATGTTATCATAATAAATACTATATATTTAAACAAATATTTTAACCAAATAGCCTAATAGACAACAAATATATTGAATTATTCTTTTTCAAATAATTTGATTTTTGAAAATATACGTTTGAAGAACATCTTCAAATCATCAATCTTCTAAAGTAAAAAATATGTTCATATTTATATATATATATTTAGCCCATTTTATTCCCCAAACATTGACCAGCAAGAAGAAAAATCTCACTAGAAGCATGGCTTTAAAGTTTTATCTCATTGCCACGGAAATGGTAAAAAATGTCTTTATATTTAGGAAAAAAAATATGCTATGCTGCCTTAGTAAAAAGTGACATGTACTGCTATTATTTCTAAGCTAAAGACGGTCATTATAGTAGAATTGTACATTGACTTATTGATCAGGGAGGCTGGTTTGTTCTGGGTAATTAAGCTGTGGGTTCTGCTAGGAATTGATTGCTGAAAGTTTAAAACAGAAGTAAAAGGTCAGAATGAACACATCAGCATCCGTTTAAGAGGCTTAATGTAGAATGTTGTCCTCCTGAATTAGAGATAAAGGGATGATTGTGTTTACTAGTTAAAAGGCAGGATCCTATTTGAAGAGTAAGATAACCAGGACAACCGGGGAAGTTAAACCGTTAAAAATTTATATTTTGTCTCATACCTCCAGCTCAAATAAAACATGTTTGGAGTAGGCAAGGCAATATTTTTTTGCATAGCAAACTTTCAACAACAAGGTAATTCAAGGTACTATACATGATTAGGGGATAAAGTGAAAACAGCAATAAAGCATAAAACACACACGGAGCATATGACAAGTAAAAACATTACATGAATTTATGATAAAGTAAAAACAGCAATAAAGCATGAAGCACACACAAAACACACATTACTCAAAGGCAGCTCTAAACAGATGGGTTTTTAGCCATGATTTAAAAGAATTCAGTGTTTCAGTAAAGGTCCTATTGCATCATTCTCTTAAAAAATATATTTTAAAAAATATAAAAAAGTTAGAATTTTATTTCCAAAATATTTTGGTTAAATTATTTTTAAAGCAAAATATTCAGATAATTTAACTAAATAATGTAGTCATTCGTAAACATTTTTTAAATAATCGTAATGTGAATGGGCAAAAATAGTGAAATATAATAGAAATGAACTAAATATATTTTATGTAAGGCTGCATTTAAATTTAGATTTTATAACAATAATTTTTTTCTTTTTCTCAGAAGGTTAAAACATAGATAGAGGTAGTTTATGAACAACAGTATTACAATAGTGCATTTCTCTCATGCAGCTTTTTACCTTCTAATTAAACACAGAAAGTTGCTCAAATGAGTTTTTTATACATGTTTTGGAGAAGGAAAATTGCGAGGTTAAGGCACCGCTTCGTGAATAATGGGGTTTTGTGAAACACAAAATGGTGGAACTACAGATGTGCGTGCAAATTCAATATACAACCCTAAAATGGCTCCCAGTTCAGCAACCAATGACGTGCTAAGTTGTGCTCTCGCTGCAGCCAATCAGCTGTTGGGTAACTGACTTATGGTGGCATTTAGTCAGGAGGCCTAGTGCATGCTGATAGGTTACTTGAGATCCCACTTGAAGGCCCCATTGGCCGCAGAGCACAGATATGTTTGAGTAGAGTTACTAGGCTGAAGAGCAGAGTTTGCGCAGTGTTCATGCCCCCAGTGTGGTGCATCGGCCAATCATGAAAAGATAGCGCAGGGGGGTGTTGTTACCGTGAGGTACTCAGGGGCAGGACAATGTGCTGGGACATGGCATCAGTGTTTGCTTTGCATGTCAGACTCAAGAATTGCACTGTAGCACATAATACCCCTATGAGGGTGCTTGCTCACTTGGAATCATACCACAATTTTATCCATCTGGTGTGACTGAGTCTTGCAGAGCTTTACAGTTCTCAGAAGTTCTTCTTTGGAGAGTATTGAGATGTTTCAACGCTGCCTTGGTTCCATTGAGCATGACTTTTCTTCTCCACTCTCTGTGCCCATCTCCAGAATAGGGATGCCATGTGTAGTTTCATGGTCTGCAGTAGCAACGAGTTGTTCTGGGGTGCTCTGCTAACGCACCCCCATGAAGCCGTAATTAGCTTTTCCATCATGCTTTCAGGTGTGTGCGTTGCTCCGAGGGAGGTTCCCATTGTGTGTTGACAAGTGGAGTTCTCCTTCTTTCCCGCTTACTTTTCTCTATTCTTGGGGTGAACCCGTGGTATGAGGTGTGGCAGATTGGAGGTGAGAGCCATAGCGGTCCCTGGAAATCCTCTAATGCAGACTTCGAACTACTGTGCTTTCATTATTCAGAGTCCATGTCCAGAAAGTAATCAGAAATCTGCCCAATTGATAGTGGCAAGTGGAAAGTAGAGGGAGAGAGAGAGAGAGACTGATAAACGACAAGCCTTTTGTGTTTATCTCTGGATGTCTATGGCTTACATGAACCATGTAGCTGGGCATCCAATCAGAGCACAGAGCACATTATTCACTGCCTCAATTAGTATTCAGCATCTTTTAATAACCAGGTCATTTTCTTTTAGGTCAGTCATTCCTTGATGCAATAACTCTGAAGAATAGGTGTGTTTTTTTTGGTTCCCTGTTTGAAGCACGCATCTGAATTGCACCTTATTTGTCATGTGTCTTTATGCTGTATAATTTCAGCCGCTGAAATAATTCAGAGCTGAGCTCTGCATGTCAGAAGGGGAGAATAGAGGGAGCTAAATGAGCAGATATTGTAGTCGAACAGAAAGGTGAGTGTCATTCTAGGTTAATTAAATCCCAGCTTTGAGTCTGGGATGAACACAGACCTCTGTCAAAAAAATCCCTTTTTGTCACCATAACAATCAGATTGGTCACTTTATGTTATTTCGAGGTTGTTTAAATTGTGTATTTGTTCATAAACAGCATCTTTCTCATTGCACATGACATGACTTGACCGCTGACTCATGATAGTAGTTATGCAGATGTGGTTGCTATTGTTCAGATTGCCACGTTTAAGCTAGTTCTGGGAAGGTAATGTGCAGTTTAGCTTCTGGAAAGGGATTTTCCACCTTTTTTATCTGATTTATTCTTTATCTCGTGCTGTTATTCTTGCTCTCTCATGGATCGTGTCTTTTTTTTTTTCACGAGTCTGTTTACTGTGCCTCACGAACCGCTCTGCTAATGCTGCAACGTTCGTCTGGAAGGTGCCTTCTTCTATAATCACGATGTTCCACATCTCCATTCATCTGAATTTAGCAATCGGAGACTCTCAGTGCTCTCTTTTTAGTGGGAATCTCAATAGGAGATTAACAAAGCGTCGGCGTTGGATCTCCCTCCCAGAGCTGTAGGATAAGTTGCCAGTCTCCCGCTGATTTTCACTCTCAGCATCCCCTCATGGTGCCTCATTAAGATGCAGACAAACAAGCGCCGCCGACCCAACGCTACAGTAAGGCCAGGCTTAACATGGCGCTGCTTTGCCACATTTTTCTGTGTGCTGTGGCCTTCAGCAGCACATTGCTTCTGGCTCCAAGCATGTTCTCTCAGAATCTGCTGTCCTTGTTTTTTTTTTTGTTTTTTTTTTATTCCCCACTTCATTTTTTTATTTCCAGAGGGAGGATAAGTGTGTGCGTGGATCGGTGTTTTTCCATAGAAAGCGTGTGAGGAGAGGATGGTGGGATTAGCGGATAACATGTGAAGGTCAGCTCTGTGCTGAGTACGGCTTAAGTGAGAGGCCAAAGATTTTGATTTCATTCTGAATAATGCATTGACAGTGTCTCTGTTTTCAGTCCTCTGGTATTTTAGATTCTTTCTAATCTTGGTGTTAGGTGTGTGACCAAGATTCCTTTCTCTTGGCGCTGCTGTGGCTAAGTTTATACACTGTCCCTGATTATAAAAACTGTTTATACATATAAATATATTGATGTACAGTGCCTTGCAAAACTTTTCCTACCCCTTGAACTTTTTCACATTTTGTCCCTGTACAACCTCAAACTACAATGTAGACCAATACAAAGTTTTGAAGTGGAAGGAAGGTGTGGCACTTTCGGGGTCGACACTTTATAGACTCACCTATTGCTGCAATTACAGCTGCAAGTCTTTTAGGGTCTGTCTCTACCAACTTTGCACTTTTAGTATAGACTAACATTTCTCAGCATTTTTCTTTTGAAAATGGCTCAAGCGCCGTCAAACAGGCTGGTGAATAGCGAATTTTCAAATCTTGACTGACATTCACGTTGGATTCGGGTCTGAACTTTGATTAGGCCATTCTACCACATAAATATGCTTGAACCTAAACCATTCTTTTTTAGCTTTGGCTGTGTGATCTAAAGTCTTTAGCAGCTGCCAACAGGTGATTGCCATGTATTTAGCTCCATCCATCTTCCCACGCACTTCCCTGTCACAGCTCAAGAGATGCGTCTCCACACCACAAAGCTACCACCAACATTGTGTTAACCATGGGGGTTAACCATTGTAGTCTTTTCCTAGACAGCATTTTGAATATATTCCCAACTGACCACATGGCTTGCGGCAAACTGCAGACAGGACTACTTCTGACTTTCAACAAGGGCTGTAAAGGCCAGATTTGTAGAGTGCATGACTAACAGTTGTCCTGAAGACACACTCCCTTTCACTTCACAATTGTGTGCTGCTATGTCATCAATGACATAAAACCACAATAAAATGCATACAGGTTTGTGGTTGTAACATGACAAAAATGTGATCATGTTCGAGCAGTGTGAATAGTTTTGCAACACACTGTAGCTTTTCATTTCGTTCATTATTGTGCTACACACTAGCCTGTTCGGAATCATTTGTCTTATTCTAAACTGTTTAATATGATGATTTATTTTTTATCATGCACATTTCTATGCTTCCTTCTTTCTGTTCATATTTGCAGAAATGCTTGACCCAATCTGTACATATGACTATTCTACTATGAGATTAAGTTAAACCTGGTCATAAACGTGTTCTGCAGTCTGCACCTTTGTTTTCTTGCCATGCTGTCCATGCACTTATCTTTGTGTATGCATGTATGTATGAAAAATAGTGAAATTCTAAACCTCACTATGGCACTGTTTGTTTCTCTTTCTTCTTCTACAGAGATGTTGAAGGAGTTGAACCAACAGCGCAGAACAAAAGAGTTTACAGACCTGAAAATTATTGTTGAAGGCAAAGAGTTTGAAGTCCACCAAAATGTTCTAGCTTCCTGCAGCTTGTATTTCAAGGACCTGGTGAAAAGGTTTGCCTTCGCTCCCCGCCCCCCTCCGCTCTCCCACCAGCTCTTGATCCAGCCTGTTCTTTTCATAGGGCGCATTTGTGTTGCTTTTTTCCCTTCCCCTCTCTCTCTTGCAGGTGTGTGAAGACTTTGGTTCCTAGCACAGGGCCAGCAGCCATTCCTTCCTCCACCCACTCAAATGAATGTATCCCAAACCGGAGAAGGTCAACATTCGTCATTACCTTTCCTCCCCATGTAGGGCGAATTTAACCACATTTCCATTTTAATGAGCAGTTAAAATGTTCCATGACTGGGGATGTTTTTTTTTGTTTTTTGTTTTTGTTTTTTCTTCTTTTTTTTGAAACTTACCGAAGGGCCAAAACAAAAGAATCATACATTGCACACATTAGGTGGTAATTTGCCAAAGCCACACTGTCCTCTGCAGGCAGAGGGTTTTTTTCTGTCACCAGAGCTTTAGTATTTTGTTTGTTGCTAATTCTTTGAGTTTTTCTTTGATTACCAGCCTTTTCATATGCTAATACATCTGGGTTAGTGAGTTTAAGAAAGGAATTTCAGAAGCATTAACAAAGAACCAAACAGAAACACCGCTTTCACAGGTTTCCGCCACCTTTCACCGATGTATTCATATGATTTAATTCAAGTATTCCCCAAGTCTTCTGTCCTTTGTGCTCCATATCCTTTTGTCTTCACTGGCTGTTTTGTGGATATAACTACCTGCGTGTCAGTCACATGCATGACTGTGTGTCTTTCTTTTTATATTCTCCATGTTTTCAATCAAGGTAACACCATAAATCCCTAATGTCGTCATCTTTACTTCAGATCCCTGCAGGTGCTTTCGGCTTGGTTGGACCCAAACTTGTTTTGCCACTTTTATGTTTATTTCGTGTGATTCTGTCGGGAAGGAAGTGCTTAGCGTGGACAAAGGGAAACCAAAATATGTATATTCTAGCGATAGCGGGATAGCTGTAGGGAAGTCTTCCACTTTGCCTCACAGTCACAGTGCAACAACATTGAGCTCATCAGAGGACAGAGTGCTGCTTATCGGCTGCGGCGGCCTCCTGGCTTGCCACAGATACACTTGTTCCTCCTGAACAGGGATGGGATGAGGTGGGGTGGGGTGGGGGTTGAGAGCCAGAACAGAGGTAGAAAAAGCTGAAGAGGCACGTCCTTATAAGGACCGCTCATCTCAATGACAGCTGCTCGCGCCATGAATAAAACACAGATGGCGAGTCTTCCTTTGACCTTGGCTCTAGCACACCTGTTTCCTTAGGCACTTGAAGTGATTTTTGATCAAATAGATGGCCCTGTGCTCGTGAACCTGTCCATCAGGTTGTCTCTACCCCAACTCTTATCTGAGAGGAAGCCAGATCATTAATGTGCAAAGACAGTTTGTTGCAGGGTGAATTGTGTCGCGCTCATCTTCATGCCTGCTTCTTCTTTCATTGTCTGGTTCCCCTTTGTTTTATCGGACACTTCCGGAGAGAAAATTGTCATCAGTTAGTTAAATATTTGTAAAATTAGCTTCATTTGAAACTTTGTCTTTGGACATCTCATTGCTCAATGTCCAATTAATGCTACTAGAATTTCTGGACATCCTAGATTTGACTAAATCAGTTTCTAATTATCAGCATTTGTGGACCCCACTTTTCAGAATTTTGTTTCCAACATCTTATCGTTTTTTTCCCAACACTTCGACCAGCTGATTTCTTTTTAACAACAATAATTTAAGATAAGACAATGTTGTTTTTTTAATCTTTCTGTTGTGTTGCTGTAAACTAAAGATATAGTTTCATTTTAAAACAGACAAAATTATTTGAAATTGACATTTTAAGTATCTTATTGTAGTGATTAGAGTGGAGTTAGCATTACTAAAAACATACTCCATCCTCATATTCTAGACAGTGTAGAACCATATCTTAACTGAGATTTCCAAAAGGCTGCAAACATTTCTAATCCAGCATGTTCCAAAAGAGAAAGGGGGAAAACCTCACAGGAACAATTTTGGTGCACTCTGTACAGCCTTTCTGTTCCTCGCTAAAGATCTTGCTCTCTCTCAATCTCTCACTGTGCTAATGAACTGCAGATGCCTCAACAGGTTGTTGAAAATAAAGTGCAATTGTACATTGATTATTATAGCGTGCTAAAGATCCAATTGGTCAGTTACTGCTCGGGGCTGATCAAGCTAAAAAGATGCCCCGATTCCCTAAATAGCCAATCTGTGCATCTGCAGCAATATATTAACATTTAGCCGTGCCTAAAATTAATAAAATGGGAATGCAGCACTGTACAGAGGAAAAACTGCTCGTTTTGATCATAAATGTGAGATATTTGCAGCAAGCTTGGTCAGAGAGGAGCAAAGAAAGCCAAAGGCTCATCTGTCTCTGAGTTACGACCTCCCATGTGCCGCCCTGGCCACTTTTTGAGCGCGGCTGGAAATATGCTTATGCTCCACGTGTCTCACGACTGTCCACATCTTCATGAGGTCAAATAACAGAAATGAGAAGAGAGAGGCTTTCATCTTCCTCACCCTGCTCGTTCAGACGGCATTTATTGCTGTCCAGACCCCCTGTCAGCTCATAAAACACCATGGTGTTATGAGAGTATGCACTATCTGCTTAGGACTGGCTCTATGTGTTCATGGTAGACAGGAGGTGTGTTCAGGTATCTTAAAGTACTCATGCTTTTATATATATGTGTGTGTGGATACAAAAAGATATAATATTGTGGAATTTGGGTGGGCTGTATTAGTCACAGCAGAAGAGGTGTTATTCTGCAAAATAAGGAAAAATACATCACATTTATTTTTGTGGCCTACCCACACACACACAACCCAGCGCCTTAGATGAGATATTATTGCCCAGGCAAAATAGGGTGCAGGCTTTACTGCGATTTAAAATGTAAATTTGAAACAAAAGAGACATTTAAGTTGTTAAAATAGCATTTGGGTATTCCCTTAAGTTTTACCTGCAGGATGTAATGCCATTCCCAAAGGTACAGACAATAGCCCCCTCACCCCTTCCTAAAATCCTATTACCTTACCCCTAAAAGGGCCAACACACGGAGTGGGGAGACAGATGATCATCGGTGGTAATTCCATTTTACCCCTTGGGATTTTCCAATAAGTGTTCTCGCAGGCATTTAATTTATGGCTACTGCATTGTCACACCACTGTAATGTAAAAAGCTCCAAGATCTTTGAGAAGTCCCGACACGTGCTATTTCCGCCATTTGTCTCCCCCCCCCGACCATTTTTCCATCTGTGTTGGCCCATGAGTTTTGTATGCTTGTGAGTCAGACAGTGTTATGACCATGAGATGTGCAGGGAGCTGTTTTAATGCCCATTACCGTCAGCCCTGTGTGAATACTGCTATCCTATGTGCTTTATTCAGTCCTCCGCTGCACATTCTGCCTTGGGGTGGGGGGCTCATTTCAGTATTACCACGACTACGTTTTGTTGCACTACTCTGGTCAATATTTAAAAGGCCCAGTTTCCCAAATTACCAAACCTAATTACACATTAACTTGTCGTGTTAAGTATATTGAATTTATTTGTTGTGGTTAATCTCTTTTTTTTCTCATGTTTTTTTTGTTTTACTTTGGTTTTAGAAATAATTTTGCAAAAGATTTAGCTAAGCAAGTATTTTAGATATTCAGTTTAAGGAAAGGGGAAGATATACTGTATATCAATCAAACTTTATTTATGTAGGAATTTTACAGCTCAAAAACAAACCAACTCCCTGGAAATTCAAAACGCATCTAATAGAAATATGCCCATGGACAATGATCAAAAATATGGTATGGAAACCCAACAAGTACACATGCATCTATGTTCCAACATGTTTAGAAGTAATGAAAAACTCGTTTTTCAATACTTTCATTCATTGAGGTAATAGGACCCAGCAGCAGAGGATGAAACACTATATTTACTATCTGAGAAACATGGTACATCTGGCCAACTAAAGCTTTTCTCAGCAGCAAAATAATGGAAAGGCATCAGAAAAATGATCAAAAGTGATTTTCATTTTTGCCAAAGTAGCACTTCTTGATAAGTGGTCCTCGATATTGACGTTTTACTTAAAGCAACGTTTTCGGCATTTCTGTCAATCTAATGTCCACATCATCCTCCAACCTCCTGGTGTTGATGAGCTCAATGTTCACACTTAGATGGATGTTGGTGCTTTTAAACTCTCCTCCTGTCCCCCTGTCCTCCTTGTCCTGTGGATTGTCTGACACACTGAGCTTGTTTCCGCGCCTGTTTACGAGTAACTGGCTGTATAATATACCATAATCTCAGTGCAAGAAAACGGTAATAAAGAAATAAAAAAATGAATCCCAGACCTGATAAACACTTTTGTTATAGCCATTAATACAATTCCTATCTGATTTATGTTGTGACATAAATTAAATGCAGGCCATTTTTAGTACCGGCGGTCTTCGCATGGCATCCTCTATTTTAGCATATCTCGGAAGTGCACGTTCTTCCCATGAAAAATGGTTTTGCTAGAACCAGCTAGATGCATTCCCTTTAAACTGGCTTTATTTTAGGCTCGGAGATGAATAAGGAAGTGTGTGGGTGTGTTTGTAATGTTGACAGGCTTGCAGGTTTTTCAAAAAAAAAAAATTCCTCTTGAATAAGTGGTGCGTTTCTCACAAACTGATTTCTCTACCAGTGTGCCAATCTTCCTCCCCGCTCGCTCTATCTATCCCTTCTCTGTCTCCCCTGTCCTCACCGCCTCCCTCTTTCAATATTTAAATTTGAGTCTGCAATCAAACGCAGCATAAATATCCACCTCTTTTGGAGAGCTCCGGAAAAGTCATTTCCATAACATAAGTGCTTAGACAAAACAAACTGCCACTTGAGCTGGTTCCCATTGCACTAATTGACCAAGATGATGAGCATGCTCTTCTCTTTTATTTTTAGCTCCCCTCTCCTCTTCCTACTTTTTCTTCTTCCCACCTCCCTCCATCACTTTAACCCTGACAAACACTCCCCCTTTCCTTTTTTTCCGTCTCGCTACCTGCCCCCACTGTAGGGCTTTGAGAGGAAAAAGGGCAATAACGCTATGTGGCTTTTTGCTTTGCAGGAGGAAAAACTGTAACCACTTTGGTTTTTTCAGCCAATGTCCATCCAGAGACAAACGCAGTTGTCTTTCATTTTATTTTGGATGACCTTCTCCATTCTCACTTCCTGAGTGCGCCTCATAAATGACGACTAATGCCTCAGTTCATACACCACAGGCTACTGATGATTATTGCTGCGGGGACAATGGCTCTGTTGAGGTGTGATGGCGTGTTTATCCGGGGTGGGCGGGGATATCTCTTATTTAAAAGACCAGGGTACAGTCATGGAACACACCTAAATTTTCCCTCAGAAGGATGGCTGCTGGCTCCCTGTGGAAGGACCGTCTCGCCCTGCCTCCCTTTCCTTTTTGCTTCCTTGTCATCAACTGCATCAACCCTCCTCTGCTTCCCATCTCTAGCCTTCTCTCCAACCAT
This sequence comes from Valencia hispanica, assembly GCA_963556495.2. Classification (NCBI taxonomy): domain Eukaryota; kingdom Metazoa; phylum Chordata; class Actinopteri; order Cyprinodontiformes; family Valenciidae; genus Valencia; species Valencia hispanica. The sequence goes on along the minus strand of OY747719.1, from coordinate 19,526,097 downwards.
TCCGTCTGTGTCATGTTGTTTCTTTTATGCCGTTTTTGTCTCACTAAATGCTGTCACTACTTCTAATTTATTCTTCCAAAATAAGAGGGAAACAGACACCTGTGAATGCACATGCTCGCAGAGACAGACAACACATAATCATCGCGGCGGCATGACAGGCAGGAGCAAACTGCCTCCATCCATCTTAATGCCGGCTACTTTTTATATTGTTGATGTCCGTATACGCAGGGAGCGAGACATAGTAGAGGGGGCATGCAGTCTGCGGTGCTTTGATTCCATTTATTTTGCCCTTGAGTGGATTATTGTTTCACATGGGACATTAAACATGGGTGGTAAGGTGTTATTTAATGCTCTCATACCTCCCCAAGGGGATCCTGCATGAGAACTAATCTTGGCCATTTGATCTGGGTAAAGTCACAACGTGGCCCAGTTCTGAAAGCGTCCCCCCTCCTCTCCTCTGCACATATTGGGCTCTGCATTACGAAGGGATATCGTATTCTATTTAATTTGTGCATCCAAGCACTCCCTGGCACCTCTTACGTCATTCCAGTAGGAGTGGATATACAGCTTTGATACCCAACACGGCAGAGTAGGCTCATGAACAGCGAGTGCAACAGGCTTTGACCAGCATATCTTAAATTGTCACATGTTCATCTCTCCACATTTTCTCTGTTAGCCTTTCATGTATGCTTGCTATGCATTAGAATCCTGCATACATGAAACAAACCATGATATGCATGCCTTCTTTCAAAATCAATAACTTTTTTATTTGTTTTCTTTTGCCTAATCTTTGTTCAGAAGAGACATTTTGTTTCAGATGCAGTGCTATAGTTGTAAATTTGCTTCCCCCCCCCCCCCATAGAAAAGTAGACACCATCCACACTTCTATTTTTTTCCCCTTTCCTCTTTGTTATATTGTTGTGTAACAATTCTCTTATTTTCCTCCCAACTCTTGTTTTAGCTGTCTGTTGTGTGTTGCATACATGTATTTGTATCCCTTTCTGATTTTTTTTTTTCTTTTTTGGTTTGGTCCCCATTGCTTTTCCTAAGAACCCCTCCCTAAACTTTGCTTTCTCCGCCGTGATTGGTTGATCAGGTCCTCAGGGGAGACGAAGAGCGGGGAGATGCTGGAGCTCACCATGAGCAACATCGGCGCCGATGTGCTGGAGCTGCTGCTCGAGTTCGTCTACACAGGATCGCTGGTTATTGACTCAGCCAACGCCAAGACACTGCTGGAGGCCGCCAACAAGTTTCAGTTCAACACCTTCTGTAAAGTCTGTGTGTCCTTCCTAGGTAAGAAACTTGGGTGCATTTTGATCGTATTTAATACAATACAATGCAAAAGTATACCTTTAAACTTTGTTGCATGTTGTTACCTGACAACCAGAAAATATAATAGTATTTTTTGGGAGTTTGTTTTTGTTACACAAATTAGTGTATATATGTGAAGTGGAAGGTGAATTATGTTTAAAAAAATTTAAAAAATCGGAATAGTGTAGTGTGTATTTGTTCTCACTCCTCTTTTAATGTGATGATCCCTAAATAGAATTTGTTGCTACCCATTGCCTTCAATCCTTTAATTTGTGATTTAATCTCAGTATAAAACCAGGTGTTCTCTTCAGACTTCAGAGCAACACTGAGCAAAAAGCATCATGAAGTACAAGGAGCAAAGCAAACAGGTTACAGATAAACCTGTGGATAAGTTAAAAGCAAGGTTTGGTGACAAAGCAATATCCTGTACTTCAACATCTCATGGAGCACTGGTCAATCATTCAGGCAAAGTAGAAACATGTATTTCGAAAAATCAAATCTGCTGTCCAACTAATTTAAGGGCATGGGAGGAGAACTCCTCTCAGAGAAACAGCCAAGAGGCCCAGGGTAACTCTGGATGAGCTTCAGATATCCATAACTCAGGAGTACAAATCTGATGGAAAGACTTGATTATGTAAAGCCATACCCCAAAATACACTACCAAGTGCTGACTCAGGGGGCTAAACACAAATGCATGCCACACTTTTAAGTTATGTAATTTGTTGGTCTGTCACCGAAAAGGTTGAGGTTGCAATGTTGCAAAATGGGGAAAAAAATTCAAGGAGTGCTTATTTTTTGCAAGACACTGTATATACAGACAAGCTTTTGCAGTATTCACAACCTCACACTCTGTCTGGGCCATAACTTACATTTTCTCCTGGACTTAAAAATCATGCTCCTTTTGGTCATCTTTCCATAGCTCATATTCCTGTTAGAATTCAACTTGCTAAACTCTGTCAACTGGGCATGGTGCTTCTGATGTTGTCCCAGTGGACAGGACGGAGCACGAGCACAGATTTCTAAAAAGGTCAGGAAACAATTGTCACTTAAATGTCAAATCTTCCAGCCTGGACAACGATGGAGTTGAAAAATAGCTAAACACATTTATACCAGGAAAAGGTACAGAAAGTGGGAGCATACAAGGGGAGTGGTTTCAGTAGTCCTAAGGGGTCATATGAAAGGCAAATGGCATGTTGCAGATGTCTGTGGGTCAGGCAACCAAAAAGCTGCAAATGTCAACTTTTGCATTCCATTTAAGACATTGTTTTGAGGTATCTGTAACACAAGGGAAGGGCATGTTGGCAAAAAGGTCAGCCTCAGAAAAAAATGTAAAGGAGAACTGGAAGCACATGATATTGATTTGTTTTTCTCGATTTGGGAAAAGGGGGGGGGTGCAGAGAACACATTTGTTACCTTCATTGCCAGCGAGACGTCAATCCATTCTTCCTCGACAAGATTCATGACATTTCAGCGCATTAGAACGAGAGAAATACAGGCACAAACGCATGTCCTTGAGCAAAGAGGAATTGATACTGCGTCAAGAATTATTGAAGTTTGTAACAAATACACCTAGGATAAATGGCAAACATTTCCTCAACCTATTTCCAGTGTACAGCTTTGACCTTTATTTATCCGCCCTCAGATTCGGGGAAACAAAAGCAAGGCAGAGCTTTTTGTGTCTCTTGCTGTCTTAAGTCAGGATAATTTTTTTATGCAAGTTCAGTAGTGCTTCAACAATAGACAGTGCCTTGCAAAAAGTATTCATGAAACTTTCTCACACTTAGTCATGTTATAGCCACTGACTTCTGCGTATTTTATTGGGGCTTAATGAGACAGACCAACATAAAGTTAAAAAAATTAAGTCTTCATAATCTATACCATATTCAACCCCTCTAATACAACAACAAAAATCAAGTGCGACTAATTGCCTTCATATGTTAGGAAATAGTTATTTTGTACAAAATATTATAGTACAGACATTTTGTGAGGGAATCAAAGATTTGATAGAGCTCATTAGTGAACAATCAGCATCATGAAGACCAAGTAGCACTGCAGACAGGTCAGAGGGAAAGCTTTGGATAAGTTTAAATAGCATCTCACCCCCCCTTCCAGAGTCTTACTCAAATGTACTAAAATACCAAAAATAATGACCAGACATGTAGACAGCACTATTAGACACTCATGGTTTATCAGCAAAAAAAGTTCATTTGGGGGTGAGTTGCTCTTTAAAGCCGATTTAGCTTATAAACAACAATCCTAAGCTTTAAAAATTTCATAGAGCTCTGTTCAATTCATGAACTAAAAATGGAAAGAGAGCAGCTGCAAACCTACCAAGACATTCAAATATACATTAACTGAACGGCAGGACAAGGAAAGGATTTAACAGATGAACAACCAAGAGACCCAAGGTAATTCTGGAGGGGCTGCACAGCTCAGGTGGCAGAATCTGTCATGAAAGTGTAGCAATAAGAAAAATGCTTGTTAAAGAAAGCGATGAAGTCTTGCTTGCAGTTACATCAAACATGGAGAAGAAGGTGGTGTGAAGCAAAGTCAACACTCAAAAGTGGGTACCCTGCATGTTTTAGTTCTCTCCCTAGGCTAACAAACCTTAATCCCCTGAAAGCAATCAAATGGACACTGAATTTAAAACTTCTTTTAAAGTATAATTTTCCTTCCATTTCATAACTGTGTCATTTTGTGTTAGTCTATCAAATAAAATCCCAATGAAATGCACTGAGATTGATTAGAACATGGTTAAATGATAAATAGTTTAGCTGTATTTCAGTATGTCAGGAGCAGAAGGCACATTTTTTTGTCTTCCACTAATTCTAAACTTTGTTTTCCTACAATTTGAGGTGTGATCTGGTTCACATCGAAGAAATAGATATTTTGAAGATGTGAGCAGCCGTGATAAAACACCTAACACCTTATGGAGAAATATTTTCAGATAGGCTTTGTCTCGGCCCAACATCAGCTCTCATCAGTCATCAGGCCTGCTTTTATTTGCCATTTGATTTTGCCTTTTTTCATTTGGGATTTACCAAAGATTTACTGACCTTTTATTGGCTGATATTTGTTTAGGAAAGACTCTCAGACTCCATCTTTACTGATAAACATCCCGGTGTTGCTTTCCTTTGATGGTCATTTTTTAATCAGCCCTCTTTGAGCAACCAGCAAACTATTTGATCTCAACCTTTGCCTGCTTTGGTGTGTGCACACAGCTTCCAACAGGGACGTCTCTGTGATAAACGGTAATGTTGTTTGTGGACGTCGCCTTAAATGCCCCACCGGTACGCAAGATCACAGAACGTGGCTTAAGCCTTGTTCCTGCTGGCCTGGCCATCAGGGTAGCTTCACACCAATGCGAGTGTGTGTGTGTGGTAGATCCTGAGATCTGACAGGACTTCTTTAAAGTGGCCCAGCTAATCCCACATCCTGCTCCCTGATATCCTCCACCTCATGCTTGGGCTGTGAGCGATCGATTCCCCTAGTTGTTTGTCCCCGAAGCCGTTTTGAGTTATTATAGTTGTTCTCCCTTAGTCTCAGGCAGATACAAAGCCCAGTAGGCTCTGAGTGTGTGCTACCTGGAGCTGCTTTGTCTGTTTTTGTAGCTTCTTACATCTTTTTATGGATGTCTGAAATGTGTTTTGTTCCCCCTGTCTTAATCTATCAGCCTTTGTCTTTTGTTTTTTATTTCTCTGCCCTCTCCCTTATTTGTCCCTCTCTCCTTGTCTTCCCGACCTCCTTTATGGTCTACAGAGAAACAGTTGACTGCTGCTAACTGTCTGGGGGTGCTGGCCATGGCTGAAGCCATGAGTTGCACTGAGCTCCATAACATGGCTAAAGCGTTTGCACTTCAGAACTTCCCAGAGGTGAGTTGAGATTGATTATTTATATAATCAACTTTACATCTATAAAGAAATGGGACCAAATAATTATCACAAAATATAAATTTGGAGTTAGCTTGGTGTTTCACATGAGCATGTTTTTTTCCCCTCTCTGCTCTTGTACTGTTTGGTACCAAATATTAATGTCTTGTCTGCATCATATGTATGGCTCTGGTATTTCAAAACTAAGACTAACTTATGTGCCTCAAGTAAAGAATGTGCTTAAATGTTTTCAACGTCCCTGAGCAAGTTATGAAGAAACCTGACACTTTTTTTGAAGGCATACAAAAACACATCTGGCATATTTTTGCCTGAATATTTGACCCATCTTCCTGGTAGAAAATTTTAGTTAATTTAAATGTCTGCTTTCCTGGTTACATTTCATAATCAATTCCAAAACCAGTTTTGATGTGTGTTTGGGATCATCGTTGTGTTAGAATTTCCCAATTTTTTCCAGGTTTTAACCATCTAGCTGTTGATTTAATGTGTTGCTGAAGAATCAGAAATTAGTCCTCCATCTTTATTATGCATTCACTTTGTGTAAATTGCCAGTGGCAGGGCCTTCGCATGATGCGTTTCCCGCCATGCTAGGCATTTGGTACAGTGTTTTCAGGTTTGAAGGCCTCATTTTGGCTTTAAACATTTCTCATTGTTGTCAAATAGCACAATCTTTTCTTTCTTTTGAGCTTAAAAACTCTCTAAAAAGCATTAGGCTGGTTCACGTGGGTAGCTGAAAGTTGTCTTCTGGAACAGTTTATGATGGTCTTAACTATTGGTGGTCCCTGGGTTGTCCATGATCATTCTAACCAAAATCTTTTCTTTTAAGGGTGCCAGTTTGGGTACAAAGTGTGTTCAAGCAGGACTGCGATCCCAAACCGACATTAAAACTGGTTTTGGAATGGATAATACTGGTTAACATTAGCCTTCTAGAATACCCTATTCAAAGCTGTAACATGAACCCAAAGCAAGGTACTTGCCTGTTTAAATGAGCTCTAACAATTCTGCCAAGTAGAATGGTCATAGAGTGAGGAACATAAGTATTTGAACACCCTGCGATTCTGTCTGATTTTTAAAGAATTTTTGTATTTTATTGCTGCACATAGGAATTTGAACACCTGAGAAAATCAGTGTTGATATTGATGCATAAGCCTTTGTTTGCAATTACAGAGGTCAAACGTTTCCTGTAGTTCTTGACCAGGTTTGCACACACTGCAACAGGGATTCTGGCGCACTCCCCCACACAGATCTTCTCTAGATCTGTCAGGTTTCGGGCTGTCGCTTAGTAACACGGCGTTTCAGTTCCCTCCAAAGACTCTTTCATTTGATTTAGGTCTGGAGACTGGCTAAGCCCCTCCAGAACCTTGATATGCTTCTTACGGAGCCACTCCTTAGTTATCCTGGCTGTGTGCTTTGGGTCATTGTCATGTTAATTCAATTCAAAAATACTTTATTGATCCCAGAGGAAGATTATTAATAATATTAAGCCCAGTTAGAAGACCCAGCCACGACCCATCTTCAATGCTCTGACTGAAGGAAGGAGGTTGTTGCTCAAAATCTCACAATACACGGCCCCATTCATTCTCTCCTTAATACATTGCAGTCATCCTGTCCCCTATGCAGAAAAGCACCCCCAAAGCATGATGTTTCCACCCCCATGCTTCACAGTAGGGATTGTGTTCTTTGCAACTCATCCTTCTTTTTCCTCCAAACACGGCGAGTTAAGTTTAGACCAAAAAGTTCTATTTTGGTCTCATCTGGTCACATGGCTTTCTCCCATGCCTCCTCTGGATCATCCAGATGGGCATTGGCAAACTTCATGTGATGCCTGGACATGTGATGACTTGAGCAGGGGAAACTTCAGTGCAATGCATCATTTTAAACCACGACGGCGTAGTGTTCTACCGACAGTAACCTTTGAAACTGTGGTCCCAGCTCTCTTCAGGTCATTGACCAGCCCCTCCCGTGTAGTTCTGAGCTGATTCCTCACCTTTCTTATCATCAGTGATACCTAACGAGGTGAGATCTTGCATGGAGCCCCAGTCCGAGGGAGACTGACTTTCATCTTTAGCCTCTTCCATTTTCTAATAATTCTCCAACTGTTGATCTATTTTCACCAAACTGCTTGGTAATTGCCCCGTAGCCCTTTCCAGCCTTGTCGAGGTCTATAATTTTGTCTCTGGTGTCTTTTGACAGCTCTTTGGTTTTGCCTATGGTAGTAGTTGGGAGTCTGACTGACTGTGGGGTGGACAGGTGTCTTTAACGAGCTCAGACAGGTGCTACTAATGTAGATTAATAAGTGTAGTAGATGTGGACTTTTTAAAGGCAGACTAACAGGTCTTTGAGAGACAGAAGTCTTGCTGATAGCCACATGTTCAAATACTTATGTGCAGGAATAAAATGAAATAAATTCTTTAAAAATCAGACAATGTGATTTCCTGAATTAAAAAATAAAAGTATCTCTCACAGTGGAAATGCACCTACAATGTGAATTTCAGACCCCTCCATAATTTCTAAGTGGGAGAACTTGCAAAATCGCAGTGTTGTGGGAATATTTCTATGTAATTAGGATTTAAGTTCATATTCTCTGTCTAGTAAATGTATCAAGGGCAAGATGACAAAGTTAGGGGAACCAAGGTTATGTTCCTGGTAGAGATGTGTCAGATCACCAGAGAGACAGACGCCGGGGCAGCAACATAACTACGGAGCAGTCTGATCTGGGATGTGCTGGTTCATGCTTTACTATCAGACTGGCATGAACCAGTTCTCCAGAAGCTGGACATGAAGATTGGAGAAGTCGTGCTGCAGAGATAAAACAGTGATTGCTAAATACTAGTTAAACTGTTAGTCAGAAAGGTTGGGGGGCGGGGGATGCATGAGTGATCTCTGTCCCCTCCATGCTCTGGCCAAACATGTTTGTATTAAATACTTAAACGCCTTCTGGGACTCAGTCTCCTTTTATTATGGAAACACTGAAGTATTTTCTGCCATTACAGCAGGGTGTTCAAATACTTGTTTCTCACTGTATATCCTTACAGAATTATGCCTGAAATGTATTGATGGATAAAAAAGATGTTGCAACTTCCTAAACACCGCATAAGAAATATTAGTTGAGGTGTACATACCATATAAAATTAATTTTTCCATGTCCACATAACATTAAAGCTGTGTGAATTAGAGAAAATCCACAGTAAATTCAAACTTATGAACCCAAAATGCCTTCTTTTCAAAATAATTTGGATTGAATGTCAAATAATAATTCCTCTCTAATATATGAATAGTTTATTGGGTTCATTAAAAGCCCAATTTTACCCCTATGGGTTTAAATTTGGATTATTGTGACATTTATGCCAGTAAGGAGTGTATGTAAACTTCCGACCGGAATTACATGCAAAGCTTGGTCTGTGCGGTTTATAACAGAGCAGCTTTTGGATGAAATTACAGACTGATACCTACTAACAAATGGAAAAATTCAAAGACTCCTCAGTTGTTTTTTTAGCTTAAATGGGAAGCAAATCACACTAAATTACCTATGATGGATAGTGAGAGCATCAGAGCATGGCATCAGAAAATGCACTCTAGGGTTTGAAAGCATGCTGCTTCTCTGACCTCATCCTTGCAAGAAAAGAAAACATATCACCTTAACTTTGGGTTTTGCCAATTATAGATAGCCAACCATTTATAAGGCTTTAGTAAAATAGGTTTTAAGAAGATGATACAACCATATAAAGTATAAATGCATTTTTCAGCATGGTTTTTGCTTAAACATTTCATTTAAATTTACGGCTCCATGCAAACGTATTCATTGCTGTGAAGCTTTTTTTCACATCTCGTCACATGATCACAACCATTTAATGTATTTTTAGTCATTTTCTGGCTTTTATGAAAGAGTGGTGGGAAACTATTTCAGAAACAAAATTATAAGAAATCCCATTTAGAGTATACTTTAGACGATGTATGGACTCAGTGAACATGTTGAAGAAGGTCATCAGACTAGTTGGGACCTCTATCTCCAAGGTGACCCATGTGGTGCCAGCATCATTCTGTTGAAATGCTTTTTCTTAGCAGGGAGAAAAAACTGGTTCATGATTTAAATAAAGGACATTCCTGTTAGAGGCTGCAAAAGATGTGACAAAGGGGTGGAAGTTCACCCTCCAGCAGAACAAACAGCTAGAGCTACAATGGAATGGTTTTGATCAATACATGTGCATGTGTTTATGTTGGCCTAGACAAAATCCAAACCAAACCTACTTAATTTTTAAGAAACTAAATTATATAACAGAATCCATTGTGAATTGTAAATAGTAAATCAATCTTTGATTCTTCAGACTTACACATTTTTGACTTTTCACAGTTTTACAAACTATGAGCAACAGTGCTTTCTGTTAAGTTGGCTAGCTGTTACTCCCATCTACTCTGTTTAATCTCTCCATATAGTCTGAAGATATTTCTGAAGCAGCTTTGAGTTTGCTGGACATACATAGTTTGGCTGTCATCAGGCTCACGTGACTCAGATTGGTCACTAAGAATTTTTTACACCTATAGTTGGTTTACTTTGGTCTATATCAGTTGATGAGTTTATTAACTAGTAACTGTTTTGGGGCGCTTTGTTGGGAATAGCAAACGTAAACATAGGAAGCAAATGCTGTGCTCTTAGCTAGTAAAAACATGGAGAATTTAATCATATCATTAGTGTGTTTTTTACTACAATTCCAGGCAAAATTATCTGAGAAGTATACTGAATGATTTTGAGAAGATGTTCGATTGCTGTGTTCTCATCTATGTAAGCAAACTGCACCAAGGGGGGAAACTAACAGGACTTCAGATATGAAAACATCCCAGATTTGACATAATATTAAGGACAGAAGGGCACCATTCACTTTTCATTCATTTTTCACTATTTTTTTAGCATATCTTTGAGGGAAATGAGTTTAACTTTCAAACCAAATGTCATATAAAATCATATACTCACAAGCCATCAATGGTTGATGCAGAAAATAAATCAGACTGTTCTTAAACCCAGACGTGTCTTAATCCTAATTCCAGGGTCTCAGTTCTGTTCAGGTTTTTGTGGCATGAGATGTTTTCTTGTCATTTTTGCGAGTTTGGTGGCCAAAGCAATCCCCAGAGACTTAATCTCTATGTATGTCCAGCAAACTCAAAGCTGCTTCAGAAATATCTTCAGACTATATGGAGAGATTAAACAGAGTAGATGGGAGTAACAGCTAGCCAATTTAACAGAAAGCACTGTTGCTCATAGTTTGTAAAACTGTTAAAAGTCAAAAATGTGTACGTCTGAAGAATCAAAGCACAGTGAGCTGCCTGGTGAGGAACATGTAGATATGTTGACTGATGTCCTCTTTAGCAAAGGTTACATTCATACTCAACTGTGAGCCAAGTGTTAAAGTGAAGCTAAAAAGTCGTTTTTGTATTCCTTGCAAATAGTTTCAGCCAATAAAGCTGACTTACACAAAACCACATTTGTGCTTTTAGAAGGTACCTCACTTCATAACTTTTTTTGTCTTTGGGCTGAGTTACTGTAGGTTTTAGGGTCAATACCCCTGTCTGTCAATTAAAGATGAGGCTACCAACCTTGAGACAGTTAGCTTAGCCTAATATAAAAGCTGGACGCTGGGGGAAAACGGCCGCCTGTCTCCCTTCAAACATGAAAAAAGTTATACATTATATATTAGCTCTGCTCTGAGGCTTCCAACCAGGAGAGACAGCAGTAGGTCGATGTCTCTGCCACTGGTTATAAAGAGATCTGCTGTATGTGAAATCGCTAGGTATTGACTGCATTTGTGCTCTGTCTTTGCCTCTTTTTTTAATGTCTGAATGACACATTTTCATCTTCCACATCATGGAATAATAATGTAGAATCCATAGATCATTGCTTTGTTAAAAATGCCACAATTCTTAAGTCAGCATGTGCCCTTTCAATATTGTTTTTTTTTTTTATTCTCATAATTTTCTTGCACCTTTGTTTGGAATAAACAATAAAGTATAATGTATTAGATAAAAACAGCAAATCAAAAGGACTCACTTTTCATGAAAGATATTCCCAAAGATAAGGTCAAATGAAATGGCCATAATATTAAGTTGCTGCTGATTTTTATTTTTAGTGTCAACATTAAACCAATACAGCTTTTATTTTTCTAAATATGCCACACACCGTATAAGGCAAAAGTATTCTCAACCCTTGACCATTACCACATTTTACAGCTATAAACATTTATGCATCTGTTTAGATTTTATGTAATAGTCCAAAACATAGTAGTCCATAATTCTAAAAGTGGATGGAAACTTTATTAACATTTTTTTTAAATGTGTTAGTTTAAAGTAGCAAAAACAAAAAACAAGTTTTTGTTGACCACAACTTTTCATACTTTAAGAGAAGTTCAAATACAGAGCTCATTTTATTACCAGGCCAGCAGAGAATACAGTACAACATCACATTTCTGTGTTACCATGCCCAGTATGCATTTCAGACCAATCAGACACAAAACGAGATCAAGCTCGGCTTAGAGGAGCGTCGACAACAAACTGCAAGATCCCCACAACAAGTACTGTGGGATGCTCCAAGATACTTTTGCTAGGCAGTGTACAAATTAAATGTAACACCGCTGTCTTTCCCTTGAATATTTGCCCTTTCTCTTCAGAATAATGCATGTTTAAACATCCCACCGGACAAACCCTCATTTTCCTATGATGAAACTGTCAAACATGTTGACAAATCTTTGACTATTTAACATCTTTCAGGTGGCAGGTCAGGAGGAGATCTTAAGCGTGTCTAAGGATGACCTAGTGGCATATCTGTCCAACGACAGCCTGAACACAAAGGCAGAGGAGCTGGTCTATGAGACTGTCATCAAATGGATCAAACAAGACCCCAGTTCCAGAGTGCAGGTAAAAAAAAAAGAACGCTTTCTCTCCTCCGTTTTGTTTTTTTTACATTGAACACATACTGTATCTGTAACATTATACAAAAGCCTCAAGACGTTGCCTACTAATCACTGACAGCTCAGGCCCTGTAGGTATGTAGAGTAGCATTAGAACAGTTCTCATGTAGACCTGTCATCTTTGAGCGACACACGGCACGAAAAACAAGACAGGTAACTCCTTGTTCTTGCAGTGATCATCAACTTTGTGCTTAAGCTGTAGCCTACCTTACACAGCATTTGTTCATAATCCCAGGACTGCTTTGCCCTCTGAATGTGCTCTAATGTATTCAAACCCACGATTACACCTAGACGACTGCAGTCGCTTTTTCTGTCCGTTAAACCAGGTGTCATCTATTCCTTGAGATTGCTAATCATAATCAAAGGTTATATCACTCAGATGGGTATTGACAGCAAGGTTCAGCAGTTCAAATTTTAGCTGGCTCGCAATCAATGAGTCTGAAGGTGAGAGCATCAGCTGCGGTGGCATGTACCAGAAGGTAAATGGGCTCCTGCTCCTATAACACTTCTATCAAGCTGGGGAAAACTGAACTTGTGATGCATTTATGGCTCTATGAATTTTGTAGTGACGATTTCTAAGTATTCTATTGCTGTTTTAAAATGTAGTTGAGGTTTTTCAAGACCAATTACCTTGGTCCATCACTGCGAGAATCATTCCCTAAAAGTAATGTCTTCTCATCAAGCAGAGAGCAGAGGTACTGGCTCATATGAGCTGAATCACTGGCAGTGCAGACCTCAGCAATCAGTGTTGCATTACTCAGAGCACACACAGGATTAGAATTTCTCACCTTTTGAATTAAACCTTTAGTATTTATCATTTATGTGGTGAAATTCATTATAATGGTGAAATGCATCAGAAGGTGTTTAGTGGGAATTCTGTGGCTTACACTGGAATCTCCTTGAACTTTTCCACATTGTGTCACATCACAACCACAAATTAAATATCCTTGATCATGAAGGGGGGGTGATACACTATTTTCAGAAATTCTTGAATAAAATCCTAAAATATTTGCCTTCAGGCCCCTTTACCTTTATACGTAACGTGGTTCTAACAGTTGTAATCAAAAGTTAACTAATTTGTAAAGAGGCCAAATGTGTGTTAGTGTATACTCTCAGTATAAATCCAGATGTTCTTGAAGGTCTGTTTTGTTAGAGAACTTCAGTCAACAAACAATTTCATGAAGATCAAAGAACATAGCAGACGAGGTGAATTTCTTAAAGAGTTTAAAGTTTAGTTAGGTTATAAATCATTGCAGAATAGAATAAAGATTATTTTTATTGTCCCTCAGTTGGAATATTCAGTTGTACCAGCAGCAACAAGACAAGTAAATATAAGCAAGCAATAAAATACTGTACAATAAGACAAAACTTACAGCATAAGAAAATATAGTGTAGTGATTGATGGAGAAGTCTGCAGTGTGAAGGGTGATGAGGAACGGTGTCAGCGCAGGGTCCTTGTACTTCAGACAAGTCTATCAGAGACACAGTCCTGAGGCTTCAAATACTGTGGGCAAGGTGAGGTTCTCTAGTATCCACTGGGACATTTGGTGGTCCAACCCTGACAGCTGTAGCTATCCCAAGCTTTGAACAATCTCTGTTTAAATCTTGTGTGGCACAGCTTAAAAACTACCAAGACAAAGCCATGAAAAAAAACTGACCAGGCAAGGAGAGAATTAATCTGAAAAGTGGCTAGGAGGCTCATGGTGTGAAGGAGCTGTAGAGATCCACAGCACTAGTGGGAGAATCTGTGGACTGAACAACTATTAGTCTTGCACCATACCAATCTGATCTTTATGGGAAGGGTAAAACCGAAGAAAGTCTGTTAAACAAATCCTTTAAAATTCAGAGCAAACTTGATCTTTTTCGCATACATGTATGCAAAGTTCTGTGTGGAGGGAAACCAACAGTGCACATCATTCTGAACACGCTATCCCATCATGAAGGATGATGGTTCCACCATCATGCTGTGAACATGCTTTTCTTTAGCTGGTACAGGGAAGCTGGTCAGAGTTTATAGAAAGATAAAATGACCCAAACACGCAACCCTCAAGGAGTCCCATTTTTGGGGCTGTAAAATACTTGATTTTTAGGTGGACTTTCACCTGGTTTTGGAATTGGAAAGAACAGTTTAGATTATAGGTTGTTCATGTGTTAAAATAGTTTTAAAACTCAAGACCTAAATCCAATGGTGAAACGATGGCTAATCTAGAAAAAAATGTTAGCAGGTGCTCTCCTTGCATATCTGGCAGAGCTTGAGCTGTTTTTCAATTGAAAATGGGCAAAACGTTCAGTGTGTATATGTGAAAAGCTGGTAGAGACATACCACTTAAGAGAGTTTTGTTTTTTGTAAACACAGCAAAAGGTGATTCTACAAAGTATTGACTCAGTTTGGCTTGTTAGAAATGCAGAAAACACTCGTCTGTTTTAAACAGGGTTTTAAAGCCAGGTATCATTTTCCTTCAACTTAAGATGTATTTAATAATCTGTATTACTCTAACACATGGAAGTTTGTGGTTGTTCATGTGATTTAATTAAAATGTAGGGGGAAAAAAGGAGTTGTATGAATACATTTACATGGCCCAATAACCCGAAGCGTATGGACAAGCTGTTGATGCCAGATGTTTCTCAGCCAGATACTATACATTTCTTAAAGTAATTAACCTGCAGATAAACATTTTACACAGGATTCTGTGTAGAAAAATACATTTGCAAATTACCTCAAGTTTAAAACTTCAGCAGCTTTTAAGATAAAATCCCGGTTAACTTTACTCAGTTCAGTTCACTGGACTTTTTCAATCTCACACTCTATTGGAAAGGTGCACAGGCAAGTTAGTCAGAAGTTTTCCCGCTTGTCTGAACAACCCGCCACACTGGTTCCTGAAACGTGACACCAGGGTCACCCTGCCTTCAGGAAGAAAACGAGTGGTAGGAGAAGTCTCATAAAAGTGTATCGAAGCGAGGAAGAAAGATAGAAAAGGTTTAGGGTTGGTTGAGAAAAGATATGGTGTAAAATAGCAGCAAGTGTTTGCACCTGTGTTCTGATCTGATTTCCGATGGTTTGCACCTCTGAATGCAGGCATGACATCCAGAGAGCAGTAATGTGATTGAACTTACAGTCAAGCTCAAATCTCCTGCCCATATGTAATACACAAAAAAATGCTTCAAGCCTCCTTTCTGCCTGCTTGGTCCAACTCCAGTTTGTCATTCCTTTATTTCCTCGCCTCGCTCCCCTCTCCCCATTTGGAGCCAGAGCACGGCGGAAATCATTCCCCCAGAACCTGTGACACTTTTTAATGACGTGTCAGGGCAGAATGTCACTGCACTGCTGCGGGTAAAAAAAAAAAAAAAAAAAAGTAGCAAAGGGCAGGAAGCCTTAAGCCTTGAGAGAACTGCTGCATTCAGCCGAGCATGTGCCTCATGTGTCTTTGTAGGTTTGTGGGCCTGTGCATGTGCCATGAGTTGTAAGCTGCAGGCTATAGAGTGGAAAAGTGGCATATTGAAGACGCTGGGTAAATAATATGCAATTTTCCCTTTCCACTATGCTGTCACTAACAACCGATGGCACCGGGAAATGGGGCCCGGACATCGCTTAGAGACACGGAGAGCATTTGGGCGTTAGAAATGGTTTTACTATGAGACACGAAGCATCGGAATTGAAGTGAAGAGTCTTTTCTTTTTTATATGTATATCATTGAACGTGTACCGTCCTGCGAGTGTTGGTCTGTCTGAGAGTGTAAAGGAAAAAAGAAGCCGCTAAAGCTTTAAAAGAAAGTGATATAGCCTCTCAGCAGAGGAGTATCCACAGAATTTACAGCCGAAACAAGTGATGGATAAATCAACCGCAATAACTTCTCTGTATTTACTGGAAGAGTTTGACATATTATATTGGCTCTTTTCTCCCCTCTGTTTTTAAAGAGGAGGATGACAAGATTGATCATGTATAATTACATATATCATACATAACTTTATGACCACATGCCTGACAGTGTTTTGATGCCAAAAAAGCCCTTGCCCTTTGAGAACTGGACTCCATTAGAACCATAAAGTCAACACAAACTTGTTGTGCTCATCACACCATTCCTGAACCTATTTCTTAGAGGGGGTAAATTATCTTCCTAAAAGAGGCCAGAGCCATCAAAGAATACACTTTGTATGATATATTGTTGGTGGTCATAACGTTATACCTAATCTGTATACATCAGTCAAACAAAAAAGAAGGGTAGAGAACTATTTGTTCACAATTGTATTGTGTATACAAAATAATTGATATATTAAATCAAAATGTACATATAAAGTATTTTTTGCAGAATAGACATATATATATATATATATATATATATATATATATATATATATATATATAAAAATTCCTTGTTTTAAACTTGAAAATAAAACACTAGATTTATTCCTACTTAACACACAAGTCAATGGCATTCCAAGTACTGCCGTATCTGTTTTTTCTTTAAAATGAACAGATACTTTGTCCCAAAATTAATGCAGAACAGCTTTACGTTTCCAAACCTATATTTGACTGGACTCATTCGTGCTAGGTTTGGGTTAGCATGTTTACTTTCTGTTTAAGCATGACTTGTTCATTATACAGCTCATTAGATAACCCAGTGTGGTTCAAGTTTATAAGGTGCTGACAAAACATAAAGAAAACTTGTCCGCCTTGATTAATTTATTTTTTTTCTTGCTTTAAACTTCATAAAATCTAATGGTTAGTGTTTCAGCTGCTCTCAGTGCATCTTTCCTCCACTGTGACAGCTGTTTATAGTTCACTCTGAACATCGTTGTAAAGGTTGAAAACTACTTAGTTGGGGATAATACCCAAATCTGTTTGGTCAGCATAATAATGTGTATGGCCTATAATATAGCTTTACAAGCCATGCATGAAAAATGGGCAGTTTGTTTTTATTTTTTTATTGGCTACTTAGCCAACTTAGGTTGCAGATGACATACTCACAGATTGTATCAGGGTCTCTCAAATTTATACCTTTACATATATTTGTGTTTAATTCAAGTCCTTTGAGTCACAAAACAGAACAGTCTGTGCAATATGGCGGTTCTACAAAAACAAACAGGAAGTTGAAGAAGTCACATCGTGCGTCTCTGAAAGTGCTGACGGAGCTCTGCCATTCTTTCTTTCACCCAGCAGGCCTTTATGGGACGACCACAGACACGTCGCTCTCATTATAAACTACCCGGCTCTGCCAAATCATTGAATAGGACCTCCATTACGCCACACTTAAACATATTTCAGAAGGGATCCTATCTTGCCAGGTGACTCAGCTTGACAAAAGAGGCTGATTAATTGGCTCTTTGGAAAGTGGCCAACTAATGTAACAGCTCCAAAGGACAGTTAATGGTGCATTTCCATGATAAAAAAAAGGCCAGCCTTGCCATTAAAGAGGACCTGCTGTCCGCTCATCAGAAATAACAACAGTCTGAGCTGACATTTGCAGTTTCCATGCCAAATTAATGCAGTTAAAGATATTAGTTCTTATACAGTGCTGCTGATAATTTGGACTGTTTTTTTTAACCCCAATCATCTGGTAATATAGTAACTTTCTTCCCCTATCGCTGCTCATTAAGCAAAAGAAGAAAAAAATAATTTTCCCAGAACAAATGATGCTATCATTATGTAGTTGGTGTATAACATTAATAAAGGGAGGGAAACGCTTTGAGGCTGAGCGTTGATATGAAGTGAGTTTCCCTCACTGTTTCACGATCCATTTACCTTCAGAGCCAACAATGACCCAACCATCTCAAGCATGGCTTTTAATTTAGTGATTTCTCCTTTTAGGCTCTAACTTCAAAATGGAAACGCATGATAATCTTGAACCCCTGTAGGAGTCTGTAATTTGCATCTGGATAAGATCAGTGTTATCAAAATGTTTACCCATCTATAAAGGTTCCTAGGCAGTCTTAAAAGTTAGAACATTTCAATGTCATTTTCTAACGTTTGATAAGAAAACAAGAAAATTGAGTATCCAGACTTTATTTCTCATTCCTTTATTAAAAAGTTACAATCATAATTTCTGGAAAATTAAGGACTTTTTACATGATTTGTTTTTACATCAAAATAAAAGGGCAATTTGACCTCATCACCTTCTAAAATCAGGGTTTCAAACTGAACCTTTGGGTCCTCTGGGTAGATCATAAAAGGAGATAGTGTATCCCTCGAACTGTTATATGTAGGGTAGTCTACTCCAGGTTTCAGATGTCTCTCACAGATTTAGAAACAGAAGTGGTTTAATTTGGTCCAGATGCCAAAGAATTGTGATAAATCCCCTAATCATAGTACTGAATTGGAATGCAACTTCACCATTTAGGTATTTTATGTTTTGAGGAACATAAAGATATTAAAACCCTACAGTCAGATGTCCAGAAAGTTTTAAAAACTGATTTTAAAATCTAGAAATTTGAAGTCTGGAAATTATGAAACTTTGAAAAGGAAAATTTGATAGGATCTCTACTTTTAGCAGAGATGGAGGCTTTTGCAAGGCAAAGCAACTTTGTTTGTATAGCACATTTTTAACAAGGCAATCCGAGGTGCTTTACATCATTAGAGGATACAATAATATAAAAGTAGCAATAAAAAACATAAAACACAACATTAGAGACACAACATATGACAAATATGTACAACATATGACATTCCAGCTGTTATTAATCACTCTTCTCCAGGCCTGGTTATAATTCTAGGGATGATTAGTAGACTAGAGTTAGAAGACTGGAGTGGTCTGGGGGGTTGATATAGTGACAACAGATATTCAACATACTTTATTGCTAAGCCATTTAATCATTCATAAACCAGTAAAAGTATTTTGAATTATATTCTCTGGGCTACAGGGATCCAGTGTAAGGACTTTAGAACTGGGGTAATGTGCTCTACTTTCCTGGTTCTAGTGAGGACGCTAGCAGCAGAGTGAACCAAGATGAAGGCAACACATACTCTGTCTGTGATCGCTTTAAAGAGACAGAACAAAGCAGAAGAGATCAATCCTGCGGATATTGTTTGCTGCTTTCCTTTGAGCACAAAGCCATATGAGGTTTAACACAGAAATATTTGGTTGCCATTGTCTGTAAACATGCTAGAAATCTAAACAGTCGCACAGGGCAGGGAAGCATTTGTGTAGGAGCCCGTGTATGACCTCCATATTCAATAAAAGAGGATCTGATGCAGAGCAGAAAACTCCAAATGTTCGTTCTCATCTGTGTCCTTTAACGTCCTCGAGCGGTCTCTGTCCTGATGTGTGCAGCCAGTTGAATTGCATTCATTCAACCACGGCGGTTGCATATCCAGAGGTGCTTTATCTCCTCTGGGTTCGCTTATGAACACAGAAGAGATGCATGAGTGGTGTCATTTACAGAAACTAATGAATTAGCTCCTTTTTGTGTTTTCAAAATTAGAAGGAACAGCAAAGCTGTTATGTTATTAAGCAGGAAAATCCCTGTTGTTAAGATGTATAGGAGTTTCAAACGTGTTTATACCCCTAGCATCTTTAAGGTAATTTTTTAAAGGTAATCTTTAAGGTAGTGCATAAATGTGAAGAGGAAGAAAAACGATGCATGGTTTGCACTGAGTCAGTACACCTCTTGCTGCATTCACAGCTGCAAGTCTTCTGGAGTATGTATGTACCAGCTTCCAATTACACTGCTGATAAAGAACAAGGCCATAACATGATACTGTCACCACCATGAGGGTAGTGTGTTGAGGGTGTTAGTTCTACATAACATAAAACATTTTGTATTTCATTTTCTTATCTGGCCAGAGCACATTCTTTCATATGTTTGCCGTGTCCCCTGCATAGACTGGTGCAAAAATTACCATAGAGTAACGGCGTTCACGCAATTTTTGTAGGCCACACTATGCTACGTAAAAACATGTTTTTGTCAGTAAAATAATTTTGATTAAAACAGTGGAAGGATTTTTTTCCCCTTTTTTGCATGAATGAAGTCATGCTGAAATAGGCCTCAGAGGAGAACACATGGCACCTGTCAGTAGTTGCTCAGGGCAGCGTTCAGCATCTGTCCTTTGCTACGTCTCACTCCATCTCCCTTCCATGCTTCTGGCAAATAAGCGCACATAGCGGTGAAGTCACAAGAGGACACAAACAGGCTCAGCTAAGCATCACTTGGATTCAAAAAAGTACCATTTGGAAGAGCATATTTTAGTCATCCATAATATGTTGACAGATGAACTTACATGTATGTTTTTTTTTCTCTCACAGAAACCTACTTTTATAATAAAGAATATAAAGCTGAGGTTGTGTTGGAATAAAAATCGGCCTCTGTTCAGTGTACACTTGCAGTTGGAGAAGTGTGTAATTTTTTTACCTCTCCTATAATATGTTTTTAGGCTTCAGGTTGTCCATTTTTTACTCTAAAGCATGCGACTATCTGCTAAGAGCAAAGCAAATAGGAGTCTTTGTGTCATTTATTGGAAGCTGCCACAGCACTGGATCATCACACATACACGCACACAGTGAGGGGCGTTAGTCCTCGCTGACAGTAGCGGAATGGGAAATGCTCAGCAGACATTTGTCATCTGTGTTAGCGGACCCCCGGCTGCTTCTCTGCTGCTTCTGACAGATCTTAGAGGCTCCCTGTTAGACACTTTATCCTTGCCTTTCACGAAACTCAACCTTTTCACTTTTGCTGTCCACCTGCCTGAGTATTTGTTTCTCTGCAAATCTAGTGGGGTGGGGTGGGGGGGCAGGAGGAAAACTGCAGCGGTGGATTTCCTGCAAGTTTAGCAATAACCGCATGTGGACCTGGCTGCGAGGCATGCTTTTTCTGCTGGCACCGAAAACGTTGGCCTGCTGTGTTTTTTGCTTTCGCTCACTGTGTGTAATTTAGAAACCATTAGAGATTTAAAGTCGCACATTAGATTTCATATCATAATATAAGTGGATATGCATAGGGATTCTCATAAACGGCTCCTGTCCAGGGAGAATGGAACATAGACAAGCATACATGTGGGCCGACTAGCTGAAAGAAGTATCGCCATATGCTGTCTGTCTCCTGTGGATACCTTCCATGTGTTCAAAGTGTTTAAAGAAATATTGAATTCCCCATTAGAAATGTAACAGATTGCCTGAATGAGGCTTATTTTCTTGCAGTTGGCAAACTAACTGTTTAAGTTAGTATCTTTTGTATGCCTCTTGTGCTTAAAACCACACGAGTTGCTAGGATGAATAGCTGTGATGATATAAATGACCGATCAAAGCATATATTTGGATATCTGCTCTCATTTACTCTTTATTCCAGTGCAGGGGTCAGAGATTGAGAGAAACTGAGTCGGAAGCTTGTCATCTTTTTTCTGACCACAGAGAGAGCAAGTTCTCTTACCGGCCTGAGTGTAGCGAACACTCTCATTTTACTTGTACCTGTCACACACGCGCACACAAATGGCACATATGACCATTAAAAGCTTTTAGCACACTGTTTATAAGGAATGCATCTAGTATGTGCACTTTCCATGCTTCCTGTGGATGCTGAAAGCACACTATAGTTGCTATCAAAGTTAACACCCTGAAAGGATTCAGACTATAAATATCAAGACTTCCATGTATCTTTTTGCTATGATTTGGCATATGGTCAAAGGTGAGCTTGTAGTAGAATAAGAATCACTGTGAAAGAGCTTATTCTTAAAGTTTAAACAATGGTCCACAATTTGGACAGCGAAGCAATTCTTGAATGTCTATTGTAGGAAGGTTTCACAGGTTGAGCGTTAAATGGTAAGCGTTCCAGAGATTCGAAGTAAATAATACACACACACACAGAAGGGATGTCCAAAGAAAGGTTTTGGCCTCATTATCAATCTGAATTCTTTAAAAGTACATGTTTGGTGATACAGAGTTGATATTTCAATAAAATCAATGGCATGCATATACAGTGAGAGAAATTACATTATTATGTAGCACTCACCCATGATGTTCAGCACACTGCAGTCTTTCCTGTGCATTTTACTTGACATCCACAGATTGTGATCTGATCTAGAAATTTTGCTGGTCAGCCTCAATATGCTGCACCATCACAGGTCAGCTAGGTCATAGAATTACAGAGGATTCATAGCTTCACATATTTGCAGACGTTTCTCCAAGCTATTTACAGAAAATCCACTTATTTGCAGATTTTTCCGTCGAGCATATCTAAAATATTTGAAAGAAAATGCGGCTTGGGAAGCTGAAATACCTAGGTGCAATACTGCTTGACACGCTATTGGCTGGCATTTGCAAAGTAGCCAATCCAGGAGGGCCATTTGTTTATATTTGGCTTTATTTGGCTGTACTCTCAAGAGCAGAGATAAGGAAGACTGTAGATATTAGCTTCTGTGGTGGTGCCAAGGCGGTTTTACTCTGAACGTATTAATGCATATTGGGGTATATTTGGTGTTTGAATGAATTAAAATCGGCAGTTATACATGTTATTAGAAGGGGTCTAGAGTGTTTTTGGAGTTTAGCTTTTTGTGGGGGGCTGTGATCGCTAACCTCTACAATTATCGGTGGTCCACTATACAATCATTCAATTCAATTTTTTTATTCAGTTTATTTATATAGCGTCGATTCACAACAGATGTCATTTCAAGGCACTTTACAAGAAAAGTCATTTCAATGCAATCATACAAACATTCCAATCAGTTAAAAAATTTTCTATCTAAGGAATCCCAGCACATTGCATCGAGTCATTGACTTGAGGTTGTGTCCCATTGATGCAGACTTCCAACCACAGCAATCCCTCAGCAATCCCTCATACTGAGCAAGCATGTAGCGACAATGGAGAGGAAAAACTCCCAATTAACAGGAAGAAACCTCCAGCAGAACCTGGCTCAGTACGAGCGGCCATCTGCCACGACTGTCTGGGGTTTGGGAAGACAGAGCAGAAACACAGAAAGAACAGACGATCTGATATAAGAGTACTCTCTATATTAAAGAAAGTAAAAAGTTGATAACAGGAGACGGGGGATGTTCAGCCACCGAGACCATCATCCCAGTCGACGACCCCGTCCAAGAGGGCATTGCAGCTAAGCAGGATACCAGATCAGGTGTACCTTCGATGGAGAGAAAAACACTGAGAGAAAACGGAGCTAACAGTCGAAACAAATAACTGGAGAGTAGTAGAAAAGAAAGTAGAAGAGTGAAGAAAAGTGGTTGGTCAGTCCTCCAGCAGTCTAAGCCTATAGCAGCATAACTACAGAGCTAGCTCAAGATGACTTAAGCCACTCTAACCATAAGCTTTATCAAAAAGGAAAGTTTTAAGCCTGGCCTTAAAAGTAAACAGAGTGTCTGCCTCACGGACTAAAGCTTGGAGCTGGTTCCACAGGAGAGGAGCCTGATAGCTAAAAGATCTGCCTCGCATTCTACTTTTAGAAATCCTAGGAACTACAAGTAAATCTGCAGTCTGAGAGTGAAGTGCTCTGTTAGGAACATATGAAACATTTAGATCTCTGATGTATGATGGAGCTTGATTATTAAGAGCTTTATATGTAAGGAGGAGGATCTTAAATTCTATTCTGGATATAACCGGGAGCCAATGAAGGGAAGAATCATGTTTTAACATGTCCCCTAAAATACACATAATGTCAATTATTTGCCATTTTCCTTAAATGATCATCTTGCTTGCTGATAATGTTTTAATGTCAAACATAACTGATCAGCCAATGTTCTCTCTGCTCTTAGCTATAAGATGACTTATTGATAAATATCCTTTTACCATAATTATTAATAGTGTAAAATGTTGCTGCTTCATAAAATCTAATGTTTTGCTTTGAACATCATAAAATGTATGTCTATCGTTTCAGCTGCTCTTTGTGCCGCTCTCCCAGGTCACCTGGGGCTATCTGAGCAATATTACCTCAGAGCATGTCACTTGATTCTCTACTTCACTCTCACTTTCATTGTAAAGAGTGAAAGACAATTAGATTTTGGGGGAAATGCCAGATAATGTGCACAGCTAATGATACTGTGTGGCAAGCTCTAAACACAAAATAAGCTTTCAGTTTTAAAGAAATAGGTGCAACTGCTGAAAAAGCCTTGATCAAGACCCAAACCTGATTCCTTGGATCAGATTAGGAAATCCTTACTATTTAGGTACGGTACATCAAAAAGCACTAATAATAACTTGAATGTCCCTAATAACATAATAAAAAAAATCAAATTTTCATTATTTATTAATGTTTTCCAGTGCATTGCAAGGTTAAACAAATGTTCATACAATGCCCATGCTAGTGTTCTCATAATATTGTCAAACTGGTATTAAATTGTCACTTAGCCTCACCTGAGATACTTTTGGTGTTATATAATATTGACGTATGTGCTGGCAAGTATGTAAGTAACAATTGTTTTCGTATTGTTTTCTAATTGCATACAGCAAGTTAACAATTAAAAAAAATGTATGTTAATGCACATACTGTTGTACTTAAACATATAATTAGCCAATAATAATATTCAACTCATAGCTAGCAGGTCAGTACCCAGAGTTTCACCGCCCTTCATTATCCTTAACATAATCTGACATGTACATCAGCTCATTGTTTTATACTATTCTAAATATTTGCAAATGATTTAATCATGTAAAGAACATCTAAAGCTGATGGAAAAGTATTTGTTTTCCCAAGTTGGGTTTTTCGACAAAACAACTTCAAAAAGTGAAATTCTGACATTGATTTTGCTTCAGTTTGTTTAATTCTAAGAAACATTGGAACTACTTTTAAAGAAGCAGCAAACACAAATCAATTCTGAAAGATAACAGCCTTGAGAAAACATAAAGGGTTTTTTTCTTCTTTGGGAGTTTAATGACTGACATAAGCAGGACTTTTATTGTTTGTTTTTGTGTTTTTGTTTAGTTTTTTGTCTTCCAGGTCTGGCAAATTTTATTTGAATATTAAGAAGAACTATCTCTTATTTGCATGGTGGTATGTGCATGTGTGGGAGGAAGACCGCAGAGAGGTTTACAGAGAAGGGCGAAGTGAAAAAGAAGTGGGCGTTATACTGTAGTTGGCTAGTTAGAATTAGCGATGCAGATTAATTGTCCATTCCTGTTTAATTTATTCCTGTTAACAAGAGGGACAAAGGGAAAGATTTGAAAACCGACTGAGTGCATTTTCACACACACCTGCTGTATATTTCTTAATCTTGTTATGCATTGATTACAGGTCAGACTGAGATTGTTTAGGTCACCTAAATCTCCAACCACCCAAATTAACTTTCAGACCAAGCACACCATCCAAAATAACGTCATATTTGCAGTAAACTAAAATCTCATTGAAAATATTCTATCTAGATGGAGCCATTTTTCTCTTTCTGTTTTCTGTCTCCTTGTCTTCATGCAAGGTGTGTTCAATGGGCAGATATTTTCTTGTTTGTGGCACCATGAGTCTTTGGCTTTTTGCACAGACCAGATGCTCTGTGAGGTAGTTTTACTGCCGTTAAATGATATTTGGCAAGCGAAAAGAGGCTGTAACAGATGTGGGTAAGTACGGAACTCACGCTCGCAGAAGGTTTAGTGGGATGCTGTTTTTTTTATAGTTTTCCACAGTTAAAAGAAAACAAAATGTGTGTTGTAGAGAACTGGTGGGGTTGTGTGTGGGTGTGTGTGGTTTTACAGTGTGCTGTATTTCTGTGTCGCTCTGACAAAAAACATTTTTTTAAACAAACCGTATTCTTGCTGTTTAAGCTGTTTCTTCTAAAAGCAGACAAAGTTCCTGATGTCTGAGATTGTATTAAAATCTGTTAACGGAGTCCAAGGATTAAGAAAAGCAGAAGTCTTTGGAAACGCAGGCATATCTGTTGCAATAAAACGTGTTTCTGTTGCCACAACAGCAAGTTGTTTCTCTGTACTGGTGTATAAGAAGTTTTAACTAGTTTTCAGTTATATTAGTTTGCCAGTTTTATCTGCCCAACAATAAAGTCCTGCAAAAATGTCAACAACCGTTAAACTCTAACATTTTACCACATCTGAGATTTTATGAACTCGACCACCACAAAGTAGCAGATATGTGATGTTAAAGAAAAATGAGTGATGGTTTTCATTTTCCTGTTTCTAAAAACAATGGCATGCATTTTTATTCACCCCTCCTTAACTTTAATAACCTAAACAAGTGGTCTGTAGAGGCCTCAGTGGTTTTAGAGAACATTTGCAAATAAATACAATCATGAAGCGCAAGAAATACAACTGACCACAATGGTAACTCGCCGGGAACTGATGCTAAAACATAGTGGTGACGGCATCATGCTTTGGGGATTCTCTTGTTGAAAAGATACCATGAGGGTGGTCACAATTGAGAGAAAAAAGGATAGTACCAAATGCAAGACAATGTTGAAAGAAAGCCTGCTAGAAGCTGCAGAAGACTCTGGACTGGGGTGGAAACTCACCTTTCTTCAAGATAATGCCCCCAAACATACAGCTGGAACTACAAAGGAATAACTTAGATAAGTTTATTTGTGTTAGAATCGTCCTTTCAAAATCAAGAAATATATTAAATAAAGAATCTCTGGCATTGCTTTAAAGTCTATACTCACAGACCGAGTTTGAGCAATTTAACAGAAAAAAATTTGACAAACATACCAATCACTAGATGTGCAAAGCTGGTAGAGAAATACCTTTTAAAAGACCTGCAGCTATAGTTACCGCTAAAGCTGAAAGCTAGTGACTGAGAAAAATGCTTTTCCTTTTCAGATTTTAAGGCAATAAAAGTAAAACTTGCCCATTTTGTCATGTCATGGGGTAGGGTGACCATATTTTGATTTCATAAAAGAGGACACTTGGCCTGGTCCTGTAACACTTTCAGGACTGTACCAAGACTTTTGATTTTAATATATTTAAAGCGTTCAATCTCCATGTGGTTAGAATGAACAACAAAAAATAAACTTCAGATAGGCTTTCACAAGTACAAAAATGACTTTTAAAATCTCTGCAAATTAAGAATAGAAATAATGACTCTTACGACTTAGACATTTTACCAGTAATAATAACAGTTCACTTTTTAAGTCATACTGGACAAACATTAAACAAAAATCTGAAATAATATTCTGAGAACAAGTATTTTCTTTTCAATGTAATAATAAAAATATAAAGCAGCAGTCTCAAAAAGACAATAAAAAAAGTGCCTACTCCAATCATTAGTTTTCATCTTCATGCTCCTCAGTCAATTTATAGATACATTTATTTACCTATTTATTTACCATTATTATGGTTTTTGTGTCCATGTGGACCTATTTGATCTTTGCCACTTTTGTCCCACATAGAAACACATGTACCAGCTTTGCTCTGTTCGTCTGTAAAACTACACTTGCACTCTGATGTCTTGTAAACAGTTGCAATGCCGCGCGGCTCAGTGTGAAGCGGTGCAGCGCATCACAGCCCGTATATGAATGGATCAGAACGATCCAGGGGTGTCGTATTGCATGCATCGCACCAGTCAATTTAAGTATGCTTATTGGTCCCCTGAAAAACAATGAAAATCCGGACATTTTCATCAGTCTATGAAATCCCACCCCCACCCCCACCCAACTTTAAAAGAAGTGAAATGTTACTCCAAATCTCCTAGAGAATTTTAAACAAATTATAGTTTAAACTTCTGTCACTAAACCTGCTGTGATTTTTGCATTATGGTCTATAGAGAGATGAGAGATTAGCTTCTGAGGCATGTATGTCAAACTCCTTTTGGCACTTTGTATTTTATATTTAATGTTAGAGCTGAATTTTCCCATGTTTCCGTCCAAGAATTGTTGTTTTAATGGCAAATGTTTAGTTGCAGGAAAAACTTGTTTACAACAAATAGTTAAAGCTGAATCATTCAGTAAAATTCCAGTGTCTTGTAATCTGTTTAAAGTTTTAAATTGGTTTTTTTTTTAGTTAAAAGTAGTGAGAAGTAGTTGGCTTCCGAAGAACACAAGGGGTTTGAATGATTCAAAAAGCTTGCCCCATTATTTATTTTATGAAGAAAAGTAATAGTTAGACAAATAGTTCTTTAAACTCTAAAAGTTATAAACCAGAAGTCATAGCACACATCTGCTGATATTTCTTTAAGTTGAATGGTTGAAATAGCGGCATATTGGTATGTTGAAGTTCAGATTCATTTTCTAGATGCACCCAGTGGCATTTGAGCTCATTTCTTTGTGTTTTTCCACCTGGCTGAAACTGGCCCACATAGAGGTTTAAGTTTGCTCCTAGGGTCAGAACAGTCTCCAGGGGATCTATTTTTGTTTCCATCAGATGTATACGCATAATCTAAGATGCTAAAATGGCTTATTAGAAGGACATTTAGTTCTTTCATTTAGGAGAACGGGATTAAAATATTCCTAAAAGTTTAAACATCAGCTGACTTTTTTTTTTGTAAATAAGGTGAGGGAGGTTGTAGCAGAAAAGTAATTTCCAGAGAAGCTCAGAGGAGTAAGCCTCAAGCTTAAACCTCCCCCATTTAAATGTGCAATGAATGAGTAACTACAGGGCAAATCCTCCACTACGCTCTTTAATTGAAACCAATGGCTAATCTGGAGCTCAGAATTCTCCATACAGGAGTTTCTCATGAATCGATGGAGCTTGCATTGGCTGCATCCTCCTTGGCTACCTCGGTTTGTGCTGCAAGCAAGTACAAGTGTCTATGTGGCTATTGAGTTGTTTGTTTAATAAAGCGTGCTGTGTGCATTCGAGGGTGAGGGAAAGCAGACAGTCCCAGATGCAGGACAGTATTTGGCTGTGAGCGTGCTTATGGACAGGAAATGTCATCAGTAGAAAGCTCTGATTCCTGTGGAAACATCAAAACCACTCTCCTCTCTTCTTCTCCTCTTTATATTGCTTAAGCATGCAGTTTTTATTCTTAAGCTGCCACTCTTCCTATATTTCCTTCTTTATGCTTCCACCTCCTTTTTTGTGTGCCATCCATTCATTCTACTCTCCTCTTTGCCTCTCAGGCAGTGGGGTTTTTTTTGCCTTTGTTTGGTCAGATGAGCCGACGACATTGCTAGAGAACAAATGGGACACAAGGCAGCGTAAAAAGACCTCAGGTGGGAGCAAGAGCAGACCAGGCAGAATGTCAGCTTATTATTTGTTGCCCCCCTGAATGATGTTTCTCTGAGTCTGTTGTTTTGTCGCTCTACCCGCTCGGCTCGGTCACTTCGTTCTGAGCCGAAGGGTCGGGGAGGTCAGCCTCCACCCAGCTCCCTGTCGCTTTGTCCAAGCTTGTTTACAGCTTTTACTGTCTACTCCCACGAGGACACGCATACACTTGCACACAGAGAGCAGGAACAAAGAACCTCTCTTCTGCTATAGCTATAAACAAGGCTGCCTTAGTATCACTGTATCCTGCTACTGTTTAAACACTACACATAAAAAAAGTAAAAACCATTTATCTTATTTGTTCCACTTTATAATTACTAGCTACTTTGTGTTGGTCTGTCACATAAAATTGAATTTTGGTGTAATAAGTCAATCTATTTAAGGAGCATAGGTACTTTTGCAACGCACTGGACATAGAATTATGACTGTTCCTGCTGTAAAGATCGTGAGGTCATTTTATTAGTTTTTGAAGTCTTAAATGTCATAAACCAAAATTCAATAAACTAGTTATATTGCCGAAAAATTAGTCAAATGATTCTTCTTTTACTCAGTTTTAACAAAAGAAAATCCTTCCTCGTGGCACTTGAGTGTTTTTGGTTTGAATGGGTCGTGATTAGGGGGGACTGGGTTTTAATTACACTGCAGAAGGAACACTTTTTTTTTCCATCTGAAGAAAGATTTAATTTGAAAACTGAAAAAAATCTGCAGCAGAAGCCGGAAGTAAGAATACCCCCTGCTGCTTCGTTTGAGCGCACCCTAGGAAACTAAATTTGAAAAATAAAAGCATGAATGTCACTTCAGCTTCTGTATTGTTGCATGTACTCCTTTTAGACATCAAGTTAAAAGCAAGGCCCCCCCAGGTTGTTTTAGTTGGAGTTTTTTTTCTACTTTGCCAATGATGGTACATTTGGAAGGTAAAAGGGACTGGAATTTCAGGCTATATTTTGTGGTTTTTCTATCCTTGTTTGAACATTTTGTCCTACACACGTGGGAAAATCTAAATAGGAAACATGGCTGTGTAATGAACTGCAGCTTTGATGATCTGCCACAGACAGTGACTAACTAATGGTCTGGCTGCTGCCAAGCTTCAACACACTAATAGAGCGGAATTGTATCAGACATGATGACATCTTTCTTTTTTTTTTGTCTTAAATTATAAAAAGGATTCTTAGGGTCAAAACAGTTCTTAGTTTGTTACATTAAACATTTTCTCTATTTGTCCCCTTAGCATATGTCTGAGCTCTTGGCGGTGGTTCGTCTTCCCTTCATCCATCCGTCCTACCTGCTCAATGTTGTGGACAACGAGGAGCTGATCAAATCGTCAGAGGCATGTCGGGATCTGGTCAACGAAGCCAAACGTTACCACATGTTGCCCCACGCACGGCAAGATATGCAGACCCCCAGGACCCGGCCGAGACTTTCTGCAGGTACACACAAAGATAAACCGCTCTGGGTCATCTTTGGCCTGGCCTTGGTGCAATACACATGATCTGCTTCACATAAAACTGATTTATTAAACATTGTTGGCAACTCCACACCCACACACACACGTCCACTATTCATGTTTTACAGCATCCCTGTGGTGGAGAGGTCAGATCTCCACAAGGAGACTCTGACCTGTCAGTGCGTTCTATTGATTTTAGCCTGCAACTGGAAAGCAATATTTTACAAGTCTATAATGTTGATGCTTGAATGTGCACATCAACATCAGGTAATACTGTATTTCCAAATTTCAGAAAGGTTTTTTTTTTCTCTCTCTTTCAAATGAACAGATACAGCCAACAAAACTGATGGGTAACCATCAAAGCTTTCATTGTGTTTTGCAAGATACAGCACCTTGCACAGTGTTCAT
The DNA here is from genome assembly GCA_963556495.2 of Valencia hispanica. NCBI lineage: Eukaryota > Metazoa > Chordata > Actinopteri > Cyprinodontiformes > Valenciidae > Valencia > Valencia hispanica. The sequence goes on along the minus strand of OY747719.1, from coordinate 19,495,024 downwards.
ACCCCTTTGATTTTTGTGTTAAAAGCACATATTTTTAGTATATTGTATTTTTTTGTGATAGACCAACACAAAGTAGCACCTAATTGTATGGTGAAGGGAAAAGCCTGCATGGAGTTCAGTTTCTTTTACAAATTACAAGTTATAACATGCAAATGTCTCCTCCGAGTAAATACTTTGTAGAACAATCTTTTCCTGCAAATTTACACATCTAGGAACTGACAATTTTGTTTTTTCTTCTCGGCAAAACAAGCTCTAGTACTGTTGGATTGGATTGAGAGCATCTGTGAACATCAATTTTCAACTTTTGCCACCTGTCCCTAGAGCATAATGTTGGCTCCACTATGTTTCACCACAGGGACGGTGCATTCATGGTGATAGTGTTGGGTTTTCAGCCGTCAGGCCAGTTAGTTCAACTGTGCTCTCCTCTGCCCAGAACACCCTCTTCCACATGTTTGGTGTGTATCCTAAATGGCTTGTGAGAAACTGGTCAACTTATGGCTTTTTTTTTGTCTTGCAACCCTGACACAGGTCTAGGGTTGCAGTTGGTTATAAAGTCCCTTGGTTTTTTTTGAAAAAAGCTTTGTATTTTCTTTCATAGCTTAAAACCGCTTTAACACTTTCTAAAACTTTCTAATGTATTTTTACGTTTTTACTCTGTTTGCCTGCTGCCTTTACAGAGTATTAATACTGAGATAAGGTTACTCACAGTTGAGGAATAAAGGGAGCTGAATACAAATGCAAACAAAACTAAAAGAAAAAGGTATCCTTTCCCTTTACAGTCATACAACACTTGGTGTTAGGCTTTCACTCCGATAAAATACATTGAAGTTTGTGGCTTTATTGTGAGAAAATGTATGACAGTTCAAGGGGCATGAAAACTTTTGCACACCACTGCACCTATTAAACGTCTAACAACTTTCAAACATTGGGTGGCCATGCTGAGGTGTTCCTAATGCAACCACCTTAACTTTTGCTTTTACACAACCAGTGACGTCCAAGCTGTTTTGAAGACCTTTTTTGTTTACATAGTTGAAATCATAGATTAATCCGTGAAAATTGAACTGTACCAGCAAATTGCGTTTGGGTTATCCAGGACCTCATTCTTTCCCCTGTAAAAGGGCTGCCTAATTGTAGCGTCTCCGTGGTATTATGAGTTTTGTGCCAGCACACCTTACCATTCAGCTAAAGTTATTTTCTGCTTGGCGGAATAGGGATAATTGCCTAACAAATGGCACTTTATGGAGAGGTCTGTGTACCAGCCAACGCTGTTGACCAGCCGGTGCGTTTATTTGCCAGTAAACAAACATTTGGAAAATTGCATTAGGTCAGTATTTCTGTATCTTTAATTGCCTTTAATGCGGTCTCATGGGCCTTCATAAAGAATCACTGGCCTCTGGAGAGGAGATGTTTGTGGCATTCTGGGTGTTCATTGTCATCCCATTACTCATCCACGATCCAGTAGTTTCTCTTTGTTCTCAGCAGTTTCTTGAAGCGTTTCCTGTCAAGGCCCATTTTATAGTGTTTTGTATGTGCATATCTTATGTGGTCTACATCCCCATTATGCAAGCTGAAGTGTGCACTGATTCACACTCATTCATGGCCTCTACAACAGAATTTCTTCAGTGCATAAATGCTGCTAGGTGAAATAGATTCATGATGCGTTTTATGCGAAAACTTTCCCAATCAATTTTTGAACTCATTTAAAACTAAAGTCGTTTTTATAATCTACTCCCTGGGCTTTCGTCTGTGAATTTGTATTGGTTTTGTAAAGTTCGTTTGAATATACAGCAGGAATAGAAATAACTGAAACCAGAAGTTTACATACAACAAATAAAAAGATATGCATCTTTTTTTCTCACTGTCTGAAGTTAAATCGGACCCAACTTCTCTTGTTTTAGGTCAATTAAAATGACCAAAATTATTTCTATTTGCTAAATGCCACACTGGGAGAAACGTGTCGGAGATTTATTACCTCCTCCAAGGAGGTTATGTTTTCGCCAGGGTTTGTTTGTTAGTTAGCAACATAACTCAAAAAGTTATTGGTGGATTTTGATGCAATTTTCAGGAAGTATCTGTAGTGGGACCAGGAACAAGTGATTAGAATTTGGGGGTGATCCGAAAACTGCCATTACCAAAAAAGTGATTTTCGTGAATAACTACTGCACTAATAATATCAGTGTGAATTCAGCTGCTGAAGGTATGTTTTCATGGCCAAGGAATCTAAAAAAAATTAGAATTATGTTTTCAAAATAAGTTGACATACATTTCTTCAGTATGTGGCAGCCTTGTCTTTTAACTGTATGACTTGGGTCAAATGTTTTCGGAATCCTTCCACAAGCTTCTTACAATAGTTTGCTGGAATTCTGGCCCACTCCTCCTGACTGAACTGCAGCATCTCTTTTTATTTTGTGTAGTTGTATATGAGCTTGTGGACCAAAGCATACATTCTGCCAGAGCTTGTAGTGTGCTCTAAAAAAAGTATTAGATCCCTTTGTTGTTTCTTTTGCTTCTGAATGTTTGTCATATTATCACATATTTTACATAATCGAATTAATTTTAAAATCCGAAAAAATATAAACAGAGTAAATGCAAAATAAACTTTGTGGCTGGTTTACCAAAATTACACAGAGTGCATTGCATCAGGAGGGGATTTCCAAGGTCAAAACCACATCTGACCAAAGAAAACCCAAAGGCCCAATTCACATTTGTCGGAAAACCTCTTGACGATCCCAAAGACGTTTGGGGTAAATGAAAAAAGGTGTGGGTCCGGCTAAATCTGGTGTGAAACTAAAAACAAATCTCGGATCTAACATACAGTACCAACAATTAAACATGATGGGTGTAATTCAATGGGGAAATTATGGCTTTCTGTAATCGATGGAACCATGATTTCTGCACTCTACCAGAAAATCTACAACAGAGTGTCTGGCCATCAGTTTATGACCTTAAGCCCAAATTCACTTGGATTATGCAAGAGGACAGTGGTCTGAACTGCATCAGAAACTCCACCCAAAGTTAAAGTTTTCTAGTGGTCTAGTCAAAGCCTGGATTTAAATCCAAGATGCTTTAGACAGACTGTCTATTATATTTGCCTGATAATAACATTTAAATATCTGAAATGTGTGGGGGGGAAAGCAATAACAAAATCATATCTATGAGGGCAAATGCTTTTTCACACCACCATATATGGCTTAATGTCTTCAACCACATGTTGCTCAACCATCTGTTAGGTTGTATAGGGTGGACTCTCCTCGGCATGATGCTGGTAGCTGGGATTGGTGGACTGAGTGAGAAAGATAAAATAAAGACTGGAAGGAGAGTTTGAGGTTATTGGGTAGTGTTGCTGACACACACAGGATGTGAAAGTGAAAGGACATGGGAGAACAGGAGGAGAGGTCAATGTGTGGTCAGTAAGGATGAGAAGGGAGGAAGACGAAAAGCCCAGGAGATCAGAAATGAAATTTGAAGGGCAGACATTTGATTGAGTTTATTCCTTGAGCACATGTCTTTTTGTGTAAGCAGTAAGTGACTGTGTGTTTGTGTGTGGATTTTAAATGTGTGCAAGCAGATGGGGTACCACCTGAGCTTGGTTGATAAGTCTGTCAAGCGGAAAAAGAAAGAAAAACTGCCATCCGTGAAGCACTTCTTGCTGAGCGCAGTCAATCTGTGAACTAGTGGGTTTCGTGCATACTTGGGTGTATTAAGGCATCCGTGTGTGTGTGTGTGTGACAAAGAGTTGGTGCATGGGAATGTTTCTAAGGGCCTCACACTGATATTCTTCTTAGTTGGGGATACATTTGTTTTGCCTGGATGCTTTTCAGGCCAGAAATCCTAGGTACCCCTATGGGGCAAAATTATAATTAACATTCTCTGTAATTCAGACCTAAACTGATGTAGTTATTGGTTAAGGTTCAGGTATCTCTGGTATTGTCTTGTGGAGCCTGGCTAATAGTGAAGTCTCTGTATCTGAGATCAAACAAAGTAGATGCAGAAGTGGTAAAAAAAAATTATAATGACAAAAGCTAATTAACAGTGCCTTGCAAAATTGTTCACACCTCTTGAATTTCCACATCTAAAATTTTTGACATGCATATGTATTCTGTCCCTCTAAGTCAATACTTTATACAGCCGCTTTCATTACAATTATAGCTTTATGGCTTTGTGGTACGTCTCTACACATCTAGAGACTGAAGGTTCTGCCCAATAGCTCAAGATCAAGTTCATTCAGATTGTCTGCTAATACCACAGGATAGCCTGGAATTTAGCTCCACCTATTAACTCTGACCAGCAAGATTCCCCATGGCACCACCCTGTTTTTCTGTGGGGATGTTGTTAGACCACTACAACTCAGCAACCCAGCCACAACGTTCAGTTTTGATTACCTCTGACCAGAGCACCTTCCTCCACATGGTTGCTGTGTCCTCTACATGGCTTTTGGTGGCTACAGTAGCTTTTTTTTCTCGCCACTCTTTGATAAAGGATATGTTTGTGAACTGCACAACTGATAGGCATCCTGGCAGATTCTCTCACTTAAACTTTGGACCTCTGGAGCTCCCCCAGAGTTACCATGTGCCTCTTTGCTGCTTTTCTGATCACCCAACCAGTCAGTTTAGGTGAATTGTCTTATCTTGGTATGTTTGCAGTTGTCATACTCTTTACATTATTAGAAAATGGGTTGACCATTGCTCCTTGGAATGTTTAGGATTTTGTTTTATAATGCAACTCTGCTGTAAACTACTCCACAACTTTAGTTCTTACGTGACTGCTGTGTTCCTTGATTTTGATGTTGCTTTACTAATGTTCTCTAAGAAACCTTTTAGTTTTTCTCAGAATATATATTAATAAGATTCTGCACATGGAATGTGCTATTTACTCAGTTGATGACTTGTAAACCCAATGGGTTGAGGTGAATTTTATTCAAGAGTATCAGAGTAAAGGGGGTGAATACTAGCTTTTTATGTAGAAAATCTTTGAAAACCACATATATCTTCTTGTTCAATTCAGTTATGTGCTGCTTTAGGTTGCCCTGTTACATGAAATCCTATTAAACTGCATTGGATTGTGGCTGTAATAGGACTGATTGTGGAACATCTCAAGAGGTATGAATACTTATTCAAGGCATTGTTCTTTGCACTGGATTATTTGCCCCTGTAAAAGTGAATAACTGTTTATTTTAGTTGAAACAGCAAAGACGAGGACTATCCACTGATTAGTCAAATAGCTTTTGATAATCATAAGATGTATAATGGATTACCTTCCAGCTATCTACAGCGTAATTTCCTTACATACTACAATTTTCTCATTTGAAGAATAACATGTAACATTGATTAAAGTTTTGTTTAAAAATATTATCTTTATCTATAATTTTTGTACAGTAAGGATGTAACCTGACTTTAAACACTCCAAAGGCTTACATATGGCTATTCCTGAGTGTGTTCTATATGGTATACTACCTTTTTTAATAACATAGCGATTGTTTCACTTTGTTTCATATCATTAACAGTACATGTCAAAAGAATAGTCAAGCAAAGTAGACTAATGTGGTAGTAAATTCTTTAAACATATCATTTTTGAACCATAAACTAAATTTTCTGTTTAGAATTGCGATTGTCAAGGATTTGGCAAGGCTATGGAGGGTGACAAAGAGGCAAAGGTAGCTCCCCCATAACATAAGGGATGATTAATGATTTAGCTTGAATGATGAGAAGAATGAGGAGTCTGCAAAAGAAGTGCCTGCAGAGATATTGTGAGGATTGAAGTTGCTTTGCTTAAACATAAATAAATCTTTAATGTTTGAATCCATGCAAAATTACTTATTCCAGAACAGAAAATGTTTTTCTAGATGATATTTGTGGTAATGTCAGAGTTGGGAGCAAGATTGCCATCTGGCAGAGCATGAATAAGGAGAGGATGCGTTGTACAGGTGGTTGCATGTAAGATAGTACAGCAGGTAGTTACCAAATGTTGAAAGAATTAGGTTTAAAGGTCTCACTCACTCATTTTTTATAAATGAATGCCCTGTGAGCCGTTTTACATGGAATAAATGCTCTGGCGCCCCTGTTTCAGGAGGTTAGTTTGTCAGAGGACTGGGTGGGGGGAAATAACAGGATCACTAGTCTAACTCATTATAATTCACAATTTGCAAACCTCTCACTTCTGATTAGCTAAGAGCAATGCGACTCTTATGCTGCTTTCAAACAAATGATTAACTTAAGTTACTTTGCTGACTGTGTTCCAAGAAAAATTCCAACATAATTTTCCTCAGCTCCTTTTTCTAGGGTAAAAAAATGCAACGCTGATGTACTATGTCCGCAAGTAAATCAAGCCCGACCCTGTTTTGCCATGCTGTGAAGTTAATAGTTAGCTTCAGTAGTAATTGTTCTAGCTTCTACTTGCAGAGACATGCTCTGCTCTGTCGAGGCTGCAAAATCAGCTCTCCTGTGGGTGGTCGCAAGACAATGGGCCTGATATATCAAAGGTTTGTGCTTGTTAAAACGTGCGTGTTAACTTGTTAAACCCGCAGCAAGATGCGTGCAATCCATTTAGCGCTTTTTCCCTAGATGAATATGCAATGTGGGCGTTTCTGTCAGAAGGTGTAATATATTGGGAGGAGAACATGCAAATAAGCAGGCATTCCACGCACAATGTGATTTATCAAAAATGAAACTGTTTTTTGTGGCTATTTTTACAGCCTCTGAAAGTCATGTCTTAACTTTGCACCACCACAATTCAACATAAGCCTATTACTGACAAACGGAAAATATAATTCACACAGATTCTAACCTAATAATAATTAACTCTCTAATGCCCATAAACTTGACAGTTATGTCGATTTTATTTATTTTATTTTTTTTCCGAAGACACATCATAACTCACTGTGCGCTCATTGCGTCTGCACCTGCTGTCTCTGGAATAAAGCGCCTGCATGGAGCAGAAAGGCATGGACACCGCACGCATTAAGTTTATTAATGACGAACGAAAAATATAATTCAGACATTATAGCCTAATAGTAATTAACTCTCTAACAGCCAGACTTGAGAGGAATGTCATTTTTTCCCCCTTTTTTTATGCCAAAGACACATCATAAATCCATTGAGCCTGTTCCTCCTCTTTCTGGCTGTGGCGCAGTGCATGGGGCAGAAAGGTTGGGGGACACAGCAGCAGACGCAAAATATTTAAATACTGCTCTTTGCCCCTGTTATGAATTGCGCACGCAATCTTACTAGATCACCCGCAAATCAGGAGCATGCCCTTGGCGCAATTGTTTTGTGGCGTAGGCAATTTTGCGCTCTTTATTTGGAATATTGATAAATCAGGTCCATGAATACGAATTTTCCCCGTGATGTAGAAGGGACTGGCTTTTTCTCACTCGCTCGTTTTGCCAACCGTTTTCTTTTAGTAGCTAATGCAGGCAATTGGGGTTGGAGAAAATGTTAATGTGCATTATGCATTTGCAGCTCAGGGTGACCAATCGTATTTCACAAAGAACATGTATTACAGTTTCACAGTGAATGAGACCTTTAAGAGCTGACTTGTTGAGAGAAATTAACAGGTTATTGATGAGTTATATCACCTAACTGAAAGTGCTATTTTTATAACCCGTATTGTTTAACATGTAAATAAATTCACACATTTACAAATTAAAAAGGCTATTGAATTTATTAGTATTTATACTTTATTTAAAATAACACTGATCTGTTCAGTCATGCTGTAATAGAGCATGTCTAGTATGTTTCTTTTTTATAGGTAAAGCTCACATCTGTAACAGGGAAAAGAGTAGGAAAGGGTTGGATCCACTCCTTATCTAAAACAACAAGGCCAGCCCTGTTTTAAGTTCACATTGGTTGCTGGATATAACCCCTTTGGAGAAATATGTTTCCTCTCAAATTCATATTTTCTTCTAAAGGAAAGCTTAGTGGTTTGAACAGTTGCCTTACAGCAAGACGGCCCTGAGTTCAGATCCTGTCTGAGGCCTTTTTGGGTTGAGGTTGCATGTTTTCTGTGTGTGTGTGGGTTTTCTCAGAGGACTTTCATACACCACTAATATGGGTGTTGGGTTGATTTGTATTTTTTAAATGCCTGAAGGGTTTGTATGTGAATGATTGTTGGTCCTGTGTGTCTTTGTGCAACTCTGTGATGGAGTTTTGAAAATGTAAAATGATCTATTTGCTTTTATTTATACCTGAAAAGGAACAATTATTCCTACTGCTGCTGAATTATGTGTCCATTACAGTTATACCAGCTTGATACATAAGCATTACCTAAAATGTAGAATATTCACCCATTAGGTTTAGTTTTAGTGTTCAAGAGCCTATTGTAAAGAATATTATACTTTTTTGTTGTTCTGTTCTTTGTAGCGCAAACCAGATGCAACAGGCATGAGTGGAAACATTTCCACACAGCCAAAGTTTTAGGGCTGTCTGATATTTTCGGGCCTACCATTATTATTGGCCAATATTAGTATTAAAATTTAATATCTGAAATGATTGGTATCTGTTTTTATACCTCACTTTCATACCATACCGTAATGTGGGGAATGGCAACATTGCATTACTCTATCCATCCATCCAGCATCTATACTGCTTATCCGTGCAGGGTACACCCTGGACAGATCACCAGCTGCATTACTCTGTGCTCGACCAAAAAAAAAAAATTTTCTTAATGTTTTCATAATTTGCTCAGTGGCACACTTGGCAGCACTTGCAGCAAGAAGCTACTAGATTTGAATCCCAGCTTGGGGTCTTTCTGCATGGAGTGTGCATGTTCTCGCTGTGAACGTGTGTGTTCTCTCCGGTTACACTGGCTGCCTCCCACAGTCCAAAAACATGACTGTTGGATTATACGGTCTCTCTAAATTGTCCTTGGGTATGAAAGTTTGTATGCATGGTTGTTTGTTCAGTGTATCTCTGTCGCCCAGTGATGGACTGGCGACCTGCCCGGGGTGTACCCCGCCTCTCGCCCAATGACCGTTGGAGATGGGCACCCACTGTCCTGCACAGACAAGTGGGTATAGTCAAAGGATGGATGGATTTGAGCTATTTAGTGCAAGTTTGCACTCACACGTATTGATGGAGACATTTTCCTTTTATACTTCTCCATTGGTGTGTCAGTGTTGCAAAGCAATTCCTCACCAGGACAGCAGGGGGTGTAGACCTTTTCTGACGGGTCTGCCTACCATTGCAGTGACGTTTCTGGTCAACGACAATTGATTTTCTTCAGCTGGTAAACTCATTTCCACTCGAGGAGCAATGGCCGACAGAGTGAGTTTTGATTGAACCGAAAGCCTTTTAATAGAAGTGCATCTCATTGAATACTATAATAAGCATGTAAACAAACACAACTGTCTTTCTTGTTGTTCTCCACACCTACTGGTGTTCAAAATCACCATATTAGATAAACTGGCCTTGCAGTATAAAGCATCTAGTGCCGAAAAGCTGCATTGGCTACTAATTACATCGACTATAGAGCACAGTTCTGGTGAAATGATCTGGGGCTGACCAATCACAGATGTGCGCTCTCCGTTGCATTCGACGGATAGTTAGTAAAATTGGTCTCTACTCCATGCGTCCTTGTATTGAGTGACGGACAGCCCTTGCATCAACGGAGAATATCGCTGCGTGTCTCCGCACCTCTGCAGACGGAAAAGTATCAACTAGGCTTTAGATAAGAAAACCACACGTTTCCAAAAAGTTTACAATTAAAAGCAAAAGAACATGGGGAAACTAAAGATGGAACTCTTTAGAGGAGGCATCACCGATTTGTAGTAATTATAACCTCCCCTTGATATCGACGTTTGACGTTTTATACAAAAATGATTAGCATAAGCTGCTTGAAGGTTAGCAGAGCATCTAAATAAAGGTGTAGAAGAACCACAACTTTTAGTTAAGTTAATAATCATTTTCAATATAAATGTTCATTTCTTCTGAAGATACAAGCTGTTTGCAAAATGTTAAAGGAAAATATAGCAAAAACTTTTATAAGAATGCCTAAAAAGACTAGAGGTTATGTAATCCATATTTGCTGCCTGTGTTACTTAAACATATTTTCATGATAGCTTGAGAGAAGCAGCCATATGGTTTTCACTCTCCTCCTAATTGTCTCTTTTTCTGAAGTTTTGCAACTCTCCTGCTGTGCTGCGTTCTTTTTTCCCTCTTCAGTTTTTACTTAACTTTTTCCATCTTATTGTCTGATAACTCATAAAGTGTCACCACATTGTTTTACTCTGTCTCCTGTAGTTCTCTGTTTTTACAGAAAGGCAAAATATTTGGAGCAGACTTTTTTTCCTCTTTGATTTACATCCAAATTAAACTCATAAAAGTCTCCATAAAATCCGTGACATAAAGTTTATTTCCATGCAGTCTCACGGTCCTAAAATTAGCCTTAGTTTGCTCTCATTTTATATTCTGTAGCATTTTCATGAGTGGATGCTCTTGCCACAAATTTTATTAGAGGATAATTAAGGAGCCAAAAATTATATTGAGCAGAGAAATTGGCTGTCTGATCCAATTTTAAAATCAGAGTGATTAGTATGCTGGGGGATTGTATTACTTGTGACGTACATTGGTTATTTGAATGTTATTTTTACCTCCCGTCTGCAGCTGTGAAGCTCTCAGGAAGGCAGGGGGAATATAGCTCATGTCCTCTGCTAACAGCCTGCTGTCGGCCTAATTTGGCCCAAAAAAGAGTCTTGGGTGAAGTGAAAACTATGAGTGCCTCCTAATGAATCCATGGCATTTTGCATAGCGTTTGTGTATCCATTAGTTGCTAATTGGTTAATTAGACCATGGATGTGCATCTGATTAGCTGTCATTAGACTTTCCAGGGGATCGGGAGGATTAAACAGCTACTGCCACTGAGTTTAATCACAAATATTTTTTTTCAGAAAGCATAAGGTGTACTGTATATGTGCTTGTGGTCTATTACGAAGCAAAGAAAACCAACCTTTTCGTTGGGTTTATGTAGTGTGCACGTGCATTAGCCCTCCCAAAGTCATACATTATGTTCCCATTTCCTTCTCTCCACATGTGTCGCTGTGTTCGGCTCAGAGGAGGGTGGAGAGCGCCAGGGCAAACTGTTAACTCAACCCAGCCAAGTGGAATAGCACTCAGACAAATGAGCTGTAATGACTAGAAGACGCGGGGGTCCAGCTCAGCTCACACTGTTCCTCTGTCTCGCTCTCACACACTCGCACTGTTAAACCTTTAAATGCATGGGCTGTGTAAGCGGAATCTTTCAGCGGTAGCTCTGTCGTTTTTTATTTATTTTTGCCTGCCCACTTCATTATTTGTAATCAAGCAGTCGCGTATAAAAAAAGACTAAAAAGATAAGCCATGTTAACACCGAGCAGCAACAGCTGTTTAGCAGAAGGGATTGTAAGTGCAGGTTCTCTTCAGATTTTTAGCTACCTTAATTTCGAAAGATGAGCTGGTGTGAGACTGCAGACCAGCTGTAGTTTTAGACATAAATTATTATCTGACCTAATTATTATGATGTGCAGCTTCAGACGTTGACCTTAATTGAAGGCCATTTTGGTGTTTTTAGGAAATCTAGATGCCAATTGATTGTTTCAAATTCAAGATCTAAAATGGTTAGGCAGAACAAGGTTCGTCCACTGAACACAATCGGCAAATTATTTAAAACACAACTTGAGGTTCATAGAATCTTTATTTACTTTGTTGATTTTTGCTGTTATGTAATGCTGTTACAGCTGAATTCCCCCTTTGTGGGACAATAAAGGATTATTCTATTCTATCCTAATTTAATCTTAGAGTGTGATGGGAATTAATAATTCAATTCAGTTTATTTATATAGTACCATTTCACGACACGTGTCATTTCAATGCCCTTCACAGGTCATTTCAATTCAATCAGACATACACTCCAATCAGTTTTTTATCTTAGCAGATTGCATCGAGTCATCGACTTGCAATACAGATAGTTAAAACCTAGACTGAATTATTTTAAGAATAACAGATTTTTTTAAACAGTTTTTTTATAAAGAAAAAGAAAACGTTTTTTAATTCTGCTGAATTAAGTATATATGCAGTTGAAACCAGATGCATCTTCTGAAGATGTACATTAGAAGTTTTTTTTTGCTGTGTGTTGCAGAAAATATAACATGAACCTTTATGAAAAATTTATTAGAAAGAGGACCAGAATGCTATCATAAAAAAAACCTGTTTTTATCATAGCTTAAGAAGAAGACATATGGTTTTCACAGTCTTCTTAACTCTGTGTTTTTCTGAGGTTTTCTGACTCCTGCTGTGCCGCATTGTTTTCTCTGTTCGGTTGAAATCACTGCTGTCTAACATTAAATCAGACTGAACTTTTACTACTTTAGAGCATGGGGGCTTACCAAAATAGTTTATTTTTATTACTTTCTTTAAAGTTAGAAGTTTACATTTGGTAGACTTGCCTTTTAGCTGTGTGGCTTCGGTCAAACAATGTGTGTACCCCTCCACAAGCTTCTCTTTCACATGCCTCTTCAGCTCTGAGATTCTTTGTCAAACACAAAACATTGACTTTGTTTTTCATAGGCCACTTTGTAATTAACATGGTGTTAGGGCAACTGTGAGAGTCAGTCCACCTGGCTAAATTTTATATTGGCATTAAATCATGCTACATATTGCACACACTGGCTACGTTTACATGTGCAAAATGTCTTTAGTCGGATCATAGTTCGGATTAGAATTTGATTGTGTACATGGGCCCTGAAAAAATGATTCAGATTATAACAAGCGTTTACATCCGCCACACATTGGATCGGAATAAATCATTTTGACATGCGCAGAACTATCTAAAATACCAGAAACGGCCGTAGAAGAAGAAGTAGCAGACTTCCGCTGTAAACAAACATGGCTGCGAGTGTAAAATGGAGAAGTACGAAGTTCTTAAGAGTGTGCTTTTATTTTTTTCTGGTCAAGGTTTTACATCTACAAGCCTTTATTGTTGTGTACACAGTCAAATTCTAATCCGAATCTCTTTGTTTTACACCGAGGTACTGTACGTCTACGCATGACGTAACACACATGAACAGCGATCGGATTAACAATCTGCATAACCCAGCCGTCTCAGTCTAATAAATAATAAATAAAATCTTGATCCGAATGAGTGTGATCAGATCAGAGTATTCCGAATGGCGTGTTTACATGAAGCATTTTTATTCAGATCAAGCTTTTAATCCGATTACTTGTGTCCATGTAAACACAGCTACTGATATTGCGATGACAGTGTATATTGTGCAGCCCTATTTGGATCATTGTCCATTTGCTTTCGATCTTTTCTGAGGTTGCATTAAAGTTTCCACATAATGGTCCTTCCTCATGATGCCATCTATTTTGGGCACCAATCCTTCAATCACCAAAACACCCACGCAACATTTTACTGCCACCCCCGTACTTTGCAGATGGGAAGTGGCTTGTAAGCTTCCTCCTTTTTCCTCCAAATGTAACTATTATGTTCTCCGCGCCGAGTTCCTTTTCAACCTAAGCCGAAACAGGTTTTGTTTTGCTGTTGATGCCAGCAAATTATTTAAACAGATTTTCCTGGCAGCTTCAAACATCCAGAACATTGTACCAGAGGATGAACCAGACTCGACTGCTTTGAATTAACCTATCTCTCTTGGGTGGAATGCGTGTCAAAGAAAAGGGACTCGTTTCTATCTGAACATGTGAACTACCTTGGAATACCCATAAAAATTGAAAACGGACTTGATTGGCCGTTTTACATTGTTGTTTTCAAATTATTCTCTGCTGCTTCTCCTGTGCCGGTTGTAGATGGCTGGATTTCATCAGATCAGGTTGCACAGCCGTGTGGCTCGCATCCGCTGCTCGGAGGAAGTAAAAATAGGCTGCTCTGCGAAGTCCAAAGCCCGTAGGCGTGACATTCATCTACTCATTCACACCTCTGCCAGCCAGCAGCTCCTTGGAGATTAGTTGTAGTGTACTACCAGCGGAAAGAAAGGGGAGCAAGACTCACACCTTGTAAGGAGCGCATAAAAGATCATCAGATGACTTTCCTCTGAAGTCTGCTACATCCTGCTTTTGGCTAAGGCCCCTGATTAATTTTCTCTCTCTGTGATCCAGTGATTCAATGACGTGTCCTCAGCTGCAGCGCCACAGCTGACATTGACAATTTCTTGTGAAATAATTGAATTGATATTTGTCGTCCAAACACTAGTCATTAGCAGGGTAGTTTAAAAAAAATTATAAGCCTTTTTTTTTCCAGTGAAGAGTTTGTTGATTATTGTCCCCCCGCTCTGTAATTATTCTGCATGATTTGTCTTTTAAAGCCAATGCAGCGTGAGATTACTCTGTTTCACCTCTCACACCTGAAAAGCAGGATGTAGGAAGAATGTGCAAAAAACAACCTAATAGTTGTTGTTTTTTAAGAGTGCCCTTCATATATCTCATCCAATGATTTTCCTGGATTCAGTGTTGTGGGGGGGAATTGAAATTGAGAGACACAGAGAAAGCCAAGGCACAAGAGAGACAGTTGGATGCAGCTTTTACCTGGAGAATTGAAGTATGAGTTTTAGATATTCTTTTGTCTTATCAGGGACATCTAAGTCAAATAAACCTCCCTCTCTCTCTCAGCTCGTAAATGTAACATGGAAGCAGTAAATGTGGATTGGATAACCTCTGATCTTAATATCTGCAGGGACTGAAGCTAAAATTAAGGTTCTGTCTGCTTGACCTTATGTGTAGTGCGTACATTCACTCTGAGCTACAGCGAGGGAGGCAAATGGGGAGGTAGAAAGGTGTCTCTGTATTAAGGCGATGGAGGTGGAGTAAGGGATTTCCTGGTCAGAAAGCTTGAATCACACAGTTCGTGCTCAGACTAGGAGCGTAGAGCATTTACTGAAACACACATCAGCCCTGGCACATCTGGCACTTTGACCCGCTGTACCTACAGCGAGGCTTTAAGGCTGCATCAATCTCATCTAATATTCAGCAGACATGGAAAACTGGCTCTGAGCGTGATCTGTACATGTGCTGATGATACAGATTTAGTTATGTGGGCTATGAGCAAATGCCCCTGCATAAAAAACAGCAAATCCTACTTCGTCCCGAATCCGAGACAACATTTTGAGCCTTTCGTTTCGTATTCAGATTCAATTCAGTTTATTTACATGGTGCCAATTCACAACATATGTCATCTCAAGGAACTTTACAAGAAAAGTCAGTTCAATTAAATCATACAAACATTCGTTCAGGTTAAAGTTTTAGTTAGTTTCCTATTTTTAGTTTCCTATTTAAGGAATCCCAGGGGTTCAAAAAGACAGAGCAAAAAGAACTGATGTAAGACTGATATATATATATATATATATATATATATATATATATATATATATATATATATATATATATATATATAATATAGCATAGCTTCCGAGTGAGGAATCCCAGAAACAGCAGATCAGAGGAACAAGCTAAGGTTGAGCTGTTTGGACATACAGAGGAAGGTTTGTGATGATTTGCACATTTACTGAGGAGAGAATGAGGACACATTGGACAGATGTTGGAGATGATGGGTTTGTGGAAAAGAGGAGCACTGCAGAGGAGATTCATAGAGATGGTTAGTGTAAACGTAGAGGAGGCTGGTGATGGGGGGGTTAGATGGGTTCCAAGCATGTGCTGGTTATCATTATTAAGATTCACCATTGTTTTATTCAGTTATGGTTTACAAGCTGCTAAAAACTTGACATCATATCATTCCTACAGTTTAATGTCCTCTGAATGAGACACCAGACAACCTGCAGGAGTTCCCAGAGTTTTCTCCTGCTTTATGGGGCAAAGAGGAATGGAGCAAGGCTGCAGACTGCTGGTCAGCTTGCTAAAAGAGACTTGTATAGTATAATATTCTGTGCGACTCAATTTAACAGCTGTTTAGCCGATGTTTAATCAGATCTCCTTTGTGTCTACATAGTCGTGGGGGGCAGATCTATGGCTCCTCACACTGACTGTTGAACACTCATGTGGAGAAACCTTATATACACTAACATGCTGACACGCGCACACACACACACACGCACACGCACTCAGGTGTCTGGATTCAGGTGTTTACAGATGCACTCTTGGACTGAGGTTGCAACTAATACATCTTGTATCAGTATTAGTATCATGTGCTTTTCAGTGATGCTTTTGTTGTATTTATATATTGTTTTGTGGGTTGTTAC
This sequence comes from Valencia hispanica, assembly GCA_963556495.2. Taxonomy (NCBI): domain Eukaryota; kingdom Metazoa; phylum Chordata; class Actinopteri; order Cyprinodontiformes; family Valenciidae; genus Valencia; species Valencia hispanica. The sequence goes on along the minus strand of OY747719.1, from coordinate 19,478,848 downwards.
GTGTGATTCTCAGTTCCCATTGTTTGTTTGGTGTGTTTTAGCATTGTTTTTTCCCCTCTCTCTGCCGTCCTCCAGTTGTAGAAGCAGACTTCTTGGGTGCTTTATTTTTTCCCCTTCCTCTCTTCTATAGTGAATTCCCTCTTTTTTTCCTTTTTTATTTTTTTTTTACACCTGTCTGGCAGTGTGGAGCTCAGAATTGGTGTCTGAGTACCAAGTAGAAGCCCGACAGATTTACTATCACAAGTGGAGCATTACGGTTTTTGCTATAGTACACCACTTGATATATGTGTAAGAAATCTTTATTAGAAATTACTGAGTCTTTTTTCCCAATGCACCAGTGACTCGGAGTCGGAAAATAAAGGGGAAGAAAGATGGAAGATGAAGTGAGGTAGGGAAAAAAGGTTCAGAGGGATTGAGTAAGCTGAAGATACAAAAAAAGAAGGGAAAAACAGAAAAAACAAGAAAACATCCCAGTCCCCCTCCACACCCGCAGGACGGCAGGGAGAGGAAAAAACGACAAAAAAAATATAAAAAATCCATACTGAGAACTGCACAACCACAACCCACAAATAAACTCCGCAAAAAAAGAAACGTCCCTTTTTCAGGACTGTGTTTTTCAACAATAATGTTGTAAAAATCCAAATAACTTTACAGATCTTCATTGTAAAGGGTTTAAACAATGTTTTCCATGCATGTTCAATTAACCATAATCAATTAATTAACATGCACCTGTGGAATGGTCGTTAAGACCATAACAGCTTACAGAAAGTAGGCATTTAAGGTCACAGTTCTAAAAACGCAGGACACTAAAGAGACTTGTCTACCGACTGTGAAAAACACCCAAAGAAAGATGCCCAGGGTCCCTGCTCATCTGCGTGAACCAGCATTAAGCATGCTGCAGGGAGGCATGAGGACTGCTGATGTGGCTAGGGGAATAAATTGCCATGTCCGCACTGTGAGACGCCTAAGACAGTGCTACAGGGAGACAGGAAGGACAGCTGATCATCCTCGCAGTGGAAGACCGCGTGTAACAACACCTGCACAGGATCTGTACATCCAAATATCACACCTGCGTGACAGGTACATGATGGCCACAACAACTGCCCGAGTCACACCAGGAACACACAATCCCTCCATCAGTGCTCAGACTGTCCGCAATAGGTTGAGAGAGGCTGGACTGAGGGCTTCTAGGCCTGTTGTAAGGCAGGTCCTTACCAGACATCACCAGCAACAACGCCGCCTATGGGCCCAAACCCACCTTCGCTGGACCAGACAGGAGTGGCAAAAAGTGCTCTTCACTGCTGAGTCACGGTTTTGTCTCACCAGGGGTGATGGACGGATACGTGTTTATCGTCGAAGGAATGAGCATTACGCTGAGGCCTGTACCCTGGAGCGGGATCGATTTTGGTGTGGGGGGTCTGTCAGTATATCACATCACCATCGGACTGAGCTTGTTGTCATTGCAGGCAATCTCAATGCCTTGCGGTACAGGGAAGACATCCTCCTCCCTCATGTAGTACCCTTTATGCATGCTCATCCGGACATGATCCTCCAGCAGGACAATGCCACCAGCCATACTGCTCTTTCTGTGCATGAGTTTCTGCATGACAGCAATGTCAGTGTTCTGCCATGGCCAGTGAAGAGCCCGGATCTCAATCCCATTAGCACGTCTGGGACTGTTTGGATCGCAGGGTGAGGGCTAGGGCCATCCCCCCCAGAAATGTCCAGGAACTTGCAAGTGCCTTGGTGGAAGAGTCGGGTAACATCTCACAGCAAGAACTGACAAATCTGGTCCAGTCCATGAGGACGAGATGCACTGCAGTACTTCAAGCAGCTGATGGCCACACCAGATACTGACTGGTACTTCTGATTTTGAGCCTCCCTTCATTCAAGGACACATTATTCTATTTCTGTTAGTCACATGTCTGTGAAACATTTTTAGTTTATGTCTTATGGTGTTGACTCTTTTAGTGTTCATACAAATATTTACACACATTAAGTTTACTGAAAGTAAAAAAAGGTGAAAGTCAGAGGACGTTTCTTTTGTTGCTGAGTTTGGATATATGAATACAATAACAGCGTCACTGAAAAGCTAATGGTATCGATTATTACCAGATTTAGTAATGGTAACCTGAGCCCAAGAATGTATCTGTAAACGCCTGACTCCCCACATCTGTGTATGTGTGTATGATCATGGTGATGCATATTAGGTTTCTCCATACGAGTGTTCAATTGAACACGTATGGAGAAACCTCTTTCCCTTTTAACTTTTTGTCCCACCTCCCTTGCGCTTTCTTCTTTTTTCCCCTTTATTTTCCATCACCATACAATTTGAAATAAAGCCACAGCAATTAAAAAGGATGTTTAATCTGTATGTTTTGTTTATTATAAGCATCAAAATAAGATGAGAATTTTACACATTATTATAACCTGAATAGTCAGTTTTTTTCATAGCAGTGTTGAGATCAATTGTTTCTTTTCTATGGGAAAAAAAAGAAGCAGACCATTTTAAATATCTTCAAGTTTTTGTGGTACCATCATGAAGCTATTGTACTTTTACTGAAAGCTATCATACTCAACCATGCTGAACCTAGATATCAGCAGAGATCAAGATATTGAGTGAACTGAGCTTTTAAATGGGCTTTAAGGACTCCCTTAAAGCCATGGGAAAAAGGCTCCTAAGGACACCAGTCAATCACTGTAGTGCAGTCTTGTTCTCACTACATGCCCAACAAACAAAATTACAAAATGCGCACATGCATAGGTGTGCACACACACACACAGATACTCATGATGAAACCATACATACACATTGCACTTCTGTGGCCTGGGAAATAATTTGAGAGCCCTTGGACCCCTGATCCCTCACCATCACAAATTAACTCCATGGGAGAGGAATCATGGGATTAGTAAGGGGGGGGGGGGGGGATAAGAAAAAATGTTTATGGACCAGCAGTAAGTGGCTGAGAGCCCTAAGAGAGATCCTGCTTCTGTCACTGTGGCTTTGATATCCAGAGCATACAACCCTGCTTGCTTTCAGTGTATAAATACATCTATGCATGCAGTATACATTTATAAATTGATATCTGCTGTAATAGCTCACTTTTTTTTCATCATTTTTGACATGGAGTCATTGTTGTTTTATTGTCGGTGGTGCATTATCTTATCAATGCTTGGCTGTAAAAAGGAAATATTATAGTTCTCTGTGAAAGGTAAAAACCTAATAACAGAAAAATCATCAAACTCTAATGAAACATATTTAAAGTGCTTTCTTTGCATTCTTTTTATTTTACATAAATCCAGCACTATACAGTATTTATAAAGAGACAAAGTTGCAGAGGGATCAAATCTGGCTTGCCTGAAGGTATTCAGAGACCAGTCTTATTGACCCAAGCAGCTGCTTTTGGCAATAGCTCCCCTCACTGGCGGCTGATAATTCTCTGCCCTACTCAGCTACAGTATCAAGTGTGTAATTATTTATGAAGAACAGCAAAACCCACAGATCGCTATGATGCAATAGCTCAGTTGATCTTACTTTGCTGCCGACCTTTAAAGATTGCCTTTGTAAGGCCAGTTTTGAGCTTAAAATGTTTTCCCTAAATCTCTGATCTAGCCAAAGCAGAATGTTTCTATTTGTGCTTGATATGTTGGTTATTGTTTGAGAGGATATCAAACCACATCTTTATTACTAAAGTAGCTGTCTCAGTTTGACCAGTTTTAACAGCTTGTAAAAGAACCAGCTTGGATATGAGTGAAACCTAAGTATGACACTGTTATGGCATAACATTGCTAAATATAGCTAGCTATAAAATAAACATGTTACTACTAATTCACTGATGCAGATAAAGACTGCTCAAATATTGGGCAGTTTCAAAAAATTGTCTGAAAACCCATGTATTTTAATGATTCTCATTTTGTAGTGCAGTTTGACTCCCCATTGTAAGTCTGTTTATTTAGTCTTACAAAGAGGAATTTTTAATTGCTTTTAGTCCGCTTTATAATGTGCTTATTTATCCCAAATGTTAGGTTTGATCTTATTTTCTTTTAAACGACATTTTTCTTTATATGCCTCACTTTGCTGTTCAGCACTTTGGTCAAACATAGGTGGTTTAAAATGTACTATGTAAACATATTGAGATTGACAGTTTTCAAGTAATTGTTGTATTTTTTATAGGTTGACAACTGCAGTTTTAGAAGTTTTACCATTAATAGTAGCGATGGGTGGTGCGCCTTCAGTTACCACAGCATGACCGTCCACGTTCTTTGTCTAATATTTTTAACAGTCAATTTTGTCTTCCTGTAAGCAAGGATGTAGGAGTCTTATTTAAGTCAGCTAACTGGCAGTGTGCAGTAAAATGTTGGGCACTATCTTACCTGCAATGTCCAAGTCTGTAAGGGAAAGCATTGCTGGTGAAAGTACAAAACTACACACATTTATTCATTATTTTATTGCTTTTAAAATTGTCCAAAGCTAGTAGCACTTAAAAAAGCTGAAAAATCTACCAATAAAAAAAAACCCAACCTCATCTTTACTCTTTCCCTTCTACCTGATCCGATCATTTTTTGAGGAATGTGTTTTTGTTTTATTTAATCTGCTCATCACTGACACCGATGATCATTCAAGCATAAAAAGCCGCATTGTATCTTTAGGAATTTGTTATGAGCAGCTTGTCACAAAGTCACATAATTAGTCCCTGTTTTTTAGTTTTGTCTTAAAAAATGCTGGCAATGACAGTTTGACAGTTACAAATTATTTTGTCACCAACAGTGTTAGTTTTAATAGCTTTTAGTTGAGCATTATTCATCATGGTGTAAAGTGTTCCTTAAAATGAGCGGATGAAAGCAGTGAGTGGTGTCTGCTCAGAAGCATTATGTGTAAGTCATACTTTTATAACATGCTTTTGAACAAAAGAATAACGACGAATAAAGATCTGACTTGAGAACTATGAGATGCATTTGTTATCCGTCTGCTGTATTTCAAAACATCAGAAATAGTCTTATCTGAAAGGTGGTTCTCGAAGAAGTCTGCCATGTTTTGCAAAAAAACCAATAAGATCTTTTTACAGGTATTAAACCTAACATATATATTTTTGTTAAAATTCTCCTTTTGGAAAGGAGAAAGGAGGTACAACAGTAAAGTGTCTGCAGCTATCCATGAAACCTAGTTGTGCCTTGGTAATTATTTGGGTCTGCAGCTTAGAGACCATAGTTGTAGATAAAGTTGTGAAAGTTCATCATTTACTACAATTAAATGAAAAATCGGTTATTCACAACTGAATTTACTCATGTTCAGCTAATCACTTTAAACTAAACTCAAATCTACAAAAAGTAGTTGTCATTTGTTCGTGTTAAGAAAAGTTTGTAATGTATATACAAGTCTTAAGGTAATGTGTCAGTTAGCATATTGAGTGTTAAATATCGCTGCATTTGCCAGCTGGTTTTCACAAATCCCAATCTACACATAATTATCTTCTGTTGACTTTGCCAACATAAACTGTATTTTAATTTGCCAGAATTCCCAATATAGTTTTCTAACCCATGTTTTTTCTTGTTTTAGTCAACAGAAGACAATTGGTCTGAAATTCTGACCGAAAGGTGGCCATAAAACTAGTTTGTATTTGTGGCTACGTTAGAAGCACTACTTGGATGTTATTCGTCTTCAATAAGTCATTCTGTTTAAACACATTAGATGACAAAATCTTTTCTCAAGTAAATGAGATTGGTGCCATTTTCTCAGCTACTTACCTGTGTAGTGGTCTGAGAATAAAGTTAGAAGTGACAGACTGCATTAATGCACAGCTTCATTCCTCTGCTAGTCTCTGCAACCCCACAGCAGGCCTCACTCCCTGCCGCAGCAAACTCTGCACAGTAATGAAAAGTGTTAAAGGGCATCAGCCTTCAGTTTGAGTTTAAAGTAAGGGGAGAGGTGAAAACACATGCAACAGCATAACATCGCGGCTGCTCACTTGCACAGCAGTCACCAAGGCCTTCCCTTTGAGGGGAAATGTTATGACTTTTTTCTGCTAAAAAGTAGCATACAGTAGATTTTCCCAAAACTATTTGCAGTCTGCATTATTTGTTTTTCCCCAATCAGAATACCATTTATTGACATCAGGAGTAGCTGCATCAAGTCCAACTTTGTCAAGTAAAAAGCTGTTTTTGTATCTTTTAAATTCTGCATCCCTCATAAGCATACTCAATAAAGTGTCCAATGCATACCGCTTGTGGATTTGGTCGAAACCAATTCAAATCTGAAAGTAGAAAAGCACCACTGGGTGTAGATTAATTAAGGAATCTTTTTACTATGATCTAAGTTCCAGTGCATTAAAAGAAAAGCTTGATCAAAAAGTCATATATGGAATTCTATCAGTTGTGGATACAATTTTCTCAAAGCCCCGACCAAAACTATCATTCAAGCAGTGTGGGATCATCTTGAAAGAGGGAAGAGCAACCTGCTTACATTGCAGAGATTTGCAATGTCCAACAGGATGTGTGGAGGACTATTTCTGAAAAATGGTTCCAAAACTGTACAAGAAAGCAAAAATTTCAAAAGATTGAAGGTTGGATATGTACTTACTTCAAAGTTGTCAGTTGGTCAAAGGCTGTTTTTGGCTTATAGTCTGTTCTTTTTTTCACGTCTGTACTCTTGAGTAAATTACTATAACTACTTTGTTTTCTTGTTTGTACTTAAAGAGAAGAGGAAAAAAGGCAGGATTTCTACTCTGTATTGTTAGGTCAGAGAGAAGTGCAAAAGGTAAATTGTCAACACAAACGAAAGCGATGAAGAAAAATGAAAAGAGGTGTACAGAAAGGGGGTTTAAAAGAGAGGACGGATAGAACAAGCGCAAAAGCGGGATGTTTGCTGCTGGGCTCATAGACGAGGAATAAGGAAGGAAGGGTCACAGCATGAGGTGGATAGTGAGGTGAGGACGGACCCATTGTGGCATCAAGTAAGAGGAAAGGACTGAATCTTTACTTCCTGTCTTTATCTTTAAATCTGCCTCACTTTCTTCGAAGTGACTATACATTTAGGTGTGGGTGTTTGTGTCCAAGGTGAGATCTGAGCTCGTATAAAGCATGGGCAGCATGTCCCTGTCACAGATAGATTCATTTATTTTAGGCCCAATCGTGTGGAAGCAATTTGTGGAAACTGTCAGGGTTTTTTTTTTTTTTTTTTTTTGCATCTGCGAATATTTGTGTCTTCACGTCTCAGCCTGTGGGTGGGCGTCATCTTCCATTTTTGATGCAGCTCTAACTGGGGACTATCCAGAACACATCCTAATCTTGAATTCATTTTGTTTGCAGAGACCCCAGTTTAGAATGAGAATTTTACCTAGGAAGGATTCTCGGGGGCCAAATCCATAAAACTGTGAAGTAAAAACCACAGTCAAGTTGTGTGTGCGTGTTTACACTGTAATTATAGCAAAATAAAATGAAAAGATAAACATAACATAAAACTTTAAATTGCTGTGACGGTTAAAATCATCAATTGGGCTCGTCTTTAGTGACTTTGCCAGTAATTGTAGTTTTTATTTAAGAGAAGGTGTCCTCAAATAATTTCCATCCCTTAGTAAACCTTTTTAAACCACAGCTTTGGATTATATGGTCAAGAGAGGGTATGTATGCAGACATGTATTTTTTTTCTGACAGTAATGCCTCATAGTGTAACAACGATCCAGAACCCTAAAGTCTTCACATCTCTTGGTTTTTCCCTTTTTATCACATCACATTTCATAATGTTACAGCCACAATATTTAGTCTATTTTATTGAACTGGATGAACATAAAGTTGTACATTATTGTGAAATACCTCAGTGGTAGAGTTGTTGGCCTGCAAACCAGAAATTGTGGGTTCGATTACTGCGACATGTCATTGTGTCCTTGGGCAAGACACTTCAGCTACCTGTTGGCCAGAGGGGCCGATTGTGCGATATGGCAGCCTCGCTTCTGTCAGTCTGCCCCAGGGCAGCTGTGGCTACAATCGTAGCCTGCTTCCAACAGTGTGTGAATGTGAGAGTGAATGAATAATGGAGTTGTAAAGCGCTTTGAGCGTCTCGAAAAGCGCTATATAAAATGCAAGCCATTATTATTATCAAAATCTGAATGTTAAAGTTGCATGCATTTGTATTGAGCCCCTTTAAATTCAGTAATAGTCCACCCTTCCTTTATAGATTGCAGTTGGTGACATGATGCATTTTGATTATAAACCTGAAAATAATTATTAGGAATGTTTTGCATAATGTTAAAGTGTCCTTATTTTATGTCACCTTCACTATTAAACCCATCAACATGCTCCACAAGTAACCAGGTCACACGCGAGGCCGCTGAAGTCTCAATGACAAAGATTCATCTATTAAAGAAAGCAGTAAACAGATGAACAAACAAAAAAAAACTTTTAAACCAAAGTGCAAGCACACCTTGAGGCCAATGTTTCACCTGCTGCTTTATCTGCATGCAAAGCAGCCGTGATATTTCCTACCTGGTTGGTGTCACCACCGTTTATCCCTTGACTCCTGAACCTCCAACATAACACCTGATGTTTGGGTGGGCAAAACACACTCGTGACTTCAGCCCTGACAAGCCACAGAATGGTTGAGGGGGCGGTAAAAAAATATACACATGGCTGTAACAGCTATAAAACAGTGGGAATGCCTGGTATTCATTGCTCGCCAGTTCATTAATAGTACCAAACTCAGCTGTATTTTTGAATGCATGGCCATGACCCAAAGGACTCGTTTATAACATGGTGAGAAGTTATGCATGAAGTTGGCAATTCACACCACATTTATTTTTTATTTTTTTACCCATAAAACAGTTCGGGTACATTCGGGTCCACATGTTTTCCATTGTGATTCCCGTTTCCACATGAAACCACTCCAAGTACTGTCTCATTGAAAACCTGGTCAGAAGATTCCAAGAGACTTTGAAAGGCAGGAGGGAGAATTCCTGACTGAACGACAGCGGTGAGTAGAAAGCCATCACTCAAAGAAGTGCCGTTTGCCTCAGGTCATGTGGACGACAGGGCAAAAAATGTGGAAGATGACGCTCTGGTTTGTTGACCCCACTTTTTGTCTTCTCTACAAAATGATATGTGTGGTGGGAAAAACAAGACTGCACATTATCCTGAACACACTATCGTGATGGCAAAACATGGTGGCGGCGGCATCATGCATTGGGGATGCTTTTCTTCAGCAGGGACAGGCAAGTCTGCACAGAAATCCTGTTGAAGGCTGCCAAAGACCTGAGGCCAAGGTGGGGGTTCATTTTCCTGCAGGACAATAAACCCCTAAACATGCTGCCAGAGCTATAGACCGATTCTGCGAGCGATGTGGAGGCCGCCATCGCTACGGTGACCACCGTCCACACTGATTCATTGTGCTGTCATCGTAAACCGAGCCTCTACATTGACAGAATGATGAGTACCTGAATTGATGATGTTAGACAGTGGCCTCCAGTAACTGATAAAGGTATATTAAATGAATACGGATATTAATTTATGAATTAATCCTTTTTTTAACAATAACAGTATGAATAATAGGAAGATAGTAGACTGTACCATTAAAAACTGCGTATATAGCATGTGTTAGGCATGCAGAAGTTAGCAAGCTAACCGTGACATTTAATCATTATGGACAGAGTATGCGACTTTAAAAAAAACCACAACACAAGTTTCTGTTTTAGATATTTAAGATTATTTTATTGAACAGCTGATGTCCAATGACCAGAGAAACGGCAACTACAGGTCTCTGATTAAGGGTCAAAATTACCTGAACTCTGGATGGGTCGGGCAAAATTTACACCGCCTTTTAGACAAACACATTGTATTGAAGGGATCAGTGATCCATCCGCTGTCACCGAGATGTGGAAGTGACCGTGAGAAGAGTTGGTGGCCAGGATGAACCTCTCTGTAGTCCTGTGTTAGAATGGCCCAGTCAAAGCCCAAATAAATCCAAATGTGAATCTGTGGAAAGACTTTTCAGATGCTCTCCACCCAATCCAACCAAGCTAATTGAGTAAGGGGAGCAGAATACATGTGCTGTTCACCTAACATGAACTCCTAATAAAATGTTTGTGGTTGTAATGTGAAAATGTGAAGCAGGTTATGTGGCAAGACTGTAAAGGGTCATTAAAGTGGACATTAATTGCTCTGTAATAAGGTTTAATCTTTATAAACTAATATTGATCATCATTCTTAGTTACCAGATATGCTATAATGTGCTAACCTTTGCATCCTTTTGCATTTTTGCTCATTTACGGTTTAGTAGCAGAACAATGCAGATAATCCAATAAATAAATGCAGTGTGCTCAATTTCACCATGAAACCACATGGTGCATGTTGTTGGTAAATGTGTGAAGGACAGTGGAGATTTAAATGTTCTCCTTTCAAACGATTTATAGGAACTGGATTCACAAATGAAATAGTGTGGCGCTCCAAACTTCAGTCCTGGAGACAGGCTAAAAATATTACAACAATATCAGAAAAGGTCTGTAACAATGAGAAGGAGAAATTCTCTCCCCAAACTGCCTTGGGTATAAATTCTGTCAGGGAAAAAGGGGGGGAAAAAAGAGAGCTGTCAAGTCTCGGTTATCCCTTCATCCCCAAACACTTTTCTCAATCGTACCAGTCTCCATCCCTTCATCCCTGTACCTAACTCCCATCAAACCTTAGGCTGACTGACAGCCATCCCTGGGAGGGTCTTGTTGTCTGAGAAAAACATACATGCGCACACGCAGACGGACACATACACACACCCACACAGCCGTCTGATCGGATGCCGTGGCTCCCCGTCAGCAGCGCCCCTCTTGTTTCGCTGCGTTCTGACAGGCCGGTGCTGGTTTGTGTTAGCTTCTGAATGTGTCCGGGGCTTCAGGGGTCATAGCCACGCAGCAGCCACGGCACCCAGATGTGGTCTCTCACTGACGTGTCCAGTCGAGCAGAAAGTGCAAAGAACATTCATGCGTGTGTGCACGAGGTGATGATAAACACCTGCGTGTGCGTGGGCATGTATAGTTCAGCATTTTTGATGCAGCATGTGGAATTGCTTAAGTTGGCCTAATTAGTTTCTGTGGGGACTGAGCAAACAATAGAAATGACTGCTCTGCAGTTTGTCGTCAAAAAGTGGGCTTCCTTTAAATTCTAGGATAAAAGGGAGAGAGAAATGTGGGGAAATGTCCGTTTATTTTGACAAATGCGACTTTAATGTTTCTGGTTAAACAGTAAAAGCACATACATTATAAGAATAGCTAAAAAGTGGAGCGTTGACTGACGGATGAGTCAAGAGAAAATGAATCGCCATTGTGCTCAAACAGAAGCTCTTCGGAGACAGTCAGTATCAGCGAACTGAAACAACGAGCAGGATGAGAGAAACTGAGATTAAAGGAGATTTGAAAAACTCAGAGAAAAGCGAAGGAAATAGTCATACTTTCGAAATCTAATAAAGCTGAAAGGGAGTGCAGACATGCAGCAAACTAATCATGGGGAAGAACAATGAGAACTCAGTCAGGATGTGAGGTGATGTGTGTGTCTGTGCGAGGGTAAAGGCTGCTAAGAGGAAAGACAAAGAGCCTGTTTAACCACCAATATTTTTGCCAAACCACAGCTGCCATATCTCCTGCTGTCCCATAAAAATAACCTCATTTATTAACCGAACATCAATGGGCTGCTGGAGGTCTTGATGGGCGTCCCAGGGTTTCTGCTTCTCTGATGGTGGTGCAGAAGTGTGAAATATTGGCCTATGAACTGTTAGAATATAACCTTGATTTACGTGTCTAAACGTTAATATTTGAGATGTAACGAAGATTTCAGGAACAAAACGAATAATCTCTTATTACATTAAATACAATGTAGCCCCTTACAGCCAACAAACCAACATTTTCTTTTAAAATAAATTGTTAATCTCTACGCTTGTTCATATTATGATGAATGCTAGTGGCCGAAATGTTAAAATTATTCTTTTCTTTTAAATGGCCTGGATATAAACTGGTGAGTTAAATATCAGTTCCATTTGCCCTAAAGCCTTTACTTCGTGCTGGGCCAACATTTGTGTTTAACATAAAGAAACAGAGACGGTGCATTCTATCAAGCAATTAGAAATTTTGTAAGGTTAACAGCTAAGAAATATATCCCAATTAGATTGTTTTGCTCCTGGTATTTTCTCGGTATTTAAAAAAAAAAAAAAAGGAAATTTGTAGTTAAGGCATACAATCCTACAGATTTACAAATGGAATTTTGAATTATCTGCTAATAAGGTGGCATGTAAGCATTTTCCCCGAAGATCACAGCTGTTCATAGGCCTCATGGATAAGAACCTCAGCTAGTTTTTAGTTTTAGTGCTGTCGCTAAACTAGTTAAAGGTTTATAAAATATGCGTTAATGAAAGTAACAGGGCTTTAATGTATTTAAGATAAACATTATATAAATTATTAATGTACTACTAATCTATTTGCAAAACGACTACTATATATTAAATAGTTGTTCCAAAATAGCAGTGTTTAGGTGTTGCACTGTTCAAACATACTTAAAATGTATTGTCTATACATTTGACTGCAACAATACAGTGAAATAAAACAATACTTTAAATGGTACCGTTGTGTTTGAAGTTTTGTCCCACCTAAGGGCAATTTGAAATTTTGTTAAAATAGAATGAAAACATTTTAGCATACATAAATATGCCATTTAATTTTTTTGTGAGGATTAAAAAAATGTTTCAAACAAAATTGAGTTTACATCAAACTACAAAGTATAATGGTTGTTTTAGAGGTTAAATATTTAAGGGTGAGACGTCCGTCCGTCCATCACTGGCTTGCACAAGAACACCAGGTCATGCATCTACTCCCACCGAAGGGCAATTTAGAAAGGCCAAATAACTCAATGTACATATTTTTGGACTGTGGGAGGAAGTCGGGATATCTGGACAGAATCCACAAAGAGAACATGCAAAGTAAATGCTCCAGCTGGGACTCAAATCTAGGACTGTCTTGCTGCAAGGCAACAGTACCAGCAACTGTACAATGGGGCTGATTCTAAATGTTACCTCGAACTAAAATTAGTTGTTATTGTGCAGTTAAAAATATCTCAACTGAGAGCATATTTGCAAGTACAGCTCTTACCCCTTTGTTTCTAAGTGTGCACAAAAATCAGCTTTTAAGGCTTTGAAAGTCTTCCTTAATTCTAAACCACAGAAACAGGTGGGATGTCCCACTATTTTACAAAATTAAGGGCTAAGAATGAGAGGCAAGGGGGTGAAACGGGATTCAGCCCATGTTGCCTGGTCTATCACACGCTGCCAAACAGGGCGACGATCTGCAAAAAGGCGCTACACCCTCTACATTTTGTTATTGTGTACAAGACCTTCATCTTTGTCATGACAAATTCACAGCTTCTTCTTTAGCTGTCATTTTGGTTTTCATCATATTCAGGCGAAAACTTTTCTTTTTCTTTTTTTTTAATCCTCGGAGGAAAAAGAGTCAGCCAGCTCTAAGCTGTCCACTAAGTCTGAGCTGGTTGTCCACGATATTTCTCAGGCAGTGGTCTGTTTACTCAGGTTCAGCCAAGCACACTAGTTTTTTTGTTTTGTTTTTTTTTTCCTGAAGAAAGGCTGTCTGTTTTACCAGCTTTGAAAAAAAAGTGGTAGTGGAAGAACTTAAACATTTCAACCTAAAGAAGTATACAGTTTGGAAAGCTTCGCAGCCAGCCTGAGGATATAGTAGGTCAGGAGAGAGTATTGATCCCAGAGGCTGAACCAGTGGTTAGCCTCATTTTGGATTTTATGAAGATTAGCGTTCCACCTCATACTTTTATTCCCCCACTCCATTTTTTTATTTGTCTTTCTGTTTACTGTCCCTGTATCAGTCCCTCCTTATCCTCTCCCTCCCTGGCATGCTTCCCTCTACCCGCCCGCCCGCTGCTAACCAACACACTGCTTATTTTTGTCTGGTCACCCCGCCTGCTCACTGGAGCCTGCTGGTGCTGCAAACTGAGAGGACCTGACAACACACATGTGGCAGCCTGCCAACGTGTGTGTGAGAGTGCAAGTGCAGGTTTCAGAAGACTGGTGTCTTTATCTACTTGGCTGGATGTGTGGATGTTTATAAGTCTGGTGAACTGAATGGGTTTCAAGTGCATTTCCAATTAAACGAGTCCACCTTAACGTACAAACGTACAGAAATTGATTTGCCTATTGATTGTGTGATCCTTCTTTGCCGCTCTAGAACACTGTCTGTTTTTTATGAGTGCGTGTGGACGTGTGAATTTGTTGTTAGCGCCATTAGAATGTGTAGGAGGACATTTGGGCGGCGACCACGCGTATGGCAGGCTCATCAGTCTTGTTAATTGAGTTATGCTTTCCCATTTACCCAGTAGTAGTGACCGGGAGGAAACTTTGCTGCTTTGCATTTAGCATTTTCCAAGAAGCTTATTGACTCGAGGTCTGCTGAATTCCAAGCAAACCTTTTGTCTCTGCCTTGTTTGTGTGTTAGTTGGTTCAGCCTCAGTTATCAGCGTCCAACAACATACTCCAAACCATAATGACTTCTTGCTGCTTTTCCACCTCACTCAGTCTTAACTTGATTTACTGCTGGAAACCTTTCCCAATAACCTGCTTTCTCCTCTCTCTTCCCTCCTGTTTGTCCCGTAGGTGTAGCTGAGGTGATAGTTCTGGTGGGAGGGCGACAGGCCATTGGGATGAACCAGCGCTCCCTAACAGCAGTCACATGTTTTAACCCCCAGAACAGTAAGTGGTACCCGCTGGCCAGCCTGCCCTTCTACGACCGTGAGTTCTTCAGTGTCATCTCGGCAGGAGACAACATCTACCTGTCAGGTAAGCTAAATTGTCCACTCAAACAGGGCTTTTTCAAGCTTTCCTGTGGCTGACATTTACTCGAGGGGTTGCAGCACTTTAGTGTACCGCAGTTGGGGAAAAGTTGTAGCTACAGTTATTGATGTTGTTGTAAAATTATGTAAAATGATGCGGCTGTTGGAATAAAGTTTTTATTATTTTGAGCAAAATGCATGCCATGTTTTAAAAATCAGTTGAAGGTGGAGCTCTTAACTCAATCTCAAGTAGAGATTAAGTCGAACATTTTTGTCGTGAGCATTTTAAAAGATCTTCTAATCTGGAACAAACTTCAAAGGTATAGCGGTGGATCTTTCTGAATTTTAGAAAAGACCTGCCCTCTCCAATTTTTTCAAAAATGCACATGCGCAACACTATCTGCTCCCGAGAGGGAACGCCGTGTGCACAAGAGAGCATACACGAGCCTAGTTCACCTCGTGCACGTCGTTTCCACTATGTCAGACACCTGAAAGTGCGCATGCGCAGAAAGCGAAAACTACCTAGGGACGAGCACGTACGACGGCCTTACGTAAACATATCACCAGAATGATTGACACTTAGGTGGACCAATAGTATAGGCTACCCACCCGGAAAAAGAATATCCTTCGCTATACCTTTAATCAAACTGCTGAAACACTGAGATCCATTGAATCAATGCTAAAAGCTCATCTGTTTAGAGCTGCCTTTGATCAATAATCACTGAGACATCATTCATTTGAGTCTGGATTGCAGCTTTTCATTACTTCTCTTTATTTTGCCACTGTAATGTATGGCTCCCATTTTTGTTTCTATATTTTTATCATGTGAAGCACTTTGAACTGCCTTGTTGTTGAAATGTGCTATACGAATAAACTTGACTTGACTTGAGTCTTTAAGAACCAAAAAGTAGAATAAACACCCACTAAGCCTAGTAGCAGATCTTACATAAACATGCTTTTTCTGCAGAAGAATCATTGTTTTTCTTAAATCAATTTACTCTTCATAGCCTAACATTTACAGATAAGCTTTTGATTTACTCCAGTTCTCTTAGTTTAAAATTAGAAGTTGTAAGGTCTAGAGAAATCTGTGAGGGGGCAAATAAATTTTCATGGCACTGTATGTGCTAGTGTTTCAAAATGGCAACATGATTGTTGTTTGGCAACAATTTCTAAATTGTATGGGGGGATTTGAACATCAGGATGAGAAAAATATTTTGGATAATCTAGCTTGCTTTTCACCTGGATACGTCATTCCACCAATCTATGTTGGTCCAGGAATAAATCTGAATAACTCACCACAACATACTGATTTTTCTAACGAAAAGGTGAGAAAGAGCTGTGGGATGTCTGAGTAGCAATTAAGTGATTTACTTCCGCGTAGCCTGGACAAAAGTGTATGAGCTCAGTTTATTTTGGACCAACCAAAGGGGAAAAAAATTTTTTCTTGATGCCTATTATATTTGGTGATTTTTTTTTTTTATCCTTTTGTGCTGTGGCGACAGCTCTGATAATTTGTTGGTGAAAGTACGTCATGCTTTTAGACGAAGAAGAGAAAACAAATGTCTCAATTCTTTTGGTAAATTTGACATTTGATAGTCATTTTTCTTTGTAGCTCCAGGTGTGATTTAGCAAACTGAGCCTTCACAGGTCATTCCTCACTTCCTATGACCTTTCTGAACCATCTGAAGAGTTTTTAAAGATGCCAGACTCAAAACTTAGCCATATGTCGCTTTGAAAGCTTTTCTCAGCCCAGTACTGCAGACACCTTTAATGACTTTCTTTTAAGAAAAGTCATTTTTCTGTCTAACTTCTTTTCTGTTTACCATCTGAAGTTTTTTCTTCTTCTTTTTCTTGACTTTTTCTCCGTCTGGCTTTACAGCTGCTGCAGTGTTCTGCAGTTTATTTGGTTCCACAGCAGCCCACTGTGCGCTCTGTGACTCCCTCTATGTGACACCTTTAAGTCGCTCCTTCAGAGGTAAACTGAATTTCCCCCTCCACAGTCCATTTGTGCAAGCATCTTGCACGCTACTCAGACCTTCACACTGCAGTGTGGAAATGCAACAGGATTTGTCCTGCGTGTACCTTTCCTCTCCAGCTCCTTTCATATAAATGTAAATTTGTGTTTGGGCTTTGGAACAGGTCTGCATATGTCCACCGGGAGTCACGTTGCCAGTGGGGAAATCAGGGCTGTACAAGCTAGCCAATCAACAGGCTCTGGTGTGTAACCTTCCCTACAAGCTGCACAGGGTCACTGACTTGTGGCTGGTGTCACAAGTCAGGCTATACACCCGAAAGGGCTGATTTGGACAGACTTGAAACAGCAACAAACAACTTTTAATCAGTTTAAGTTGTCTAAGGTTGTCACTGTTCGTAGTCATGGAAAACAATCACATTTGAGTTCGTGGAGAGAGGGGATTGGGAAATATATATCGGGCTGCACACCACACGCTGTGCCATCTGGAAAAATCTAATCTGTTTCCCAGGAGATACAATGCCTTGAAAAAGTTTGAAGATTTCATATTACTGACAAAAACTTTTGTGGCAGGATAGCAATCAGAATTGTTGTGGTGTCAAAGGGAAGCCAAGCAGCTTCTACTTTCACAAATGGAGCATTACAGGTTTGGCAATAATGCTCCAGTTGTTATTTAGGGAAAAAAGTATTAGAATTTGCTTTGGGTTTATTTCAATTGCAACGAACGAGGAGATCAAAAAGAACGAGAACAGAAAAAAAAAAGAAGAGAGGTGGGGGAGAAAGTTAACAGGAAGAGACAACGAAAAGAAGTGGGGATGAAAGGATAGAGAGAATACAGGAAATCACTATGAGGAAAAGAACAGAGAACCGAGAAATGTCGGCAACAAACAACATATTCTTTTAAAAAAACAACACAGGACTAATTATTGCAAGATGTATTTAGTGGCAACCACGGCCCAAGATGTCTACAAGCACCTGAGTCCATACCTGGGTGAACAGCGGTGTGAATACCTGTGTTTATGCTTTAGGGTATTTTTAAACCAGCTTTTCAAATGTTGGATCTATGATGATTAAAGCAGTTTTTCTGTGCAAAACAGCTTGAAAATAAAGCAGAGTGGACAGAGAACATCTTTTAGCTTCAAGTTTGAATTTTTCCCAAAAGGATTTAGATCTGGACTTTGACTGGGTCCTTTAAACAAAAGAACATGCTTTGAGCTAAACCATTGTAACTCTGGCTGTATGTTTATGGTTGTTGTCTTCCAGGAATGTGAACTTCCGCTCCGGTTTAAAGTCTTTTGGAGCTTTCAACAGGTTTTCTTCCTGGGTTGCCCTTTATTTAGTTCCATCTTGGTATCAACCCTGACCAGCTACTCGATCCCTGTTGAGGAATATAGCATCCCATAGCATGATACTACCAGACTATGTTTCACAGGGGGAAAGATGAATTCAGGGAGCCAGGCCGTGTTAGTTTTCTGCCACACTCAGCATTTCCAATTTGTCTGGCACTTGCTCAAACGTCTCATTAAAAGGACTTTAAACCTTCCCAGCAACTCAATGGAAAATCTTACTTTTTTTTGTTTCTTTTTTTTCAAGGGCAACTTATTAAAACCTTGGCATATATTGATAACCGTTTCCACTAAAGGAGTTCCGGGACATTTCTGGGAGAGGGGTAGGTTGATGGCGAAAATACGCTGGCTCGGTCCTTCCAGCCATTGTTTTCGTATAAGGCTGACAGTTAGTTTAGTAGGCAATGAAAGGAAATGGTGTTAAAGCAGCATTGGTATACATAATGGTAAAGGTTTGATTTAATCATTTTGCATTGAGGCCAAAAGGTGAGATTTCTGTCTCATCTGACCAGAGTAGCTTCTTCCACATGCTTACTGTCCCCTACAGGGCTTATGGTTAACTTTAAACAGGATTTCTTACAGCTTTCTGTCAAATATTCCTTTTCTCTTGCCACTCCAGAAAGTCCAGAGTGAGCCTATTTGGAACCACTTTAGTTTTCTTGACAGTAACAGTTATCCTTTCAAAAGATTCTCCCATCTGAACTGGGCATTTCTGCAGCTCCTGTAATTACAACATGGGCATCTTGAGCCTCACAGAAAATCACAATAAAATACATAAACGTCTGTGGCTGTTATCCAAAAGATGCACATAATTACCTAATATCCAACAAGTCCACATTGTTGATGTAAATATAACAATATAAAATGCTCATAAATCTAAATCTAAATTTATACCATATCATTCCACCAAGTCACTCTTTGCTTTTAATGTTGAGTAAAATTAGGTATTGAGACAACTTTTATCTTGATCAAAACTATAATAAATATGCTCTTTACTTGCACCTCCTCAGAAGAGTGATTACCCAGCCGTTGTGATGTGTACGCTTGATAAAACACAGCAAATAAATATGTTTCGGGTTTTTGTACAAATCTGATGCTGCTTCAGCACAGAAATGTAAACTGTATCCGGCTGCTGTAGCTTATTGCTTCCAAGGCAAGCACAATAACAATCAGGATTTTCTTTGTCTGAAAGCTTTGACACATCATCTCAAGCTGTCCTGTTGTTTTCCATCTCCTCGGGTGTTTTCTTCCACTTTGTCTGTAGTACAGTCAAGGTTGAAGTGTTAGTCAGCATTTATTAGATCATTCATGGCTCATACATGTGCTCAGAGAACGGAGACAACATCCTATAGTAAGTCTGCTAAAGTACACAATGTAAAATTGTCTGGCAGTCAATTTTTCTTGTCTGTGGGTCTGTTTCTCTTGTGATCACCTGACCAAAGGCATTTGAAAACGGGGTACACTGAAACATGTTGGTATGAGATTCCTAAAGTAAGAAACAAAAATCCCTTTTACAATATTTACACTAATTATAAAATGAAGATGTAAAAATTTCTTTCATTCTTGGTATTCCGTTTAATCAAATTACCATTAGAATATCAAAGAATTTATTTTCTTTGCATGAATTTATAATCCAGGGCCTTTAAAAAGAAATATAGTAGAAACACCTGCTAAATGTAGCGCAAAAATCCTACCTTTTAGCTGTTTTTTAGAGTCACAATGTAAAAACCTGACCTTCGCTGATTACTTATTCGGGCAATCTGCTGTTGAAGCAGACAGTTGTTTTGCAGACATTCCGCTCATAGCTTTTAAGCTGTACAGAGTTACCTTAAAAAGTGTGATGGGTGGCACTTTTTCCATAACATAAACCCTCTGTGTTTTCAGGAAACATTTCCAAACCTCCGAAATTTGTCACTCTGGTAATCGAGGGACAAATTTCCGAATTTTCCCTCAACAAGCTGACCCACAGTGTACAGCAACAGCTGGGGGCGGAAAGCACTGCATGAAGGATACAGTCAGCTAAAACTGACTGTATCCTTCATGCAGTCAGCAAAAACTCCAATCTGTCTGGCACTTTCTCTAACATCTCATTAAAAGGACTTCAAACCTTCGCAGCAACTCAATGGAAAATCTTACTTTTTTTTGTTTCTTTTTTTTCAAGGGCAACTTATTAAAACCTTGGCATATATTGATAACCGTTTCCACTAAAGGAGTTCCGGGACATTTCTGGGAGAGGGGTAGGTTGATGGAGAAAATACGCTGGCTCGGTCCTTCCAGCCATTGTCTTACTATAAGGCTGACAGTTAGTTTAGTATTAAAAATAATAATAATAAAATGAGACCGTGACATCATGGCAAAACTAACGAATATAAGTACTTCAAAGACATGACGGGACTTTGATGTTTCACAAAATGGCCTTTATTTTCTCTCTCTTAGACCCATGTAACAGTGTTTTATTGTGCCAGCATACATGGCAATGAAAGGAAATGGTGTTAAAGCAGCATTGGTATACATAATGGGAAAGGTTTGATTTCATCTAACGAGCTCAATCTTACTTGCAGCAAAGTTTGTTGCATCAAAAGGGATTTACTATCAATATCACAGACACTTTAAGTCAAATGACTTGAAGACATTTTCCGAGGCTCTTCACTGATTTTATTGATCAAATCCAATTATTATTATTATTGTACAGTGTGCCAATGTTGCCAACAGAGAGTTTACCCTAAGCAACCTACTTTAATAATCTTTACTTTACTCTTTACATTTCAGGTGGCACAGAGTCAGGTGTGATGGTGGCTGACGTGTGGTGTTACATGTCCCTCTTGGACAACTGGAATCTGGTGTCCCGGATGACTGTGGCGCGCTGCAGACACAACAGCTTGGTATATGATGGGAAACTGTACGCCATAGGAGGACTAGGCGTATCTGGGAACCTGGACCATGTGGAAAGGTAAAGAAAATTGACGAATCAGATAAACCCAAAACCACCTCATCTCCAAATGACAGACGCATTCTGTATCTCTTTGGGAGCGACCAACTCTAACCGCCATTCTACGGCTGTGTCTAGGCGTAGGCAGACCAGGAAGACTTGGTGGTGAGCAACATAGATATGAGTAAATAAATATTCATACTGCACAACAAAGTGTGGCAGATGGTGCAGCATGCAATAGTGCGGTGCAGCATATTGCAAAAGTGGTTGGACAGGTTTGTTAGCATTTTCTTAGGAGAGCGAGAGGCGCAGGCGAATGAAGCTGAGCTGGAGCAAATTAAATGGCCACAGCTGTGAGTGTTATGGTGTGACGGAAAGGCTTTTGCTTTTTCCGAGAGCGAGAAGATTTACTTTCAGAAGTCAGAAGTGGTGAAGCGTGTCTGATTGTATCCACTTCAGCATTAACACATCACCAAGTCTTCATCTGAAGGTTGAACACCACGTCCTATTCATCTGTGGCTTCTTATTCTTCACTGATATGATTGAAACTCCTTCAGCACACAGCCAGACATCTACAGTGTTCTCATGGAGTCTAATGAATTCCTACAAGCGTAAAAACATGAACAAGAGTTATCCAGATTTAATAGTTTGATTCATATTGCTTCTCTTTTTTTTAAACATCGCTCTCTAGGTATTTTTCCATCCAACTTGGGCTGACGAGTGTGTTTTCGGCAGAGGGGGGGGCATCTCCCCGCTGCATGGCAGAGCAAGATTAACCAAAGCAATCAAAAGAACATTACTGAGTATATTAGAGCAGGCCGCTGCCGCTCATTACCTAGCTGCTCAATTGATCTCCAAAGCTGTTTGCAATGCACAACAGTCCTCCAAATGAAACAGCCTAATTTGATATTTCCCCATAATGCTTCTATACGGTGTCGTTATGACTCGGGGTAGATGGAATATTTGCCCCGTAATGGAAACGCATTTGATTCATCTGTCTCGGAGCTGCTTAATTTGAGGGCTGTCGATGCATCTGGGGCATTCAGTGCTCAAAAGAAATCAGCGTTTTTGTTTTTTTTATTCACATCATTCTGTGTTCTTTGGAGTTTTCCCTGTCTGTTCTCCTGTGTGCATTTTCCTGCAATCATGAAGCTTCTCCAAGGCCCCTAGCAACCGGACTCAGTTATGAGCACTTTAAAACTTTAACCTACTTTCCCTCTCTCCAAGAAATACCTGAGGCTTCCTCCTTCTGGTATTATTGCCCGAGTGGTGGGCAGTGGAAAGCTGAGGGGATAATTATCCCCTGACACTCAAAACAACCTGGATTTGATCTTAAAAGAAGGAGCAAGCTGTATCATAGCGTTAACATATAAAGTCTAACGGGCCTCTAAAGATGTTTGGACAGATTTGTGGAGCCATTCATTAAGCTTGTTTCCAAGCAACCCTGATTTTTATTTTGTTTATCCATAAAACAGCAACAAGATGCCTGAAATTAAGTCAGAATGTCTAACAATTTGTAAGTCTGAAAAAGAAAATGATTACCATTAAAAAATATTGATACCTTCTAAACTTTCCCACATTTTGTCACAAATTTCGATACATTTTATTGCGATTTTAAGTTGTAGATCAAAACAAAGCAGTTCATAGCTAGGAAGTGGAAGACCAATTACAGTGAGGAACATAAGTATTTGAACACCCTGCAAGTTCTACCACTCCGAGATAATGGAGGGGTCTGAAGTTTACATTGTAGGTGAGAGGCAGCATTTTTAAAATACCAGGAAATTCACATTCAAACATTTCCTGTAGTTCTTGGCCAGGTTTACACACACTAACAGGGATCTTGACCCACTCCTCCACACAGATCTTCTCTAGATCTGTCAGGTGTCGGGGCTGTCGCTGAGGAACACACAGCTTCAGTGTCCTCCAAAGATTATTATTATTTTCAATACTAAACTAACTGTCAACTTTGTACGAAGACAGTGGCTGGAAGGACCGAGCCAAGGCATGATTTTAAACCATGACGGCGTAGTGTTCTACTGACAGTAACCTTTGAAACTGTGGTCCCAGCTCTCTTCATGTCCTTGACCAGCTCCTCGCGTGTAGTTCTGGGCTGATTCCTCGCCTTCCTTATCATCAGTGATACTTCACGAGGTGAGAACTTGCATGGAGCCCCAGTCTGAGGAAGACTGACAGTCATATTTAACCTCTTCCAGTTGCTCCAACTGTTGATCTATTTTCACCAAACTGCTTGGTAATTGCCCCGTAGCCCTTTCCAGCCTTGTGGAGGTCTACAATTTTGTCTCTGGTGTCTTGCCCATGGTAGTAGTTAGAGTCTGACTGACTGTGGGGTGGACAGGTCTCTTTAACGAGCTCAGACAGGTGCTACTAATTTAGATTAATAAGGGGAGTAGAGGTGGACTTTTTAAAGGCAGAGTAACAGGTCTTTGAGAACCAGAAGTCTTGCTGATTGCCAGGTGTTCAAATACTTAAGTGCAGCAATAAAATACATATAAATTCTTTTAAAATCAGACAGTGATTTCCTGATTTTTCTTTTTTTTTTTATACTGTCTCTCACAGTGGAAATGCACCTGCAATCTGAATTTCAGACCCCTCCATCATTTTTCTAGTGGAAGAACTTGCAAAATCGCAGGGTGTTCAAATACTTATGTTCCTCACTGTATGTCGTTTTCTTTTTACAGATTAAATATTTAAATATGGGGCATGCATGTCTTTGCCCCCTTATTCTGATACCCCTAATTAAAATGCAGTGCCACTGATTGCATTCAGAAGTTTAGATCCTGCTGTGTTTAATTTATTCTCGTATACTGTATATCCAGTGGTGCTGTGAAGCCTTTAGAGGTTTGTTAGAGGACATTTGTGAACTAACAGTGTAGTAAGCAGCATTGTGGGGTGATATTAAGAAACACACAAGACAGGAATAAAGTTAAATAGTTATTTAAAGTATCACCCTAAATATTACCCTCTTCATAGTGAATAGTAATGGCAGTATCATGCTGCAGGGATGTTGTTTTTTTTATATCGCAGGGTCAGAGAAGCTGGTAGAAGTCGATGGGAAGATGGATGGAGCTGGTATACTTTAAGCAATACTATTTTTGTTATGTAGGTTAATTTTTATAAAAGGCTCACAGGATCCCACTCTTATTGGGTTACTTGTGAAAGAACTGCATACTTTCATTCCACTTTACAATTATTCACTTCTTTTTGTTGTCATATTACAAAAGGGGCGGCTGTAGATCACCGGTAGAGTTGTCGGCATGCGACCCAGAAATCATGGGTTAGATTCCTGCTTCCACCTGCTACATGTCTTTGTGTCTTTGTGTCCTTGGACAAGACACATCACCTACCTGCCTATTGGTGTTGGCCAGAGGGGCCGATGGTGCGATATGGCAGCCTCGCTTCTGTCAGTCTGCCCCAGGGCAGCTGTAGCTATAATCATAGGTTACTTCCATCAGTGTGTGAATGTGAGAGTGAATGAATAATGGAGTTGTAAAGCGCTTTGAGGGTCTTGAAAAGCGCTATATGAATGCAAGCCATTATTATTCTAATAAAATATATTTCGTATACAGTTTGTGGCTTTAAAGTGACAAAATGGGGAACGATTTTACAAAGCATTTTGCATATAAGCTTTAAGGTGCATTTAGACTGGGATTGTATGTGTGCTATTTGTAATGCTAAAGATTCTGCTGATATACTCTAGCTTTTTTCTGATTATGGTAATGACACATTTATTATTCATACTTCATATATCCATTTAAAATGTCTAAGTGACTGGCAGCTTTTTTCTACTGAATAGATGTGTTGACCTGCTGTGAATGCTTTAACTCAACTTTGTTGATAAAATATTGATTGAGCAGCTGGCAGACACTGACAATGTGAGCTGCATGTTCATCTATAAAGACTGTAAAATCTAGCTAAATTCACCGGGATGTAGGTGTCACAAAGGTTGTAAATATTTTTGCTTCCTCCAGATGAAACTGGAAGCTTTTCAATCCAGAATTTGAGATGTTGCATTTTCACTATAAAGCACTTTCTGTGTTCAGAACAAGTTTACATATCCAGTGATACTGTGACTAAATGATAATGCGATGTTCATAAGCTCTATTCATGATTGACAACTATACTTAGTATGTTTATCATTTTAGGTAAATCAGTTTAAATACCACAATTCAATCAGTTTTTGTTTCTAAGAGCACTTTTCAAATGCAAGGACAATACAAAGTGTTTACATAAAATAAAACCTGGAGGCAGTTGGAACAAAAAAAACATAAAGCATTGGGAAAGAGGCTTAGCGTACTAAAATGTTTGTTTGTTAAAGGTGACTTTGATAAGGACTAAAGAAACACAATTGGGATTGTGTTGGCATGGAGACAAAGAATTCTAATAAGCCATAAAAATTCTAAGTATAGATCCAAAAATCCTGATACAAGTGCTAAAACTAAGATCACAAATCACAGAAAGAAAATAGATACATAGAATTATGCTAAAAGTATTTCAAGTGGTATGAAAGTTTATTTGTCATAGTAATGAAACATGATGTAGCAAATGAATGTTATTTACATTCAGTACAAAGTCAACCAAAAGTGCAATCAAATAAAAGATACAAAAAAAACCTATAAGGTAAGATTATGACTAAATATGTTCTCAAAAAGTTGCCTTTACTACATTCAGGTTTTAAGGAAGGCTGTTACTCAGGTGGCAGACATGAAGGGGGAAAAATCATCATGAGTTTTTGTTCTTTCTTTGGGCATTACAACACTTTTCTTTTTGCAAACCTAAAGAGACAGTCAGAATTTTTGAAATGAGGTTCTGCTGAAAGTTTGCAAGCAGTTAATACTCTACCTGCGGTGGATAGCTGGGTTGATTTTTTCATTTATGATAAATCCCAATTTGTTGGTCCCAGAGGCTGGCTCTAGACCAAAAAGTAATGCTACTATCGTTAACCCACACCACCATCAGAAATATCAGTGATTAATGCGACTGGCATCTAATGAACCTTAAAGCCACTATCAGGTTTGACCGCTGTTTAGAAAAAGTCAAGGATTATTAACACAGGAAATAAAGATAGAAGGTGGTGCACCACCAATGATCTTCCAGGGTGAAACATATACTTAAAAGGGGACATGTAAATAATTTCCAGATAGATTTGCTGTCTGGTATAAAAGTAGAGCAGGGCGGGAAAAATCCAAGTGTAAAGTGGTTTAATACTACTTTACTAGACTTTTTTTACACTGTCTTACTGTTTTGTTCTCAGTGCATTTCACACAGAAAGATTATTGCTTGTTCACCACTTGCTACACCGGTTTCTTGTTTAAATAATCATTGGGTTCTTTGTAAATGCACATACATGACTACTTTTAGAGGTCTATAAAATAGCATTTCCAAAAACCCTAATCTGGATTTATAACAAATGAAGACACCAAGTCTGTTGTCTTCAGGTAAGATACGGACTGCTAATAACCTTGTGCCAAAAACTCACTTTAAAACAGCTATCCCTTAAGTGTGACCTGTCTGTATTGAGATGAAAAGGAATGAAAGAATCAGGTTAAAACAACTCTTTGTAATTAGTTATATGTGTCCTGCTTTGCAGAAACTAAATCGCTACCAGTACTGGATGATTAATTTTGCATATTACCAACAAAAAGCCCTATAAATGACCTGAGGCAAGCCCTCACAGGCTTGCTGCCGGTAAAGGGAATGAATGGTGAAACCAGAAGTAACATCACTTGCTTTTAATTTTGCCCATCAGTAATTAAATGAATCCCTGCTGATTTCAGCAGAAATTTGCCTCCATTTTCATTTTATACTCCTCTCGCTGCAGCCGATCCTCACCCCTTTTTTCTGTTTTTCATCCGTCACACACGTTCCTATCATCCCGCAGTATTCTTTAGTGACATTTACGTCGTATAATGTGATGATGCATGTTAAAGTGATGGACTGAGCCCGTTTAGTCTTCCATTTATTTTCCAGATAAAATGCATAAACAATGAATCAGTGAGGGACCCGAGCTTTGTAGCCTAATACTGCAAGCATGTTTGTTTTGCTGAGGAGGAAGGAGCAATTTTAGAGATTAGGGAGGATTTGTGAACAGGCTGCAGGTCTGTGAAATTAACTTGAAAGGCAGGTGCTATAAATCGTATGCAATCCCAACAGCAATTTCATTAGACTCATAACCAGGAGTTTAATCCCGAAAACAGTTTTTATCTAATTTCAAACTGAGAGCAAAATGATTATTCATCTTCTGCGTATTTGCTGCTGAAACTGTAAAGCTGAGATGTTTGTTTGTTTTGTAGCCTGGAGCCATCATGATGACCTGAACTGCTTATGTTCCCACTGAACAGCTGTGAACTAAATAACAGTTCATTTTAAAACCTTGACATCCTACGCACAAGTGCCTTAAGTTTGCCTCTGCATATACTGAAACCTTACTTAAAATCTTACAATGTTCTTTCTTTTGGAGCAAGTTTACATATGAGTCACCATGCATGTTTCATAGCAGGGAAAAAAAGCAACAGCTGAAGAATATTAAGGTCAATTTCAGCTCGATTCTGAAAGCATTTATCCAGATTTGCTTTGATAAATGAGTCCCATTAAAAGCTGATCCTTAATTTTGGAGCTAACTGCCATATTTGGCAGGTGTGCCTCTGCTGTGAGACACTCTTGGCTTTCCTGTAGTTTAACACAGTGAGGCCAGCACTCAAAAGATAGCAGGGACTTCAGCAGAGAAGGCAGCAAGTCCATAACAGGGGTAATTCCTGCCGGGTGGAGATAAGCGAACAGTTTCTCTAGCCTTGTTTGTGGTTGTCACCTTTAGTACAAGGCGGATGAACCACACACATCTGAAGAGCAGTTGTAATATTTCCAGTTAATAACACAGAGAAAATTTTAATCAGTGCGTGTGAATGGCTGCCTTGTTTGATAAGCAGATGACTGGTGAGGATCTGAAGGCCGGGGAAGAGCAGAAAATGATGCAACTGCAAGAGCTGATTTGCTCCACTTTTACACTGATTGTGCATTTGCATTTCTGTCCACACTCGGGTTTGCAATGTTTTCTGGTGTTTATTGTTCCCCAGAGTTGATGAAACTTGGCATGGAGGGAAAATTGTCCGTCTTTCATGTTTTTCACTTTGTTTTGCTTTAGAGCCTTCTTGGAGGGGTTTTGGTTCATTTCTTTCTCTGTAGCCTGCACAAAATACTCCACAGAACAAGGTTTTGAATTTTATGAGCATTAATATTGATAATATTGATGCCCTTCACTACAGGTTAGGGCTCACGGTTGGTGATCCCCGGTTAAAAAGGGTATTGTGTATTGAAACACACTGCATTTAGAGCACTTCAAGAGCAAAATATGAGTAGGACTGTATACAATATTTTTGTTGAAATATTGAGATTTTTCTTCCTAAAATATTCCTTATTAAATAAATACAGTGGGGCAAACTTTGGCAGTCATCGATTGTGCAAGTTGTCCCACGTTAAAAAGTTGAGAGAGGTCTGTGATTTTCATCATGGGGACACTTCAACTGTGAGAGACAGAATGTAAAAAAACATCCAGGAAATCACATTGTATGATTTTATTTAATTTTTTTCAAAGATATTATTTTATAATGGTGCAGAAAATAAGTATTTAGCACCTACAAACAAGCAAGAATTCTGGCCCTCAGACCTGTTACTACTTCTTTAAGAAGCTTTTCTATCCTCCACTCTTTATTTTTATAAACAAAAACCTGTCCACACCTTCAAACAGTCAGACTTCAACCTCCACCATGGTCAAGGCCAGAAAGCTGTCCAAGGATACCAGGGACAAGATTGTACACCTGCACAAGACTGGAATGAGCCAATCTACAACCGGCTAGAAGCTTGGTGAGAAGAGATCAACTGTTGGAGTGATTATTGGAAAATGACACAAATCCAAGATCACTGACATTCTCCCTCGACCTGGGGAGGGAGATTGCAAGATCATATTACTATTAGTAACACACTACGTCGTCATGGATTAAAATCCTGCAGCACCTGAAAGGTCCCCCTGCCTAAGCCAGCACATGTCTAGGCCCGTTTAAAGTTTGCCATAGACCATCTGGATGATCCAGAGGAGGATTGGGAGACTGTCATGTGATCAGATGAGACCAAAATAGAACTCTTTGGTATAAACGCCACTCGTCCTGTTTGGAGAGGGAAGAATGCTGAATTGCCTCCCAAGAACACCATACCCACTGTGAAGGATGAGGGTGAAAACATGTTTTGGGGCTGCATTTCAGCAAAGAAGACAGGTCAACTGATCCATATTAAGTAAAGGATGAATGGGGCTGTGTTTCGTGACATTTTGGACAAAAACCTCCTTCCCTAAGTGAGCATTGAAGATGAAACGTGGCTGGATCTTTCCGCATGACAATGATCCCAAACACACCATCTGGGCAATGAAGGATATCTCTTACTTCACCTTGCTCTGCCTCCATTCCTCGCTGAATGCATCTCACACTAACAGCACTCTGTCTGCAGGCAGCGACAGCATGGAGACGGTTGAAAGCACGAGGGAAAAAATGGAGAAGCTGCTGGTTAGTAAAAATAAAAATACTGGCCTAATTATTTTGAGATTGATTCAACGTGTCAGATGTGAAACAGAATATCGAAAATACCTGTTGAACAGTATAAAGAATGCGGAAAACGTCATTCTGCAGGCCAGAAAACAAGACGTTCCCAGCCTCCTCCTGACCCGAAACTAGCGGCGGGCTGGCCATAGGGAGGATCAGTCGGACCATGGTCATATTCTCATGAATGTTTTAATGTCAAATATTTTGATATTGTTTGCTAGCTGCTACCAGACATCAGCAGCTCTCTTCTGCTTTGAAAGGAAGGCCGTCCAACCTCCAAATATAGTGTCGACACAGCGCCTGATGGTTTGAGATATTCATAAAAATTATAATTTTTCCATCTACGACCCACCCGAATTAAAGAAACTTCCGCCCGCACCGGCCAAATTTAAATTATATATTTTTCACCCATTGCAGGACTCTGATTTCAGCAGTTGCTATTGAAATGTAAGTCACTCCGCCGCCCAATCAGTCAACAATTAAACTGTTGTTTCCCTTTTACAAAAAAGAGAAAGTAAAGAAGAAAGATGAAGGGACATGTCTAAAAGAAAGGATGCACATGAAGGGCCAAGGCTATGCACAGGGGAAACTGAGCAAGGGTTTTGATTTTCTCAAAGTCCTCAACAACTCATTTTTATTTTATTTTGCTCATATCATTCAATACACACTCATATATTAGATGTCCATCCATCTTCTATATGCGGGGGGGGGGGGGGGGGGTGGCTGGTGCCTATCTCCAGCTGTCATGGGGCAAGAGGCGGGGTACACCCTGGACAGCTTAGATTCTTGATTCCTTTTTTTGTCAAAACTTTTTGGGAAGAAAAATATCTAGATATACATATCGAGATATAGCTTTTGGTCCATATTGTCCAGCCCTAGCTCCTAGCATATTATCCAGGGGTTACAGTTAATTTAGTCCAAACTGAATTTACAGCAAAGTGTTTTTTTCCACTTCATTAATTTAGTGCTTTGCTTCCAAAATCCAAAGGTAAGGACTAGATTTTCAGCTCTGTGCACTCATACACAGCTGTTTGGGTGAGGAAGAGGGAGGACTGACAAGAAGCAACTCTCTCGATCTTCTCGATGTTCTTTTATTGAGAAAAATGTTTGTTTGGGAGAGTTTGTTAGATCACATCTGCACGTTGACAGATTCCACAATAATATGCATTTTACAGCTTGCTCCTCCATCCCTGCTTTCCACATTGCTGAAGTCAAAGTGGAAGTCGAATGTGACAAAATATTATTTTATTGTCGAATAAATTTGTTTTGCGCTTCTTTTTTTCTTTTCTTTATTTTACTTTGGATCAGTACTCCCCCCCACTCCCCCACCCCATACCTTTTTTCCATCTTTCCTTACATGCTGATGAGACTTCCTAACATTAACAACTCAAAAACTTTTTTAAAGATTTATCCTTCCATCCCCCTTGTTTTAAATGGTGCCACTTTAGAGTGACAGTAGCTGCTGTGCCTTTAGACACTTTCAGTGTGCCCGTCTGCTCAGTTGAAGAGGATTAAGTGGGAATAGACGAAGAGCTGGAATTCCACAAGGCACAGGTGGACTCCAGACGAGTTGATGAAACCTTTTCGAGACCTGTAACACTAGGATGATCCAGCTCTCATGGGAGTGCCTTAAAAGATTCTTAACATCTATACAAACAGGATTTTTTTATTTTCCAAAAAATTCTAAATGGATTTCAGCTTCTTTTAGGCATCACTCGGACATGAAAACAAGGAAAAGTTTCGATATATCACGTTTAATACTGTATATTTGTTTTGTGTATCTGAAAACATCAGCCAGCGCCATCCAAGGTCTCTCACCGCCCAGCTCTGGCTCGGAGCACCTTGACACCTAATTTGTAGTCCACTCCGCTTCTCTCGCTCTCCATCTCCCCATCCATCTCACCGAGGGTTTCACGCTCCTAACCGTGAAATTCACCCACAATCACAATTATGTCTTCAATCAGAGCCATCTCAAAGCCGGCTGGATCCCGGCTTTCTTTGGGAACAGCAGGAGGCCCAAATCAACACAGGACCGAGCTGGCTCATTCCCGTCGCTGCTCTCTGCACTAATGACTGACAGATTTTCAGAGAAGCGTTCGGGCTAGTTTGGGAGGCTTTTAACTTGCAATCAGGTACCCTGGGCCTGCATACTCTTCAGCATTTTGATCCTTTGGCAAACCAGTATGATTGCAGATATTGAATAATTCATAGGTGTCTAATGATATGTCAATCACAGCTGGTTTTGTTTTATTTATTGCCTACTATGCATAGGTTTCTGCATCCTCTGAGCTCTATTGCAAGTTAATATTGCATGAAGACTGTTAGCAACATAATACTGAGTAGAGCAACCAGCTTTTCTCCTTAGGGATGATGTACTGTTTGGTTAACAAGGCTGAATGAGAAAGACGAGGCTTTTGTGCTGCTTTTCAAACCAAAATGACCTTTTCTGCTGCATATGTGTCCATGAAATCTGTTGTGAATGCTCCATTGTCCATGTGCTGCTTTTCTGTTTCATTAACATGTGTTGCTGTTATATAAACATCTCTGCACTTTACTTCTGCCTGCTATTATTCATGAAGCCGTCATTTAGGGCTAAGGGTTAGGATTGTGTGTCCCCCCCCCCCCCCGTCTTCATGAAGGCTGCCGAGCTCTAAGTTTGTGTTCAGCCTTAGTCTGACTTAAACCAGTGCTTTCATATCCCTCCTAAAAAAATCACTGTCTTTTGAGGTTTGCTTTTTTTCATTTAGAGGAGCTATACTTTTTATCTGAGTAATGGGCCATTGCGTGAGTGTGGCTTAGTTAGCTGCAGGAAGTGAATTGCAAATATTCAACAACCTTGCAGAGGAAATTTTTCCAGCAAGAGCATGACAATGAACACGCTGTGAGACCATGATTAGAGCAGTAGGAGGGTTCCTGATACCTACTTTGCTTCTTGAACTTCCAAGTTATTCAGCACTTAATGTTGGCAGGTGGTACGCATACTGCGCTGCAAGTCACCCTAAGAAACAACGCCCCTCTATGGAACAGCAGGGCTAGAAAAGGCACTGTGTCACATTAATAAGAAGTGGGGGTAGGTTTGCAAAATGTCTTTTTAAAGTACAGAAAGGTCCCATATTTGGCCAAAAACACACTAAATATAACAGTCAGGCAGCTGGCTTACAAAAAAGACAAAATTGTCTGTTTTCAAATATTAAATTTTATTAGTCTTGGTGTCCAAACTGTTTTAGAGCTAAGGTTGGCTACCTGAGCTGATAACCGGACTAATTAGCCAGTTCCAATTCTCTATAAGGAGCCGGATGACAACATATTCTGCACACAAAGCACATAAAAAGTACAAAATATAACAAGAACATGTCAGAGTCAAAATAATAAATAGGTGCTATAGATTTTTTTTAAGCAGCTGATAAAATGACACATTAGTTATAATTCCACCAGCAGCGACAGGAAGTAGAGACCCTACCAAGTCTGGTCCATTGAAATTCATTACAGCTGCACATAGTACCACCACTTTAGATTTACCTCTTTAAACAGAAAGATGAGCAGAGATTTTTTTCGAACACACGTTGCTCACACACAGAGAAAGGTAGATCCAATGTCAGTTGCAGCTTCCTGCCCAACAGCACTCTCTTTTGGTGATATTGGGCAAATAAGCTGCAGGGGGATGAGGCCAGCGGAGCGTCCTGCAGCTCAGTAGCCCCAGGTGTCAGACACCCTGCAGTGAAACGGTTGAGGAGGAGTGCAAGAGAGAGACGCGGAGCAATATGGAGCCAAGCCTGGGAAGATGAGAGGGAAGTGTAGATGGAGCAGCTGCAGGTGGGCCTATGAGCCCTGCATCATCAGTCACACTGGAACCAATGAGTTCATGTGAAGATGCTTTTTCTCCCAGCCTCAGTGTCGGAATAATAAACCGAGAAGAGCTGCTGAGCATTTCTTTTCAAAGTTAGTTTGCTTCAGCTTGTATTTGTTTTCCCTCTCTGTTACACAGCACCCGTGGGAAGTTGTGCTGGAAAGAGAAAGGGTTGGGTGGAGGGAGTCACACACCATGGCATTGTGGTTGGGCACAATCATGGTCCCGAAGCCCCCTCGCTGAGGCAGTTCCCCCCCTGTGGAGCTAATCTTTTCTCCCCAGGATTAACAAACTTCACAGCACTGGCCTGAGCTATCAAGGCATCACTTCACCCTCCACCCCTTCCTCAGCCACACTTTCTCCCCTTCCTCTCATATCCTTTCTTCTAAGTCCTCACTAACTATCCTTTGTGTAATCCTATACAACACACAGTAAGACTGAGTCAGACGTTGCCAGATTAGTGAGGCTTAACTGTTATAAATATTGCTCATCATAAGTAATTGTTTGGAATTGTGTGGATCGCATGCAAAAGAAGATGAGGGGGAACGTCGGCTTTTTTTTTTACTGTCTCCATTTATTGTCTCACCTTTGTCTCACCAGACCACACCCACAACCCTTAATGCATTTTATTTGGGTTTTAGATGACAGACCAACACAAAATATTACACAACTGTGAGAGTAAAGAAATATAATACAAACTTTTCTTTTTTCTATACTGAAAAATATTTTAAAAGTGTGCCATGTATTTGCAGTTAACCGTCCTGTACTATGATACCCAGAAATATAATCTAGTGCAATCCATCGCCTTCATATTTTACCTTATTAGTAACTAGAGTCCAGCTGTGTGCAACCCACCAAGTCATCAGAGATTTGTCAGAGAATGTTAATGAGCAAGCAGTATAATGAAGATGGGATAAAGGTATGGTGAAATTTAAAGCAATGATAGTTTATCTGAATCTAGTACAAGGGAAGAACTAATCAGAGATGCTGCCAAGGGGTCCATGGTAACTCTGGAGGAGCTGCTGAGATCCACAGCTCTGGTGGGAAAATCTTGGTAAGAAGAAAGCGTCTGCTGAAAGAAATCTTGCTTGCAGATTTCACCACAAGCGCATGAAAGGAGGAACTCTGGTCAAAAAAGCCAAAATAACTATTTGACCTACATCCAATGCACCATATGTGGAGGAAAACTAACACTGGACATCACACCATCTACATGGCATGGTGGTGGCATCGTAATGCTGTGGGCATGCTTTTCTTTAGCAGAGACAGGGGCAGACTGAGCAATTACTCTCTATTCAATCTAACTTAGCTTTATTTTTCAAAAAATGGGCAAACATTTCAGTTTGTAGATGTGGAAAAAAAACAGCAGTTTTAAGTTCGCTGTGAGGTGGTGCTTCTAAGTCTTCAAAAGGCACAATTCTTAGTGTCTCTTTCCACTTCACTGTTATGTAGTACTTTGTGCCCGCCATTTCCTAAAATTCCCAATAAAACGCTGAGGTTTGTGGTTGTATTGCGACAGAAATTGAAAAAGCTCAGAGGTTATTTATACTCCTGCAAGGCACTGTGTTTGTTGTCTGTATATATGCATGCATACAGCTTCATGAATGTGTATGTTGACAGAAGGTTTCTCTCATTAGGTGCTGTCATTTCCCATCTCCATGGAGGAGTTTCCAGATCTTTCAGTAATAATGAGACACCAGAGAAACCAAGCGGGCCCAAATCAGACAGATTATCACATCTCTTCACCATACATGCCCTGCCATCTCGCTCCACAACCCCCCCCCCCCCCCCCCAGCACCATTGCTCCCTCTGACTCTTCACGGTGCTGATTAGGTGGGCAGGATGATGATGGGTGTATTTAGGGCCTGCGTGGTTGGTAATGTTGCATCGGTCTGACACGCTCGAGCAAAGACGATGTCTACTCTTCATTGTCCTCTAAAGGGGCGCCGGGGTCTCGGAGGCAACAGGGACAGGTAGATGTTGGATACAGAGCATGTGTGTGCACGGGACAGTATGAGAAATACACTGGGGAGTGGAGGCAGGTGTGTTTGAGGATGGTATTAAGGAGAGGCAGAAAGACACTGCAGGTAATGAGTAGTGCGAGCTGCCTGTGCTCTTGATAAACGACGGGCTGGTACTTCACACGATTTTCAGCCTTTACCAAGCCATTTTTCTCCCCTCCTTTCACCTTCCATCACTTACTCTAAAAACACTCACATTGAATATATCCTCACTGGATATATTCTCTTTTCTGAATACCATCCTACCCGCTCTTCCACTTGTTCATGTTCCAGCACAATGCTGCTGGCTAATTATCTATGGTTAGGATGTGACAGATGCTGCAGAGATGCTTGGCAGTCAGAGTGCTGCACAGCCCTGGCAACCCTTTCCAATATCCAGACACTGCACCCTGCTCAGCACCCAGGGACGGATCAACACGGGAGATACGGGGGTTAGCTTGTTATATATATATATTGGCCCCATTAGGATGGGATGGGGGGGTGTTCAGCCAAGGTGAGAACTCTTATGAGGGAAGGAAAAGTGCTGAAAAGCTTTAGTTTACACCTTTAATGCGCATACTCTGTATACACTGCTGCTACAAACATATTTTACATCACAGCCACATACTTCCAATCAATGTTGTTGTGATTTTATGCAACACAAAGTGGTGCATAATTTCGAATCCAATGCAAAAAGCTGCATAATTGACCATTACACCAAATCTGCCAAGACATGGTTCATCTAAAACAGTGGGGCCCAATTCCGGTCCTCAAGGGCCGGTCTCCAGCCAGTTGTAGATGTGTCGCTGCTCCAACACAGCTGATTCAAATGGTCCAACTACCTCCTCAGCATGTCAAAGTTCTGCAGAGGCCTGCTAATGAGCCATTATTTGATTCAGGTGTGCTGAACCAAGAAAAGAACTAAAACACACAGGAGACCGGCCCTCGATGACCGGAATTGGGCACCCCTGATCTAAGATTACATCCTGAGATAGGGAGAGAATTAATCAGAGATGCATATGGCAGCTCTGGAGGAGCTGCAGTAATTCACCGCTTAAGAGGGAAAATCAGTTGACTGGATGACTATTAGTCTTGTACTACATAAACCTTTATAATTGGGATGGCAAGAAGAAGGCCCTTGTTGAAGGAAAGTCGAAGTCATTCCATTTGCAGTTTGGCACAAGCCATATTGGGGACACAGCAAACATGTGGAATGGCGTGCTCTGATCAGAGACTAAAATGTAACTTTATGCCCTATACCCAAAATGCTATGGTTAGCTGAAAACTAACACATACCACAGATCAAAGTATATTCATGTGCTAGTAGATCTGGACTTTGACAGGACCATTCTGTCAATTAAATTGAAAAGTTGTTGCTGTTCAGATGTTCTCCAACCAGTCGGATATGGAGAAATGGGGCGTCGCGTGGTGGAGCTGGCGCCCCATGTACGAATGCTTCGGTCCTCAACGCGGCTGTCCCGTGTGCGAGTCCCGGCTCTGCGGACATTTACCAACTCTTCCCCCACTTCTCTCCCCATTTCTGGCCTACGCACTGTCAAAGGCCACTAGAGTCACAAAAAAGACATGGAAAAATGTGCAAAGCTGGTGGAGACTTTTAGTTAAACCTTCACTGAGAGGTGGTTCTGCTGAGTCTTAAATCCGGTGGGCTGAAAACAAATGCACAACACGCTTCAGAGTTTTTGTCGTAAAACATGTGAAAGCCATGTGTCATCTTCCTTCCACTTCACAAGTTAGACTGATTTGTGTTGGTCTGTTTGTAAAATCACATTACAGTACATTGAAATTGTGGCTGTAGCCAACACAAAATGGGAATAAAATTCAGGCGATGCGCTTTGCTTGTGGATGAGTACATTTAGAATTAGAAAAGCCTTTCTCATTATAAAATGTCTTAACGTTACACCATCATCCCCCACCCTCACTCCATGTGATCAATGCATTTTTTTATTTCTTGATCATTCCAACAGGTCATCATCGATGCAGCAAGTCCCTGTTTGTAGATGTAAAGAAAAGAAAAGACAACCCTCCTCGTCTCATCACTCCATTCACACACACACACACGCTCTCACATGCCCCCACATTGATGCCCTACTTGGCTGCTATCAACATAGAAGCTTGCTTTGGTAATGAAGTGAGGTCTCAGCCTTCCATCTCCCATCTAGTTTTGAAGAGTGAAGGAGCAGTAATTGGTGTACGACCTACACCACCGACAGCACTCATGTCCCCTGTCCTATGTGACATTCCCATCCAATTAAATCTGCGTCTACACACACACACACACACGCACTCTTGCAGACTGCAAATATTCACACACACACACATGCACTCTTGCAGACTGAAAATATTCACACACACACACACA
Source organism: Valencia hispanica (assembly GCA_963556495.2). Lineage (NCBI taxonomy): Eukaryota > Metazoa > Chordata > Actinopteri > Cyprinodontiformes > Valenciidae > Valencia > Valencia hispanica. The sequence goes on along the minus strand of OY747719.1, from coordinate 19,440,957 downwards.
TCATTTCTCTCAAACTTCTTTGATAGTTTCTCAAGGTGCCTTTTTAGGTCTACATGGTTGTCGTACAGCATATCTGAAGTTTTCTACATACAGAATGTGTCTGTCTGTGTGCGTTTGGCCAGATTGTGTGCAGAAGCACGGAGGAAGAAGTCTTGTTCGCTGAATGAGTTCATTTTCAGGGCTTATGGGTAAATCTGTGGGGCCAGTGGATGGATTGCTCTCCGTTTCCCTAGGATTATCTGAAGGTGACACTGAGGTGGCAGGTCTCTGTCCATCTGTGTTTGTGTGCGCTCCCATAGTCTGATCTGTGCGTCTGTGTGCATCCATGCGTCGTGTGTAAAAGTATGTCTGTTATTAGCCCGAAATGTGCTGTAATCCATCTGAGTTAATGAGCTGTGTGTGTGTATGTGTATGTGTGCAAGCGCACTCCAACGGCGATGGCAGTGGGCTGTGTTCTGTGTGCGTCTTTTGACTGACCTTGACTTCAGCCTGTCGGATTGAGCGCACTCCCAGGCTGTTCACACAGAGACCAAGACTCCATCAGATCCCCAGATGTCATCACACCCAGTCTGTCAGATGTGTGTACCATGAGCAAATAACAAGCACAAAAGGGCCGCCCTTCAGGAAATTTGTAGAGTTCAAGACTCGAGAAGAGATTCACAGGTTAAATCAGGAGGTACACTGTCTGATAGGTATTAATAGGTACAGGTAATACATGAAAACCGATCATTAAATGGCTTATTAGCATATCCTGCTTTAAACTCATATTTATTTTACCCTCCATAAAACAAAATGTTAGTTTTTCTATTTATTTAGTTGTAAATTAAGTAACGGTATAAAATATACCATAGTCCTAAAAAAAAATTTACTTCTGCATGTCTTGTATGTCAATATTCGATTTCACTGAAGTGGTATCAGTACGGCTGAGACGGTACATCTGCTTGAATTTTTAATCTTCACATTTAACGTCAATCATAGTTCTTCACTCTAATTTATGTAGTCATATTTTTCTTTCTTAAGCTTGTTCTCAAAAACTTTGCAGATTTGTAAAATCTTGCATTGAAACGTCCTCCTTCTTTTGGTATGTTTGGTTGAGAACAAGGGCAACATTGACCTTTTTGTAAAATCAACCTAATTCTATTTAGATATACATGTAATCTATAAAAACACAATGTGTTTGTATTTGTTCATTTTGCTATAAATACTATTCTCATAAAGATAAAAATCTATCCTCCCAACAAAAGATTCCACCTGCCATCACATCCCTCTTGATGACATCTGATCAGACAAAAGACAATCAGTTTTTTTAGGTATATTCATTTGTGTTTTTCTTGTTTTGTTTTTCCTATACACATGTTGTATTCAAATTAATTCCTCAGATGGAAGAAATTGAAACAGGAATATAAATAGATCTGTCATTACATCATCACCACTCGCTTCAACTTTAGGCAGCATCCAACTGCAGTTCCGAGGCTACAGAATTAGTAGGTATCAGTCTAAAGTTGCTTATTCTCCATGTTGTATTAATCAGTTTACTTTTTAAAAACTTTAGATTTTGCGAAATTTGGTTCTGGAAATTTAATTGTAAATAAAAAAACAAGCAATGGATGAGGTTTGGCACGGTCTGTGAAACGAGCTTGCAAGTTAACTTTTTAAAGCAGTCAAAGGGAGAGAAGACAAGTATTATTTACCTTTTATAGCATATTTCTCAGATAAACATCAGCGTCTCTCGGGTAAATGGAATAAAAGAATGAAAAAAAGATAAATGGCCAAAATAAGGAGAACAAATAATCATAATTTCATAAAACGTCCTCAGCTTAAAAGGTTGTCTAAATATAAAGTTTACAGCTGCTTTTTAAGGGCTTTAACAAAGCCAAGGCTGCATAAACGTTAACTCCAAAGTCTAGGTGCCAGTACTTGAAAAGAGCGATAACCTGCAGATTTTAGATTGAGTGTGAGAAATCTTTCATCAACCTCCAGTTAAATGACCTCACAAAGTCAGGTTGCTTTATTTAGGAGACAAAGGAAAAAGAAAGTGGGAAAAAGTCAGATAAAATAAAAATGAAAGTTTCTGGCAGGACACAGACACAGTGGTTATAGATGAAGGTCTTGAGTACAATACCAACGCCACCAGATGTAAAATAATTTGCTTCTATAAAGGAATTGCAAAATTATTGATCTGGTAGATCCTTTTACAATAGATCAGTCAGGAATTTCTTTCAGCTTTGTGGCTAAAAATAACTAACACACACTTGTTATCCCAACTGTAGCTGGTTGATGAACCATTTTTATAAATCTGGAGCTCACCTATTATTGAGATTCATGTTCAAATCTTAGAATGTTAAATAAACCAACTGAAATGTCCTATCTTTAAAGTAGAGAAATAGCATAATTTGCTAATTGATGTGGTGTAACAATGTCCATCTATTAATTTTATATACCTGGTTATCCTTGCAGGGTTGAGGGGGCTGGTGTCCAGCAGTCAGTGAGTAAAAGGAATGGTAGACCTTGGACAGGTTGCCAGATAGTAGAAACGGGAGTAGATGAAGAGAACAGAACCTATGCATGCATAGAAAGGCCAAAGGTTGCAGGACCTTCTTGCTACAAACTGCGGGAGACTAACTACGTATTCCATACAACACTGATATCTAACAGAGGTTATACAATACTGGTGTGATTGCGGATATTATTTTGTTTTTACATATGTAAAGCAACCATATTGGATTTTCACCTGAAGCTGGTGAGAAACCACCAACTCTCCAAGTTAAACTTTGGTGACGTTTTAAGTAGATTTTTACCCTCTGAAATCGGAGCTTCCAAGTTGAAATGGAACGCAGTTTGAGCCAAATAAACAGACACCCTACATCACACTTCTTCCAAATATAATGGTTAGCAAAACATGCTTGCATTTTTCATTTCAACATTTCTATTGTTTTCTGATGGCCATCTTAAGTGCAGTGCTAACAACTGCTCCATTGTCCTGTTGGGGATCTTATTTAATCTTACAGAATAGAATGTAGATTCTATAAAAGCACCTCTTTACGCTCGCGATGGTAAACAATGAAAGGCAGAGAATAACTCCCAGCACACCACTCCAGCGCACCACTTTGCTCCGAGTTGTAAAAGCAACATATTTGCTTTTTTTCCGTAAGTGGTGTTTTACATCTTATTTGCTTATAACTTACATGCACCTTTTTCCCCAAGTATATATTGTGTTTAAACTTTAAATGATGAAAGGGCTTCATACTTTCAATTAAAACAGCAGCAAATCTACTCGAATTTGATTTTTGCAGATCTATTTTGAAATTAAGAATAATACCTGCTTGTGAATTTTAGCTAAATATGATTTCACATGTAGCTTTTATCAGCTTGTGTTGCTAGAGAAACAATTTGGACTCATGATGTTTTGTTAGGAAAGGCTCTGCGCTGAATGATAAAATGGCTAAAATGTTCTAATACTGTATGATCACTACATAAAAGGATTATCTGCACAAAATAAGACACATATGCCCAAAATGTAACATGAGCTTCACTCTTCTTCTCCCTTTTGTTGTCATAATTAACCTAGATATTTCAGATAATTAACCAGCTGGCGGTCTCCAGCAGCTAAAAAATGATAAAAACACTTGAATATGCAAGAAAGATAAATGACTTTCTAGCTGTCAACTAATGAGTTTTTTGCCAACAATGGTTGATGGTTATAAATGAATTGTTTGTATTAGATGTTGTGTTGACAGATTATAAATACATTTTAGTTTTATTATATTTTTATTGGATCATTAATTTTTGAAAATCAAATGCACATGTTATCGACGTTATATTCATCCAAGAAAAAGTTTCTCAATTGATTTTCATTTTATTAGTTAAATAAATAAATTGCAGAGTCAGACAAACAACCTTTAAAACTGAAAAAAGCTGAGAGCAAAATTAGTTCAATAATCCTCGTATTAATTATAGCAGAAATACTTCCCAGCATGTCCAGAAATTATAGTCAAAGTTTGGAAAAGAAGAAAAAGTTATAAATGGTCATTCTTGGGTTTGACTTATCATTGCTTTATAAAATCATCTGATCCATACCAGTTTCAAAAGTTCTATAATTCTAATCTTAACCATACAAGATCAAATATCAAATTACATGCTGTGTGTGTTGTGGGAACAAAATCCTAATTATTAAAAGGAGCATATTTGGTCAAATCGAGGTCTGGACTTTAACTGGACATTTGCTACACATCATTTTTGAGCTGTTCTGTTGGAATGTATGGTAGACCAAGTGACTGCAACGTGCCCAGGTCATGTGACTACAAAACTAGCCCAAATCATCAACTCTGCTCCATGATTCACAGTTGGTGTGAAGGGCTTGTGCTGATATACTGCCTTTGTTTTTCTCCAAACATGGTGCTTTGCATTAGGCGCGTTTCCACTATTGGAACTTCAGGTTAATTTTTCCAGATTTTCATCTGTCATGGTAAATCTGTTGGCCCATTCCTCTCAGCTGTCTTGTTTCCATACAAAATTGGCCCTTTAAGGAATTAGCTTAGACATCTGCATATCACGACTGTTTTGGCGGTGAGTGGCTTCACTGATCAGTGTCAAAAGGTGCCCACAGCAGCAGAGAATACCAAGAGATCGACATGGAAGAAGCAGGGATGGTTGCTGTGTTTCTGTTCTCATGAACTGCTTCACCTGCAACTCTTCTTATTTTACTAAGCTGGTTATTTGATGGCATCTGCTCATTTCTCTCAGTCACAACCAGTCAGCTTGACTCCTGCCCAGCGACTCTACTGGGCCATTTCCAAGTATGTACCCCAAGACTGGTACTCAATTGGTTCCTGAAATGGCCCCAAAAGCGGCCCTTTCGGGCCGGCCTGGTGTAGTGGAGACGCGTGCATACCGTGTTTACAGTAAATTGTTTCAGAAGTTGGGAGGTTCATTAGGTCCAACTCTGTTGTATTGCCATATTTTTTGATGGAGAGAAGAGGCTTTCTTTTGACAACTTTTCCAAACAAGCCTTATCTGTTCAGATTATTTACTTCTTTAACATTTAGGGTGCATTCACACCAGCTCTGTGTAATCTGCTTTATTTGAACTCTAATTAGTTTGCCCAGAAAGTCAGGTTCTTATGGGAAGGTGTAAATGCGCAATAAAACTCTGATGGGGACCAAAAAAGTGAACTATAGTCCTCCTAAAAACCTAGGTCTATTGGTCGATTGAAGTGAACTCTGCTGCGGTTCGATTACATATGCGAATGTCAAGTAGGCCGGGGGCGCAACAAAACCAGGAAGCGAACTATAGTGCAGGGCATTCTGGGTAAATACAACCAAAATAATCTTGCAACAACAGCTCTGCCTTGTTCTCTACTATTACTGAACCCATTGCTGCAACATATTTGTCTGGCACATTTGCAAAAGACAACAGAGCAATAACTAAAACCACTGAAATCTGATGTCACTCCATGTTTGTTTACATTTCACTGAACAGGAAGTGTTCCTGTGTTCAGTGCTTCTTAGTGCAGCGCCACCACAGTCAAGGGCCAAAACATGTTGCTCAAAAAGTACTGTGTGCAGTGTGAAAGCGAATTGCACCAGCTATGCAACCAAACCGAGTCTACCGGAACATCAGGTGTGAAAACGAGCCTAACATTCAAACTGGGACCTACAGATTCTGAGATTTAGCTGTTGGGTTTTTATAAATTTTTTTCCTGAGCGTTTAAAGAAGTAACCTGGTACCGATTTTGCTGGAAAGATAAACTACCTTATATATTTTCCACTTGTAAATAATCTTTCTCACTGTAGAATTGTTGTTTCCTACAACAACCGTATTTTTTGGTTGCATGGTAAAACAAACTTGATAACGAGAACTTTAAAGGCATTACTGCTAGTTTTAACTTTCTCTAGGAGTTGCCTTCAAACCGGCAAATGTGCTAGTGAAGCCTAATTTGCAAACAACAATGTTTCTGAATAAGTATTTTGTTCTCAGGTTGCCGCTGAATGTGCAAAACCATTTAATGTCTTAAAATCAAAAGTAAGCCGATCTGCTTCCCGATTCTTGATGAAGCTTCGGGCTTGTCAGCAAAATGATGTGCTCCCTACACCAAACATTTACATTTCTGAGCGCCACTGAGACGTCGCTCCACAAGGTAGCACTGTGCAGATTTCATCATCAGACATTGATTAGCGACCTGGGGAGAGAGAGAGAACACGGGTACAAAAAGCTGTCACACCCAAAGAAAATCAACACAGGGAACAGAGATGCATACAAACGAGTTCAAATTAACTGTCACAAAGCCGCCGGTTTGATATTCATCTGTGGCAAATTTGCAGAGCTGTCTTTTGTGAAATAGAGTGTGGCAAAAAGGTGGGTTTGTGCGAGTTACTCCTGCATCATTTGAGGACATTTGTGCGAATAAAAAACATGTACTGTAAACTGTCAAAATACCTGTTGCATTAAATGCTGTAATGTAATGTCATAAACTGCGTCTTTGTACCATTTAAGTAATGTTGATGAATTACCAACAGGAAGCAAATGTTCTCTAGCGTCTGCAACATTCTTCAGGGATTGTTAATGTCTGCCTACAAGTTCAAGTAAAAAGCTTCCAAAGTGAGCAAGTCTGGAGGGGGGGGGGGCAGTGGTGTTTTAGAGAAATGTGCAGCATGTGTGAGTGTTAGTGCCCAACAGAGAGCAGGGCGACACTGAAGGTGTGGGCGCCAGCCTCACAGTTTCTGCGATGTGCTCTGACACACAGATGGCAGCTGACACAACACAGATCGACTCTCACTCTGTCCTCACACACCCACACACTCCCCCCCTTCATTCCAAAATGGATGTTCCATCTCTTGTTCACAGTTGATGGAGACGTCGATAGATCAGCGCTCTCTGTCTTTCTTCCCTTCCTTTCACATTTTCTTGCTTATCAGCGAGATGCTGGCCAGGTAGGAGTATCTGGAAATTACAGATTAGGGATTGAAGAGGAACATCCACAAAGTGGCTTCTACTGTATATAAAACCCTGCATGCACATTACAAATGAGTCCTTGTGAGTTCTGGCCAATTTTCCATGAAAGTTCAGCGAATTGGTCTAACAGGATTTCTACCTTTACCGCGGCCTTTATGTCCTCCTTTTCATATGGTCCCCCTACCTAGCCGCTAATGAACATTCTGGGCAAATCTGAAAAATATTAATGCAAGCAAATGATGCCAATATATGTGTGCAAATTGTTTTGAACGCCCTCCAGGCTGGAGCTGACTCACACAGTAGCCCCGGTTTCCTGCAGGCAAATCACAAGCACTCAGTTCATTACGTCTGACAGGACACAGAGGGCTATGAGGGATTGATGCGCTCACATACAAATGCTGTTCCCTCTCTTCTCCTGCCTATTCCAGTGGCGTTATAGAAACCAAATTAACCATGGCTGAACATGGCACTGCATATGGATGACTTTGTATTGAAGGCTTTGGGTTTAATGATGCATGCTTTCAGCAAAAAGCAAATATGAGCAGGTATTTGGGCAAACAATGAGGATGTTGACATTTGGATAGTCTGCTTGTAAAATGTCTCAAATACCCATAACTTGTTCACTGGTGATATAGTTGTGACACAAACTGTTTCAGCTTTTATTTTACCAATGTGCAATAAGTTCAGTTAGCTTTGAAGGGATCTGATGAAATGCATTTATTTGTAACAACACGTGACGTGCCAGCATCATTTCAGTCAGCTTATTGTTTGCGCAGGAGACACTGTTGATCAGGGCAAGGCAGCTGATATTGCTGTAATGAGCGTCAAACTATAGTAGATTGACGTGCATTAATCAATCTGTTTAATAAGTTGTCAAAATGAATCTGGAGCATGAGAACTTTCCTTTTCTAGAGAGCCATCTGTGTATCAAATTCAAAGAAAGGACGAAAAGATTTCTGTATTTTCCTCTGGTTTCAGAATTTCATATCAGCATGAATTTCAAAAACCTTTTGGATTTCTGAATTAAACAAAGTAGGAATATTGACCTCAAGACTCTTTGCTCAGAAGACTTGTATGTGCTGTCAGGCTTTCAAACAACCAGAATGGACAAAAACAACCTTGCTTAAAGACTGCTCATGTTTTGAGATACGGAACAACCCCTGGCATGAATAAATGTTTGCCATAACTACATCTTTGTTCCTCCAAGGCCATTTGAACAGACGTTTTATGTGGGTGCGTGTGTCCTTCTCTACATTTTGATAGAAAATATATACTGTACAGTAAGAGCAGAATGGTTGCTTTAAATGGGAGAGGTGCTTGAAATTGTTCTTCCTTTGTCAACCATGGTTACCTTTAGGTAAACATGTGCTCTTATCACCTCTGCATCAAACAGAGGCTTCACGTAAAAATATTGCTTCCTGTAAGATTGCACCCAAATCATTAGGAGGTTTAATGGGGGTCAGGTTTTGTAGAAAGGTGTTTTCTTTTGAAAAATGAAAAGACTTCTCTCTCTAAACCTTTCTCCTGAGCCTAGACATACAGGGGATACAGAGAGTAATCACACGCTGAACACAAAAACTCTTGGTGAGAAATTTATGCAGCTACTTCAGTGATGCTGTCAGGTTTTCGACATCCTCCCAGACCAGTTTCTATCTCTCTTTTTAATACTTATGGAGAAATGCACAGTGTTAGTAATGTCATTGTTGTCTCACATTTAGCTCCAATTACTGATGACTACCTTCATTGTGACATGTATAAATAATCATGTGGAACGTTTGGTACTCTGTAAAGTCATCTCCCTCGGCTCATTTGTAACCCTAAAGCAAACAAACTGGGACAAGTCAGGAAAATGCAACTAAGACAGCTGGGCTGTATTCCAGGTTGGTCAGATTCACTTTAATGGATGAACACATGAAGGTGTCAATGATTTATCATCAGCTGGACCTTTTAAGTGGGTTGTGTAGACTTTTCAGAGCCTTTGTAGATTTGTTGCACACAGTAATCTAGTTCAAGAGTTTATTTCTGTTTATTTTGATGACTGTGGGTTATAGCGTAAAAAAAAAAAAAAGTTAGTTTACAATAAAATATTCCTCAAATATATCAATCTGGGTTTCATAAATCTATTAAATATATGTGGTTCATGTTTATTAATTAAACTACAGAACTTATTTTATTCTATTAGTGTTTTCCAACCCTGGTCCTCAAAGCACACCGCATGTTTTAGACGTTTCCCTGCTTTAACACACTTGAAATCAGGTGTGCGGATACACGAAACATCTAAAACATGCATGGCAGTGTGCCTTGAGGAACAGGGTTGCAGCCGTATTTTTTTTATTAAAAGCGTATGAATCTTTGTATACCATTGAAACAGCTGACGAGACCTAACACTGAAGCAGTGACATTTGTAAGAATGTGATGGTCTGAAAGCGTCGTCATGATCTGCGTAACCTGCATTTGTTCAGGAATCAATCACTTAAAGTCGATTTTAAAAAGATCCAGCTGCATAATTGGCAAACTTAAAAAAATTGAACTTGTACGTTGCCCGAAGAGCACGTCAGGTTTATAAACGCACTTAAAACGCTGCAGATTCATTGAAGCAACTCTGTTTGAAAATCAGTCTGAGGATGTGTGTGGGCAGCCGATCACCAGCGTGTGCTGCGGGGATTAATACGAGTCTGTAACCGAAGGGCATGAGCCGGTGCTCGGTAGAGCCTAGAACATCAGCTTCTCTCTGCAGCCGAAGAGTGCTTTAAAATGAAAAAAAAAAAAAAATCAACTTAAGCAACTTTCTATTGCATTCCTAAGACAAACAGCGTTTTTACAGGTTACTGCTGCTGTGGGACCTGTCTGGTCTGAGTGTAGTCAATAGTTTAAATGGATGAAGGTTTTGTCAGAGCACGCTTCCTGTTTGTTTAGTCAGGGGTTGTTATGTCATTCCAGACTGTAGCTGCAGCGCTCCTCTGCCTTTTAATGGATCTTTTTTTTTTTCAGTCTTGAGGTTTATAGAGCTCCTGTGCTTTTTTCCCCTCTCCTCATTCTCCTTTTTTTCCTCTCACTATAAATGGGGGAGTTTGTGTCTCCGGGGAAATTATACATGTCACTATCTCAGTGATAGGCAGCCCATCTATTGTAAATGATCGCATGTGTGATGAGGAGAGGGAGGTGCGCTTCGCCATCTTCACTGTGCACTTGAGTAAACCGTACTGGCTCTGATGCCACGGCTGCTTCCTTTCTGATTAGATTGCATCTCGTTTGTGTGTTTTTTGAGACGGCTAGTTTACAGTCTGTGTGGATAAAGATGGAGGGCGAACAGTCGGCATTAGGAGGCGGAAACCAACCGTCAGATAGTTATGATTTCACGCTGTGTGAGACCAGAGCACAGCAGCAACATGTAGTTATTGATGCCCGCCATGTGTTACCTTACTGTACATTTTGTTTACTTGGAGCTACTTAACTCTGGGGCCGCCCCACAATCAGAGGAACATGGGAGTGCTAACAGGGACATGGCTTTTTGATGTCGAATGCCACTGAGAAAATCAAAATGCAGCCTGCACCTTACTGCATCAATTAATTTCTCTGATCTGTGACTCAGATGAATGTTTTCCAGTTGTTACAAAGCGACGACCTGAGGGGCAATTCCTGCTTGTAGGCTGCATTTCCTCTGCCTCCCTGCATCATAATAGTGACTTATTCTTAGCTCGTGAAGCCCACCTCCATGCATGTTCCAGTTTTTTAAGAAGACTGAAATAGATATAAACACATCAGTATATTATATATATTTTGCTTCGTGTCAACGTTGTATAGGAATATTTGAATAAGACTGGGCTGACATTTGAAAATAAGAATAAGTACTTTAATGTTGCTTTGATATATAGAGAATATAATTTACAGACGAAGGTCTTTAGTGTGTTGCATCTTCTCCATCATCATTGTAGCTGAATGAGAAATCTTGATACCCCCATATTAACAGACTTTGTTGATAGCTGGGGTTCCTCTCTGCTTTGCAATTCTGCTGCTTTTTAAAGTTGAACGGGAACACAGAGAATTTGCATGTTAGTTCTGCAAATTAATGTTCAGCTTGTGTGGAGGTTTAAAATGAACTAAATGAAATCATAAATTCTTCCCCAAAAAGCTTTGGGGTGAATAAATCTTCTACATAATAAATATATTGATGTATAGATAACCAGCCTGTTTGTGAACATCTGACCTTGCAGTCTCCTGACCTGCTGCAGAGATGCATTGTTGTCCTACAACGGCTGTGAACACACCTCTTTGACATGAGCATAGTGCTGTTTATTTTTAGAGAAATCCACTGATGCATTATTTCTCCTATAAATACCAACAAGGACATCTAATGTTTATTAATCTGTCGCCAAAAATAGTTCCCAATCACTGCTATCCTCTGTGTCCTTTTTGTTTGCTAAAAAGCTACAGCTTCCATCTGTGTTCCAAAACTGTTCATTTGTCTTGAGAGAGAGCGTTTACAGGATCTGTTTTTGGAAAGTTTCCCTTCCTCTGTGATAGCTGGCAGGCTTAGGGCTGGTTGTCCCAGATAGCATAAGGAAGTTGAAAAGAGAACAGGCTTATGACTCTTTAAGTTTCGTTATTCGGCTTTTAGCGCTTGTGTTTTTATAGAGACTTGAATCCATTATAACTGAAGGTCTTCTGCGAGCGGTTCTGTGTAGACACTGCAGCGATGCTGCATTAGTGTATTGGTAGATAACAAAAAATGAAAACACGAATATCTTCTCACAGAAGTGCTTTGAGGCACGATTTAAATTACGTTTTATGTCATTTTAATTTGTCTTTATGGTCATATTATTGATGAGAGGTTCGTTCCTATTCTTCAACACGTTTTCCAACATAAACTGCATAGTCTTAAACTTGGAAGACTGCAAAAACAAAGACGGATGACAAAAAAGCTAAGTATGCGTTATGACTAAAGGTTTTTAGACCCAAGTGAAGTAGTGATCTAAAAAATCTTATTGAGGTTTGCAAGAATTTTGTCATTTACAGCTGTTGAAAGGTGCAGCTTTGGGACTTGAGCAACTGTAGGACCTCCAGTTTTTCCTTTCCAACTATTGTGCTGTAAATGTGTTCATTTGCTTGGGGTCGTTGTCCTAAAAAAAAAAAACATTCTGCAGCAAGCTTCAGCTGTCAGACAGATACCTCACAATTCCCTCTAAATACTTTAATATACTGGAGTTTGCGGTGAATTCAGTAACTGGAAGATGCCCAAGTCCTGTGGCCATGAAGTAATCCGAAACAATCTGCAGCCCAAAGGTGAACTTGATAGTTTGTCCGGAGTTTGTTTTTGATTTGCTCAACAGCACTGTTCTCTCCAGACAGACGTCTCTACTTTGGTATCAGAAAACTTTTGGTTTGTTCAGAATAAATTTCAGTCCTGACATGGTCTTTTAAGAAGTTTTCTGTTGCCAATGCATCGACATAGGGTCAGTAGCTTTTTGACTTTTCATGTCCGTGGAGTTTAACATTTAATATCTAAACCCTGATCTGGACAGCCTGTAGTTCTTTATAAACATTTCTCAGGGCATTGCACAGGCTGACCATAGAGTTAACTTTGTAGAACGTCCACTTCTAGAACCGTCTTCAGTGCTACTTTCTTGTGAAGAAACTTTGTTTCTGGTGAACGAAGCCCTTCAAGCGGTTTATAAATGGCTTTAGAACTTGGAGAAGCAACAACTGCCTCTTTAAGCTTACTGCTGATGTCTTTCCTTCTTCACTTTGTATTAGCGCACATCAGAAATCTTCAGACCAACAAGCTGCTAAAACATCTGCTTTTATAGATGAGCTCATTCGGCACAGCTGCTGCTTAATTTCATAACTCAAGTCGTTGGAAATTGATAGTTTTTGTCCATTTAAGGTTGTATTTAACTACAATGTCTTCCTAAAGTATTCATACACTGGAGTTTTTGTACACTAGAGTGTTTGACATTATGTCACATTACCACCTCTTTGTTTTTGTCGAGCATAATTGTGAAGTGGAAAATAAGTCATACATGTCTTTCACAAACTCTGACCTCCTTCCCTTTTCCTGTTAAAGAAACCTTTTGTCACGGATGATGGTTTATTCAAACTTCCATTTTGATTTGATCAAATTAAAGCACCTTCTTCCATGTTTGCCATGCCCCCTATTTGACTTTTGAGAAACATGACTTCTTATGGTTTTCTTTTAATAATAGCTTTCTTCTTGCTGCTCTTTCATAAAAATCAGATTTGTGAAGCCGAACACTAACACTAGTAGTTGTTGTATTGACAGATTCTTCCACCTGAGCTGTGGATCTCTGCAGCTCCTCCAGAGTTACCGTAAACCTCATCGCTGCTTCACATGTATATATCCTCCTCTTGTGTAGATGTCTTGTTTTTTGTTGTTGTTGTGCCATACTCTTTTTTTTATTTTTAGATAATGGATTGAACAGAGCTCTGTGAGATGTTGTTTTATAACCTAACCCTGCTTTGAACTTTATCTCTAACCTGTCTGCTGTGTTCCATAAATTTAATGAAGCTGTCTGTTCTCTAATGTTTTCTAACAAACCCCTTAGGCCCTTATAGTACAGTTGTACTACAAGTTATACACAGGGTTCTTAACCAGTTTTGAGAAGTCTGGAATTTTCCTTTATCATTTTGCAGGTCTGCATAAGAATTAAGTTGAGTTTTTTGTAAAATGTTTCTTTTTCTATCTTACATTTTCTAGTGGACCCAAAGTGCAACTCTGTGGTTTTCACGTTAATTTGGTTTATCTTTGATTTTTTAAATCACACATTTATTTGACACTTTACACGTAGATATTAGAAGAAAAACTGGAATTTAAAAACAAAATCACCAAAGTTCACAAACTACGCTTTAAAGAATCTGCATTAACCTTGAAAACTCCAGTGCTTATTTGGCATATATTTACAACTAGAGCTGATCTAAATTAGTACAGCTACTTTAAAAGCAAGAAAATTTCCATGTGCCACGCTATATAATAATATAATGCAGATTATAGTATTGTGTTGTTTCATTATTTGTGAAAACCTATAAATAAAAACATCAGACTACTATTAAACCAGGTTTGAGTATATATCACCTTCTAGTCAAATGTCCAGAATGTCAAAATTGTAAAATGAACAAGCACAAAATGCAGGAAAAGAACATTTGAGTTTTGTAATGAAGGTTTAGGAACACTGTAGACAGCTTAAATTAAACGTTTCATTTACACACTTTGTCACTTCCTAAGTTGGTTGATATCATTGGATTTTATTTAGTGGTATAAGACTATAGGGGACCATATTTTCATATTTTTATCTGTGAAAAAAGATCAAAAACCACGTATCCTTTCTCTTCCACTTCCAAATCATGCCCTTTCTGCTGTTCTGTTATTAAGTTACAATAAAATACATTAAAGGTTGTGGTTGTACTGTGATAAAATGTGAAAGTGTTCCACAGAGATGAGCATTTGAAAGGAATACAGTACTTTTGAATATGTTCTGGTACACTTTAAAGGTGTCTATCTTTTTTACCATGACTATAATATACAGTACCCTGTGGCTAAATGCTGAATCAGTCCACCACTCCCTAATAAATATGGTGTGCTTATGAAAATGTAGTTCAGGTAATTTGCTCCTAACCTTTAATTTAGCACCTGCTATTTGGTCTGAGTAATTTTCAAACGGTCTGCAGACTGATATATTAAGCATGGATATAGGTCTTCATTAGCATTGCTCAGAGCACGCAGGCAGGCAGGTGGAGATGTAGCCAAGCCATCTAATGTCGGCATAAATGAACATGACAAGTGTGACAGCATCTTTTCCACAGCAACTGTCCAATTTCACCTGTACTTATCAAACCTCGTGGCTCTTACCCAGTCTGTTCATGAGCGGACAAAGGCCAGAAAGCTTAGCTGGCGCTCGTGCACCAACAGTCGCACCACACGGGTTGCCTTCCACCTGCGTGATTCTGAATTATGATTTTGATTTGTCAACATGCTGGCTGTGGCTCACGCTGCAAGCAGCAACAGTGTTTTTTTTGTTTTTGTTTTTTTTTTTTCATACCCACAAAGCATATTCCGAGCCAAATCTGCTCAAGAGTCTGGCATCTTTCTTTTATTCACAATCCCTTCCTATCAGTCTTTGTGTTTGTCAGGCATCATAAAAAGTACCCGATCCTGCGTTATGTTGTAATCCCGCAGCTGCATTTTAGAGATGATTGTCCCTGCGTGATAAAACGAGCCCTGTCAGGAGCTACACGCGATTACAGGGCTTCAAGCAGTGATCGGTCTTTGTGTACAAACATTTTTTAAGAAACGCAATCGATGCGGCACAACATGATGATGGATAAACTCCTACAGTGTCCCAGCGATGAAGAAAAAAGCCTCCGTCTACCTCCAGAGGAAACGGGCAGAGTGCTTCACAGGAAGGCAAAGCACAGCTTTGTTTTTTGCAATCATTCCCCTCCCTCCATCTCCTCTGCCTCAGAGACATAATCAAACCTTATTCATTTCTCTTAGCGTCAGTCTCAGTGTCACGGCTCATATTAAATGCTTGATGGTGAATCACTTTTGTAATGAATTCAATCAGACTGGTGACCTCAGAGGCAGCGAGAGACATTGAGTTTCTCCTGACCTACAAGCGTTTCTCTTCATCAGAACTCCCTTTCCTTTTGACGGAATGAAAGTACGGCCATGTTTACTTTAACGGCCTTTTAAAGCCCATTTTCTATGATGTGCGTCTTAAGTGATGGAGACGACGTTTTACATTTAAACATTATCTGAACGTGTTGAAATCTCACTGGTTATCTAGCATGCCTCTCTTTTTTGGGGAATTTGTGGACTGAAATCTGAGAAAAAACCACTTATTCAAAGTGAATTATTTATCCAAATAAAGCCATGATTGTATTAATTTTTGCTAGTTTTTTAAATCTGAAATCGGACTCGTAGGACCTCTGATAACCTTAATTTTAACACCAGAGGTTTATTTTGCCCTAAAAGGTCCTCTGGTTCCCCTAAAATGCTACAAATCTAATTCTGCATCTCTTGCTTGATTTAACACATGCAGATCTGGGAGTATGCAAATGAAGCCAGTGTGCATCTCCCCTGCTCGCCTGGCTGCAGCTGCTCACCCTTAGCTTTGTTCAAACATTCAGTCACATCATACATACAGCTAAAAATCTGTTGCTAATGAAGGTGTAGCTTGTTAATGATCGATTGGGCCTTTAACTTGGAAGTCTTTCCTCATTTGAATGTTTCCAAAGCTTTTTCTTCTGCAGACTCCCAAGGAAGAATTTGTTTACCATTACTATCTTTCCAGGCTTTAATTGGACACATCTGGAATTTTGAAGTGATTTTTTTAGTTTTTTAGGAGGTTATAAGCAGTCAATACCTCTCTCAGCATCTTTCTTTTTGTATGGATCCTGATTAATTGGTCCCAGAGGATGAAGCTAACAGCTAGTCTGAGAGGGAACCAAGACCAAAGCGGTCTTCTTCAAACAACTCCAATCTGAAACACTTTAAGCCTAAAAGAGTCATCACATTTACATTTAGCAGTTATTTTCACAGAAGCTGGTGATTATTTATACAGGTAATGGATGTAGGAGGCGGTGTGCCACCAAACAACGTCCTGTGTGAAACACATACTGAGCACCGAAACATGATAAATGTTTCTGATGAGAATGATCCTTCTGACATAAGAGTGAAAAAAATGTAAACAGCAAAGGTATTGAAGCTTGGGATTTACTGATCGATATTTGTGGCGTTTTTATCTGACCTCAGGTTTCAACAAAGGTTTCATCTGCCAATAGTGATTCTGAGCAAATCTATTTTCTCTTTCGCAAACATGAGAAGATAGAAAAACAGTATTCAAGATATAAAAAGTTAGTAATTATTGGTTCCAGAAGCAGAGCCAATATGATATATTATATATATCATATTATTTATATATATATATATATTTGTTTTTCACTTCGTGTCAATAATGTCATAAATAATAAAAAATCTGCACACATGCACAGTGTGTAAATATTTTTTTATTATCCTGCTTAGTTGCACATTCCTCAAATTTGAGTATGCTTTTTTATTTTTAATTACCGCACTGTACTTTAGTATTGTATTTTTGTCCTTACTGTATGTATATTCCACTTTTTTAAATATTTTTCTTGTGCGACTAAATTCTTCGATTACCTGTCACTTTGCTGCTGTTATATCTGAATTTCCCCTCTGTGGGACAATAAAGAATTATTCTATTCTTTTCATCTGAGAGAGGAGTTGCCATTAGACAGGATTTTACTGTAATTTTAAAACCAAGACAAAATAATTCGAGAATTCACCTATTTGCATATTTTTTTTCTGTGGACTGTAACTTAAAAATATTTGTGGAAAATTTGAAGAGCATATCTAAAATATTTAAAAGAAAATCCTGCTTGGGAAGCTGAATTACCTGGGTGCTATGGTATTTGACATGCTATTGGCTGGTATAGGCAAAGCAACTAATTCAGGAGTGCCATTCATTTTGTGTGGAAGACCATGAATGTTAGCTTCTTGTGTTAGTGCCAAAATGGCTCCCACTGTGCATATAAATGCATATTAAGATATATTCAGACTTTGCTCTGTTAAAATTAGCAGCTCTGAGTCTTTTAGAGGAGGTCTCAAGTACTTTAGCGATTTGCATGAGGTTGCGGTCCCAAACCCCCACAAATACCAAGGGTCCACTGTACTTCATTCAGCCTTCCTGTTTATGCTGACTATCTGATTACTATCTGATTACTATCTTGCAGCTTGAATAAACAGCAGAAATGCCCCAGCATGTTAAAATGCTGGCCTCTACATACATGCCTTGATCATGTACTCTAACAAGCTAACTTTGTCTTGCTAATGCAATGGTAACATCAACAAGTGTTTTGATTTTAGTGTAACCCAGTATGGCTTAAGCCTAGTTTATACTTTTCAGTCAGTAAGTTTGCACTCACCCTCACACATACTGACGGAGACGTTTTCCTTTTATACTTCTCCGTTGTTTCGAAGCAATTCCCCACCAGGACAGCAGGGGGGTGTAGACCTTTTCTGGTGGGTCTGCCTACCATTGGAGTGATGTCTCTGGTCGACAACAGTTTATTTACTTCAGCTTGTAGACGCACATCCACTCAAGGAGCAATGGCCGACCGAGAGTAAGTTTTGATTGAGCTGGAAAGCTTTTTATTAGAAGTGCAGCTTATTGAAATCTCTAAAGATGCATGTAAACAAACAAACAAACACAGCAGTCTGCTTTGTTGTTCTCTACATCTCCTGGTTTTCAAAATCCCCCAAAAATTATATTAGATAATCTGACCTTGCAATATTAAGCATCTCATGCCCAAAAGCTGCATTAACTACTAATTACATCGACTATAGAGCACTGTTCTGGTGAAATGTTCTTGGGCTGACCAATCACAGACGTGCGCTCTCCGCTGCATTTGACAGATAGTTAAAAAATTTGCCTCTACTCCGTTCGTCCCTGCATGCCTGTCGGGGGGCCCTTGCGTCGACGGATTATGGCGCTGCGTGTCTCCACACCGCCGCTGATGAAGTATAAACTAGGCTTTACCTATGGAGCATTCTCTGGCTGGATAAAGATGCTTTAGTTTACAATTGATTGGCCCTGACTTGGGGCCAATCTAGCTGATAATCGTCCACCATTTTGTTTTTGTTTCTTTTCTTATTTTTACACTACATTTCTTTTATATTGGACAGTTTGTCTGAAGGGCAATGTTTTACATAAAGTACTTGTTTCACCCAGGAAGATCCCTGGTGGCTTACCGCCTCTGACCTAATTTCCTATGTACATATTCATTGGGGTTTGCACAAATTGTGGAAAAGGGACAGCAGTTGAAATGATTATGAAGCAGCACTGCTGTAAAATTGCTGTATTGTTTTTGAGGATAAAGTTGTTTTAAAATGGTACAAGTCCTCTTTGGTGTTGGCCCCTCTTGGACTAGCTGTTTGATTCAGCCTCTGGGACCAACTGATCTGGATTGGTGCATTATAAAAAGAAAGCGTTTCCCACTGTTCAACTGTATACAAAACCCACACTTCAAAAACTTTCAACGACCCCATTAAAGTGTGTAGAATTGAGTTGTTGTTTTTTTCTGTCTGGTTTTTTGCAGCAGTTGTGTTGAACTCTTGTCTGTCCTGTAATCAGAATCACTCAGTATGTCTGACCCTTAAATTTACAAAGCTCTCCCGATGTTAGTCTGAGGGGTAATTACATCAGCTGGAGACTGAGACATGTGTT
Organism: Valencia hispanica; assembly: GCA_963556495.2. NCBI lineage: Eukaryota > Metazoa > Chordata > Actinopteri > Cyprinodontiformes > Valenciidae > Valencia > Valencia hispanica. The sequence goes on along the minus strand of OY747719.1, from coordinate 19,421,743 downwards.
TGTTACTCTTTCTCAGCAGAGCTCAGTTTCTCAATCTGATACTGGTTTGTGTGTATGCTTGTGTGTGTCCATGTTTAAACAGTGCTAATTGGTACTTCAGAGTGTTTTGAGTCCACCTCTCTGAGTGACTTCTGTGTCACCACCTTCTTCGACTGACAGTCGATTTAAAGCCATCCTCTCTGCTGCAGCTGCGAACGACATTATCAGAACCCCAAGGAGAATATTCCCAAAGGGTAATAGTCCCATCTCCTCTTGCACTTTATCTAAAAGCCTTCTTTCTAGAAGGGGGGGAATCAGGTAGTGCTCCCTGGTGTCATTTAAATTCTGTCTGACTTGAAATGCCACAGGGGCTGCAGCAATAAATACTGTTACACGAGCACATAAAAGAAAAATAAAAGACACCTGTGGCCTAATGAAGGTTGTTGATCCCAGTGGAAAAATCCGATTAAAAAATGCTTTTAGGAGAGAGTCAGCTCTTTCCAAGCATCCCTGAAGTGTTTTAAGTGTGAGTTTTGTTGGCCGCAGGATGCTGGCAGCTGATTTTTTAGACTCTGTTTAATTATATTTTTTTGTGTTTGACGATAAAGAAGCAACCTTGATTAGGAAGGTTCATTTTTGCCAGAATGGATGTATGTTTTAATCACAGGTCCTGGATCTGTTTGCAACTCCTTAATGAGGCCTGCTCCAGCTGGAGAGCTGTCGGTGCGGCTGCTTTGATCAGTGGCCCGTGGATGCAGGATTACGCTGCGCTAATGGAACCTCGAGACAAACGGCATTTGTGTCTGAATGCTAACCCATGTAGCTTGCACTCACTAAACACAAATGCAAGTGTAAGAAATATGAGGTAAACTTAAACCACCCATATGTGAAAAGGGCAGAATCCATGAGTTTGGAGTATTGTTTCTTGCAGACTGGCTGGTCTGGCTCTGTTGTCCTACAGTATCTGTTAGTCTCTGCCAGAGAGGGGTCAATGAAAAATGTCCAAAACTCTGCACTGACACTAAGCCCAGCTCTAGAGACTAATGGCTGGTAGCGCCCAACATGTGTTGTTTTGCGTAATTGCTTTAATTGCTGTCATTGTATGTAATGGTTGGGCTTTTTCATCTTCCCTGGTGGCGTAGCCATCCTGCTAATTATATCTGTCAGGTCTGCAGCCAAAAAGGAGTGTTTCACAGCGATTCAGAGCAGTGGGAACTTTAAAATCTGAGACTTTCTGTAAACTATGTCTTTGTTCTCTCATCATGAAGCTTTGTTAGACTCAGGTAAATGATCACGATTAGTAAGTTATTATTCTCTTTGCAGGTACGATACAATCACCAACACGTGGGAGACTGTTTCTCCTCTTCCTAAGCCAGTCCATTCAGCGGCTGCCACTGTGTGTGGAGGAAAGATCTACGTTTTTGGGGGTGTGAACGAGGCTGGGCGCTCGGCAGGCGTCCTCCAGTCCTACATACCACAGACCAACGCTTGGAGCTTCATCGAATCACCCATGATAGGTAGGAAAAGTGACAATGCTATGAAAAATCATTCTAGTGTGTATTGGGGTTTCTAGGATTCCTTTTCTCCCAGTGGGACAGTACGTTTTAAAATACCCTGATAAGCTAAATTGTTCAAGATATAATTTAAATGTATCAACATCCCATTTGTATTTACAATTATCCCTCAGCTTTAAAGGTTAGAGATGCACATAGAAATTTGTTGGGGCCCGGAATCAGCCAATTTTTACCCTGATCGGCCCAGACTGGTGAGCACATTAAAAAGAAGATGGAAATGGTTAAACTGGCATAGGCAGTTCAAAGATTTACAAATACCAGATTGGAAACCTTCCACAAAAATCTGATTGGTGCATCTCCTCTAAAGCGTTGACTATTTACAAATTATGTAACAGTAACCTTTCTTAGACTATTTTTTTCTCAATATTACTGCAAATACAGCCCCGTTTTTTCAAAGTCCTAGTGGTTATTTACAGCCACCAATCTTGCAAGTCACATCCCACAATGTCTACTTGGATATGAAGGCATCATTGAAAAACCAAAGGAGTCATTGTGTTAAAAGATTTACCATGACTTCTTTGGTTCTTCAATAGTGTCTACCTCTCTGGAAGACACACTTTTTTTTGCATGTGGCGAACACGACGTCCTTCTTACTGCCTTCAACAAAATTCAAAGTCTAGTGAAATTTGATATTTTAATGAGGGGGGGTTCTGCTTGTTCCCTAGCTTCTAACATCTTCATATAATTAACATTGGTTGATTTTAGAAGTACTGGTCTAGACCGGTGGCCAACCCAGAAAATACCCTCATGGAGTCTGTTGGCAGGCAGGCTTGCCCTGGGACAGCTGCTGCAGAAGCCATGAGTGGGTCGCCTCTGTACAGGTTAACCTGATGAGCCACATGGTGAAGAAACACCTTGATGGAGAACCAGGTGCAATGCGAGCACTCCTCCCTAGACTCAAGGGCAGCTTGGGGTCTGAGACCGAGGCACGTCGAACACAGTTGGGTGTCCCAGCCCGAGATTTTATTTCCACAGGAGCAGGTTCGCGGCCGTGGTTTTTTCCGTTTTATTAGTGACCCTCGCGGATTCCATAATCAGTTTGTTGCTGTAACTAGGTGGGGTAAGCACTGCCGTTAGCACAGCACGAGTATTTCTATTCGGTGGAAGAAGAGGTGTGTCAGCACCAGTGATGGTATTGCTGCCAGGGAGAGTTTTTCAACTCGGGCGAAGCTCATTGCCTTCGCGACTCCGACTTCTGCTTTGCAGCTGTAAGTAGGATCATGTTTCTCTAGGAGAACTGAACCCAGAACCAAGCGCCCGGTGACTGAGTTCGCACTTGAGTCTGTGGACTGTTAAGCTAGCCGCCTAATAACAGCTCTCTGGAGCTCTCTGCACTGACAGACTCGTCTCCAGCCAATCCTGGCTGCCAGAGTGTAATAGGAGCTTCTAATGAGGTCACGTCTGGGCCATTCCCATAGTGAGACACGAAACGAATGCTATGAAAGAGAACCATAGCAGCTGCACAACAACAACTCTGCCTCATTCCAGCTCATACTCAGCACTCCTAAAACCACTCAAATCTGATGTCACTGTGTTCAGTGCTTCTTGGTGCAGCGCCACCACAGGCTAGGAGGTAAACATGTTCAAAAGCTTTGGTTTGTTTGACAAAGAGCAGTGTGAATGCAAACTGCACCAGCCAAAAAAAGCAACAGTGGTGCAATTTTTGTTTCCCCAATCCAACCCAGTCTACCAGACTATTGGATGTGAATGCATCCTAAATTTACCCCAAGGTCCCCACTTGGTGCTTCCAAACCCAAAGTGCAGTTCCAGCCCCAACCTAGGAAACCTTTAAATAAGTTAGAATAGCAAACTTTTAAAAACTCATGATTACTGAAATTAGCCGTAACGCCATTGCTACTTCACTAAATGTACATGTAAGTGTGAATGTGCAAAAAGGGGACAACATTAGGCTGTCATTTTATATCTTCGCACGCCTTTACTCATTCACATTTTCCTTTCACATCAGAGTGCAACACAGGCTCACTGGCCCTCAATTATGGTTGCCTAGCAACAGCGTTCCCCAGACTTTCTCCACTTGAACACGCTCCGTTCCGTATCATATTCTTGACTTGTGCAGCCGGCACCATAAACCCATCACGGCTGAGCCAAGGCAACTCTGAGTATGTACGTTCCAAATGACTGGCAGATTGAATCATTAATGTACTTTGTGTAGAGCTCTCAATGTGGCTTCATGTTAATGAAGTTGTTGTCCTTCTATCCAAATGAGGTGATGTGTGAATACGCTGAGACCTTGTTCAGTTCTAAGTATTGAAGCTTATTTCAGTGTAAATGTTAACCGATAGCAATAGAAAACGTATTTTTTCATGACCCTTTCCATTTCTCTTTCTTTTTTTCCTTATCATTGTGATCCTGCTCTGTGTTTTCCATCATTTTCCCTCTGTCCACATTATTGCTCTGGCTATGTAATGAAAAGACCATTGCAAAATGATAGGTGAGTCCAACCACAGCTCCTGACACGTTATTGGCCAAAGCGGCAACAGCATTACAGCCTGAGCCTCCAGGGACCTCTAAAGGATGCAGAGCCACAAGAAATACTCTAATCTAACTGCCATAACTCCAAGGCACCTGGAAAAACAGTGTACACCTCTGTGTGATTCACAGGTCTGCCAGATGTCTTCCCAAAGCAAAGATCTTATCCATGTGTACACTTTCCACTATACAAATTTAACTATACTTGAAAGATGCTGCACATATGTGATTGTTATGGATTTGAAGAAATACCTACAATCTTTTTTTTTCTCTTTTCATTTGTGTTGGACCAATAAGAAGATTATTGTAGAGTTTATGGGGCATTATGTGCCGTTATTTGTTACCTACGATGAGTTCCTAGGCAGCCAGCATAGTCTTCTAGGATTAGGCCAAATATGGCCATAAATCTCATGACAGTGAGTTTCATACTTCCTTAGAGAAAAAAAAACTATAACCCAGTTATTAGTGAGATTTAGAAATGCTGGCCAGAGCCAGGTTTTATTTTATGTTGTCAGGTACCCATATGGTTTCCTCTTTCACCCTTGCTTACAATTTGAATGCACAGTGCATTGCTGAAATTACCACATTCACTAGTGATTTGAGTTTAGTTGGTTTAGTTAGATGTTGGTACCTTAAAAAGCAAACTGAGGAAGGCTTAATCTGGAAAAATCAAAAGGTTGATGTGAGACTGTTAGAGCCAACATAAAATAATAGTAAAACATGATCACATTAGTAGTTATTGAAAAAATACAATTCATCCCATGCTGTCTTCAGTGCTCCTCACGTATGCAGCATGGCAGACCCAAACTGCTTTAACGCATGCACAGGATGACCCAACCTGTTTATCCTAGATTTCGTTCCGTGCTGCGTTCAGTGCTCCTCACATAAACAGCATGGCACAACCGAACTGCATCCAAAGTTCCATGTGAACGTATTTTCTCAGTCGCAGGCCAGATAGAAGGATTATCGATCTACGTCACTCCCCGCTCTACTGCGCATTTAGTCTGCTGAAAGAGACGAGATCAGGTGTTGTAAATAATCAGAAGAAGCGATT